>JAUPFV010000004.1:271147704-271805451 GCA_036936605.1 Limnanthes douglasii subsp. nivea
TGTTCTGACCATGCCCCTCTATTAATCTCTTCTACTTACAATACATCTATTCGCTCTATCAATAAAAAAAAGTTTCAAATTCTTAAATTTCTGGGTTAATGATAATAGTTTTTTTAAGTATTATGGAGCAGAATTGGAACCTTCAATGCAATGGAGGTCACAATCAAGTTTTTTGGTTCAAGCTAAGAAGATTGAAGAGGTGCCTCAAAGATTGACACGTCAAGACTTTTGGGAACATTTTTAGTAAAGTCAAGAATTCTGCTGAGGATGTTAACAAGATGGAGATTCAACACTTGAGGTATAATAACAACATTTCTAAATCTAATCTTTCTAAGGCTAGTAGTATATACATTCAGGCTCTTAGAAATGAGGAGAATTTGTGGAGACAAAAGTGTTACAATAATTGACTAAAAGAAGATGATGGTAACACTAAGCTATATCATGCTTCTGTCTCCAAGAAAAGAAGAATGAATCAAATCAAAGGCTTTAAAGAGGGTGTTGTCTGGATTCAAAACTCTGATGAGATTGCTAAGTCTGTTGAAAATTTCTTTAAAAACTCTTTAGCTACTGATTCTTATAAAAACAAATATGAAGAAGACTTTATGATGCATGACTCTATATTTGATAACATCCCAAGAATTGTTACTGAGAATGACAATACTTCTCTTCTCAAGCCAACTAACAAAGGATAAGGTCTGGGAAATCATCAGCACTATGAACAATGACAGTGCACCAGGAATTGACAAGTTTAACATATTCTTTTTTAAAACTTGCTAGGCTATAATAATATTGATATATGTAATGCTTTAAACTCTTACATTCAAGGAAACAATATCCCTAATGGTGTCTTTGCTACAGGCATTTTCTTGGTCCCTAAGAAGGTTAACCCTACTGGTTGGATCAGCTTCAGACCAAATAGCATATGCTCTATGTTTAACAGAGTTCTTTTTAATCTGGTGAACAAGAGGTTGGCCAACATTTTACCTAACATTTTATCTAAAACTCAGGGGGTGTTTTTTAAAGGTAGACTTATACATGAACATATTTTGATTGCGAAGGAACTTATACATGATATCAACAGAAAACCTAAAACAGGAAACATAATGATACAAGTGGATATGTCCAAAGCATTTGAGAGAATGTCATATGATTTCATTCTTAAAGTCCTTACCTGTTTTGGGTTCTCCGTTGAATGTATAAATTTAATCAAGAAAATGATAATAGAGGTTAAAATTTATCTCCTTATAAATAGTGCTGTCATTGGTTACTTCCATCAGAAGAAAGGATTAAGGCAAAGAGATCATTTATCTCTTAGCCTTTTCATTCTTGCTGAGGAAGTACTATTAAGGGTCTTTTTAATTTGTTTAACTATAACAAAAATCTTAAGTATGCTTTCAGAACAGATTACCTGGTGCCAAGCCTTGTTTTTGCAGACGATATCTTGTTGTTCACTAATAGTCTTCCTTCCTCAATTGACAAATTAAACAGATTTTTAGATAAGTATCAATTAATCTCAGGCCAAACAATCAACAAAGAAAAGAAAAAGTTAATTACCTCTTCAATAGCCCATCAAACCAGGTCCAGCAATCTCAAGATGATGAATGGATTCAACATTGATTCTCTTCCTGTCAGCTATCTTGGAATAACTCTCCATAGAAACAACAAAGGGAAGAATTATAAAACTCTTCTAGATAGAATTTAGAATAAAATTACTAAATAGGATATGAATCATCTGTCTTTTGGAGGCATAATGACTCTTATCTCATAAGTTTTGCTTCCTATTACATATTACTGGATGCAGAATAATCTAATCCCTAAAACTATTATAAACAAACTTGAATTAAGCTTCAACAGATTCCTATGGAGGTCAAATTATAATGAAATAGCTATCCACTGGACCTCCTATGATAACCTTTGTAAGTCTTTTGATGAGGGTGGGTTGAACATCAAAATACTTTCTGATATTCAACTCACTTTCTCCCAAAAACTCTGGTTTCTATTCAAGAAATACAACAGTTTGTGGGTTTAGATTATGCACAATATTTACTGCTCCGATGTTCAACCTTTAAAAGTTAAATGTAAAAAATCTGATTCTCTTGTTTGGAAGAGACTCTCTGATATTAAAGTTATAAATGACAGCAACATAAAGTGAATTTTAGGCAAACGAAGCATGAAATTTTGGCTTGAAGATTGGCCCAACCTTCCCCCTCTGATAAGTCCTAATACCTCTAGTTCTTTCACCAGGGTAACTAAATGCAGATGTAAATTCTTTCTGAAAAAACAATGATTGAGACTTAAACACTCTTCAAAATTTCTTCCCTGAGACAGAGTCAACCATATCATTATATTCCTAATAAGGATCATAAGATGGTTTGGAAATTTTCTAACAACTTAGAATTCAACACTAAACTAACTTGGGATAACATTAGACATAAACATAACAAATAAAGTTTATTTAGAAAGATTTGGAGTCCCTTCATTCCTAGAAAGTTTTATTTCCTTTACTGGAAACTTATTAATAATTCCATCCCAATTGATAACATTCTCATAAAAAGACATATTGTTATGGCCTCCAAATGCCAGTTCTCCAATAGTTGTGAAGAGAAAAATCATCTCGTCGTTAACTGCTGCTTTATCTAGAACATTTGGAACTATTCTGAATGCCTTTTCAAAGTGAAAACTAGTCGTCACATTATTCTTTCCCACATGATAAGATCGTGGTTTTAGTTTTCCAAAAACAAATCTCACGTTACTCATATTATCCCTCAAATTATTTGTTGGGTAATATGGAAAAACAGAAATAATTCAAAATATAAAGGAGACCACGATACTGTCAAACGTGTTATTGAAAGAGTCAGTAATGTTATAATTGGAATTGATATGTCAAATATGATTACCAGCAAGCACTGGTACAAACCCACACTGGAAAATATTTAGGATGCAAAACAATTGAAAATAGAAAAACAAATCCTCGTTACCTCAAATGGTAAGCCCCAAATCCTGGCAGACTGAAATTGAATACTGATGGAGCTTGCATATCGAACGGAGAATCCAACTGAGGTATTTGGTTTAGAAACTGGGAATGAGACGTCATCTTGGGATCGGGAATCTTGTTTGGCAGATTAAACCCTTTTATTGCTAAATTCATAGCCTTTTTAGAAGGTCTGTTGTTATGCAAGCATAATGATTGGTCTGAAGTAGATATTGAATCAGATAGTTTGGTTCTCATCAACCTTCTGGCAGAAGGAAATGTGGCTTGATATCTCGATTCTACTATCTCTCTATGTAGAAATCTAATTCATTATAAGATGACGATTCGTCATATCTCCATAACTCAAAATCAAGCCTCCAATTGGATCGTGAAGTGGACTCTCAACTGCAAACAAAATCAGAGATCCCATAGATTCAATGCTCCTAACGAATTGACGATTATCGTGCTCTTGGGAGGCTTAGGTTTGGGCTACATTAACATGAATTAAGAAGAAAATGGGTTAGGGTAGGAAATTGGTTGGCTTTACTGAAATTTCTCTGCATTTTTATTCTAGAGTAACTTCAAGGTCGTTGAAAGGTTTCTGTTTTTCGTTTAAGGGTCGTTGAAAGGTCTCTACTTCTAAATTCAGTTCTAAATTCAGGGTTTTTTCTTTCAAGGCCTGTATTTTAGAAAATTGGTTAATTGAGTTCTGCCCTCTGTAATTTTCCAATTTCTGACCGTTTTATTTCAATATAGAATTATTTACTTAAAAAAACAATATTATGTATTAAATACTAAAGATATAAAACACACCATTAATCTTAAAAATATTTTTGCTTAACTTTCTTCTTTACTATAAAAAAACTATTTTTGAATTTAGATATACTAAATTGTTAATATAATATTTAGTTAATTATTTTTTATATTTTCTATAATACGCGAATTATTTTAGCCAAAGCAATTGAGCTAAAATAAATATTTAATTTTAGTATGGTAAAAGTTATGAAAGTAGAGAGTAAAGTGATAAATGTATCCTGATGTAAGTGAAAATATTTTGTTTTTAACATTGAAAAAAAGAAAGAAAAAACGCAAGAATTGTTCATTTTTATTTATCAATACCTAATAATGTACTGGCTAATAATGTAAAGACAAATAAAACATTTTTATTCTTCGTCCACAAATACCCAAATTTTGATTCCTAATATCTCATAAATTGTTCGAACTGTATGAGAACAATAATTAATTTTAGCCTCAATGGTTTATCGCGGAACCCTGTCTTCTCAAATTCATTCCACGCGTACGATTTATTTTCCGTCAATCCGGTCTACTATTTGTACTTGAATTCCTTATGTATAGATACAAATACAAATGAAAAATTCATATTATATTTTTAATTTCAAAGTAACTGTTATGTTTTATTATTAATTTGTTAATATGTAAAAAGATATAAATTATAATATCTTTTATATGTTTAAGGTTTGGCTAACTTACGTATTATGCCCTTATTATTGTGGGTTTAAGATTTTTATTAATGTTACCCGCCTTAATAGTAATTAAGGCTAAAATGTATTTAATTTAAATATTTAGTATTTATTTTCAGTGTCAATAGTCATGGCCACTGAAATGAGATACGAGTATAAATCTACCAGTAATAGTTCATCACTGTTGAATTGTAATTTTAGGATCAAGTGACTTGATCCACATTATTAGTTTAGATATTTGAAAGTTTCTGTCGAACAAATAAGATATCAATTTATGTTTCTACCATACAACCAAATTTCTTTTAGTGGTAATTTGATGTGTGTGACTAAATTGATGGAGTTTGGTGTAATTCGATAGTCAAGTTTTTGGTCTTTGTGTCGTTTTTTTTAAACTTTTTGTTAGAGTTAACATCCAAACGTGATTATTGCTACTTTTTTCTGCACCTGTTAATTTTAAACGAATTGTCTTTCTTGCAGGAAGCTTGGTTTACTACCGCTTCATTTGAAACTCTTCATCGGTCCAAGGAAAACAATAAAAACGTAAGTAGTAAGTTGTTATAGTAGCTGGTACACCTTTTTCAAATTGGAAACACGTTTTTGATGATTTTATTTATGTGATTAACCTCATTATACTTTTTTCATAAAATAAAGAAATAGTTTTAGTGGAAAAATAAAATCAAATAAATAAAGATGATACACACGCTATTTTATAAAATGATGAACCTATCAAATAAATTTGGATATATTTCAGGAACCTAGAAGTAAATAACATATTACTTGAGGATCAATTATTCAAAAAGATGATGATTTTACGTGCAAAAAATAGGCGCGTGAGGTGTAAGTGGCGATACGATCTACTCACGGTATACCGTGTTGGCACCAGATGCTTGAGTGGCTATATAATGGCATATTTGTACCTCTAGAATCTTTAAATGATTATTAGAAGGATTATATATAATAATACATACATACATAACCATTTTGAAAGACAAAATGGATAAACCTCTAACTAATATCATGATAACCAATGATGAAAGAAGTATTAAACATATTTATAAGAAATGGTTTGATGTTATATATCCAGAAACATCTACCATTTTAAAGGCATTAGAAAAAACAGAAATACTGTGGTTGTCCACATGCCAAATGAAAATTAATTGTTGATGCATCATCCACTAAACGAGATAAGTTGCATTGGGAACATGTGGATTATGCAGAAAAAGCTAGTGAAACTTTGGTGCCAAAACATTTTAAAACTCCTAAGGTTATCGTTCATAAACGGAAAAGAATTCTTAGTGGCCATACCGTACGAGCAAATAAACCTATTGTAGCAGATAAATTGTATTGGGAACATAAAAATTTAGATGTCATCATCGAATGTAGTTGTCCTAATTGAACCTTTGAGTTCTCCATGCTTGCTTCGTGATTCTAACTTTATTTTTCATGCTCGATCTGTTCTTCTCAAAGTGAGTTATAGAGGACTTGACAAACATGTTCAAATTCTATTTAAAGATTGATTTCGTCTCCAACTTGTCCAACTTCTCATGTTTTCATACGTTCTCGTTGTTCTTCCTGAAAAAGTTTTCATTTGCCTTATAACGGTTTGATAATTATTAGAAAAATAAGGTTTAAGCCCATGTTGGAAATTAATTAAATATGTGACATCTTCGGGCTCTTTGAATTGATTTGGGATTGACGGATGGTAAGCATTGAAGTCTGATACTGCAACTGAAGTCATTTTTCAGTTGGTTTATCCACGGCTCAAGCAATGCTATCTTCGCATGAAGGACAATCTCATTGTTATTAGAGTACATCATAACCTTATTTTAAGATTTATAGTTGTTGCTCAAAAGTACATTAAGACTCGGTAGGCTTTCTTTTGGTTTTTAATTAATGACCCTCTACTTCCAACGTCAATCATTAACTTGTTTCATGTCAGTCAATCATAGAATGTCTGGACCAACAACCATGTTAGGATCCCGTGATGATATTATCTATATAGCTACTTTTTGTATCTTTCTCATGCTTCACTCATATGTTCATCGCTTCTCTGAGTGAAGGTTGAGATGTCATTGCAACTTTTGCAAATCTAATAGGTGGAAAATAATTTGCTAGAAATAGTTGAGCTAGCTGATGTCAAGTTATTATACAATAAGACGGTAAACATGTTTGAAATATTCCTTTGAGAGAGAAGGAAATGATTTAGAGTCAGACTGCATCAGTACATCAATCATATAAGCATTAACATCCATTGAGATGCATGTTGGGGCACTGTTCTTAGTCTTCAACGAAAATTTAATTGTTCAGGATCATAGTATTTAACGTCGTTTTGATCTCAAAATACGGATCATTTACATCTGGCCTCAATATACTGTGGTTAAATGTCATTGATGATGGATTTGAAAAATCACTTATCTTCCTCATATGAGGACCTCCTTGTGAAATTTTTCGTCATTTTTAGTCCTCTCATCTGTGTGCGAGAGGGTTTTCCAATCTCTAGATCAAAATAAAGGATGATATATTCACCTATTATCAAGATAAAAAAATAAAAAGGAAATCAAATAATACCTCTAAATAAAATTAGATACTCTCCCCGACACAAAAAATAAATAAAAATAAAATAAGAATTACATAACTATTGTATTTACGTAGGTTTTCTAACCCCACAACAATAAGGATTAGTTCATGTTAATCTTATTCATAATATAAGAGTTAAAAAGAAATAAAAGCAAAAGTAAAAGATAAAATACAATATTTTATGATTTTGATGTATTCTCTATCGTCTTAATTATTTTGTATCTCATGTGTTAGGGTTTTATTTATAGGAATAGTTATAAAAAATTTTCCCGAACTCTAATATGCTTCAGATAAAACTCATCTTCATAAAAATAAAATTCTAATCATTATCAAATAAAACCAAAGAATTAATTTATTTTTAAAATTAAATAATAAAAAATTAAAATTTATTTTTTAAATATTAAAATAAGTGCATTTTGAATTTTAATTAATTTTCTATACTTTCTCTTTATTCATGATTTTATTATCTTCAAGTCATTGAATTTTATCTTCTTCGTTAATTGTAGTTTATATTTGTAATGTTAAGTCATTTTGTTTTCACTTTTTTACCTCACTTCACTTATAAATAAATAAAATAACCAAGTAAGAATATTTATTCATAATGGATTAAATTAACAGTTAAATTAGTAAAAAAGTAGCATAAAATAAAAGACAAATATCATTTGATCAACAACTCATTAGTATTAGATTCAACATTTAATCTAGTTGTGTTACAATTCGACAGTGTCTTATCTCTTTTTTGTTCTCACTTCAAGTTGACCGGTTAGATAGAATATTTAAGCTTTGCGGGTTTCCACCAAAATAATTCTTGGAAAAAATTTAAAATTTCTCACGCAACTCTATATAAAATATAAATATCTTATAAAAATTTATTTCTGCGCCACTTTGATAAATCCTTCCACCATTGTAGTGAATTTAAAAGAAACTCATCTTTTGATGGAGCCACACAAGCATGTCATACCTCATAAGTTGTTGCATCCGTGTTTTAAAAGTAATACAATGTTGTATATTTTAAAAATTGATTTTAGAATCCTGCATTTCGATTTCATTATTTTTTACAATAACAATAAGTTTGTGTTATAGACGATTATAGATGATTTTGTATATATGTATTGAAATACAATACTTTAATGGTTGTAATGAGTTTCAATAATCTAATAAACTTGAATAATATGATTACTATTATTTATATTATTATTTTTATGTTACGAGCGATTGATTGTGTTAAAAAGATTGTTATATAATTAATCATTTCATTATTCATGTTACTATTATATTAATTATATTAACAATGTCTACATTGAAAGTGAATGTTACCATTATTCTTGTTGCTGTTATTTTTATAATTATTATTCTTGTTACTTTTATATTAATCATGCTATTATTATGATGATACTATTATTCATTTTAGTATTATCATTCATATTAATTTTGTTTTTATTATTGGTGTTATTATTATATTAATCATGTTATAATTAATCATGTTACTATTATTCTGGTTGTTATTATATTATTTTTGTTATTATTCTTTCTTGTTACTATTATTTTGCTATTATTAATTCCTGTTACTATTATGTCTTTTACTATAGATTATGTTGTTACTATTGGTGAGGAATGGAAATATTCGTAAGGGAAGCTTGGATTTAAGCTAATATTTATTTTATCATTAAAATATAATTATTTTATTATTATTATTATTATTATTATTATTATTTCATGTTTATAATTGAGGATGGGTTTTGAACCATGGGCTTGGCCCATAAGATTGGTTCGGTCTATTATGTCCATTTAACTTGATTTAGCTTATAAATAGGTTTTGAAAAAATATTTATGAAGGAGTGACATTTAATACAAAATCAGACATTCTCTCTCTTAGCAATTATTGAAGAAGCTCAATTATCTTTCTACTCTACACCTAAAATTAAAATTTCTTTCTTACATTACAAATTAACCCTTCGAACAAAATTTATCTACATCAAATTAGTGACCATATTGGAAGGCTCTCAAAGGTACCCATATAATAAAATCCTAAACCGAACGTACAAAAATCCTCCTTTGGAACCTTCAGAAGTATAAATTTTAAAATGTAGATAGATCACACTTCATAGAATGAGGGAGTTAGAATCAAAGAAGAATCTCTTTGAACACCTCACATGAATAATAAAAACTAGGAAAGACTTCTCATTCAAGAGGAACGAGACCAGTTATGGAGAGAGATTGAGGCATTGTGGTCTCAAAGAGAAGCTGAGTTAAATCTTAAAGGTAAGGTTTGAACAAAAAGTAAAAAATCTGATGGACAAGAGAATGAACCCTTAACAGAGTCTAAAGAAATAACAAGCGTAAAAAAGGAGCGTAAAATCAAAGATTGTTCTAGTTCTTCGGGATCTAGTAAAAGCCCAACTTTTAGGTCTGAGGAATCATTTTCTTATTAAAGTAGTGATTGTTGTCATAAGAAGCGAAAGAGTAACCATGAGAAGTGCCGGTAAAAAAAATATTTGAACCGATATCACAAGTTGAGTAAACAAGATTCTTCACGTAAAAAGAAACACCAAAAGAATTAAAGGAAGAAAAAAAGATGTCAGGAAAAAGTAAACGCTTCAGAGATCATAGTATAGACTATTTTGTGAGTGATAAATTTGTCATCCAATCTGCACCGGGTATATTTGCTACCTCCAATAAAGATCATCGGTTTGCCAATGGAATAATTGGAGGTAGTCACCTTTGTCTGCCAATATTCTATCTGGTCACTTATCACGACCGTTTATCACGACCGTTTAATATCTCCAAGATGGAAAATTTGATGGGAGCAAAGATCCGAATAATCGAATTGAATAGTTCAAGAATTTTATGATGAATTTTGACGATGATGATAAGTTGTTGTGTAGGGATTTTTCTCAAACTTTTAAGGAAAGTGCCTTAAAGTGGTATGACCAACTTCTGCAGGGGTTAATAAAAAAAAATGATATGTTATGAATGGCTTTCCGAATATAATTTATGGGAAGTAAAGGAATATACCAAGCGTTTCCACTATTAATAGTTCAATGACGAGACCTTAAAGAAATATACCAAGCATTTTGTTGAAACTAAGGTTGGTTTGCTAGACTGCTTCAAACAAGTAATATTAGCCGCTTTTAGATATGGGCTTTTACCTGGGAAATTAGCTGACACTGTTACTCAGATAAAGCATTGACTTTGGGAGTTTTATTGTCCCAGGTTGGAAAACAAATCACATTGGAAGAAACAAAAAGACTGAAATGGCTCAATCAGTCAAGGAGCACCTCTTCATTCTCCAACAACAAACTGCAGAAAATCATTATCCAAAGGAGTCCAGACAAAATACCCATCGATCTAGGGCTAACCAACATTCCAAAGGGAAACAAGTTAGACCTAGAAGGAATCAGTAGGTTCAGCGTGGCTATTTTCCATAGTTAATTAAAAATGTTGTAACCATTTATAAAAAAACAAAGAAGTTTGTGCAGTCTTGAAGGCCACCAGCTATTTAAACTCCTGGAGAAAATCGAAATACCAGGTTTTGTAAGTATCATAATGATGTGGGGCATGATACCAAGGATTGTATTTCTTTAAAACAAGGAATTTATGCTCTGATTTGAATTAAAAACTAACCATTTTTGTTATAGCACAAGTAGGAAACATATCAATACTGGACACCAGTGTGCCTCAATCAGGGAAATCTACTCTTTGAAGAAAAGCCATAGAAAGGCACCCAAACAGGAAAATATCGTGGTAATTATCGAACAATTTAATGGTTTGATCAAGATTCAGAGTATTTAGATCTCGATCTAGATCGTGGTCAGATTAATATAATATATATAAAAAAGGAAGAGTCTTTGAATTATGTCAATTTTTCGAATCATTGACCATTTTTGTGTGGAGATTATGACAGCTCCCTCAAGTTGTTCTCGAAAAATACATGCAATTAGAGGGAAAAATATATACTAATCTGTATCTAAATCTAGGCTTATTTATTGTATTTGATGAGGATGATTTGAGAGATATTTTTGGGCCATGTGAGAATGTTGTGGTCATTTTAAGTTTTTTTTAAGGGAATGGAAATCCGAAGGATTTTGATTGACACTGGCATTGTAGATAATGTTTTATTTTCATCCACTTCCAAGCTGATGAAAAAATCGCACATCATTCTCTGATCCTATAGAACCATAGTGGGATTTACGGGAAGTTCTGTTGATATGGTTTGGGAGTTTATAGGTAAAACTTTCCTCAGGAAAGGGAAATTTAAAAATATTGTGAGATTGTTTTTTTATAATGGTTGATGTTATGACTCCTTATAATGCCATTTTTGCTAGATTTTGGCTATCAAGAATGCATGTTGTTGCTTCAACAGTTCACCAATGCTTAAAATACACATACAGAGGTCAGGTGGGAGTTGTTCGTAGTAGCCAAAAGGTGATTAGAGAATGTTATATCACCGCACTTTCCTCATAAATATTAGGGAATATGCCAGCTAAGAAGGAATAACAGTTATTAGAGTCATCTTCTGATCCAAGCAAAATAGATGATCCAATAAAGACTCATAGTGCAGTTATTCCAGTTGAAGAGGTTGAGTTACACATTTTTTTGGATGGGAAATGTATTATGATTGGAGCCAAATTGCCATCATAAATAAAGGAAAAATGATTTTCATTCTTATGCAAGAACTTGCATGTGTTTTTTGGTGTAATGAGGATGTAATAGATGTACCGACAATCATTATTTATCAAACTGGTTGTACGATCCAATGTGGGCCATGTCATACAGAAACGAATAATGTTTTCTGTAAAAAAAAACCGAAGTTATTGTTAAACAAGTGGATAGACTGACAAAAGTTGGGCACATTTGGAAATCTTAGTACCTACTATGGACAGCTAATCCAGTACTTGTGGAAAAAAAATGGAAAATAGTGTATGTGTATTGATTTTACAGACTTAAACAGAGCTTGCCCGAAGGATCCATTCCTTGTCCCCCGGATAGATCAGTTAATATATTCTACTCCTGGCAACAAGCTGCTATCTTTCATGGATGCATTTGGTGGATACAATCAGATACAGATGGATCCAAAGGATGATGATCACACTATATTTATCACAGACATGCGGTTGTATTGTTATAAGGTTATACTCTTTGGTTTGAAGAATGTTAGGGTCACTTACCAAAGTCTACTGAATAAAGCTTTTGTTAGTCAGGTTGGAATAAATGTTGAGGTTTATATCGATGATCAAGAAAATTATTGGGGTATGTTATAAGTGAAAAAAGAATTTAAATCGAACCGACGCAACTAAATATATTACTTACTATGGTCCCTCCTAGATCCACCAAAGAGGTCCAAATAGTGATTGGAAGGCTAATGCATTAAAAATATTTATATTAAGTTTATCTTACAAGTGTGCACCCTTGTTCAAAGTCTTAAGGTCATATGACATATGTTCACCCTTCTTCCAAGTCTTAAAGAACATGTGCCAAGAGCTGAAAACTTGATGGCAGATTCTTTAGCCACTATTGCCTACTTCAAAGTGTATCCCTGGATCTTGATATAAGAATGCCCTTTGATAGTATCAAAACTTGAACATGAGGCAAGCATTGAAGAAGACTTCAAAGTATCAGTAATAACAACATAAAATTCTTGTCTTTATTTTTCTTCCTAGAGGAGTGGTATCCCTTTTCTGATTGAAATTTTACTTCTCGATGATCACTTCACACTTGGTGAACATTCTGTGATTTGTCAGACAGATCTTCCAAATATTTTTTCTCATTGACTTTTTCGCAATTTCGATCGTACCCTACCAGTTTGAAGCAGTTGTTCTTTCTTATCAAGCTGATCATTTAAATCAACTATTCTTTCCAGAAGATGATTAATTCGATCTTCCATATTAGACTGATTGCATTGATCATTTCTTTGAATTTCTTTGATATACATATAACCGTCAATTACTAGTATTGTCAAAAGTTGAAACCAACAGTTTGTTAATATATGTAATGGGAAGCAAGGGAAATAAACTAAATCTAAATTTAACTTTTAACGTAGAGTCGATTTCATATTCTTCTGTTATCTCCATCAAAGTACTAACAAAAATATTAGATCTTGCTACATCTAGACATGACCATACTGTTGGATCAGAATTGTTTTCTCTTTTTTCAATCAGTTCTAATTTGCAGTATTCCTCTATGTCAATTGCAGCTGTTACTTTGTTTGTAAATGACTATACTTTTCTGGTAATTTTCATGTTAGGTAGTTCTTTAGAGATTTTGATGTTGTGTAGGATCTAAATTTGGTTCAAATGAAGGACCTTCATCCAAATCTTTCTGCACAAATGGGAAACAATTGAAACTGTAAGAGGAGATAAGCGTGAAACGTTCAGAAATATAATAGATGAGAAACAAGGGAAACCACGCTAAATGCGAATCCTATGTAATATTGATAGATGAGAAACCTTTGTAATTAAGATAGATACGAAACCTATGTAATATTAATAGATGAGAAACCTTTGTAATTCAGATAGATGCGAAACTTATGTAACTTTTATAGATGAGAAACCAATGAAACTAAAACTAGATGTGAAACCTATATAAATATAATAGATGCGAAACCTTTTGCAATTATGGTAGATGAGAAACCAGAGGAACTATGCTAGATGCAAAACAGGTAAAAATATGATAGATGAGAAAGTTGTTTAATCACTTACTTTTTTCTTTTGTATGTAATTTTCAATTCTTATAATTTCTTTCTCAATTGTTGGATCTAAGTCACTAACTTATGGCGTTTGGATTTCTTGGACTTCTGAGACCTTTTCCTTAACAAATAAAAAAACTAGACATTAGATGCGAAACAGGTGTAAATATAATGCATAATGAATGATAGATATAAACAAGTTTCTTTAATAGATATGAAACGTACTATTATACAAAACCAGTATTCAGTTAAACACCAGATGTAGATAAACATATCAGATATCCCCTAAGGGGGTAGCCGAGTTGGTTGAGTAAGGCATGCTTGTGACCAAAGGTCATGAGTTCGAGTCCTACTACATACGCTTTCTCGGCTTAGCATGTCACCTTGTGTGGTTTACCTTCTGGCGTTGGTTTGCAGGCTATCGCGTCAGACTGAGGGTTTACCCTGTGCGCACTCATTGCACTCTGAGTAGCGGCTGCGGGTTCCCTCCGAAAAAAAATATCGATACAGATAATATTACAATATTTAAGCCAAAAAAGAAGATAATACACAATAGTATATCTTCAAATACAAAAGTTTTTTTAAACATGTTTTGTTAATTTTGGGTTATCTGCATCACCTCTTTGTCTACAACATCATCCTTGGTCACTTTAGATTCGGGAACATCTTTTGTCACACCATATGATTCACTAATACTCGTGTCCTCTTTAAATACTTTAGCTACGCTACTTGTCCATTCAGATACTTCAACAACTGATTATTTAGTAATAGGAACAACAACATTAGTATTTTTATCATGTTCTTCCATAACAATATATACACCAGCAGTAATATTGGGATTTTGTTCTTCTGTAACATTAACATGAACCGAGGGATCATCTTTGTTTTCAAACCAAACTTCAGCATGAGTTAAAACCGAGGGATCGTCATTCTTTTCAAACCCAACATCACTATTAACAAGGGCATCACCTTGCTTTTCCACCCCAACTTCAATAAGGGTAAAATTCTCATTTTCTACAGCAACAATAAGTTCAGAAGTAACAATATCAAAATTAATAGGGGGATCATTTTATTTTTTAATCTCAACATCCGCTGTAGTAACGTTCTTGTTTTCAACAACAAAAACACCCCCAGATGTAGCAGTAGCACCATGAAGCTCAACTTTACCAACATGGTCATCTTCAACAGCAATAACAACATTAGGATCCTATTTTTCCACAACATCTTCACTTTTTTCTTGTTGTAGAGGTGGAACCTTGTCTTCCACAACAATATTAGGTATTTTATCTTGGTTTTCATCATAAACAACAGGGTTTTCGACTATAATATTAGGTATTTTTATGATTTTATTTGGTGATTGGTGGCCTTGATCATTCAATCTCTTTCTTCTTGAATACGTTTTTTTGTTGTTGTTCAGTTGTTTCTATGTTTGACTTCAACATAGGCAGTTTAAGTGTGTTTTGTAGGTCAACCTCAATGTTCATCTCTGCATCATCTTTCATTTGTATAATGATCCTCTCATTTTTCGTCGAGTTTCTTTTTTAGTTCATCAGTTTGTTGTTGAAATCTTTGACGTTCCATTTTAGTTTTTTCTACTTTTTTAATTGTTGTTAAATCAAAGCTCTGGCTCGAGACTGGGTCTGTTGGTGCTTTGGATGCGTCTAAGGCTGGGTCTGGGTGTGGGGTTGTGGCTGGGGCTAGGTATATTGTGTTAATTTTATGCAAAATAATAAGCAATATCAAAGATAGATAAGAAACCTTTTATATAAGAAGATGAATGATAGATACGCAACCTTAACATCCATAGAAATAGATATGAAACCTTGAAATCAAATCTAAATGATAGATGGGGAGCGTAAATAGAAATCATAAATGCAGAACCTAAATAAAAAGGGTAGATGCGGTACCTACACATAAATGATAAATGCGGAAGATAAATAGAAATGATAGATGTGGAACCTAAACAGAAATGATAGATGTAAAACGTTAATTAAACCGGTAGATGCGGAACCTTCAGTAATCATGATGCTAGATGCTGAACATATTAGGATACTATTAATGTTAGATGCGGAATGTTAGTAAATATGATAAAATAAGAGATTTTTACATTTTATCTTGCTAATAATTTTTTCAACCTTCTCTTTTCTGTTTTGAGATGGGATAATCTGTCCGAAATGTTGATTTTAGACTTCTTTTGTATTGTCTTTTCAGGTCTCTTGAGATTCTTAAGAATTTGTGATGTTGAATTCTCCTTTCTTGCAATAGGCGCAAGAGTCGTATGTACTGTCTTATTTTTGTTCAGAGGACGAGTTTCTACCGGTAAAGTTTTCTCTTTCACGTTCTTTATTGGTTTTCTAAGTCGTATTGCAGTCGTTTTAGTTCTTAGAACTTTTTGACATGGTTGAACAATGTATTGGTCTAGTGTTTTTTTTTGCTATCAGTACAATCTGTTGCACCTAGTTCTTGGAACATATCCCAATGCAAACCATCTTCATCTTCGTTGAGCTTTACTTGTTCAGATGGTGGAACAATATCATTTTCTCGAGGAGCATCATTATTTTCTTCTTGTATTTGAAATTCTCCTTCAAATTGTTCTTCTTCTTCTTCTGTTAGTTTCAGTTCTTCTTCCAGAATTTATAAAATTGTTAAAATGTTATAGTAAAAAGATATATGTAAATTGTGAAACAGGAATAAAAAACATATCGTAAATATACCTGTTCATTTGTTATGTTTTTTTATGACTTCGACCAAATCTAAATCTGTTTTGCGCTCATTAGCCAGCCATTTGAAGCATATAGGTATCTTGTCTTCAATTTTAATATCTTGACATAATGTTGTGTGTTCCATGATGAATGACTATATATTAACAATACTTTAGATATCATTTATTGACTAAATATTATATATGAAATAGAACAAAGAAAAATATTAACCAATAAAAGGGCAACACAACCAACTACTCTTCCAGGTTTAGTTTCATGACAAACTATTATTGAATTCATCAACTTTTCCTAGATTGCTTCAGCCCAATTGTAGTTTTTTATTTTGTCAAGGTTCTACATAATACACCACAGTAGAAGCTAGTGCATCTCCAGATGTAGAGAAAAACAAGGTAGAAAATGCTAACATTATAAAGAGTATCACAACATCTTCTATTGTCTCTTGTCCAAGTGTTTTTGCTGCTTTATTTATAGAATCCTACCAACAAGAAAAAGCATTTTATAAAATGGATAAATGTGAAACCTATGCTAAAGTCAAACAGATTTAAGTGATAGTTGTGAAACCTATTGAAATGTGAAAGGGGAGTTAAAAAGATAGATGCGAAACCTATTTAAATGGTAAAATAATAGATTCGAAGCATGTATTAATATAAGTAGATGCAGAACGTATTTTACTGTGAAACAGGTGCAACGTTGTAGATGCGAAACCTAGTTTAATGTGAAGCAGATTAAATAGATAGATGCAGAACCTTATGCAAATTTTAAAGTAAAGCATAAGTAGTAGATGAGAAACCTATACAAATATGAAAACAGTACAAATATGTAAGAAAGTTGGAATTACAAACCTTTATCAGTTTTTTAGTGATTGGTCTTGCTCAACTTTCATCAACTTTTCTTGATGTCTTATCAGAAAAATACTTCTTTGTTATCCCTGATTTTTCTTCGTCTTCTAATTCTGAAAACTTAGGTTCAAAAATCTTGACTTGTAGTGGCATAATTTCAATTCCGTGTTTTAAACCAAAGATTATCTTTATGTCATGGTTTGTAAGCTATAAAAACTTTCCCCCCAATTTAAATGCTTCTTGTTCGTCATCATATGTCATTGCTATCTGCTCAATTACATCCCAGTTCTTTTTGTATGCAGTCTTCTTTGTTCGAAGATTATAGGTTGCCTTTAAAAATGAGTAAAAGGGTGTTTTCTTTGCTGATTCTATATGTTCTAGCCTCACTTTTGTATCCTCCATTTGTTTTAACAGTGCAAAGGGGCCAGACCTATAGAAAATATGTTTTTGGTACCATTTTACCTGTAAAAGCAAGAAAAATAAATCAGTTGTGATAGATGCAACAATTATGGAAGTTAGATAAGTGATAAACGCGAAACGTATGCAAATTAAAACCATTATAAACGTGATAGATGCACAACCTTTGAAAATGTTAACACATGTGTTAAATAGATAGCTGCGAAACCTATGTTAATGTATATTCACTGAAATAATGATAAATACAAAACCTAAGAAGATCTATAACCAAAATATACTCGTAGATGCGAAACCTATGTTAAATATTAAGCAGTACACACTAATAGATGTAAACCCCTATAAAAACCTGCAATTATAGGGAAAATGGTAGCTGCAAAACATATGTTCAATGCACTGAAACACTGATAGATGCGAAAGCTAAGGAGATTTATAACAAAAAAAACACTAGTAAACGCGAAACTTATATAAAAACCTACAACTATAGCCAAATAATAGCTGCGTAACCTATACAAATGTCACGAAAGCAGGTCTGAATTGCAGTAACATTAGTAAGGCTATCTGTATGTGAAATTGCAATTTATTTCAGCAGTGTTTCTCACGGAAAAACAAACTGGAAACATGTGAAGTTACTGAATTACTATAACTGAAATACAAACTGGAAACATGTGAAGTTACTGAATTACTGTCACTGAAAAAAACTGGAAACAGGTAAAGAAGATTTAACATCACAAATGAATTCACATAGAACAAAAACATTATCGTTAAATCGTTTCAGTGAAACCTAGGTTTCTATATTGACTGGAATCGAACTATGTTTTTGAAGAAAAACAATATAAAACTTACTAATTTACCGTTGTTGAAGTTGTTGAGTAGTTGATACTCTGATCGGAGTTGTAATCAGAATGAATTCGGCGTCAGAATATTAGAGAGTCAAGAACGAGAGGAAATTACAAAATCAGGAGAAAAAAAAAAGTTCTTAGTGTTTCAAAACCGCTATTTATATGAGAATAATTTTGGAAGTAAATTTGTGAACTATTTTAGACATTTATTGGTAATATATTTATGTAACGATCTTTGTACATAATCTCTCTATTATTTTATTTATTTATATATATATATATAAAAATTAAATTTATTTAAATAAATAATAGTTTAGGGGGTGAATCTAGCAACTACTGGTAACCTTATTCGAAAAAAAGAATACTAAATAATAAACGAATTTAATATTGGGAATTTATTATTTTGGGAAACTTTAGTGGTACTAGTAGTAGTAAAGCATCAGTCGTATTTAATTGATGAGCAGTGACGTGTCGGTGGGAGGAAGCGAGTAGAGCTGGAAAAGAAAGGAGCGAGTGAGGAGAGAGAAAGAGTCGTCCGTTGTTTGTGTGAAACGGAGAAAAGGCAAAAAAGAGATGACTTTCAGGAGCCCTCTCACTTTCTCTCTCCTCTTTTTACCTTTTTTCTGTGGAGAGGAGAACACAACGCTTCACTTCCTACAAAACTCAACACAGCTCCCATATCTCCACTTTCTCTCTCTACATTCCCACCCCTCTCTCTCTAGAACTCTTCAATTCTCCTCCTCCCCCTCTCTCTCCGAGTCTCCGTTCTCAACCGATCGTTGCGGTGGTCCTTCAACCGCGGATGGTTTTTTTTGGCGGGTGATAATTTTAGAGTGACAGCTCGGTGACGTTCTTAACTGTATGGACTGTTTCCGATGGAATTCGACTCCGGAATTCCTCCGATGTCTCGTACCGTCATCGTCGGAACTACTTCTCTGTCACACCAAGGTCTTGATCTCTTCATTTCTCTCGTTTTCAGTTTTGGTTTGTTTCCGTTTCTCGATCGCTTTAATGTCTTGTTATTTTCATTTGGAATAGATAGATTGATCACTGGTTAAGAATTTATTACACTAGATTCGATGTTTTGTATTAATGTTATTCAGTCTTGATTGAGATGAGATGAGTTTATGAACATGTGCCAACTAAACTTGTTAGAAGTTAGAGACATTAAATGGTCTGAATGATATAAATCCTGTCATAATTCTTATTCACCACTGATTATCTCTAGAGTTTACTTAGTTTTTAGTGAAATTAGTAAGTTATTTCGGTTGATTACATTTCAATTTCATCATTTGCTTCACAATTTTTTTTATTTTGAAAATTTAGTAAGACTGTAACTGTTCTCTGTTTGATGTGACTGACAGACAAACTTACTTAACTTTACACCCCTGTTCATTTGTGTTTTTAACCTTTTTGCACTGTCCCTGATGATGATGATGTTTCTATAACTGGAAAACTGAATAAGTATGTTCTGTAAGTAACATTGTCCAGTAACTATCACAACAAGGTTGTGTTTGTCTTTTTATATCTTTTACTTCATCTAAATGTATTTAAACAATACTGTTTTTGTATATGTACTGAGCATATATATATGTATATAATGTGGTGTTACTCAGATGCAATGTGGCCAATGAATTTGAGTTCGAGTGAAACTATGGAATCAGGGGCATATCCTGAGCGCCCTGGGGAGCCAGATTGTTCGTATTACATTAGGACAGGACTTTGTCGATTTGGAGTAACATGCCGATTTAATCACCCTCGTGACCGGAAACTGGTATGAAGTCTTCAAATTGTTTTATTGTAGCTTAGTGAAGTTTAAAGAGTTAGCTACTGGTGTTATCGACACAAAATTAATCTAATCGCTTATAATCAAGTGACAATACTATCTTTTTTATATAGTGAATGTGTGCCGTAGTCGTTTAACCAAATGATACTAATGCAAATAGATCATACTATTCTTTTGGCTCGCTTTCGTTATGACTTATATAAAAACCTGATATTAATCAGTGAGCTAACTCGAAACACTTGTATGACGCTTTTATATATTGTTTTCATTGAAATTTAAGGCTATTGCTGCTGCAAGGATGAAAGGAGAGTACCCAGAAAGAAACGGACAACCTGAATGCCAGGTCAGTTTGCTGTACTTGTCATAGTGTAACCATAGAAGGAATAAAATAGTACTACTCAACATCAAATTATAGGAAGTTGATGAAGTCAGGCTTAAAGCCATATCATATCGCTAGTTCACTTCAGTTCTCCACCTAACGCATAATATTGTTGGTTTGGTCGACTAATAATTCCTTTTTAAGCTATCCCGCAGTACTTTCTGAAGACAGGAACTTGCAAATTTGGAGCAACTTGCAAGTTTCATCATCCTAGAGACAAGGCTGGGATTGCAGGAAGAGTATCTTTGAATGTTTTAGGCTACCCTCTTCGTTCGGTTTGTATTTTTGTTCTTTTCCCCGATGAATGTACTTCTCATTTGTATCTTTGAGATGAAATTGTTCTAACATATTATAACTAGCTCAATTCAAGAACCAAAACCGTTGACATTCAACTATATAGAGAGGATAATATATTGGCATCTCCTTAACGGGTTTATATATTTTTTATTAGAGTTATAACTTTGAGGCAAGTTACATCATCTGTCTATAGATGTTAAATGTTTTTCAAAGTTTATTCATTTATATCATAAATCTGTCAACAGATCTCAAATGTCCTACTCTTGTTAACGAGACTCAAAAATATTCCTTGGGTTGTCTGCAGGATGAGCTCGAATGTGCTTATTATTTAAGAACTGGACATTGTAAATTTGGAAGCACCTGTAAGTTCCACCATCCTCAGCCAAGTGCTATGATGGTATCTTTACGCGGTTCGACTGTTTATCCTTCCATACAGTCACCAACTCAGCAGTCCTATTCTCCTAGTGGAATTGCAAACTGGTCAAGAGCGTCCTTTATTCCAAGCCCGCGCTGGCAGGCTCCTTCAAATTACACTCCTTTAATTTTACAACAAGGGATGGTCTCACTCCCCGGATGGAATACTTACAGTGTGAGTTTTTTTACAATAATCCTTTTTCGTCATAAACTAGCATACGGTTTACCAATTGTTCTTTTGTATCTTAGGGTCAGGTTGGATCGGTTTCTTCTTTGGAAAGCCCACAACAAGCTACAGGAAACAATCAAACTTCCGGGATGTTACACAGGAGCGAGCTGGCAAACGCAGGCTCAAGGGGAGCGATTTCTTCCTTTCGTTCTGATTCTGTCCCGGTAGGTTATTACGCATTGCAAAGGGAGAATATATTTCCGGAGAGACCGGGCCAACCTGAATGTCAGTTTTACATAAAGACCGGAGACTGTAAGTTTGGTGCTGTTTGTAAGTTTCACCATCCTAGAGAAAGACAGATTCCTGCTCCAGACTGTGTCTTAAGTCCAATGGGCCTACCTTTACGTCCGGTGAGTTAAAGTAGAGCACAAGTATGGTCACTTTTTTTGCTTATTTTTCTAAGAACTTGATATTGATGGAGTGTAAAAATAATATTGGACAGGGAGAACCATTATGCGGTTTCTATTCCCGTTATGGAATCTGCAAGTTTGGTCCAAGTTGTAAGTTTAACCATCCTATGGGAGATTTCGCATATAATGTATCGGCATCATCACCATCGTCCCCCGACGTACCTGTTAGGCGTCTTATGGGATCAACATCAGCAAGTGCAGCCCTAAATATTTCATCAGAACAGCTTGGTGAAGCAGCTTCAGTAAACCCCAGACGGCTATCTTTGTCAGAAACAAGACAATTGCCTGCGGGCGATGATAATTCTGGCACAGAAGGTTAAAGTAAATCTGATTATCTTATCGAGGATGATGAAATCATTTGTAATTTGTAAATTGATTCTGGAAAAACACAACAATACAATCAGAAGTGGATTCCCCTGATATTATTTTTGAGGCATTGTGTAAAAATACGAAAAAAAATAATCCTCGCAAATTGGTAAAGCCAATGATGTGAACACTTCATCTCTTTTCGATTTTCCTTTTACTCATTTTCCTTCATGTGTTGTGTCCTATATGCTTAGTTCCTAATCAGAGCAGGATACAAATTTACATTACCATAGCATTTTCAAGAGATCTATTTACGTTTTCTTTTATTCTGTAAGACGTCCTTTGGAGAATTGGTGGATGGACTAAATGGAGTGAGACATGATGATAAGATATGGTAAATGAGAAAAGGAGTTTTGAGAAAGTTTTGGTATGCAAATGCTGTTGTGGTCCTAAAGGACTCTTGCTATGCCATCAATTGCATCATCCCAAACAAGCCTTTTGGTTGCTGTTTCTTCACTTCTAATCCTTCAAAGAATTCATATGGCCGAACTCAAAAAGACATAAATCGAAATAACTAGTGGAATCATCATATTCTATTTTTTGCGTTTGCATTGTTTTATTATAGAGAGATAATTAATAATTATTCACCTACGAGTGATATGTTATATTGATGTTGATTTTAGTGAATTTCATGGTTCATGTGATCAATAGTAACATAAAAGGTTTTATGAGACTTGTTTTAAATATTCAAATTCTAACTGTCCTGTTAATAATTGTTTTATCGATAATCTTGCGGTCTTTCCCAACTTGATTGGGAAAAGTTTTTAAAAAGTGATCAAATTATTTGTCTAATAACTTTTTAAATTTATTTTGTTCGATCTCTGTCCATCATTGTCCTATACTGTTTAGTTTAAAAAAATAGCGCAAAAGAATCATCAAATTACTTGATCACTAACATTTTACTCTTTGCCAACTTTGCTAACTTAATTGGGAAGAAATATAAAATGCTTTAAAAGTCCATCAAATTTACTAAATCTTGCCAAACATGTTGGCGTATATAATTTTTTTTAATGTGTATATTTATCTCTTTATTCTCAAATTTACTTAGCCGAGTTGGTTGAGTATGGTACACTTGTGACCAAAGGTCATGAGTTTGAGTTCCTCTACATACGTTTTCTCGGCTGAGCCTGTCACTTTGTGTGGTTTACCTTTTGGCGTTGGTTTGCAGGCTATCGCGTCAGACTGAGGGTTTACCCTGTGCGCACTCATTGCACTCTGAGTAGCGGTTGCGGGTTCCCTCCGAAAAAAAAAATATAGATATAGGGACTTTTTATCTATTGTATGTATTTTTTAGAATTATAATAAAATTTTAGGTACCACGTAGATTTAGATTTTGAGTTAAAGTTTTCGTGTTTTCCGCAGTGCCGGTAAGGGCAATTGTTTCAGCTGTTCATCGGAAAAAAATTAATTGTCATTAAAAAATAGATTTTTTTTTGTTTTCAAATCTATTGTGTGTAGCCACAATCAACATACCTGATCGAGAGGCACACAATATCGATTTTCGTTAAATGTCGGACAACATATTCAAGACATCTAATCCTTCAATCTGACTGGTTGGATTGTGATTTGGTGCTACGCTTCGGAAGAAATCGCTACTGGATTAGTGCAACATTTTTATTGGTCAAATCGTGGATTCAATTTTGATTTTGATTTTGACCAAAAATTAGATTTGAATTTGGTATTTGGATTTAGTATTGGATTTGGATTTGGTATCTGACATTTGGATTTGTTTGGATTTTGTTTTGGTGTTTAGATTTTATTCTACGCTTAGATTATATCTCACGCTTGCTTAGATCGACGATTGCGTTTGGATTTGGATTTGGATTTGGTTTTGTGTTCAGATTTTGTTTGACATTTGGATTCTGACATTTGTTTGGATCGATGTTTGTTGTTTGGATTTCATTTTAGTGTTTATATTTTTTGACGTTTGGATTCTATCTGATGTTTGCTTAGACCGACGTTTGTCGTTTGGATTTCATTTCGGTATTTGACATTTAAATTTTGTTTGACATTTGCATTTCGTTTGACGTTTTCTTAGATCAACGTTTATTGTTTAGATTTCGTTTGGGTGTTCGACGTTTAGATTTTGTTTGACATTTGGATTTCGTTTGACGTTTGAAATATTGCGGTTTGAGATTTACGATTTGAGATTTGACTTGGAATTTGGGATTGAAAATTGAAAATTGGAAATTGGGAATTTTGAATTGAAGATTTGAGATTGGATATTTAAATTTTAGATTGGGATTGAAGATATGGTTAAAAAATGTGAAGAAGAAGATACGATAAAAAATATGTGAAAAAAGAAGCGTTTCAAAGATATGAAGAAGATGATGTTTGAAAACCGACTGAAGAAGGTTGTTTAAAGATAATTTGAAGATTAAAATCAACTTGCGGATTTCTTTATAAAAACCCACGTAATTTTATACTTGACAAGCTTTTGATGCTTCGCACTTAGCCATCATGGATTTGAGAGAGAATGTTAGCATGTATACTTTTTATATTATGTTTGTATTCCACGTTTTTATTTTCTTATTTACTATTGGTGTGATTATATCTATATATAAAGACATTTCTATTTATTATATTTATCTTTCAAAACTATGATAAAACTCTAGTCGTCTTTCTTTGTTTATCTTTTTCTACAATATATACGTTTTTTTCAATCTCCGCCAATCATTGGCCTACCTTGTCTCATTGCAAATTTTTACCGGCTAAAACCATTTTTTAATAAAATCCATCAAGATTGGAGGTTATGACATCCAATATGAATCTAGAGTCGCAATTAAGACTCAAACCTAAATAGATTTTCTAACGGACTTCAAATGCAAACATCTGATACCTTCAAAAGAACAAAAAAAATCATGTAGCAAGTGAAAAATAATGAAGGAAACAACAAACATGGTTATGATGCATGAATTAAACTCACGTCTCTAATAGAGAAATCACGACTCAATGCATTAAATTTGATTTTCATGCTTTAAAAAACACAGCGGAGTACAAATGTGTCATTATGCCGTTAGAGCTAGTTGACTATGTGATGGAAAATGAGTCTATTTATTTACAATTTCATAGTTCATAGTCAACCAAGTAGTGGGCTACGGTGAAGAAAATAAATACAACACCGTTTAATCTTTAAAAGAGCTCCAATGGAATATATTCTTTCTTTAGGCGTGTAGACTTTGAGTAAATACGAAAAACAGAAAATACCGAAGCAAAAGCCTTAACATCCATATTAAATTCTAGGGAATTTTTTTTAGGATAAACCATCTATCCCATTCCCAAACACGTTCATTACAACTATATCAACATTATGGGTTATGGTTGGTGAGTATACAATATCGACAAGTAGAATATGGAAAAGTAGATATGTATATGTAGTTGACAAAAGAGAAATAATACAAAATATTACGAAGAACAATAGAAAAAAAGATAGAAAATGGATTGATCGATATGTATTATGGGTTCATATTTTTTTTACATAGAAGATACTATAACTGTAGTATATTGATTGATTACTTTTGTATATGTATTAGGCTAATCAATCAAGTTTACTTAGTAAGAATATTTACCAAATTAATCCACCGTATCTATAATTGGTAAAAGTGTAACTTGGGATCTTTTATGATTTTGTAGTTGATCATTGTGACTTGTGCCGAAGGTTAGGAGGCAACGGTCAAAGAGAGGAATCGGCCCATAAAGCATCGGTTAGGAAGAAGCTTTAACATGTGGGGCATTAGTCAGGACGAGGCGTTGGCCAAGAGGAGGCGACGATCACATGATGTTGTCGAAGGGGATCAACCGATACTGCTGCAGATGGGGGATTAATGTGGGGTGTCGTATGTATGAATTATTGTTAATGTAAGGCTTTAATTAAGCGGGTCAAATCCACCCTTAACAGTAGCCATATAGTCTTTACAAAATAATTGAATAAATGACTATCTCGGTGGTGTTCACTTATCTTAAGTATTTTACTTTTAAGAGTGTTTGACAAAACTTCTTAATTGCCTTCAATGCTTTTCTTTGTTGATGTAGAATGTCCAATCTAAAAATATTCCAAGAAGTATTATGTTCTTGTTCGTACAGACTATTAAGAGTGTTTGAATACCTTGATAGATAGACGCACTAACTTTAAAAACATCTCCAGTAATACATGGTGACCTACCTTAAAATCTCCACTGATGACGAAAAACTCAATTTTGCTAAGAGGAATAGAGTACCATAACAGATAAGAGCTTGCTATATTTTTGGAGGTTACCTTACATTTAATTGATTTTAGTTTTTGATGATGTCTTTGTGTCAAAACTTATTTCAAAAAATATAATTTCTTCATATTTTCTTTATTTGGTTGCAGTTGTTAGTGTAGAAGATAGAACTTTAATGGAGATAATGAATATTAAAAATAAAAGAGAAAATGAAGCAGATGAGTCACTCGAAGATTAAAAAACTGGTTCACATTCATTTGGTAACAAATGATGGTTTAAATACAAAAGAAGAACCACTAACACAAGTTAAACAAATTTGACAAGGTTTCCAGCAGCCAATAGAAAAACAGAAAAACTTGTAAATAATCTTAACGACACTTTGATGATACCATTGTGAGCTCATGGTATCACATAGTTTTTTCAAGCAGCAACCAAGAGGGAATTATTACAACGTATTGCACGACACACAATGAGTATACTTGATATGTGCACTGTCTTGCGTCTTTCCGATATTGACAGGACATAACATGTTTTTGTTAATAGAGTGGGTCTGACCAAACAAGAGAGAGGCAGTCTAGATTGATTTAATGGTAGACTTATTTCCACTCTTTTGAACTTCGCGAACAAATAATAACTTGATGTTGAAGTGCTTAGTCTTTTCATGAAAGAATGGATTATTAGAGATCGCAGTGGCATCTTGATTATCAACTAGTATTTCAGTTCTTTATATTTGCTTTATGGTTAGATCAACTAGAAATTTTCTTATCCAAAGAGCTTGGTTAATAGTAGCTGTTGCAACTATATATTATGCCTCAGTAGTAGATTGAGCTACAATTTCCTGCTTCTTTGAAACACCGAGAGAATATACCTGATCTGAGGCAAAAGCACTAACCATATATACTATTCATATCATCAATTGAGCCACCACAATCAATGTCAGAGAAATAAAATAGCTTCATCTCTTTATGTTTTAAAAAAAACTCTACTATGTAGTTCTAAGTCCCCTTTATGTATCTGATAACTCTATTTGCAGCTCTCATGTAAATTTCATTGGTAAAAAACATAAATCTAGAGAGAATACTTACAATATTTAAGATGTTAGGTCTGGTTGTTTTCAAATATATCAGACAACCTACCAAACTCATCAACTCAGCTTCAATAACCTTACCATAATCATTATCTTTGACCAACTTCTCCTTTTGATTCATATGAGTATTCATTGCTTTACAATCTTCCATTTGGAATTTTTTAAGTATCTATTTTGCATACTTTCCTTGACATATGAACACTTCATCTTGGATTTGTTTGATCTCAATACTGAGGAAGTATGACATCATATCAAGGTCTATCATTTTGTAGACCTTTTATATTTTTAGTTTGAACTGATTAATTTGTTCAAGATTGCTACTTGTAATTAACAAATCATCTAAATAAATAGAAATGACTAAGTTATTTGTACCTTTATGATTGACATACGGTATTAGTTCAGATTGAATTTTATGAAACCCAAGACCCACCACATAATCATCAATTCTACTGTACCATGCTCGCTGAGCTTGTTTTAGGCCGTATACATATTTTTTTAACAAATAGACTTTATCTTCATTTCCTCTACTTACACAACCTTCATATTGTCCAAAACAATTCTTCTTGCAGAACTTCATTTTAGAATGCAGATTTAACATCTAGCTGTAATACTTTCCAACTCTTTTAAACAGCAAGATCAAGCAACAATCTTACTGTGTCAAGCCTGGAAACATGTGCAAATATTTCTCAATAGTCAACTCCAAATACATGTGCATATCCCTTCATAAAAGTTCTTGCTTTGACTCTGCTAACTGAATCATCGAGATTTAATTTTGTTCTGAAACCCCATCTTACTCCAATTATATTTTTGTTTAGAGATCGATCAACCAACTCCCAAGTTTTATTCTTTTATCATTGATAGCTCTTCCTGCATTGTAGCCATCCAATGTTGACTTCCTTTTGCATCGTAGAACCATGCAGGCTCAGAAATAGCTACATTATACCTTTGATGAATATTAGATAGAGACTTAGTACCTCTTACATGAGCATCATCAACCAAAACATCTTGTTCGTCTCTAGGTTCTTATGTCATGTTACCAATGATTGAACTGTTTTGTGGATTAAAAATATGGTTCACCTTGGTTGAGTCTTCCCAATCTCACTACTTATTTTTAATAAAATAGATATCTCGACTCACTATAACCTGCCTGGTATGTGGTTGAAAAACTCTATAAGCTTTGGATATAGTGTTATACCCAACAAAGATGTCGGTTTCTGCCTTTTTATCAAGCTTATCTCGATTGAACAGTGGAATGTAAGTGAAACAAAGGCAACCAAATACTTTAAGAAACTTTAAATAAGGTTTATATCCATACCAAGCTTCAAATTATGTCAAGTCCTTTACAAGGTTTTTTAATTTCGATTTTGTAGGTAAGATTCTTTTCATAAAGAAATTATCTAGTCTCCATTAAGAATTTATTTCTTCTTTTATTGACCCCATTTTGTCGAGAAGAGTATGGTATTGTCAATTGATGTTCAATTTCAGCATCTTCACAAAACCTCTTAAAAGTTTCCAAAGTGTACACCTCACCATTATGAGACCTTATAGTATGAATTAAGCATCCATTTTCATTCTCAACTTTGAATTTGAATTTCCAAAATACACCAGCAATTTTTGATTTTTGTTTAAAAAAATAAATCCAACACATTCTTTTTAGATCATCAATAAAAATGATGTACTAGAGATTACCATTTAGTGATGATGTTTGTTAAGGACCATAAAGATTAGTATGAACCAGCTGTAGCTTTCTCGAGGCTCTCTAATCTTGTTTAGGAAAGGTTTTACTATGTTGCTTCCAAAAATTACAAGTCTGACAAGGAGGCATGCCATCATCAATATCTATGAGTCCTTCAACCGTCTTATTTGACCGCATATGAAGCAATCCTTGATATTGAAAATGCCCAAATCTTTTGTGCAAAATCTTAGTGACACTAGCTTTGGATTCAAAGGCCATATGCTCTTTTTCTATGGGATTTAGAGCAAAACAAATTCCTTTCATTTTGACATTGAATAAGTTTTTGCGACTAGCATCTTTGATCAAACACTGTTTATTCTCAAACAACACTTTATAGCCTTTTATCAAGTAATTGACCAACACTTAAGAGATTTTGATCAATTTTATGTACAAATAAAACATCTGAAATAAACTTTGTACCTCCATAGCTTTTTATAGCCACTGTACATTTTCCCTTGACTTCTAAGTGTTCACCATTTGCAATCTTCACTCTTTTTACTTTAGTGTTTCTTGATTCCTCAAAGAGATCTTTGTCATATGTAATATGATTTGTGCACCCGCTGTCAATCAACCACCTCTCACTTGATTCTCTGCTTGAGAAACAAATGACCACAAATAACTGATCTTCTTCTTCTTGATCAACTACCCTTGCATATGATTCTTGCATCTGAACTATGACTTTGTAAATTGCAGCTTCATGTCCAAGTTGATTACATTTGGAGCATTTAGCATAAGGTCTCCTCCAACACTTGTATGGTGGATGACATTTTCTGTCATAATGATGGCAAGGTCGGTAGGATTTATTGATACCTCATTTTTTTTCTCTTTTGATAGTTGCTAGATGAATCTCTACTCGTTTATTGATTTTTGAAGTTTCTTATTTTTGTAAACCTCTTGTCGTCTAGATGTTTTAAAGGTAAGGCACCTTTAATCACTCATTCTTGCCTCATAGACCTTCTCTGATCCTATGCTTGTAAAGCATTTAAAAGTTTTGTAAGAGAGATATTTGAGAGGTCTTTGGTGTTATCTAGAGTAGTAATAATGGCTTCAAACTTCTTTGAAACAATGCCCAAAATATTTTCAACAATCCTAGATTCTTTTAACTCAGCCTAAGAAATCTCACCTTGTTGGAAATGCTAAGAAGTCTGTCTGAATACTCTTTCATGCACTCAGACACCTTTATCTTCTGCAACTCAAAATCTACAATTAAATTTAGGACCTTCATTCCATGAATCATTTCATATCCTTTAATTCAGCCTTGAGGTAATCCCAAATTTATTTGGCTATTTTGAAGGATATTATTCGTGTGAATATCATTTGAGATACAACTGCAAATAGACAAGTTTTTGCCTTTGATTTTCTTGTCTTCTTTTCCTTTTGTGCTTTGATTTGTGCCATAGTAGGATTTGCTTGAAGTGGAGGGATATCACAATCATCTTCATCTGTTTCCCAAATATCCAAAACCTTCAAATAAGTCTCCATACAAACTTCCCACATTTGATAATTGTCTCCATCGAATACTTGTGGTGCAAAGAATGAAAATTCTCTTTCAATTTTAACCTCACAAATACCTTAAGAAAAGGGCTCTGGTACCACTCTGTTAGTGTAGAAGACAGAACTTTAATGGTGAGAAGAGCAGAGGAGTTACTTGAAGATTAAAAGACTGGTTCATATTTCATTTGGTAACGGATAATGGTTTAAATACAAAAGAAGAACCACTAACACGAGTTAAACAAATTTAACATGGTATCTAGCAGCCATTTGAAAAACAAAACAGCTAAGCCAATAGAAAAACAGAAAAGCTTATAAATAATATTAACAACATTTTGATGATACCATTGTGAGCTCATGGTATCACATAGTTTTTCAAGCAGCAACTAAAAAAGAATTATTACAACGTATTGCACGCCACACAACGAGTATACTTGGTAGGCGCATGCATTGTCTTGCAACGTATTGCACTCCACACAATGAGACGGTCTAGATTTATTTAATGGTAGACTTATTTCCATCTCTGAACATATAAACGACTTTATGAGAAGTTGTGCCGACCCATGGTCTACAGCACTGAACATCAACAATTCAAACAAAAAGTGAATGTGTGAATAAATTGGAACTCATAGGCGATTTTTTCGAGATGGAGAAATGGTTTGTGTTAGTGATATAAGACATAGGCCCGTTAACTCATATAATTTGTCTATAAACAAGAGCTTTATACTCTATGTATATGCTTTTTAAAATATAAACCATATTCGTTTTTTTGTTTATGTAGTCGTATTTCTTTGTTTTACCTTTTTCAACATGGTATCAAAGCTTAGGTTTAGATCTTGAAGTTTTCGTATCTTCTGTTGTGCCGGCGGGCAGTTGTTTTAGTTGTCCACCGGAAGAAGAAAAAAAAGTAAGATTTTTTTTTTAGTTTTCGGATCTGGTGTGTGCAGCCACAATCAACAGATCGAGAGGTAAACGGTGTCTATTGTTTCTGAATTTTGGACAGTGGGTTCGAGACAAATAATCCTTGAATATGACCAGTTGGATTATGATTCGGTACTAAGGTTCGAGAGAAACCGTTACTGGAACAATGCATATTTTTGTTGGTAAAATCGTAGATTCAATTTTGATTTTGATTAGAACTTAGATTTAAATTTGGATTTGGTATAGACTTAGTTTGGATTTGTTTGGCTTTGTTTAGAATCGTTTGGTGTTTATATTTTGTTTGGATTGGTTTGAAGTTTAGATTTTGAAAATGGAGATTGGAGTTTAGAATTTGGAGTTTGGATATTAGAGTTTGAAGACTGGAGATTAGAGACTCAAGATTGGAGATTGAGTTTGGAGATTGGAGATTGGAGATTGGAGATTGGAGATTGGAGATTGGAGATTGGAGATTGGAGATTGGAGATTGGAGATTGAAGATTGAAGATTGAAGTTTGGAGATTGGAGTTCGATTTTGGGTTTTGACATTTTGATTTTGATTTTGGTGTTTTGTTTCGATTTTGGCTTTCGATTATGGTTTTGAAGTTTGGTGTTTCGCTTTTGTTGCCGTTTTGATTTTTATTTTGTGTAACAAACTCACAATACAAGAATAAGCATTGCGAGTTTGAGAGAGGCGGTTAGAGATATAAGGCTTAGGCCCGTTAGCCCATATAGTTTATCTATAAATAAGAGCTTTATACCGAATTGATACACTTTCTAAATAATAAACCCTAATCTATTTTTTGTTTCTCTAGTCGTTTTTCTTTGTTTTACCTTTGTTTACGGTTTGCAAGCCTTCAAAATGTAAATGTATAATTACCACTCCGGAGAGCTCAATCATAAAGAAGTTAGTTGACTGGGTCTGTGATGTTTATGCGGAGGTCACTTCTTTTAGAGATCATGTGCCCTGTATGTTGTCTTCTGGAGAAGTAGCCTCGTGCGAGGTTGCATTGTAACCAAGGATCTCTGTTTGAAGTAAGGCCTGCTTCTATTTGAATAGATGTTGGTATGTGAAAATCAACAGCTATTAAGGTCAATAGGCGTGGTCATTGGTTGCGTATGAAGACCACACACAGAGCTCAAAACTGTCTCTCTTCTGGCTTGAGAATGCATGTCCTGCTGATCTACTGAATGAAATACAAAGGAAAATTCATTCTTCTGAATACTAGATATTATCCCTGGAATGGTATCCGTATATGTTGGTACATGTATTCGGCTAAAATATTCTACACAAATTAATGAAGTTAATTTGTTGATGTCTCCATATGTTTATAGAGGGAAAATGTTGATTTTATTCTTTGCTTTGTAACAGCCAATGCAAAATCTATAGAATGCATAGTTGCTTCTATAAATTCTCATAGAATTTATACTATATCGTGAGGAAAACAAAGTCAGAAATTCTCAGCGACTCCAAGTAGCTCATTTTGAAAAGAAAGCCACATCAGGTAAAGATTTTGGCTGAAATCCCACGTCATACTTTCTTCTAGACTCTAGTGTTGTATGCATTGTGTTTTACACACATTACAGTTTGTCATGGTATCAATTATATATGACCGTGACTAGTATAGATAATGTCAATGTATGCCAAGCATGTAGAATGCACTAACACTACAAAAGCTTTGGCCTATTAATCATGACTAATATTTATAGATAAGAGGAAATGAGACCACTAGCAATATGAAAAAGAAAAATTATCTAAATCGTGAGGCCGCCAGTGTCCCCTGAATATTGTATTCAACTTCTTCACATCAGTTAAGGTTGGCAGGGTCTTTTAAGCAAGAATTTATAGGTGCTCCTGTTTGTGAGGATGATCAACTTGTTGGGTTGTAGTGGATTCTCTCCTTGGAAAATAATTTGGACTCCCAACTCTGCACTGGTATTGGGAGTGGCACCATATTTCTAAAAGTGGTTCTTGCTTCCTTTTGATCTTCTTCTATTTCACCAGCAGCAAATCTGGAACTTTTTCAAGTACTAGAAAAGATGCGTATGATTATGGGAGAGCCATTATCAATGCATGGGAGGTATTGGAAGCTGAAGTATTTGTTCTTGAAGCAATTTTGACGGTGTGTGTTCATAGAATATTGTTATCTCGAGACTAGACAACATGTAGGCACCTTTCTGACTTCCTACTAGCATCTTTGGAAACTGTTATTAATTACTTCATTGTAGAAGTTAATCCTGGTACCCGGAAACCCGATCCTATAAAATGAACGGATTGCCCTAGTTCGCGAGCAATCTTTTCTTCAGTTGAGTGGGATATGAAAGAAATATTGCCGGCTACCGGAGTTAATTGTTAGATTCGGGGTTAAAAGATGTTTTTGAATTCTAAGAGTAGTGAAATCATTTAGTGAGTCATTAATGAGTTCTTAATTAGAGTTAATAACTTTTGTAATCGATTCATTTTCCTATATTTGTTAAACTCTTGAAAAGATATGGCTCAAAGAAAAACCCCTTGCCCTAATTGATTTACTTCCTGTGTTTATATAATAACTTACACCAATCTAATTAAGGTAACGTCTCCTAAATAAACGGAACGACTCCTAAACAATAGCCACTAATTACGGAGTTACATTAAACACTCCTAAACAATAGCCACTAATTACGTAATCTCTCAACACCCTCCCTCAAGGTGGAGCATGAGGTTCAAAAATGCCCAGCTTGCCAAGAAGATAATCAAATTGTTTCTTTCCAAGGGCCTTTGTAAAAATATCCGCCAATTGTGCACCAGTAGGAACATATGACGGAGCAATCAAACCATCGACTACTGCATCCCGAACAAAGTGACAATTAACCTCAATGTGTTTGGTGCGTTCATGAAATACCGGATTTTTGGCCATATGGAGGGCTGACTGACTATCACAAAAAAGCTGGATTGCCTGAGGATGGTGCACGCCCAAGCTCAGAAGCAACCCCTTCAACCATTTGAGCTCGCAAGTAATGGCTGCCATAGCTCGGTACTCCGCTTCTGCAGACGAGCGAGAAACTGTGTATTGCTTCTTGGTCTTCCAAGAAATAGGAGATTGTCCAAGAAACACAAGCCATCCGGACAAAGAGCGTCTAGTTATTGGACATGCTGCCCAATCAGAGTCACACCAACCCTGCAGAGATAGATTACTATCTGCACGTAACAAAATACCCTTACCCGGAGTACCTTTCAAATAACGAACGACTCTCAAAGCTGCCTCCCAATGCTCAATTTTGGGCTCCTGCATAAACTGAGATAATATATGAATCGAGTAGGCCAAATCTGGACGGGTCACTGCCAGATAAATGAGCCGACCCACTAATCTACGATAGGATTCAGGGTTCGACAAAAGCACCCCGTTTGCGAGACCCAATTTGTGATTTTGCTCAATCGGGAAGCCACACGGCTTGGCTCCCAATAATCCAGCCTCCGAAATAATGTCAAGCGTGTACTTGCGTTGACACAAGAACAAACCAGCTGAACTCCTTGCCACCTCGATTCCGAGAAAATATTTCAAATTGCCAAGATCTTTCATCTTAAAACAGTCACTGAGATAGGCTTTAAATGCCTTAAGTGCAGCGGAATCAGTCCTAGAAATAATAAGATCGTCGACGTACACTAGCACATTTATTTGAACATTGCCCTTAGTGTAAGTAAAAAGGGAATAATCAGAGTAGGATTGCAAGAAACCGTATCCTTTAAGAGCCGTGACCAACTTTGCAAACCAACATCTCGGAGACTGTCTCAACCCATAAAGAGATTTTCGTAACCTGCAGACCAAGTTTGGATAAGAACTCTCAAATCCAGGGGGAAGTTTCATATAAACCTCTTCCTTAAGATCTCCATGCAAAAAGGCATTGTGAACATCCATTTGATGAAGTTCCCAATTTTTCGAAGCTGCAATAGCCAAGAAAGCACGTACCGTAGTCATTTTGGCAACCGGAGCAAAAGTCTCATTATAATCAATACCTGCTTTTTGATGATTCCCCAAAACTACTAATCTGGATTTGAGCCTTTCAATATCACCGCTTGAGGAATACTTGGTTTTGTAAACCCACTGACTTCCCAAAGCACGCTTACCCTTTGGAAGAGGTTCAAGCGTCCACGTACCATTTTCCTCCAAAGCCCGAATCTCCTCCTGCATTGACTTTTGCCAACCTACATCTTTCATAGCTTCTTTGAACGACTTGGGATCATTGCTCGAAATAATAGATGCAAGAAACTTCTGATAATTCACAGAGTAATGGTCACAATTTATATAATGTGCTATGGGATAAGGGGTACCTGAGGGATGATGTGGAGACGGAGTGGCGGAAGATGGACTTTCAGCTACAACAGTATGAGTAACGAAGTCTCGTAATAGAACTGAAGGAATTTTATTCCTCATCCCCCTTCCCATAGGAACTGACTGCCCATTGCGTGTATTATCAAGTCCTGGTGACTCGGGCCTATCAGGCAAAACAACTTGTGACTGAGAAGGGGCCTCTGTTTGTGCTGCTGATGAAGTCTCGGTATGGACCTGCCCACCCTCCCTGAAACCTGGGTCCCGATCTGCATCAAAATGTGATGCTTGATCTTGGTGGGGTTGTGTTTGGACTTGTGGGTTAGGCAAATCAGCATCATCATTAACAAAATCAGCAAAATCATGATCAACTTCAACATGCGCCGTAGGCACAATATTTTCTGGAATAATATTTGCAGCACCTGGGTTATTAAACGGAAAAATATCCTCAAAGAACTTGATATCTCGAGAAACAAACGATTCCTTTCTGTCCAAATCAAACAATTTCCACCCCTTCTTTCCAAACGGGTAACAAAAAAAAACACATTTTCTACTTCTACTTGCAAATTTGTCATCACTGAATTTTTGATTATGAGCAAAGCTAAGGCAACCAAAGGTGCGTATTTCCTCATATGAAGAAGGGGTACCAAATAGAATTTCAAAAGGTGTTTTATTGTTTAAAAGAGGAGAAGGAGTGCAGTTTATTAAATGAGCAGCAGCCAGAACACTTTCTCCCCAAAAATAAATAGGCAAATTTGCTTGAAAGCGTAATGCCCTCCCGACATTTAAAATATGTTTGTGTTTTCGTTCAACCCTCCCATTTTGTTGTGGGGTCCCCACACAGGAAGTTTGGAACAAAATACCAGTTGCAGAAAAGTAGTCAAGCAAGCATTTAAATTCTGTACCGTTATCACTTTGAACGACTTTCACTGTTTGAGAAAATTGTCGATCTACCATTGCAATAAAAAACATGAACATACGAAAAACCTCTGTTTTATCAACCAACAAATAAATCCATACAGCTCTTGAGAAATCATCAACAATAGTTAAAAAATACCGAGCTCCACAAGAAGAGATATGTTTATAAGGTCCCCACAAATCACAATGTATTTTCTCAAAAATTCTAGTTGCCCTATTGTCACTTAATGGAAATTTGTCTCTTGGATGCTTAGCACGGAAACATATTTCACAAGCTTTATTTAAACTACCCTTAAGACTACCAACCGGAGGAAGTAACTTTACTATTTTTGCTGAAGGGTGTCCCATCCTTTTTTGCCACAACTCCAAAGTCGATTCTACTTTGTTGACAGACACATGTTGTACTGAATCACCTTCATCTCTAAAGAAGTAGTAAAGTCCATCTCGCCTAACTCCCGTCCCAATCAGCTCTCTGGTGTGGTCCTGTATAGCACACATATAAGAATTGAATTGGGCAATACAATGTAAGTCATCATTCAATTGTGAAACCGAAAGTAAATTGCAATTGAGTTTCGGCACATATAGAACATTATTAAGAGTTAATTTATCTGATAATCGAACTGAACCAGATTTTGTTGCAACGACAGATTCACCATTGGGAAGTCCAACTGGACAGTCAAATAATGCCACAGTGTCAAATAACCAAGAAAAATCACCGGTAACGTGATGAGTTGCCCCAGTGTCAATGATCCATGACTTCGTGTCAAACTTACCACTCAACCTGTCATCCTGAACAGGAGCATTACCAATTAAGCCTGCAAGAGCTTTCCATTGTTCTGGTGTGAAGAGTTGATCGGTGGCGCTTTTAGTAGAGGATACTCCAATTGTACTGCTTGTTGCATTAGCACGAGCGGAACCACGCCCACGACCAGCCTGCTGACGACCACGACCAGCACCCACATCAGCCTTGTTTTGATCCAACCACCCCTGGGGATATCCAACTATTTCATAGCAATTATTTTTGTCATGACCATGCTTGTGACAGTGAGGACAAGCAACGAGGGACCAACAATTCGAAGACTCATGCCCCGTCTTCTTGCAGTGGCTACACACGGGCCTGTCCATTTTTCCGCGGCCTCTTCCTGTGCCAGTAAAGCCAGTACGAACAGCGAAACCAAGAACCTCTGTTGGGTTGTCTTCTGTCACTGACTTGGCAAGCCGCACACGTTCATCTTGTATCACCAGTTGGTACGCTCGATCAAGCGAAGGTAAAGGATCTTGAGAAAGAATATTGGTACGTAATTGAGCATACAAGTCAGTGTTGAGTCCCATCAAGAAGTCATGTAATTTACCTTGTTCTCGTCTTGCTTGGTGCAAAGATGCGGCAGTACAAGACTGACAACAGCTGCAAGTAATTAGTGGTTCATGCTTAAACAATTCTTCCCACAATACATTCAGTTTCCCGTAGTAAGTTGTAACCGACATAGATTTTGGTTGCTCACACTTTGCAATTGAAGTCTTTAACTGTTGAATTCTTGGACCATTAACCATAGCATATCGTTGCTTAAGATGCTCCCATAAACGTTTCGCATCACGAAATTTAGATAGGGTACTCTTTACCGTAGGATCGATTGTGTTGGTAATCCAAGAAACCAACATGGCATTGATGGTGTTCCAATCAGATTGGGTATATGGAGGCGTCGGTTTAGTGATGGTACCGTCCAGAAAATCGAACTTGCGGCGTGCCTCTAAAGCTAATTGAATATCTGAAGCCCAATCATCGTAATTGTCTCCGTATAGACGAGTGGGTGTGATGAAGTCGCCTGGTCGGTCTCCCGTGCCGAGAAAAAATGGTGAATTCATCTCCCTTCTTGGTGACGATGGTGATTTTTCATCGTCGCCGGCCATTGTTTTATTGTGTGTGTATGTCACGCTCTGATACCATGAAAAGATATGGCTCAAAGAAAAACCCCTTGCCCTGATTGATTTACTTCCTGTGTTTATATAATAACTTACACCAATCTAATTAAGGTAACGTCTCCTAAATAAACGGAACGACTCCTAAACAATAGCCACTAATTACGGAGTTACATTAAACACTCCTAAACAATAGCCACTAATTATGTAATCTCTCAACAACTCTATATAAAATCAATAGCTAGTTTCTCTGAGTGTATCGAAATACAGAGTCATATAGTCCTTTTTAATAAAATCGATCTGCAGCAGGTCCGAAAACGTCAATATAATTTGCTAAAATTTGTTAACAATGTGTGTGTGTTTTTTTTTATTTTAGTGCTGTTTTTTGTGTTTTTCCCATTGATATGATTTCTCGAAAATTGTGTATTTTTCTCAACAACTAGTATCAGAACTTCAGATTAGTTATCCGTAATATTCTACATTTTAGGTTTGACCTAAACTCAAGGGACTAGTGGTGATACAAAAATCTGGGGACTATGGTGACAAGTGGCAGCCTCTCATGAATCAGAGAATCTGGTGGATTAACTTTATCCAAACGTGATAGTCTAGGGACTGTCAACGAACATTTGAAAGTCAAAGGACTATCTACCACCAAACGCGATAGTCGAAGGACGATTTACTGTTCAATGCTGAGTTAATTGCTTTATTAGTTGAAAGTGGAATATATGTACATTAGAAAATGAAAACGACATATATTATAAAAAAGAAATTTCTTACAAAGCATAAAACTTCTTCTACGAACACTTATATTACGAAACACACGGAATATGTGTCTTACCTTATTCTTAAGGTTTTGTGGTATCAACTTTACCCCCTCCCCAAGACTCCTTAGTATAAGAATTATTCTCAACATCTCCATCAAACACACGGTTGAAACCAGCCTCTCCTTAGTAACGTATTTCCGCATTCCTACTAAACTTTGGCTATCTGTCTTTAAAACATATGTTTACAAATATGCTTACACCTACATTTCAATATTCCGCATTATTTTCAAATTTTTTCAATTTTTTTGAAACTTCTAAAACCTCACACTTCCAAACAGATGGAACCAAAGTCGATTCTTTGTGTGTTTTGTAGGCTACTTCGTGACATAAAGCTTTTATCTTAATCTTGATGCCACATTCACCACACGCCATATCATCTATGATGAAAATATATGTTCATTTGTTTTGTAACAAACTTAACCTGTCACGGCACTGCCCAATCCACTTCGGACGTGTTTTTGTCTTGCCACTACCATACACCACTGTCAAATACTTTCATAAAAATTAACATAAAATATTTTAGGAACTCTAGATTATAGTAAATAAAATGAAATCTAACTTATTTGTAATGCATATAGGTTCGGCAGAAATGGCAGATGGTGCTGCTAAAGTGGTGGAAATCGGTATGCCATCCGTTTCATGCGAGGATTACATGTTTTCCAAATCTTCAAAAGCAGCGTTCGATAAAATCGTAGAAGGTCTGAAGGATGGAAAGACCAATGTGATTGGTTTGTATGGGACGGGTGGAGTTGGGAAAACAAGTTTGGCCAAGCAGGTGATCGAATCAGATGAAGCATTACAAAAAATTTGCAGAGATGTGATGGTTGTTGTGTCTCAGATTCCGGATCTCATGGCCATTCAAAATGAGGTTGCAGCTGGTTTAGGTCTATTTTTTGAGGATGAGAAAGATGTGAGTATGAAAGCAGAGAAGTTAAAATTGTATTTAGAAGACAAGGCTAACATTCTGATTATCTTAGATGATGTATGGGAAATGATTGAATTGAGCGATATTGGAATAGCATTCACTGCTGATCAGAAAAACTGTAAAATTCTTATAACCACCCGATATCAGAATATATGCTCTCTTATGAAGTGTGAAAAGGACATTCACATCGACGTAATGTGCGAAAGTGAAGCATGGGAATTATTCAAAAAGAGAGCTGATCTCAATGATGAATCTCCCATGATTGACACGGCAAAGGAAGTTTCAAAAGAGTGCGGGGGTTTGCCTATAGCAATTGTTCCATTAGCTACGGCTTTAGTAAATAACACTTCAAGCCAGTGGAAAGAAGCACTACAGTGTCTTCGGAGTTCTAACCTTCAGGGTATTGAAAACATAGAAGATAAAAATGCATATAAATGTCTGAAAATAAGCTATGATAAATTGATTGAAGAAGAGATCAAGTTCTGTTTCTTATTATGTTCTTTAATACAAAAAGATCGTACTAAAATGGAGATGGAAGTTCTTGTTAGTTATGCATGGGGTCTAGATATTTGTAAAAATGTTAACACGATTGAAGAAGCCAGAATCAAAGTGCAATTATATATCGACCATCTCAAAAAGTATCGTCTGCTAAGAAGTAGCAGTAGAAACAAGGTGAGAATGCACAATGTGGTTCGTCATTTTGCACTATGGATGGGATTCAATGCGGAGAAAAATTTCACTGTGGGACATATCTCGAAAAAGTCGGCCATAAACGAATCACTTGAAACTTACATGGCAATCTCTCTACTAATAGAAGAAACTCAAGAACTTCAAAGCGGATTAGTATGTCAAAACTTGAAGCTTTTGCAAGTATGTGGAGATGATGCAACTCATATTTCTTATGATTTTTTTGAGCAGATGAAAGCTCTAAAAGTTTTAACTATAAACCGATGTACTTTGGCACCTTACCTCCCAGATATTCCGGTAAACCTTCGAGTTTTGTGTCTAAAAGGATGCAGACTCGGTAACATCTCTTCACTAGGAAACCTCAAGAAACTTGAGGTTCTTAGGCTTTCTCATTCTGATATCCGGGAATTGCCGGATGAAATTGGTGAAATCGAAGAGCTTAAGGTGTTGGATTTGTTAGTTTGTGAACATTTGGAAAAAATTCCAGCTGGCTTGATACGGAAACTTTCGTACCTTGAAGAGCTATATGTTACTGGTTCGTACATAAAACCATGGAAAGCTAGACTGTGGAATGAGGACAGTACAGGTAAAGCTTGTCTTTCAGAGTTAAATTCATTAGCCAAGTTGACTGTTCTGTCGCTGGACAATATAGGTAAATGTCTTCTCCCATATAGCTTTTCTCTGCCTAATTTGACAAGATATCAGATTACTGAGTCCTGGTGTGTAGACAACTATCCAACTTCAAAAACACTCTATATCCATGATGAGGTTAATGTCATCTCATTAAATGCATTCAAGATATTTTTTTCAACCGTTGAGCATTTGAAAATGAGCTATAACGATGGGATACGATGCATTGTTCCGGAGATGAGTCAGGAGTTTTCAACAATTTGATTTCTCTTGACCTTATGTTTTGGAAAAAAATGGTATGTTTGGTTGACACGTCCGTGAAGAAGGAAATTGTATTTCCGAATCTGAAGAGGTTGAATCTATGGGGAATGGATAGTTTAAAAGAAATGTGTCAAGGGCAGATTACAAATGAGTTTCTACGGAATTTGGAAACCGTAAATATCCAAAAATGTCCAAAGTTGTGCAGTATATTTCAAGTGCATGAAGAGCTAAGAAAAGAAGGCAATTCTATGTTGGTCTCAATGAACCTGATAGAATTACCCGAATTGCGTTGTGTGTGGGAGGGGCCGACTCAACACATAAACCTTAAGTGTCTTAGAACTGTGAAAATAATTAAATGCAGGAAGTTAAAATTTATTTTCTCATTGTCTATGGCTCAAACTCTTGTGCGCCTACAATCTCTATATATAGAGGATTGTGATGATTTGGAACATATCATTGAAGAAAAAGAAGAGATTGACTTAGAATCATCGACAAGTTTGAGTCATCTTATCTTCACAGAATTAGTAATGTTAAACATCAGTACATGCAACAAACTGAGATATATATTTGTAGCTCCTTCTTGTCTTCAGCAAGTAAAGACGATTTATCTATACAAAAATGGTGCGTTAGAGCAAATCTTTAAATATGCCGGAGGAAATAAAATGGAGATTGAGTTGTCTCACTTACAAAGATTAGCAATATTAGGATCACCAAATCTCGTTAACTTCAGCGGAGGATATTGTTCTTCTCTCTCATTCCCATCTTTGCGAACGTTGGAGATCATGGATTGTGCCATAAAATTTCCGGCTCGTATGGAAGCGAAGGTAGGCGAATTGTTTTATATAGCCTTTTCCCCTTACTTTTTTGACTTTGTAACTAACCTGATTTCTTGTTTCTGCTTGTAGCAATTACAGTCAGTGTTTCTATCTAATGTGCCAAAGGATTGGTTGCTAATTATTGAAGACTTGCCAAATTTATTGGACCTTTCGGTTGAAACCCTCATAGGAGTAGAAGAAGTAATTCGACACGAAGTTTACGACCAAACATCAGATTTGGTGCTGCCGATACAGGACTTGGGACTAAGTGATCTTCCTCAGCTGGCGCATATATGCTATTCCCCCACACACACCCGCATCCTCCAAAACCTTACGCACTTAAGTATATATACCTGCCATAAACTGACTTATATTTTTCCACCAACATTGGCTCAGAATCTTCCAAAACTACAGTGCTTAACTGTACATGATTGCAATGAATTGGTGCAACTAATCGGCAATGACAGTGAAGGAGTTACAAACCAGCTCAAACTAGATAGTTTCCGTAGTCTGCAAGGAATTATAATTAGTAGGTGCAAAAAAATAAAATTTATATTTCCTATATCCATTGTTGGTGGTCTTCCAGAGCTGCAGCAACTGGATGTCCAAGATGGTGACGGACTAGAGTATGTATTCGGAAAAGATACATTAGAAGAGGGAAAGGACGGGGTTGTGAGAGAGGAAGTAGTGCTCCCTCAACTGAAGAATATAGTACTCAAGAAACTACCAAGCCTGAGAGGATTTTCCGTAGCAGCTAACAATTTTGTATTTCCGCTTCTTAAGAGTGAGACTCAGTTAGAGGTTGAAGGTTGTCCAAAAATGACAGAGATCTTCAGTATTTCGCCTACACACGGTAAGACTCATCCCCTGCTATGCTTGTTTGTTGTTACATTTCAAACATTTTCCATTCATAAAAAGATAAAAACATATGGTTATGAATACAATACTTATTCTACTCCTTATGTTCGTTGCTCAGGAACAACAATATAAAGGGAGAATGCATCCTTGATAAAAGCAGAAGATCGGCGTATATAAAAACAATCATTGAAGGAACGATTTGTTTTTTGGTCACTTTTGTTTGTGGTGATTAGTAGGTGACTAACCATGGCTTTTGAACCTCTTTAGTCATTGACTAATAAACTCTTTCTCATATGTCATTTTTTTCTATTTCTGTATTTTTTTTGAGTTTGGTATGATGCTTGAGTTTGTTTAACTCTTTAATTTTAATGAACTATGTTTGAGTATTATATACACGTCCATGTCAATTTTTTTACTTTCTTTATTTTGAGTTTGGTATCATGTTTGAGTTTGTTTAACTGTTTGATTCTAATTACTTATGAATAATTGTCCCCAAAACGATGTCTTATTGTCCCCAAAATGACTGTTAAATAAAGTTTGTTTAACAGTAATTTGGTCATTACCTTTTTGTATTTTCACTTTCATTTAATATATTCCTCTTTAGCTAATCTCTCCTAATATCTAAGAAAACTAACTCACTTCAAATAATATTTCTCAACTATTTGCCCTCTTCGTTCACCTTAACTTCACTTCTCATACTACTTTATGTGATATGTATTTACTATATGTTCGGAAACTTTTTCAGCTTTCAACGATTTTCATTGCTTTAATCTCTAAGAATTGTTAACTTATCTTCCAACATCTTCCTACAACTTTATTCTCGGTTAGTCATGTCTCAATTAAATGTGCACTATTATATCAACTATGCATCATGACATATGTTATAGTGTCCATAGAAATAATAGCTTAATTCGTAGAAATAAACGGGTAATGTGTGTTGTTAAAAGTAATTTAGTTTGGACTACATAAAATATTTTAAAAGCACAAGGATAAAATAATAACGATGAATGATCAAATAATGAAGTAATGTAAAAAAAAGAGTTTAGCAAATGATGATGTACTAATAAATGTTGGTTTTAAGAAAGATCGAAACAAACACTTTATACTTTGGCACAATCTCTATTGACTCAAAGGATTATTAAAGGTGAATTTATTAGAAACTTTGATCGGTATTAGAAGGAAAAATATGTTAGACTTAGAGATCCCGAACATCATTTGGAACAATTGAAAAATACGTTGTAGAGTGTTTTCAATGTCGTTTAAGGGAAATGTGGTGGCATGATTTAATAATCTTTCATCGCAATCTACTGATAGTTTTGAGGATTCTTGGGGTTCATTTAGAAGTTATTTTATTGGAAACAAAGAAGTGAAGAGAGAATGAGATTAAATTATTATGTCACTCCAAAAAACTAAGAATCACCAAAGAATTATGTATAAAGGTTCGTCCAAGAAATGAATACTTTCAAATATTGTAAAAATAATTATGCCTTTAGTAGCGTTTAAGAGAGGACTTTATGTTGAGAGTAAAATTTAGGAGGATTTGATCAAGTTTCCAATTGTTGTAGTGAGATATTTATTACGACATTTAGAGATGTTTATGAAAGTTGAAAAAGAAAAACGAGATGGAATCGTAGTGGAAGAATATTTACAGCGCATATTCGACGCTTTTGATGATAATTACAATGAAGGATGACGAGTTTCTAACGTTGACAAAGAAAAAGATAATCGAACCTATTTTCTTATTTTGATCATCCAGGTATAATGTTTATATTTTTTACGAAAAATATTGTAAAGATATATGATAAAACCGTGATAAGTTGAATTACCTAACACTGCAAGTTATATTTTCTCTAATTAGTTAGAGGTCAAAAATTTATTACTAGGCATATCATTCCGACTATGGGGATTCTACTTTAGATTTTTGTCAACTAAAAGGTGAAAGATTATGCTTAATTAATAATAGATGTTTATTAAATTTATGAAAAACCAGAAAGTGGAAAAAATAAAAGGATAAATATGGTAGTCCGAGGTAACATAAAGTTTAAACGAATGCTTTGTATAATTTTTGAAGTCATTGTATTGGGTCCGACGTCACATTCATCAACAAAACGACATAAAAATATTTAGAAATTCGTCTTATTGATGATCCATTCATGTATTTAAACATGCACTTCGCTTTAGCACCATCGTACACTGATTATAATATGAGAGGTGTAGTTACACCTCATTATGATATGTTGTTAGTCACTTTATAAATTGTTGAAGTGATTGTCAAGAAAGTGATGATCGATACAGGTTGTTCAACTAACGTGTTATATTAGAAAATTTATGATAGAATGATTGGTATAGTCCAATATAAGAATACTGGTCGAAACTTATAAATCTTTACTGGACGATCAACTAATTGTATCACAGAAGTGGAATTATCAGTGTTTATTGGACGTGGAGTTACATAAAAAATCATCACTACTTTATTTATGGTTGTTGATGCATTGAGTTAATGCAATTATAGGTCAAACTTTATTAAAACGGAGGTCTTAACATATCTGTTTCATTAGTGTGTTAAATATTTAGTACAAAGGCGAGTTAAAATCATAAGAAGTAGTCAAAACAAAACTAACGATTGTTATTCCAAGTCTTTCTATCTTGAGAATGTCATTTTATAGCAATCAGAGAACACATCAAGAGATGCACGAATGATAGAAAATAATGAAATGAAAGTAAAATAAGGAAAAATAGATGATCATCATCAAGAATTAAGTTTGACTGAGTCGATGGATGAAACTATGTAGTTGGCTTTTGATAATGACAAAGTCGTGAAGAGTGATAGTTTTTTAGATCATAAATTTAAAGATGACCTCACTACATCGTTAAAATTAAATATTGATGTTTTTACTTGGAATATAGTTTATCTTATTGGTACTAGCAAGTTAGTTATCTATCATGAGTTAGTCATTAATAAAAGGTTCATTCTAATACGATAGAATATAAGGGAATTTTTAGTATAAAATATGAATCTATTGTCAATGAGGTAGAAATGTTACTTAAGATGTGACATATTAGAGAACTCAACGAGCTAACATGGGTTGCGAATTCGATATTAGTATAAGAAAAATAGACAATAAAGATTGTGTGTTGATTTCACTAATTTAACTCGTGCATATCCAAAGGATTCATTTTTATTGTCTAGTATTGATCAACTTGTGGATGCTACAGTAGGTCATGAATTTTTGAAAATTACATAATCAAGGGTGTACTCAAATCAATATGTATCCAAATAAGAACTATATTACATATTTTATGACATAAAGATGTTTTTATTTTTACAAGATGATTTCGTTTGGTTTGAAAAATATTGGTGTCACTTATCAATGACTTGTGAATCATATTATTACTATGCATTTGGTAAAGAATATATAAGCATATATTAACAATATGATAGTAAAAAGTAAAGATGTAAGCATTTATATGTTGGGGTTATTTAAAAAAAGTTATAATCTTTCAAATTATAATTTAAAGTTGCATCTATCAAAATGTTTTTTTAAAGTGAGATCATGAATTATTATTTTTGGATTTTTAATAAGTAAAAAGAAAATTCAAGAAGATATATTTTAATTGAAAATTTTATTGGATATGTCTCCTTAAAATTCTATTATTGAAGTTCAAAATCTAATTGGGTGATTGACACCATTGTCAAGGTTTATCTCAACAACATGTTATACAAGTCATTTCTTTTTAAAAAAATTAAATGAGCGAAGATGTGATGTTACTTTGGGATAATAAGTGTGCTAATTATTCTGACGAGGTAAAAGAATATCTTACTTCACCTCAGATATTGTCTATAAAAAAGTTTTTTTATATAATTGGTAGTATCAAGTTTTGTTGTTAGCGTTGATCGTGTGCGATAAGTTGATGATATTCAATGATCAGTTCATTATGTGAGTAAGATTTTGGTTGATGTTAAAATTAAGAACTGACATTTAGAAAAAAAATGCTTCTAGGTTTGGTTGTACTGGCGAGAAAAATTCGACCATATGTTATTAGTGTACACACATATTTTCCATGGAAGAATATTTTGTAAAAGTTAAATGTTTGAGGATGTTTAACACAGTGTTCAGTTGAATCAGTGAATACGAAATACAACTAGAACCTCCATCGGCATTGAAGCCCCAAAAATTGATCAATTTAATTAATGATTTTCATGAGGAGCAACTTGATGATGAAAATGAAGAATTAGAGGATATTGAAGCTAATGAACAAGATTTGGTAGTACGGGATGACGAAAAGTTATGGTCAAACTGTCGTAGAGCTTAGTCATTCCAGGAAGATATGAAATTAAACAATCCATTGATGTAATTAATAAGATCGAGTAGGAAGAAATTTTAGCTTGAATGTGTTTAGTCCATATTTATGATGCGCGAGTGATTCATTTAATATCAAATTCTCAATTAGTAGTTGGTCAAGCTCAAGACTTTTTAAAAGCAAAATAAAATACAATATGAGAAGGTATTTCAAAATTATTAATTAAATGGATAAAAATATTGGATAAGTTTCGTATGAGAAAGTTCCACGTATGTAAAATGCAATTACACGGCTTGATTGTTTAGAAGATAAATCATTAGTAATTTTTCAAGATATACTTTCAGTTTGAATGATGGTGATTATCAAGAGGTTTTATCTTTAAACTAAATCGATGATTGACGTCATGAATACTTCATTTTTTTAAAAGAAAAAGTATTTTCATCGGATAAAGCATAAGTGCAAGCTCAACGTTTATGAGCTACTAAGTATGTTGTTTTTTATGAAGTGTTTTATAGAAAAAATTCTTGGATAAGAAGAAATATATTTCATTTTAAGATATTTACTTGAAGGAATAACTGGGGCACATTGTGGATATATATTCATAATATAACTTTTTATTTTAGCGAGATATTATTGGCGATGAAATCAGCTAATGCGAAAACGATGGTCTAGAGTTGTGATCTTTGTAATAATTATGGTAATATAACTCACCTGCCTAGTGAATCTATAGGATCAAACCTTCCTTTCATCCATTTTTTATATGAAGAATTTATTTGGTAGATCCAATACCAGTAGCGATCAGAAGAACATAATTTTTGATAGCTTGTGTTGATTATTTTACAAAATGGAAAAAAGCAAAGTCATTGGCAAGGATTATGTCTCAAGAGGTTTGGGTTTCTAAAATATAATATTTAAATTCGTTATTGGATACCGAGGATATTATTAATAACTGATAAGGAGTTGCAATTTTAAAACGACATAGTATATGCAAGGACATGCACTATAGAATTACTCTTAAAGAAAAAAACTAATGAAACTCTCATTTTTTATGATGTTTGGCGTATAGTAGTTAGATGTTAAAACTGACCACTATAAACCTACAAAGGAAGCCTTGTGAGCAAAAGGTATATGCCATGACATCCAGTTTTACTAAATGGATTTATTATCATGATTAGTTGTTTGTACTGGTCTAGTTACCATGTTATATTCCAATCATAAATATATTCATAAGATTGATTGTAGCATCTTTTGGCATGCATGGCCATTACATATCTTTGACATTAGGATTGCTCTTTATTTTTATAGACTTCAACTTTGTTTTGTCATGTTTCTTGCTTGTTGAAGTAATGTTAATCTCCTTGAGTAGTTGAACTAGGGTCATCTGTTTGGTATAAGTCTATTGCAGCTAGGTGAGGCGTGATCTAAGTGGTAACAATGGTTGCAGTATGTAGGTGTGTTAACATACCTTATCTCTTGAAAGTAACCTTTTTTGTCAACAAAGTTTATCCAAACCTTATTGATTAATTCCTTAGAGACATCCAGAGTTAGCCATACCTTGCAGCAGTTATATCTCGATCTATTTTTCTCAGGAATCCAGAATGCTAAGGGATCTCCTATGATTTTTGATATATTATTTATAATTCCATTATTATCCATGAATTCTAGCATGTTGGGAGAATAATCCACACTGGGTAATTGGTGACTCCTTTTCTTGATTGAAAGATGGCTCTTATTTAAACAACCTCACATTTTCGTCTCCAACAGTCTAAAAATTTCTAAACCATAGCTTTTAGATCATCTTTAAAATTTACTTCAAATAACACATGTCTTTGATCCCAAGTTGAAATAGAAACCTCACCAGCAAACGTGAGTGTTTCTTAAAACTTTTGTGTACACTCGGTTTTGGGTCTCCTTGAGGAAAACTTACCTATAAGTGTATATTTTGTTCAATCTTTTAAGTTCTCTTTGTCTTTTACCAAGAATTGAATGTGAGGAAGGTTATCCTTGGTTGGATTTTAGCTTCTTCATGGGAATATTTTGTATGATTCTTTCTTATGCAATCAACATAAGATTTTTATATTGTTCTTTGTTTGTTGCATGTTTAATATATCATTTCTTTGAGGATTTGTAGAAGAGGAATCAAATACATGATTAGATATAATCTTAACATTCTCAGATATCTTGATTTGTATGTTTCATTCTTGAGAGCCTTCTATATGATTTTTAAGGATATGAATACCTGAGTCTTTGTTTAAAAAGTAAGAAGACTTACATGTTAGTTAATCTTTGTTTTCTAAGTTTTTTGAATCTGTGATATGTTTTTTATTTTAACTCGATGAAGGACTTTGTAGATTGGGCCTTGCTGACAAACCAGTGTTCTCTTCCACCTTCATTTAGTCATTTGGAAAAGGACACCCGTAAACGGATTTTATGCATCTTGAAATCTTTGTTTTATTGTTACATTTCCATTTTCTGGTGACTGAGCTTTATTTTCCATCTTTTTGTAACTTTTCTTTGTATTAGATTGTAAATTTATGAAGAGTTTTGAGGATTGGCCCTTGATGACAAGTCTGTCATCTCTCTTTCCTCCATTTCTTATACTGGTAGAGGGATTCGGTCGTTAGTCTTAAGACGATCTTGAAATCTCAGGTAGCTTCTTGGAGAGAGTTCTTGACGTTAATAAAAAAAATATAACCATAAACTTCATCAACGTGTCGATGTGTGTTTATTAATTTAATTTAATTTAATCCAATAAAAAAATTAAATTAGGTGAATTACTTATAAATACACAGTCAAATATCTCATTACCATCTTATAACCAAACAAATTTGTATATTTCAAACTGTAACTCAGGATAAAAATCTGAAAGTACCATCGACTTTGATTTCTAAAACAAACAAAACTAGATCTATTCATGATATTTTTTGAAGAAAAAAATCGTTGGTAACATGCTAGACCAGGCATAACCAAACATGTGAGACAAAGCATAAAAAAATATACGAGACCATGCATTAATAAACATATGAGATCATGCATAAATAGATATGCGAGACATGTGAGACCAGGCATAACAAACATGCGAGTCAAGACATAAAGACATGTGAGACAATATAAAAATAAACATGGGAGACCATGCATAAATAAACGTGCAAGACATGTACTAGTTAATGATAAAGATGCGAGAGCAGAGTTACTAGGATTAACAAAACAATCATCAATGGATCTAGTTTTGGTTTTCTTCAAAAAAATAATGTCTGGTCTCGCCTGATTTATTGTGCATTATCTTACATGATTTAATAATATTTGGTCTCTCAACTTTATTATATTTGGTCTCGCATGATCTATTATGTTTGATCTCGCATGTTTTTTATTTCTGGTCTCACACGATTGATTATGTCTGGTCTTGCATGTTTTTACCTGGTCTCGTATTTTTTTATGTTTGTTCTCGCATGTTTTTTATACACAGTATCGCCTGTATGGTTATGATTCGTCTTACATGTTTAGTTATGTATCTTCTCGCTTTTGATTTTTTTTTTCGAGCTTCAGTTTGAAAGATACAAACCTTTTAGAAAATAAAATTGAAAAAAGTAAGAAAGATAAAACTTTGGTCCAAAAATAAGAAGTGGTTGCGTGGTTAGTGATGAAGTATGAGTATTTGAGGTATTATTTAGAGAATTGAGCATTGAATAGGATTTTTAAGTACACAAAATGGATACTAGATAAGCAATAGTGAAAGTTGAGCCACTAGATAATAGTAAAGTTTGATTTCTATAGAAACATCATTTAATATAAATTCAATTTTATATAGTTTTTAACTCGTCTTCTATAATTCTGATCAAACATTATATTAGAATTTTATTAATTGAGAAAGAGCCAAAAGGCTTTGAAGTACAATAAAAGTCTATGTACAGACTTAGTTCCAAAGAAAATAAAATATTAACAATTAGCTAAAAAACTTACAAATTGGGAAGAATGAATTTGCTTATAATTTTATCATTCCTCATGAATCACGATGAAGTCATGCCCAAGTCTTGATTTTATGTCCTTTGTAGAGCTACCATTTAGGGTAGTTGAGTCAAGACCATATTTATGTAAGGTCTTGATTATAATTTATCTCTATTGTTAGGCCGAGAGCTAGAGAGTATTCCATCACCATCAAGATCCCAGCTTGAGTCATCATGTCCATCTTTCCATAGTCTCTAGTAATATAGTCTATCTGTCTGATCTTCCTTTTGTATTCTGCTTTTATACTTGGATTTTAGACTGAATCCTGCAATAAGGAGATATTGCTCATGAATATCCTTCCAAGAATGTTAGTGCAATATAATAGTCATGAAGTCATTTCATATTGATAACCTAATGTAACCTAAGTTAATACTTTCCAAGAATATAATGGCAGATAAATGAGCAGGGGTATTAAAAGCATTGAAATCACAATTGGTTTTGGAGTTGACATCCCATTTTGCTATCCAATCGTAAGATTTTGGTCCCTATAGATATGTGTGATGGTTATTTGGGATGAAACTAATTTCCTACAAATATAAACTAATGGCCAAAGAAACCAATATGCATTTCTATAACTTAACATTTCAAAGAGAATTAAGGAATCAATTTCAATATAAATGTTTAAAGTCTTTTGATTTACAAATAATAAGTCCCTCAAGAAGGGCTCTAGTTTTTGCAATGAAGGGTACTTTTGCCAGAGATTTTACCAATAGCATACATTAATACACCATTAGAATCTCAGATGACAAAGCCCTCACTTGATTCCTCATTGATAAAACAGGATCCATCGTATTTAATTTTGATATGTTTTTAGTAAGAGATTTAACATATGAATAAGATTAGATATATAAAGATTATGGAAACAACCTATTTAATAGGCAGTTTTTATGTCTCCTGACCAATAGATTAGCATTGTACATATTTGTAATGGTTATACTTACTTTGTTGATTATACTTTGACAAGTTGGTTTGATGTGTTTGTGTTTTATTTATTTCTGGCATTCCAAATGGACCAACAAATGATGGAGAGGATAGCAGATCATAAATTTATTTTCATAGTTGACATGAACCAGATATTGGTTATATGGTTGATTATCATATAGTTACTAATTTGAATACCTAAAAGCTCAGTAAAACAGAGCCAGACATTCCCCGCAGTGTTACAAAGCCACAAAATGATGATTGATATTTTCTGAATTTTCTCAAAATTTACATTTTGATGCAAGGTTGAAGTTATGATTCTATAAAATTGAATCAACGGATATGTAATCATGAAGAATTCTCTAAATAGTGAATGAACACATATTTGGAGATATGTTATTCTAGAGTTTTTTTTATGAAGAACAGACCTATTACTCGTTTGTCTAATCATATGCCAAGTATATTTTGAATAAAAAAAGCATAATGAGATATATTCTAAATAATAATATCTTTAAAGTTTTCATTGATCTTAAACTTTGTAATTCGTATAAATGTCATATTGTAAAACATTGTCTTTAACTAATAATTGTTAAGCTATTAATTCGTATTAATGTCATAATCTAAAACATTGTTCTTTTTGTATCTTTTTAACAAAATTGTGATGACGTTTTGAAATTTTTATGACCATTTTGGATCCTTCGAGAAACATTTTTCTGTTTTCATAAAATAATTTTAAGTGATTAGCTTTGGCCTTAGATAAATTTGATATATTTATCATGTTATTTGAACTTTCAATGCAAGCTTCAACATATTTGACCTCATCTTCAGTTATGGCAATATTATCAAAGATATTACCAAAGATATCTTTGTTTTAGTATTTAAGTCATGTTTTAAATCTTTTTAATTTTAACCAAAAGATAAATATTGGATCACCATATTGAATCTTCTTTCAAGCTTTGATCAACAATGTTTAAGAAATCATTATGGAGAATCCATATGTTTTGAAATTTGAAAGGATATTTGGGAATGCTTGAGTATGATGAAAATTAAATACAAAGAGGTGAATGATCACAGCCAGTTATGGCTAGATGTTTCACCTTTGTAATATCAAAGAAATCCCTCCAAACAGCATTATGTAATGCTCTATCAAAGCGCTTTCATTTATGATTATTGGACAAGTATAATTTGATCATGAGTACCCAAGATCTTCCAATTTACAATAAAAAAAATCATGTATTTAAATTCATACATACCTCTCAAGTTAATAGAGGTACAAGAGAGTTGTTCTACTGCATTGGTGATTTCAATGAAATATTATACTATCAACAATGGTTGATTAGTAAAAGAGATGATTCTTAGATTATCCTAAAGGGATCTTGAGCATTTGGCATAGATGATGGTGATCATAACTTACATATTTGAGGAAGTGTGACTCACCATCAAATGAGAAAACTCATCATTGTTGATAATTATTTGAATGTTGAAGCGACCTTTCCAATAAATCCATATTTTGTTGTTTACATTCGCAAAGCCATCATTCAAACTAATGTTATTGCAAACATTGAGAATATTAAAAATTTATATCATTGGCTCTTGAAGAGTAAAGAAATCAACATGTTCAGATTTGATTATAGATTTTAATCTTCTAATGGTTCCATTGTTTCCAATTGCAATTTAAGATTTTAAAATCATTTTGATCTAGAGTTTGAGGATATCAAAGATCCTTTGATGTTGAAAACTTTATTATTGTTGGGGTCTTTAATCTGAATTGGTTTTGGTTTTTTTATTATTGTGTTCAAATGTTCTGTTATTTATTAACTGGTAGTTTTTTTTTTCTGGTGAATTAGGTATGCTAGTGGACTTTAATAAAATAGTGTTATTTATGTCATCATCATGATTATCTATTTCTTTGAAAATGTTAAATGAATTTCCAATTTGAAGAGCATTAGTCATTACTAATGCCTTTATCAGTAACATCAATATTTTCAGAGAGAGAGTTACCTCGTTCATATTTTCTTCGTTTGATGTGTTGATTGATTTTTTTGGTTCCATCTTTGAGGATTGTTATATGTTTTCGTTCGAGTCTGATTTAAGAGTTGAAAGATCAATATTACCGTGTCAATACTATCCTTTAAGATTTGATTTTCATTGATTGTTTGGGAGTTAACATTTGTAAGGTCTGATTTAGGATAAATGATCACAGATTTGATCTTCTTGATTTATTTTTTAGAGGTAGGAAGAATAGGTTTAGTCGATGTTTCTTTATTAAAATATGGTTCCATGTTTTGATACATTTCTTCATTGTTTTTCAACCCTTAACTAAAGTTGTTATCTCTGTGCCCTAAGTGTTTACATATTTTGTTGTAGTGAGGGGTGTCATCATAGATGATATCTTGTCAGAATCCATCATTTTTTCCAAAACTTATTCCAAGTTTTTAAGGAGAGGGAAGGAAACATCAAAGACCAACCAAGCTTTGCAACAATTGAAACTTGCCTGGTTTTTTACTCGGATCCAAATTGCCAAAGGTAATACAATTACTTTAGAAAGTTAGGTAATGAAGTCTTGATTGTACAATAACTCGTGAATTCGAGGAAATGAGATCTAACTGGAATCAGATGAGATTCTAGTTTTGGATTGAAATTTGGAGTCCATTTCAATATTCGGAAAGAATACTCCAAACATTTCGCCTCCAAAAAAAATTATGTCATTTAACTTTTCAAATTTGATAAACAAGTGCTTAATCACATATGGCTATACTATTTATGCCATTGAATTTGAAAAATTCAAGAAAGCTTTTAAATTCAGCTAATTTAGGCCTACCGAAACCTGACTGTTCTTATTTATTTCTGAAAGTAGATCGTTTTGTAACCATCTTTTTCAGGAAGTAGATTTTTTTGAACTAGCTCGAGGGAGATTAGACGAGACAAATGCCTGATGGATGATACCAAAACTTTAATAAAACTTGTGTCGCCTGGAATGATTTTGCGTAGAAAACTGAAGGCTGATGGTAGATATTTGCTTCAACCAGGATTGGAATCAAGTACTAAACTCAAATGTAATTTGTTGATTAAGAAAATAGAGGAAGATTTTTGGAGGACCCCATCTTCTCGACCTCTCATGGATTATATTCACGACTTATTAATATTTAGTTATATGTAATTTAGTAGAAAAATATATTTAGGTTACTAGAATTTGTTTACAAAATATTTTATCCATGTTCTAATTTCGGAAAAAACTAGCATACAAAAATACGAGCCAGCTCTTCAAGGATCCTAGTATTAAACCCTACAGCTTCGACTGGTCTAAAGTTTTGAATATTATGGGTTACATAGTTAAGGGATGATCAGCCTCAATAATATTAGGATTCCAGTGATTTCTATCACTCTGCGCCTCCGGATAGATAGCTTCTAAATATAGTTGTAGCGAAGACGGGCCTAAAAATGAACAAACATTTTAAGTTGCTGGGCTAAATAGCTTGTGTAGTAAGAGAATTCATTGTCCGGACACAAAAAGATATGCAATCGGTGAGAATCTTCTTATATCCAAGCCTCCACTGCACTGCTAATCTCCATTTACACGTCGACAACTTAGTTTTTAAAGACAAAGCTAACTTCGAATCACTTTTACCATCTTTCATTGCTTCTAGAAGGAGGTACATTGTCTTTTCTTGCTCAGTAGGATCATCAACTTCTTCGATTTTATCAACTTTAGATAGGATCAAACGATCTTCTTCACTGGATGTTGGCAAATTCTTCAAAATGATTTCACAGCTGTTTAATATCCATTTCATTACAGATACCTCATTGTGTACAGAAATTTGGGATCCGGAATAAACAAGGTGTCCAACGGATTTACGCTGCTTCGCAGGGGTTGCCCATAACCTTAAAGCAGAAAGCAGAGCGAAAGATGGCTTACCATCTTGATGAAGGTACATAGACTCTTTTGGCCATGAAGTAAGAGTATACATGCCAGGTTCTAGCGGAATAAAGACCTTATCGTTTGGATTTTCTTCTAATAGAAACCCGTAGTGCTCAAGTAGCTCTAAATTGGTATAGGTTCCATAGCTTAAAAGAACCTGCACAGATGAAGAGCCTTTAGAACTTGTATCTTGTGTCAACTACAAAAGTAGTAATAAATGCAAAGATATGTCATGGCTATAGACGTTCAAACCATAAAGCGAATTTTTCCAGAAACTTGGTCCAAAAGAAATTTTACACCTTAGAAACTCGACTCAAGATAAATGGAATTGTACCGGTCAAAAAATAAAACATGACTTAGCCAAGAGTATTGTTTCTTCAGTAATAAACTATGCATAATAAAGAATCCAAGAGTCCATCTCTAGAAGACTTAGCGAAGTCCAAGTCTACTGTTGAAAGCCAGTTCATAAATCAGTTGAAACATATGAACAATCTGAATTTCCATTAACAAAATTTGAGAACCTCTATATTACATGACATAGACCTCACTAACTTGAAACGGCAATTTAATGCAGAAAACTTTGTTGATATAGGACAGCAACTACAAGCATACAAAATAGGCGAGTTTTCACTCAATTCCAACATCAGAAGGGAAGAGACCTATACGTTCATCAAAGGCAACAGGAGAACATTTTACTGGCCAGAATTTGCCAACTAAATAGGCAGCGCCTAGAATGTTGAGCCTTATACTCAGGTCTAGGCTTGACCACAAGGGCAATATTGGTAAGAATAAGATCATAAAATTTATTCTCAATCTTTATTAAATAATATAAATTTTCAGAGTTTATTAGCAAATAAACAGATTCCCTAGATGCACAATGATAGTATTTGATTTAGACCTGAATAGTGAAAACAAAAGTATGAAAAACACAACATAAACAAAAAGAATCAGTCAATTACCTGTTCTCCTTTCTTATAATCCCGCCTTGCATTAAAACAATACGCACCGATACCCTCCTCAAACCCACCATCTGTTAACCTCTCGAAGGAACTCTCTAACGCATCTGCATCTACGCTATCATTCCAACTTTCTGAACTCTCAGGCTCATTCGACTCGGCTGCTCCTGGCGCTTCATAGTTGAATAGGTCTCCCACGGGACATAAACATCCAGCGTCATCCCACGGTATATGCATTGTCCGTGAAGAGATCTTCAAACAATGTCATATAACAAAGATTAACCTTTTTGTCATACAACATAAAGAAAGACAGATGAACTTGTGAGATATCAGGGAGCCCGATGTAGAAATGAGACCTAAAAATATTTCATCGAGAACAACTATTCGATGCAACAAGCACATGTCCATTGTGGATTCTCTATACACATCTTAATTTCTATTACTGCCCAAGAAATGCATACAAAGTTTACTATAGACGAAAGGTCAAAAGTTATAAATTACAATAGGACTTAAAACTACTATTAACAAATTAGTTATGTTATCATCATAGAATGTTCTAATGTTTAGTAGAAAAGTTTGAAATGGATTATGTATTCTTACAGTCGCACAAGCCCAAAGCCAAGCTCTAAAAGTAAGAAATTTGGGTTTAACCCGTAGCTCGTTCAATGGTTTTCTAGCTTCTTTCCACTCCGATTCAGCTTTCAATACAGCTTTTTCCGTAGTCCAAATAGCATCATCAACCTGGCAATTACATCACTTCAAAAACCTCATTTTCAGTCTAAAAATCATTACCAGATAAAAATATATGAAACTCATAGCCATTGGACAAAGAGATAAAATCAAAAAACAATGAGAAGCTGAACCTGAAGTGCTTGCTTCTCGAATTCACCAAAAGTCGCAAGTACATCGTAACTGTGTGGCAGCTGCATCAGGTAAATATGTAACGGCGAACTCTCTCCTTTACTCATTTCGTTCAACAAACATGCTGCTAGTATCTGAATTGAGGAATCCAAGACACAAACACAAGTACTACAATTTCAATCACCGAAAGCACAAAACTAAAGATAAAGTGTACGTAGATAAAAAAGCATTTTTTCTCTATACATTCCATTAAAACCCTTAACCCTAAACCCTAGAATCGAAAATCAAAACCCAAAATTAACGAACAGAAAACTAGAACTTAACACAAACCTGAGTAGATGACAGCGAAGGATATTTTCCAATGGCGAAAGACAGCTTTTGATCATTATTCAAAAGGGTTTGTCGAGTGATCAAAGCAGACTTGGGGACTTTGAGAATCAATTCTCCTTTTCGAAGATAACGCGAAGCACCCAATCCTCTCCTGCAATAAACATCGAGATCACTGAGTACAAAGAAAACAATGTTGTAGAAAGAAATAAGAGAGGTTTGATTTTGCATTACCCGCCTGCGAGGGGGAATTGAGATATTGTGAGAGAATGATGGAGACAGGTGTGAGAAATTGAGGAATCGAAAGAGTCCGATATTCCGATTTGAGCTGCCCATGTTAGGAAACTCTCGATGCTATCATCACTTTGCTCCATTACCGGTAAAGTGTAATGCCTTCTAACTCCGATTTATCGGCGGTTTCGACTCTTTAGGTTTTGCTGGAAACATTTGAACCGGGACGCGGTCTGATCCGTTGGTCGGGTATATTATTTTATACCCGAACTTTCGGGTAAAAACAAAACACTAAATATATTCTATATTAGATCTAAATCACAAATCGCGTTATGATTCATTGTTTTGGTATATTATTTTATATTCGAATTTTCGCGGAAAAACAAAATATTAAATATATTCTAAATAGATTTAAATCACAAAACGTTTTATTTGGCTAATTTTATCTAAAAAATATTACCATTTATTAGATCAAACTTTACCATGGTATAATTTTTTAGAATTTTTTAAATCAACTTGAACATTTAAACTATTCTCAAGAACATTCAATCCTATTTTGAAGTTGAATCACCGAAAAAGGAGGTTAAGTTGCCAAAAAAAGTAACGGAATACTTGTCCAGTTCCTGTGTACGATTGCACCGTCAGTTCTAGTCCTTGCTACCGATTGTGCGTAGTGTTTTTCGCACCAGTTTTTGGCTTTATGTACCACCGGTGCAAGGCACTAGAACCGATACTGAAGCCGCAACACCACCGGTTCTGGGCCCTGCACTGGTGGTATTAGTGGTGCATAACTACCAGTTTTGTAGCCATGCACAACCGGTTCAGAGCCCTTGAACCGGTGGTGCATGGCCACAAAAAATTGTATTTTTGGCCCTCTATTTGAACATATCTAAGCTATGTTTTTCTTCCCCTAACTATGAGTTGTGTTTTGATGTTGTTAATAGGAGAGCAGATGTTGCGTATGAATCCGAGGAAGCTTTCGCTACAAACTAAACTCATGTATTTTTCACGATCGAGTATTATACGCAAGAAACATTAATTAAGTGGGTGAAAAAGACCAGAAAAGACAACGAAATGATTATCAACCTAAGGCGTTGCGATAGAGTAGAGAGTAGAAAAAAATCTCTGATATTTTTTTAGTGCAAAAGTTCGGGAAATTATATTCCAACAGTGGCCGAAAGAAATCGTAAAATAAACTTGACGGAAACCAAAAAAATTGGTTGTCCATTCGAGCTAAAAGGGTCGTTGGTGGAACCTAATCGATGGAAGTAATAGTTGTATGTGGGATACACAACCACGAGAGTTCAAAACAGTTTGACGGTCATTCTTATGCATACCGTTTGAACGAAGAGAATATGGAATTTGTTGAACGGTCGATCTATATAGAAACATGCCCTAGAGAAATATTGAACGATGTTAAGAAGTTGAATGAAGATAATGTTTCTTTCATGCGCACTATCTACAACGTCATGCGAAAAAATCGGGTTTTGAAGAAGGCGGGAAGGTCACAGGTGCAGTTCATGTTGGGAGAGCATAAGATGCATAATTATTACAAATGGAATAAATCTGGTGAAGACAATAGGAAAGTCATTACTAATTGATTTTTAGCGCATCGAATTAGTGTTGATCTGTTGCGGACATTTCCAATAGTGTTTATCATGGATATCACGTACAATAAGATATGGTATGTCGTTGTTTGAGATAGTAGACGTGATGTCTACTGGTTTGAAATACTGTATTACTTTTGCTTTCATGTCTGGTGAGAAATTAAACAACTCTAAATGGGTGTTAGAATGCTTGAAATCTTTGATTGACGCTCACGGGATTGAAGAACCGTCTGCGATTTTGACTGACAGAGATTTAGCGTTGATGATCCATAAAATTAGTCTTTCCAGAGACAAGGCATATGTTATGCCGCTAGCACATAAACCAAAACGTTCAGGGGAATACAATGAAGTATTTCTATGTGAAAAGCGATCATGCGAAGTTTGTTACTGCGTATGCGACATCAGAAATTAAATTCGATCATGCTAGACTTGAGATACAACTGGACTATAAAGAATACCCTCTAGCAATCAAATACACTGAAAATTAATGGCTTGATAAATACCCTAATAAATTTATTGTTTAAAAAACGAACAAGTTCATGCATTTGTGACATTGCACGACCAACCAGGTCAAGAGTGCTCATTCTACCTTGAAGTGTTACCTACGTACGAGCAAACTAAACTTTGAGTTATTTTTAGGCAAGTATGCATTCACTTGTCGAAATACAACATTCTTCCATTAGATATTCTTTTGAAAATAATCGTTACATAGCACAACCATAGTTATCTGTGGTGTGCGGCGGTCCGTGGCGAAGAGGGCTAAAAAGGCCACAGTGGCGAGGCGAACGGCTAGGCGATGACCACATGACATGCGGCGATCCATTACCTGAATACATTTTTTAGCACATAACTGTAATTTAAATAGTACAATTTAGACATTTAAACTTACAATAACAACTTAAATATCCAATTACATAATTCTTAGAACATCTTAGTTAAATGACAAACAAATAGACTAAAAGATCAAATTATAAAACATCCAGTCACATAATTCTTAAAACATCTGAGTAAAAAAAACAAACATAGACTAAAATATATCATCGTCCGAGACAACATCTTCACACCTCTCATCTCCACCATGTTCTCCATTTATATCCCATAATAGAGTATCTTATTTTTCAGAGTCTTCATCAACAAGCCTCTAATCTCTTCTGCGAGCCGTTGAAGATGATATATTCTTAGACCGAAGATTGCAGTCTACTTTATTAACCTCAACGGCTCCAACATCAACTCATTTGAAAACATCTTCATCTTTCTAAAACTTAGTTTTTAGTTTTTATTTTTTTTAGTTAAAACAAATATCAGGCTTAGCGCCTCGCCACGACCGCCACGGCGAGCACCACAACCGCCATAGTCGCCTCGACCGCCACGGCAAGCGCCACACTAAGGGTCTCGCCACGCCATGCCCTAAGGCGATATCGCCTCGCCTTGCCATGGCCGTCACGTGACAACTATGAGCACAACATAAATTTACGGACAAAAGTTTTAATGAAATTCGAGGTAAGGTTTCCCACACGGCGCTAGAACTCTTTTTTACTGCATTTTACTAATACAGCAAATAACTTATATTTCTAACCAAGTAATAATCAATCTTTTTAAATATTAAAAATCAGTATACCCTCTCTCGATTATCCTTATGGTATTCGACTTTCATCCACTAAAAACTCATTAAATGCAATTCGTTTACTATCTTATATTGTAAATTGAAAATCCATTAATATTATGCACAAAATTCACTAAAATGATAGTGTGATTTGTTAATAATCCATTATCCACTAAATACTCTTTAAATACTCTTTAAATCCAATTTCAAATCCAATTTCCTTGTCTAATGCAAATTAAAAGTCCACTAACACCAGACATTAAATTCAATATAATAATAATACAATTTGCACTGTGAGACTTTGGAATATTGGAACCAATTAATTATCCTCTTATTACTCTCTAAATCCAATTCGTTTACTGTCTTATACAAATTAAAAATCCACTAACACCCTACACAAAATTCAATATAATAATACTACAATTTGTATGACACTTTGGAATTCGCACTATGGATTTAAATTGGTGTTATGCAATTAATCAAATTATTTTCCAAACATAACCATTTCGCGAGCAACATAGTGACGCAAACAATAAACAGTTCGGTTTTCTAACGAAAGAAATACACTAGTGACTGGTACCAACAATCATCTAAATAATGAATGGAAATCAAATACCTGAGAGACTCCAAGCTCTGATACCATGATAAGAAAAAAAAAGAAAAAAAAAAGTTAAAAAGCGACTATAATTTCTATTTATTTAGAAAATATGAATCACATATATATCATATACTCATATTTATAGATATAATATAAAGTTAACGGGTTTGGGGTTTATACCTTTAACAGTTTTGAGTGAGTATTATATAATCTACATCTCTCAAAGAATCAATAGAGGCTTAATTATTCATAAGCTTTAAATTTTTTATTATAAAAAGTTACATATTTTATTTTATTTTTTAATATTTTCTCAAATGTTTTTTGTTATAATTTTATTTGTAATTGTTTAAAGGGAGACTTACCATTAAAGACCCATCTAACAAATCTATTACGGATAAAGACCCAAAAAATTTAAGAGATTTTATACCTAAAATACCCTTCCATATAAAATACAGTAACTAACTTCTCTTTCTTTCTTTTTTTAATTTTAATTTTTAAAGGTCCGTATCTTTTAAACCGTAACTCAAAAAAAGAGTCTAAAAATATCATTGGTTTTGTTTTTTTAAAGACGAACAAAACTAGTACCATTCATGATATGTTTTGATTTTTTTAAAAAAATATATATTTTACACACGCTATCCTTAAAGTTATTATCTGTTAGTCAAGTGACAAAACAACTCAACTGTGTGGTTCTTATGTATCCATCTTTTTTCATTTTACAGGACATTCGTACGAAGGAGATCATTGGGCATGGTACTGAACAAGGAGGTCTCTATTATGTTGATGAGGTAGTTCATAAGGGACATGTCATGCTTGCTCATGGAACAACCGAAAGACAACTTTGGTTATGGCACCGACGACTTGGTCATCCTTCTTTTAGCTATCTTAAAAGTTTGTTTCCTAGTTTTTTTAATAATTCCATTCATGAGAAATGTGAAACCTTCATTCTTGCAAAAAATCGTAGGGTCTCATTTAATCAAAGTAATACTAGAGTTGATTATGTTTTTTCACTAATCCATTCTGATGTTTGAGGTCCAGCACCAAATTCCACTAACAATCAAATCAGATAATTTGTTTTATTTGTGGATGATTTCTCAAGAATGACTTGGATATACTTCATGGAACATAAATCAAAAGTACCAGAAATATTTGTTTGTTTTTACAAAATGATTTTGACTCAATTTGAAAAAAATACAGATTCTCCGTTCTGATAATGGAACAGAGTTTGTCAACCAAACAATGCACAATTTTTTCAAAACAAATGGTCTTATCCATCAAACCACTTGTCCAAACACACCTCAACAAAACGGTACTTCAGAACGAAAAAATCGTACTTTACTTGAAAAAACTCGTGCTATTATGATTGAATCTAGAGTTCCTCATTCTCTTTGGCCAGAAGCTCTTGCTACAGCCACGTATCTTGCAAATCGTCTACCAACCCGATGTCTAGGAAATAAAACTCCATTACAAGTGCTTGCCACCCAAGTTACAATTCCATCTGTTATGACCTTACCACCTTGTGTCTTTGGTTGTTCGGTGTTTATTCATATCCCTAAAACTAGTCGAAACAAACTTAAACCATGTGTGCTGAAAAGTGTGTATTCGTTGGGTACGGTGTTCATCAAATGGGATATCGGTGTTACAATCCGGTTACTCGTCGAATCCATGTCATCATGGACTGTGACTTCTTAGAATCTGATTATTTTTTTGACCACCAATCTCGTGCTCAGAGGGAGAAAGTAATTGAATCACTCGACTGGTTGCTATATGAAAGTTACTTTGAGGATGTGCCGACAGAGTCGGTAAATGGTACCACCGAACACGCCTCTTCCAACATAAAGGAGACTGACGAGGCAGTTCTTACAACCAATGATTCTCCCGAAGACAATGTCTAACAAGAAATAAATACCATTGATACTACCAGTGAATCAACCGAAGAAAATGTCCATCAAGAGGTAAACAATTTACAATGTCATAATTCACAAAATGCTACTGAACATGACATTTCAGGAAGTTCATTTGTTAAAACTCAAACTCCGGTTCTTCCCCCAAGAAAAAATAGAGGGGTTCCTCCTGACCGGTATTTACCGGAACACGTTCCTCGTGCTTCTACATGTCCGGTAAAAACGGACATGAAAGGAATGACGAAGATTGCAAAGGCGTTTTCAGCTACTATTCTCTTTGAACAAATCCCTAAAATAGCTCAAGAAACTAAGAAGATGACTGAATGACATGAGGCAATGAATACCGAAATTGAAGCTCTAAAAAGGAATGGTACATGGAAGAATTGTGTGTTACCACAAGGGAAGAAAGCAGTCGGGTGTAGATGGGTGTTTAATATAAAATATAAATCTGATGGAACCATTAAGCGACACAAGGCAAAATTGGTTGCCAAAGGATATACACAAATATATGGTATAGACTACTCTGAAACGTTCTCTCCGGTTGCAAAGATTGACACTATCAGAGTTTTACTTTCAATAGCCGCGAATAAAGATTGGCCTCTTCATCAATTTGATGTAAAGAATACTTTCTTACATGGAGACTTGGAAGAAGAGGTATATATGGAACCCCCACCAGGGTTCTCTGATGGTTTTCAAGAAAATGAGGTTTGTAAACTGAAAAAGGAATTATATGGGCTCAAACAGTCTCCTCGTGCTTGGTTTGGGAGATTTACAATGGCAATGAAGCAGTATACCTACAAACAGAGTAATGGGGATCATACCTTGTTTTACAAAAAGAGAGGAGAATTAGTCACTTGTCTTATAATATATGTCGACGATATGATTATAACGGGGAATGACAAATAAGAAATTAGCTCTATTAGGAAAAACCTCTTCAAGGAGTTCGAAATGAAAGACCTTGAGGGATTGAAGTATTTCCTAGGAATCGAGGTTCTTAGGTCAAGAGGAGGGATTTATATCTCCCAACGGAAATATATATTGGATTTATTAGTTGAAGTTGGCATGGTAGATTGCAAACCAAATGACACTTTATGGTTGTGAATCACAAACTAAAGATAATTGAAGGGGCCAGACCAGCGAGTAAAGAAAGGTACCAAGGGTTGGTGAGAAAATTGATTTACCTGGCTCACACTCGACCAGCAATTGCATACGCGGTGGGAGTAGTTAGCCAGTTCATGCATCATCCTCATGAACACCATATGGAGGTAGTAATGAGGATTATTCGATATCTCAAAGGCACACTAGGAAGAGGCAAAATTTTTAAGAAAAATGAACACCTTGATGTTGAAGTATTCACAGATGCTGATTGAGAAGGGAATCCCAACGACAAGCGATCAACTGCAGGCTACTTTACTCTTCTTGGAGGTAACTTGGTAACTTGGAGGAGTAAGAAACAGAAAGTAATATCACTGTCAAGTGCTAAATCGAAATTTAGAGGAATTGTTAAGGGGATTACCGAGATACTTTGGTTAAAGAAGATAATGAAAGAAATCGGATCCCCCCCTGAAGTGTCCAACTCAGTTAATGTGCGATAATAAAGCTGCGATTAAGATTTCAGAGAACCCGGTACAGCATGATAGAACAAAGCATGTTGAAATAGATAGGCACTTCATAAAAGAAAAGATTGAAGATGGGACAGTCAAACTTCCGTTTGTTAGATCTGAAGACCAACTGGCAGACATCCTGACGAAAGCGGTTGCTGCAAGAACATTCGAATCAGTTTTATCCAAGTTGGGTATTGGTGATCCCACTACACAACTTGAGGGGGAGTGTTAGAATATTCAGTGTATTAATGTTAGAATATTCAGTGTATTAAGTTTTCTTGTATAGGCCTCTAAGTTCTCTATATATTGAGAGCCTTACTTGGGTTTGCATTATAAAAAAAAGTTCAATACAAAAAGGAACACTTTCTAATAAAACACAAAACCCTAGCCGCTTCCTAGGAATGTACAATTCCATGTTCTGTCCCTAATCATTCTGCATCTTGTTTGATTGTTTCTCTTAACAGGTTAAGACCTCCAATACCTATAAATATAATCATTTAATATTTTTTATCTAAATAGTGATATAAGAGTCAAAAAGATATATTGTTGGTACCACTTACAATAATACTCATATGGAATGGTGGATAACTTATGTCCTAATCAAGATATTATGGTCTTTAATTAAATATTGATGAATGTGTATATATGATTTGTAATGTAAATTCGCTGGTGTAAGAAAAAAAATTCTGAATGGTTAAGAACATATATAAGATTAAAAGTATCTAACCTGAAACTCATAGAGCTCATGCCCGCACATGAGATCTATCTATCTAATAATTTTCCAATAGGATCAATATTTTTGTGAGCCATAAAATATACACTCCATGGTTCATAATGATGGACATTTTAGAAAAAAACAATTATGTGTCGTATTATTTGTTATTTTCTCTTTTCAATACAACATTAATTACATATATTCCTCTTACTACAAGTATGATATTTAGCTAACTGCATAACTTACAAAATTTACCAATCAAATTTATTTTCTTTTATTTTTTCAAAACAATAATTATATTTCTTAATATTTATGAAAAGACATTAAACAACCCTTATTATGAAATAAATGGAGTATAATTGTACTGTATGTTATGCCAACAATCAACTTAGGTATGTCAGCTTTGTTATCATCATCAATACACTTATTTTATTTTGACCTTCATAATTAGAGATTTTTATTTTATTTTACACCAATAAATAAAGTTAAATTCAAATTGTTTTTATGAAGAACCAAAAGTAAAGTGATATGATGTAGTGGGAGGTAAAAGAGAGGAAAACGATAGAAAAAAACACATTGGCGTTCCCAATGCATCTTCACGTCTAATAAGATTCTCTACTCCAATCTTAAATGATAAGTGATACATGAATGTAATGGGAATAAATTTCTATAGATGTAGTTGCTATTGAAGCATCATCTGTGAATTGATGAAAGTTTGTGCAATGATAGCATACAAAATAAGCTTATGTTATTTGAGAATGAGGGTCATCCTTAGGTTTTCAAAGTACTGGATTTGAACCTGTATAACTTCCATACAATATCTTATAATATTAGGATCAACCGATGATATGTGTTCCAAAATAAGTCGTAGATGGTGGGGTCGAAAATCTGTAAAGGCAATAGACAGAATGTGGGTCGGCTTTCTCTTAGGGGCAGTTTAGACCCATAATAAAAATAGTACGGACTAAGTTGTGTGTCAGCCACATATCTTTTTATGAAATATATTTAATAAACCATTAATGGGCTTGGAGGATGATGGGCATGAGCCAAATCGATGACTTAGCCCGATTGGCCCATGAACCTAAAATTAAACTATAAATACTTTAAAGTACAACATGTAAGGGGTTGGAAGATGATCTCTCTACATATTAAATACAAACACCTCTATTATCTCTTTACTCTCAATCCAAAATTTAATACACCACTTAAATAACTACCTAATATACCCTCCGATCAGGTTTATCCTCACCAAATTGGCGACCACGATGGGAGTGGAAGGTACCCGAATAACAATATCCAAAACCTAACTCACAAATTTACCTTCATAATTATTTGACGTATTGATAACGATTTACAAACAGATCACTCTCTTTAAAATGAGGAGGTTAGAGTCGAAGAGGAGCATGTGCATACCTCTCATGTGAGTCATGAGGTTGAGGAAAAAATTTCCATGCAAGAAGAATGTGATCAGCTGCGAGCAAAACTTTAGGCATTAAGAGCCCAAAGGCAGTCTGAAAATGATCTAGAGGGAAAAAATCCATCTGAATGTCCTAGATTCGATAAGCCTGATAATAATCCCCATCATAATCCGAAGCAAGGTCGAAATGACCCGTTTTCCAAAGCTTGTCAAGAATCTAAAAAGAAATATACAGCTAAATATAATTCGAGTACATCGGAGTCTGATGATGGCTCAACAAAAGAATCAGAGTCAGAAGTTTCATCCTCCTATTCGAGTAGTGATCATGGTTATAGAAAGAATAAAGGAAAGTTAACAAAAAACCACCATTGATCAAGTAAGCGAGATTCTTCAAGGAAGAAAAGGAATCGAAAGGGTAAATGAAAAAAAGAAAGACTATCAAGGAATGGTGAAGGGATCGGCAGACCATAGCATAGATCACTTGTTGAGTGATTAAATTGTTGTGTAATCCAAACTTAGGATTTTTGCCACTCCTAATGAGGATCACATGTTTAATCAATGACATAATTGGAGATAATTACATTTGTCTTTGAAAATTCTCTTTGAACATTTATTTAGGCGTTTTGATAGTTTAAAATAGAGAAATACAATAGGCCAAGACCTCAACAATCATCTTGAGAAATTTAAATTTTTTATTATGAGCTTTAATAATGATGATAAGCTATTGTGCAGAGTTTTCTCATAAACTTTCAAGGTAGTGCTTTGAAATAGTATAAAGATTACCACAATGATCAATCAAGAATTTTGACATGTTATGGATGACCTTTTGAAGGTACTTTGTATGAAGTAAAGCATTTTGGAGGAAACATGGATACAATATTACGTCATTGGCAACATCAAAATAAAACTTTATTAGATTACATTAATTATTTTGTGAACACTAAAGATGGGCTGGCAGATTGTTTAGAACATGTTGCCATAGCCTCACTTTGATAAGGGTTGTTAGCTGGTGGGTTGGTAGATTCGGTAACTCAAAACGAAGCAATGACCTGAAGTGGTTTATTAAATCAAGTTGAAAATCAAATCACTATGGAAAAAACCAAGAGAATGAGGATTCTCATCAATATAGACCTGCCCCATCAGCTTATATCCCACGAACTAGTAGCTAATCACAAGCTATGATAAGGAATCGTCTGAGGGACTCTAGGTACGGTTCTCATCGGCCTAGACAAAGACAATCTAATCAGGGCCAACAATCCAGGCCAAGAGAGAATTAATGGGTTCAACTTGGATATTATGTAGAAAAAAAATGAAAATATGGCTACCATTTATAAAACTTTATGCAGTTACTAAGGCCTACCCTCATTCAAACCCCAAGGAAAAATTGAAATACACGGTTCTGCAGATATCACAATAATGTAGGACATGATACTAAGGATTATATGTCTCTAAAACAAGATATATAGTTATTAATCGAGAATAGGAAGCTAACTAAATTTTTTAAGTCACATGAGAGTAATAGGAAAGTTAGCAACAAACCATAACCAGGTACAAGTGGCGTTCGGACTGCATCGCCTAGTGTCCAAAGGCAAAACACGGAGGTTTCCAAACAATAGAGTACAATGGTAATAATTGAGAATTTTAATATGGATTCAAAGTACCTGGATCCGAATCGAGGTCAAATTAACATGGTGGATGAGAATATTGGGACGATTTTCAAATTGTATCACTTATCGAATCCTTAACTTTGTTTGAAGGAGATGTAATGACGGTACCTTCGAGTTGCTCTAGAAAAGGTATGTAGTTAGTCTGACCATATAAATGGAAGGAAGTATATCCTCATATTTGTACCAAAACACATCTCCATTCATATTGTTTCATGAAAACGACTTAAGAAACATTATAGGACTACATGAGGATACGGTGGTGATATGGGCATCTATTGAGAGCACATAGATCTAAAGAATTTTAATCGACATGGGTAGCTCGACCAATATTCTATTTCTATCTACTTATAAACAAATAAAGAACCCATCAGTTATTCACCGATCAAATAAGATCATAGTACGGTTTACTGGAAACTCTAATGATGTCATTGGAGAATTCGAAAGAGAGGCACTTTTGGGAAAATGACTATTTAAGAAAATGGTGAGAGTTCTGTTTGTGGTGGTGGATTGTTCGACCCCTTACAATGAAATCTTTAGCTGATCTTGGCTGTCAAGTATGCTTGCGGTTGTATCGATGATTCACGAATGTTTAAGATATGCACTTGGAGGACAAGTATGGGTCATTCGGAGCAACCAAAATATGGTCAAGAAATCTTATGTCATTGTTCTTCCCCCAAACTCCCTGGAAAATATGACAGTAAGAAAAGAATAGTAAATAGTATAGTCATCTTCAGACCCGAGAAAATAGATGATCCAAGGGAGATTCTTAGTGTTGTCATCCCATTCGAAGAAGTTGAAGTATACAGTTTAGCCGATGGGAACATGTCAAGATTTGAGCTAGATTATCAAGGAAGTTGAAGGGAATTTTTTTTATCTTTCTTATCCTAAAATTTGCATGTGTTTTCTTGGTGCAATAAAGATGTAACCGGTGTATCAGTTGATATCATTTGCCACAAATTATCTATACAATCCAATGCAAGCCCAATGGTCCAAAAAAGAAGGGGTTTTTCCAAAATAAAATATGAAGCCATTGTTTTAAAAGTGGATCGATTTACAAAGGTAGGACACATTCGAGAACCCCACTACCCACTCTAGACGGAAAATCCGGTCCGCGTAAAAAAGAAGAATGGTAAATGACGAATATGTATCGATTTCACATATTTTAACAAGGCATGTCTCGAAGATCCTTTCCTAGTTTCTTGAATAGATCAGTTGGTGGACTTCACTTCGGTAAATAAATTTTTTTCTTTTATGCTTTTTCTGGATACAATTAGATACAGATGAATTCAAAGGACCAAGACCATAATATATTCATCACTGATAGATGATTGCATTGTTACAAGGTAATTCCTTTCGGGTTAAAGAATGTTGGGGCTACTTATCAATGCCTAGTTGATAAAGAATTTTCCAGTCAGATCGGGAGGAATGTAGAATTTTATATTGATGAAATGATAGTAAAAATCCTGAGGGAGGAAGATCATTTACTTGGCCTCCAAGAAACATTCTCAAATTTGGAGTCCATTAATTTGAAGTTGAATCAAGAAAGTGTACTTTTGGTGTACGGGCTGAGAAAATTTTGGGCTAAATTATCAGTAAGAAAAGAATTCAAGCCGACCCATCAAAATTAGATGCATTATTGGCTATGGATCCTCATCGGAAGTTCAAGTATTAATTGGGCGATTGGTAGTTTTGAATATGTTTATCTCTAGATCATCGAGTAAATGTGCGATGTTCTTCCAAGTATTGAGAAATGCTAAAGAGTTTAACTGGTCCCCAAATTTTGATAGAGCATTTCTTGAAATAAAAAAATATTTATCTTTGCTTATTACTTTATTCGAGCCAGTCAACGGAGAAGACTTTATGTGTATCTACCAGTATCGGATTCCCCTGTGAGTGCAGTGTTAGTTCAGGAGGTTGACAATTGTTCTCGCCCGTTTTACTACATCAACAAAAGTTTGTTAGACGATGAGAAAAGAAACCTCAAATTAGAGAAATTGGATTTAGCCTTTATAATAGCAGCCATGAAAATTAGGCCTTATTTTCAAGAGCATTCTATCACGGTTTGAACTTATTTTCCACTTAAAAATGTATTACAAAACTGGAAATAGTGGGTCGGATTACTAAGTGGCTTGTGGAATTAGAAGACTACGATATTAACTTTGCTCCTCAAACGACAATCAAAGCTCAAACTATAGCAGATTTATTGGTTGAGTTCCATTTGGAGAGACTCTATAGAGAATCTTCGATTTATAAGCCTGAAAAAGAGTGGGTAGTTTGAACAGATGGTGGATCTAGCATGATGGGCGGTGGCGTGAGAATCTTCCTACTTTCCCCTTTTGGAAATTCTATGTATCAAGCCATACACTTTGATTTTAAAGCATTAAACAATGATTCAGAATACGAAGCTACTATAACGGGTTTGAGGCTTGCTCAAATATGTGGTGCCAAAAGAATCTGAGTGTTGAGTGATTTGCAACTACTGCTGCACCAAGCGCGTGGACAATCCAAAACAAGAAAGGAACATCTAATGAAGTATTTCAAGTGTTAAAAATGTATTTATGTTTGCTTTAAATATGTAAAGTTCGAACATGTAACGAGGTCATAAAATTTGATGGTTGACTCTTCGGCTACTGTTGCATATTCAAAAGCTTACTTGTGGATTTTGGTACAAGAATTCCCTTTTATAACAACGAATCTTGAAATGGAAGTTGAAATTGAGGAAAATCTAAAAGCATCAGCCATAGTCAATTAAGATTGGAGATATGGTATCCAGGAGTTCATTACTAATAGAAACCTACCCGAAGATAAAAACTTAGCTAATAAGTTAAATTTCAAAGCATACATGTTTTTGGTTTTGAGAGGGATCCTCTATAAAAGGTATTTTAGTAAGCCTTTGTTACGATGCCTTGGATCCAATGAGTCCCAAGCAGTTTTGTTTGAATTACATGATGTGGAAGGGTTAACCCACTTTGGCTATAAGGATTTGACCAGAAGATTTTTATTAGCATGGTATTATTGTCTGAGATGGCTGAGATTCCCTTTAGAGGTGATTTTCCTGCTACTTTCCCAAATGACCACTAATGAAGAGGAATTGGGTTTTCCTGATTTTGTCTGCCTCCAAAGGTCATCCACCATTTTATAGTTATTCCTCATATTAAAATAATAAAATGAGATGTGGGCATTGCGAGATAGACCCGCCAAACTTGATATTTGCTTCATTGGCATCGAGATCTTGGATAGCGTTGAAGCTATGATGCACTCCAACAATAAAAACTAAGCATTTGGGCTAGCTTGTCTTTGACAAAACTAGACCAAGCTAAAGTACCTCACTATCTCGGGATTTGAGAAAAACCGAAGGCCCTAGTTGAGCACATTAGTGTAACCTACCAACTCTCTAGCCCCATAATTCATTAGAATTTATCTAGGCTAGGGTAGCCTAACTCTAAATATATCAGGGAACCCTCTTTTGGATCGGATGGCTTCCAATTCGGACTCTGAAAATAGATATAATTGATTTTATCTAAGGCTTAAATGTATTTAACACTAACACTTGTGAAGTTAGGTCTGACACACCCAACAAGAGATGGAGGAAGAGGTTTAGTTTCTATTATTAGGGCTTTGCCTTTACCCTATCTATCACCACCTTCTAGTGCCTTCAGATTTTACTTCTCTTATGGCTTCTGAGTTTCCCCGGTCTGACCAGATTTCTTAAGGGGGGAATCTTTACAACTATCCTCCATGTTTTAATCCATAACTTGTGGCATAGACTCTAAAGGTCCAGTAGGCTGAGTACCAAGGTTTTCTTCCTCAGGTTAAGAGGACTCATCTTCTAGCTTTGTATGGTTTTTTCTCATATTTACCCCTGATGGAAGTTTGTTTGAGAGAGCATCAATTTCTTCTTCCTTGTTTGGAACTTGTATTGAGGGATTACTAATATTTTTGGTTGTCTGTTGGCTTATTTTATGTAGAAGTTTTTTTTTCTTAGAAAGTCTAGTAAATTTTTGCAAAGTGTTCTCTTCGATATCTGATCCCATATCTTTGAAGGTAGAATAATTTCGATGACTGGTAGCCCCTTGGATTAGGATAACCTAGATAGTTGAGGATAATGACTGAGTGATGTAATTGACTGGGCAGTCGACGAAGGTTCGGAGTGAATGGTGTGTGTTTTGTAAGGGTAAACACGTTCATACTGAGTAGATTGAGTGAGAACAATCGTACCTGAGGAGGTATGCAACCAAGCAGTAGCTATTGTTTTCTTCTTCTCTTCCTCTGGCTTGGAAAAGTTTAGTCAACCGCCTTTTGGTTAGTGCATTTTTGGAGATGAACATACAAACAATAATATAATACCACAAAGAGTGATCTGCGGTGGTTAACGTGGTGGAGAAAGAAAAAAAACTACTTGTGAAAATTTGAATAACAACAATGAGGTGTTTTCTCTATCTAGAATATAGAGCCTTCCTCTCTCTGCCAGTCTCAGCTGTGAAAAATTAAAAAAGAAGTATATATAAAGACTCTAAGAAATGTTTGAGATTCTTACTAGAGAAGTTAAAATGTTAGCCATACTTAGTAGCCTTTATGGTAGTGGAACCGCCTGTTTTCTAATTTTTCAATTTTACCTAGTGTAATGCAAGTCCGTGGATCCAATTATAAAGTGGCACGTATCATGAAGGATTATTATTTTAACGGTGTGACCTTTGGATAATAACCATCCCTGAATAAGACCATAAGAGATAATCAGATATATTTATCACTAATACCCAATAACAGAATATTGGAGAATTAAGATTAAAGAAATAGATAAGTGAAAGCCAAATGCAGTTTGGAGTTAGGTCTCCCAAAATACCTTTGAGATAACTAAGGGGGCTAGATGATAGGGTCAGAAATACTTAAGGACAACATACATAAAGTGGATCGGATTTCTCTTAGGGGGCAGTTTAGACCCAGAATAAAAATAATACTGACTAAGTTGTGTACTAGTCACATATTTGTTCATGAAATATGTTTAATAAACCAATATTAATTGTTTGGAGGATGATGGGAATAACCTGGATCTATGACTCAACCTGATTGGCACATGGACCTAAAATTAATCTATAAATACTCCAAAGTATAATATGTAAGGGGGTTGGAAGATTATCTCTCTACATATTAAATACAACCACCTCTATTATCTCTATACCCTTCATCCTAAATTTAATACACCACTTAAACAACTTCTTAAAAAACCTCCGATCAGGTTTTATCCCACCAGTGGCACCTGCTTATTTTGTTGTTATATGTTTTTAACGGCTTGGATTTGTTGTTAAAATGTTACAAGTTTTGAGATGATATCCAGAAGAGTGTTTTTGGAATAAATATTATTATAACATTTTTTTTCAATTTTTATGTCTTTTTTAATAAAATAAAAAGTGCAAGAATCTTATATTTATAGATATTAAAGGTCATTAGCCTTATTTTGTTATTATATAACTAGTCTTTGTCGAGAAGTACATTTTTCCATATTGTATGAGTAAAACAAAACCTTTTTCACCAATCTAGTTATTTTTTATCTAAAAATCAAAATCTTTGCACATCTAGGTGTCCCTAAAACATTCACAGTTTTTATTCATATAAGTCAATGGTATTGCGATAAGTGAAAATATCTCAATAAATTATACAATAATATCTAACTATAGTAGAAATTTTATACTTTTTAGATAGTTTTGGGTATTTTTTACATGTTTAACAGTTTCCAGATTTTGCTTTTTTTGCGTAAACACAAATTCTCCCAATGCGATAAGATATGACCAAAAAAAGATAATTTTTATGACCAAAACTCATATTTATTAACATTTAATTTTTATAACCTTTTAAATATTTAAATTACACCTAGATATCATGAATAAAAATTAAACACTTGTTCACCTCTTGTTTTTCAAATAAATCATCGATCTTAGATAATGGACACATGTTATGAATTATACATTTGTTCACCTCTCAATATTCAATATACAATCGTAATCTTCTATTTTGTTTTCTAGAACAATATTAGAGGTCCTTGAAGTGATATATTAGGCTAACGTTAATAAGTCTATATTAATTTAACTCTAGTATTTTGATTGGCCTCCTCGTATTCAACGCCTTGGGAATATGAGCATTACTAAGTAAAATACTAATGATGAACTTTATAAGTTGTTTTGTGGGTAACACAAGATCTCTTGAAAAAAACATTTGAATATTTCTACACCAAAATAAGATATTTGATTCTAGTGTGTTTGAGATTATTATTATTATTATAACATCGACAAGACCAGGGCTTGGCATTTGAATGTTTATCATCTTTAATAACTATAAAAATTTGGTTTGTGAACTTTAATTTTCTACTTCTTATTATCAATCAAGGCTTTATGCCAAAATAACTCATATGTTTTAAAAATCATATTTGAATTCACTCATTATGATCAAAATCAAACTTGATTTAAACATGTTTCATCTTTTAGAGTACGTACATTCTCTTTTACATTCCCAAAAGGATTACAACTTTATTGCATGATCCTCAATTTTTCTATTCACCTCTTGACCATCGAGAAACTCATTCTTCATTATTATTCTCACTTATAAATATTTACTAGTAAATAATACCTTAATAACCTTGCAGTCATTTTATTTATATTCATTTTGATCCTTATTTTTTAAGCTTCATGAAACATGAACATCACTGTGAAGTTTATATGTCTCTAGTACATCTATAAAGGTAGCATTCTGATCCAACAAGTTTAGTTTGTTTTCAATACTTTTATTCCAAAAGTTTACAACCGATGGGTTTATAGTCCTTGAAAAAGTAGTCAATTATTACAATCTTCTAATAATAGTTTATATATTACACATGAATCATTGTAAACATACTTACTCGTTATTGTTTCATTAATACGTGACGTTTTACATTTTTTTAACTTGAAAGATGTCTCTCTTAAAGATTAAAGATATATAATGCTTTTTAACTTTTAATTAAGACATCTCAACCACGACAAAAACTTCGACCATATATCTAACAATAATTTGATAAGAAGTCGATGATTCACAAACAATATGACCATCTTCAGTTCCTACAAATTTCAACCCTAAATGTGTAATGAGTCCGACTGTAAAGTACCAATGATTATTAGTCACAAATTTGACACAAATAACATATACATAATATTATATATATATATATATATATATAATATTATTATAATATTCATTCTCATCCTCAAAAAAACATTACTTTTGTAAATGAAATTCAAGATCACGATCATAATAATATCTAAGTCTAATTTCATATATTATTTTTTACACCCAAAATTCAGAAAACATGAACGGTAATGCATATTGATAAGTTGACATCTTCTTATTTCTCCTTATACAATCAAATTAAAATATGATTCATTAAATTATTTATAAAATTATTAAGAACCAATATATAACAAGTCTTTGATAAATCGCTAAAAAAAATTAAAATCTCAAACTATAAAAAAATAAAGAATTGAAACTCAATCAACTTATTTTCTTATTCAATATATTATGTGGAAGTAAAATAAATATATAAATGATGTGTATGTAGATAATCACACACATACCATCATAAACACGCATCTAATACCATGGACTCAATACATATTTTTTCTATGACTTAATTACACATCCCAAATATATATATATATATATATATATATTCACTCCCGTAACTATAGATCGACTTCTTCAACAATTTTCATCAATTTATAATGAATCAAGAAACTTTCTAGCCTCGTCATCAAACATATTTCACGCAAACGCTCATATTTGGTCTTATTATGACAATATCCTCGATGATATGTAATAAAGTTATAAAACATAATCATAATAATCATCATATAAAATCACAAATAATATAATTGTCCTAATACACATACTTCACCCGTACACATATATAATCATACATTTATTTGGTAAGTAAATAAAATAAATAATCTTTAATCATCAAAACTAAACATTCTATGAACACTCTCAAAAAAATTATTTTCAAATTTGGTTCCCGATCCGTCTTCAATAAACACTATGTCTTTTCTAGATTCTATCTTTTTTGAATGAAAAACTTGGCTCATCTTATCATTATGCTCAAGAAATTGAGAAGAAGAAAAAATAATCAACATTTTTTATTTATACAAAACCTGGTGGCATGAACTAAATAGAATTTGGATAAAACTTTAATTTTAAATAATTTATCATACCATTCTTAATAAAAATCTAAGGTATTTTAAAACTAATATATATATATATATATATATATATATGGTATAAATATAAATATATTTGTTTTTTGTATTTGGTGAAAACATGTTTGGAACTTTTGAATTATCTTATTTAATGACTATTGTATTTTAAAAGTTGCGGTATTTTTCTGCTTATCATTTTTATCCATATTTTATATGTTAATTTAATTTTATAGCACAATATAAAAATATCTAATTAATTTATTTTAAATATATTTAAATATTATTTATATTTAACAAAACTACATATATAATAGTAAATAACAAGTACAATAAAATTTTAATAAAGATATTATAATTATTGATGAGTGAATAGTTGATTCAGTTTAAGTGTTTGACCAAGAAAAAATTCAGACGAAGTGTTTGAGCAAGACCAAAGGATTTAAAAGTGATAGAGTTTCTAGTAAATAAAGAGTAAAATTACAAAAGAGTAAGTGTTATAACACACTAGTAAAAATCATATGTCGAGCTTCATGATTGCGGATCTTATTTATGCTTTTTTAGAGATTCATCATTGAATAATGGAATGCAATTCATATCAAATCTTATATTTCAAAATTAAAGGATATGGTTCCTTAGTGGATTCAGATGCAATAATCGCTTATGAAGAACCATCATGAATATCATCGGACGAAATGAGAGGGATCAACTGGTTTTAGGCAACGAATAAAAGACTTCACCATTTTTAAAAAATCGTTATGATAAGTGTTGGTTTGAGGGTTATTACTATATGAGTCGTCGTCGTGATGTTTATGTGTAATATGCTTCACACTTCTTTATTTCCATTTTATAAAAAAGTGAATCAAACCGGGATGAAATAACAGGAATTATAAGTTAGTAAATACATAGTGAAGCAAAAACTTAAAGTTTTAAGCAAGAAAAAAAAATCAGAGCTTGGTTTAAAGACTATAATGGTGACTTGATAAAAAATACCTAAATACAAATAAGCAGTCTATTTATAAAAAATGTAAATGTTATAAGAGTTATTAATTTATTTCAATTAACGGTACATGTGATTTTATAGATCAATTGAGCAGATTACTTTAATTAGAATGACTACGATGAAATAGTTCCTAACGATAACACACGTGGGTTGAGCCAACGTACACACACCTTGACCACATATCAACTCCAAAATAAACACATCAACAATTACTTGCATTTCGTCATTATCTTTTTTCATATTTTCAAATATGAAAGATAATTTTCAAATTGTATCTGGATGACTAATGACTTCTAATTCACTAGAACTTCCAAATAATATGAATCAATTTGAAGAAAAATGAGAGTTTTTGTGATTTGGCAAAACGTCTCAATAACTCTAACAACTTGTTAATTGTTACCGTATTCCGAGACTCTTAGAAGTACGATAAAAATAGCTAAAACACAATTTGGTTTACGTTGGAAAATGACATTCCAATACAACAAAAAATCTTTAACAAATATTCATAAGTTAAAATAACAACATCTCGGATCAAACAGTTGAAGAGTTAAGTCATTTCTCGATAAGGGGGGTTTAGCTACTAATAAGAGTATAAATTTTCAGATTCTTAAGGTCCGACACATTAGTAGATAAAACTCATTCACTCATATAATTGCAACCTCATTCAGTTAACCCATCAAAAGTCGTTCGACGCGCCTGTAACAAAAGGATTTTGTTACCACATGTAAAAAAAATTCAACAATATTAGTAACTAACAACATATTATTATATTTAATAAGTATCAAGATGAGATTTTATTTGGTAAAAATAATATATAGTTTGTTATTGAAATTATATATACCTTTTAATTATAAAAATATATATTTTATAAAAAACAATTATTTATATAAAAAAAATTTATATCAATTAAACATTTTATTATTCAATTATTATATATTCAAAATCCCTATCAAAATTTACATAAACAAAATTAGGCTCACCAGATTATAACTATACCATTATAACAAAGTTTAGGAAGATTCATTTTAAAAATTAATCGAATATAAAAATTAATCGATTATAAATTCTTCTTATATCATCCTAAGTTAATTTTTTTATCTTTCTATTATATAAGTTTTCTCTTATTTCAAACTAAAATGAATATAAGAACTCAAGTTTTGTTGAGTTTCATGATAAAATTTGAATTTTAACTCTAAATGAAATAGATCTTAAGTGATGAAGTTTCTTCTCCATGAAGATTTTTCTTCTTGATTTTCAAGAAGTCTCTTTGCCTTCCGCTCTGATCTTCCTTTAAGCCTTTCATTCCTCCTCTGTTGCCTCACCTAGATTTGCATGAATCTATTTTCAACCGTATCCCTTATTTTTTGTCGTCTTCAAAGCATTATTCTTTATTCTCGGAATTTTATAGATGATTGCTAGTTTTGCTCATCAAAGCCTGTTATCTCCTATTTATTGCTCTGTTATTTTCTATCATGGAAAATCATAAACAAAAATTGTTCCTGGAATCAGAATTCCTGGTTCTCACTAGGCAAAAGGATTCCACATAAGCCAATCAAAGCAGAATACAGTCTTATGTAGAGTTACTCAAGCTTGTTGACAATAAATTTAAGCCATAAGATATACAATACAAACAAGATCATATCTGGTGTGGTTAATTTCCGTCTGAGGGTAAATTTGTATTTTGTTTAGAGTTTGTGGAGGTATGTAGGTGTTTAATATTTAAGTAGAGAGTAGAAGGAGAATTAAGCAGCATAGTTGTATTTAATTTTCATTATTCCTATTTAATGTGGGTGGTTGGGTATTTATACCCTTGTATTTGGGATTCATGGGCTTTCGGGTCATGTTTAATGGACCCGGGTCATGTTCAAAGACCCATGAACTTTTAGTAGAAGAGCAAGCAGCTTAGTCAAGAAGTGTTTAGGTTTCTAAGTACTTTAGTCGTAGTTCGAACAGTCCAATGGGCTAGGTGTTCGAACTGCCCTGTCCGGTCTGGTGATCTTAGTCCGAACTGTCCCCGTCTGGAGAGGTAGCAACATTCGGACTCATCAAGAGCCCCTTTTTTAGGTGTTTGTTCAAATACCTTTTCCAAAAACCTGAAAAACAGTCCGATATCAGGGGCAGTTTTACCCGGACAGGTCTTTCAACTTGTGCTATGGCTTTATCCGGACTGAAAAAACTCTGTGAATCCAAATGGTTTTTTTGCCAGAGTTCATGGGACACGTGTCACTTTTTGGTTGGTTGTTTCAGCCGTTTTTTCACCTTGAATTTCGCACCCACCTTCTTCGAAAAGCAACCTCTTCACTAATGAGGGTGACATCAGCGCCGTCTTTTAATCATTACTGATCTTTTTGAATTCTCCTAGGAATCAAGACTCCTTTTTTAGATTTACTATAAATTGAAATACTTTCTACTGTTTCACCATCACTTTTGTTTTCACTCTGCAAATCCTCAAAGCTTTTTCTCTCAAAAACAAATTTTTACTCAGGTTGTTTATGTTCACGGCTAGGAACGATCTGATCAAAGGCGGGTGGCTCAACCTCTCTGAATTAGAAAAAGCGCAAAAGGTTAAAAGAGAAAGGCGCATTGCAGCAGGCTTACCCACTTCCCCCATCGACAAACCAGCAACTTCACCCACAGAGTCAGACCAGGGTTCTTCCTCCACAAAGGGTGTCAAACCGAAGAGGTTGTTTCAAACCAGTCTTTCCCCTATCATCTCAGGTTCTTCGGTTCAAGAGTCGGAACCCGTCATTGAACCAGGTTTAACAGTCACCAGCCTTAAAAAACCCTCCCCATTTTTAGCCATGGGGTCTGATGCTGAAACCTCTCCTCACAAGTTAGTTGATCAGAGCAAAGGTCGGCTGGTCAAAGGGCAGGCTTCTAAGGGCACCCCTGTATCAGGTGCCTAGGATAGTAGTACTGGGTCAAAAGTACCCATTAGGGCACCCAGGGCCAGGCTGTCCGGTCCGGAGGGCACTGGCTCAAGTCCCCGAAGAGAAACGTCCACAACAGAGCCCCAACCAGAGGCTAGAAATCAGGAGAGTACCGGAGCTCATCAGGCCGGAAATCAGGCTGAGCCAAATCCAAACCTTCCTCTCACCACTGCGACTGAAAACCCTTCCTCAATCATGGAGGAAATAATTGAGGATTCTATCGAATAGGCTCCATTTGAGTCCGAACCTTCCGGACAGACTGGCAGTGCTGTTGCTGCCCAAAAAGATTAAGGCAAGGAAAAGTTGTGCTTGAGGCATCTGGATCTGCCGGAGTGTCTCGAAGGAAAGGTGGGGCCTTATTTTCACAAGGTCAATGTTAAGTATCTCCTTGCCCTGCAAAAGATAAACTACGCTTTCATCCACACAGCTGAGCTGGGCCGGATGCGTACGAAGTGGGGAATTCGGAGAACGTGAAGATAAGAATCCCTATAAACCCCGAAACTCCCATGGACTGCAAGCTGAGCGAGATAGTTATTTTCACGGAGCTGTTTAACTGGGGGCTCAGATTTCCCTTGTACCCAGAGATTGTCAGATACTTTCATCTGATAAAACTCTGTCCAAGCCAGTTGAGTCCCAATTCTTGGTACATCCTCATGGCCTGCATTATGGCCTCTAGGCTCTCCGGGATTCCTCTACCGATGGAGGAGTTTGCTGCGGTGGCCAGTCTTTGCAGAAACCACCACATCCCCTTTTATCACTTCAACATGGGGGGTAAATTCAAAGCAGTGGATGACCTGCTAGAGTTGGAGAGGAATTGGAGGACTCAATTCCTGTTTGTAAATGGTTCTTGGGAGAACGGGAAGAAAATCAAGGCCGAAGTCAACCCAAGTCTCCTCACCAGCAGATGGAGGAGTGATCGTAAGGCTCCTACTTTATATTTTTATCTCCTCTTTTATCAAATTTGTTTAAACTGATTGGTTTTGTCTTTTTCTTAGAAGTACTGCCCAAGGACTTCAATGACTATCTAAAGTCCGGGCAGACCACTTGCACCAAGATCAACACTTGGACTGCTGAAAGGTGGGGAAACCGGTTCCACAATGCTTCCACGGGGGGCAACTTAGCAAGGTCTCACCTCTGGAACACTACTGGCCGGAGGGACTTAACCTGGGAAGAGCTCACCACTTAACCCCCTCCGGATGTAGTGCTCAAGAGGACACACGAATCAGATGGGACACTTTACTTGCCAGACCGGGCCAAGGCCCCGAGTAAGATGAAAGGCAAAAAGAAGAAGGGCAAGAAAAGTAGGTGGAGCGGACCCTGCTGAGGTGGAGGAAGCTGTTTTGACAAATTCGGAGGGGCCAGCCCCAAGCCAGATTGATGTTGCTCTCTTGGAAGTGGTAGAGCAGGAGAGTGTTAGGCAAGAAGCTCACTCCCCAAAACCCCCAAGGGCTTCCAAAAGAGACCGTAAACGGGGAGCTGAAAGCAAGGACATGGAGGCCAAGAAGAAGAAGACCTCTAAGGGTGATGAACTTTCTCTTCGGCCTCCGGAGCCTCTCCCTCATGTTGATCCTACTGACCCAACACAAGCAGAGGAGATACCTGGTGACTTTCAAACTGATGAGGTCGAAGGGGGAGGTCTTAACATTGATGGGGTAGACATCACTTGTCTTGGTGGGCTTGGTGAGTACTTTATCAACCTCCCAGAGACGATTTTGCTGGGCCTTACCTCCCTCCGAGTACTTCAAACACCGTCACTTTTAATGGTAAGACTTTTACTGTTTCAAGTGAAAGGGACGTTATAGCTCACTCTTTATTAAGTAGTGTTCAGCCGGTGCTTGTGTTGGAGAAGCAAGTTCGAAGTCAGGCAGACATTATCAAAGACCTGAAGTCTGATAAGGAGAGGTTGTCTGATGACCTTCTTACTGCCACTCAACATGCTGACATTTTAAAGGGGGAGAACGAGGAGCTGAAAAAGAACCAAGAGGGGTGGACCACCAAAGTTGCTACTCTGGAAGACACCATCAAGGATCTCCGGGAGAAGTTGTCCGGAGCAGAGAAAGATCTCAACTCTTCAAAAGAGGAGGCCAAGGCAAAGGATCAAGTTATTCACAACTTGAAAAGTGACAAGATTGCGCTTGAGAACGCAGTGTCCAAGGCTGCAGAGGAGAAAGCTGATCTGCTAAGGGAGTAGGAGGCCAAAATCCAAGCCAAGATCGACGCTTATGCCAACAAGGTGATCGACACTCAAGAGAAAATGTATGCCAAGGTGAAATCAGACATGGTCCTGCTCTTCCATGAGAAGTTCCCGAAGAGGAACTTGGGAGATTTGTGGCTTCACGTAGAGTATGAAGACCTTCCCTTCCACACCATGGCTGACGGAGACTTGCATGACTACTCCAGTGCTTCCTCTTCTGACGAGGCAGAAGAAAATGCCAGGGAGGGTCCTCCTGAAGATAAAGACGATCCTAAGGGGAAGAAGAATATGGATGAGGCTGAGCCATCTTCAAAGGCTCAATCTTGAATTATGAATTATTTTCACTTTTCATGTTATCTAAACTAAAGTCATTGGAAGGCCAAGACACTCTTTTTATTAATGTGTCTGGTATCTGACCGGATAGATCCTTTACTTTGTTTGACAATTTAAAAGTCCTTGGAAGGCCAAGGCACTTAAGTTACTTCAATGAATATCCTTGTTTTGCACAATTTTTGCATCCTTTTTCATAGTTTGTTTCAATTTTGGTGGCTAGTGTTTAAATAGCCCTTAGTTATTTTATAAATGGCATAAAGTGAGAGTGTTTAAGCTCTCTGATGACAAATGTTTAAGTGTTCATCATTCTTTTACTTCAATCCGGATGGTGTGACAAAAAACAAAGTAAGAACACTTCGGAATTTTTTTAAGAAGGCATCAAATTTCATTAAAAAGCCCGGACACCTCATTAAAACCTCCCCGCGCCACTAGGGTAGGAAAGAGTATGCCCCCAAATATTTACATGGATGTTTAAACAAGTAAATATTTACACAGATGCTACTCCAAGTACATCCGGAGATGTTCGATATTCCAAGGGTGGGTCAAAATTCTTCCATCATTGTCTTCTAGCCAATATGTTCCAGGTTTAAGCCTTTCAACAACCATATAAGGTCCTTCCCAAGTTGGGGCCAGTTTGCCGAGCAGCTTCTCCTTAGTGTGTAAGAAGACTTTCTTCAATACCTTGTCCCCCGGCTGGAAATCTCTTCTTTTAACTCTAGAAGCAAATTTGCTTCTCATCAAACCCTGATAGTGTGCAGCTCTAAGGTGAGCTTTAACTCGTCTTTCCTCTACCAGGTCAAGCTGACCTCTGATCGCCACTTTGTTAGCGCATTCGGAGAAGTTGTGAACCCGAAATGATGGGAGAGTTGCTTCTATGGGAGCTACTGCATCCATCCCATAGACCAAGGCAAAGGGTGACTCATGTGTGCAGCCCCAGGTGTTGTCCGCTAGGCCCACAAGACCTCTTGTAAATAGCTAGGCCACTTCCCAGCAACTCCTTCCAGATTCTTCTTTAAACCGGACAGTATAGTTATGTTAGCCACTTCAACCTGACCATTTGCTTGTGGGCAGAAAGGTGAAGAGAAACAATGTTGTATACCCATTGAGGCACATAAACTCTCAATTTCTCTATTGTCGAACTATGGCCCATTGTCTGTCGTTATCTTTTGTGGAACACCAAATCTGCAACAGATGTTGGATAAAATGAATTTTATGACAGCTTTTGATGTTGTTCCTGCCAGGGGGCTGCTTCAATCCACTTCGAAAAGTAATCTATAACAACAATTATAGATTTGCGCCCTCTGGACGCCATAGGGAGAGGGCCCACTAAATCTAACCCCCATCGAGCAAAAGGTATAGGCTCAGAAATTGATTCTAAAGGGATGGCTGGGACATGAATTTCATTGTTATATCTCTGGCACGGATCACACCTTCTTACCAGCTCTTTAGCATCCTGCATGATAGATGGCCAATAATAGCCGGCTAGTAAAACTCTCCTTATTAGAGCCCTGAATCCACAGTGAGCTGATCCCTCACCATCATGCAATTCGGAGAGGACTACTTGAGACTCATCATCTCCCAAACATCGCAGAAGAGGTTTACTGTAAGACTTTTTATACAGAACGTCTCTTAGTATGATAAAACCACGAGCCTTGTGTTTCATTTTTCTTGCTAGTGCTTTATCTGGAGGAAGAATGCCATCGGAGAGGTACTACAGGAGAGGAAATCTCCAATCCTGAGGTTGCTTCACCTGTACTTCAAAAATTTCTTCCTCTTTACCCACATTAAGTTGAATGGAGGGGCTCTCCAGTACATGGACCCATGGATATGACTCTGTGTAAGCTATAGTTGCCAATGAATCTGCTAATTCATTCTCTGTCCGGGGTATATGCTCATAAACAACGCTTTTAAACTTGAGTGCTTCATTTTTAAGAAGAAGTAAATACTTCACTAATTGCTCCTTTTTAGCCTCAGATTGACCTCGAGTATGGTGGATAAGAAGCTGGGAGTCACTCATTGGCTTGACCCTTTTAGCCCCACAAATATAAGCTAACTTTAAACGAGCTATAGCTGCTTCGTATTCGGACTCATTATTGGAAGCTGTGAAAGCAAAACATATAGCCTGGTACATTTTGTCACCATATGGAGAAGTTAAGCACACCCTTGCACCACATCCCATAGTGCTGGATCCACCATCCGTCCGGACGATCCAGACCTTTTTGTCTTTCATCTCAGTAGTCTGCTCCGAATCTCTGTGAGAGTGGAATTCAACTAGAAAATCAGCCACATCTTGGGCCTTGACTGCTGTTCGGGGAGCAAAATCTATATCGAAATCCCCCAATTCTACCGACCACTTAGTCATTCTACTAGAAATATCTGCCTTTTGGAGAACATTCTTCAAGGAAAAGATGTTCGGACGATAATAGGATGAGCCTGGAAATAAGGCCTCATTTTCCTTGCAGCTATTACCAGGGCCAACGCTAACTTTTCGAGTTTCAAATAACCCTTCTCTGCATCTATCAAGCTCTTGCTGATGTAGTACACGGGATGGGGGTAGTTATCCACCTCTCTCACTAATACAGCACTGATGGCACAACTTGAAACTGCCAAATATACGAAGAGTGTCTCTCCATCAATTGGTTTAAATAGAGTTTTGGGGGAGGACAGATGTTTCTTAATCTCATTGAAGGCATCATCACACTGTGAGGTCCAGTCGAATCCCCTTGCACCCTTCAAAGTTTGAAAAAACGGGGCGCATCTGTCCGATGACCTTGAGATAAATCGGTTTAAAGCAGCTAACCTCCCCGTCAATCGTTGCACTTCTTTAATATTCCGAGGAGGCTCCATTTGGAATAGAGCATTAAGTTGGTCCGGATCGGGCTGTATCCCTTGCTCACTTATTATATAACCTAGGAACTTCCCGGATTGCACTCTGAACACACATTTTTTTGGATTTAGCTTCAAATTCACTTTTACCAAGTTGGCAAAAGTTTCTTGGAGGTCAGTTAAGTGCAATTGCTCATCCACACTTTTCACCATCATGTCATCGATGTACACTTCCATATTTCTTCCAATTTGATCAGCAAAGGCTTTGTTCACCAATCTCTGATAAGTAGCCCCAGCATTTTTCAACCCAAATGGCATTACCTTGTAGCAATGAAGACCCCTATCAGTGACAAATGTGGTATGCTCCTGATCCTTCAGATCTACTTGGATCTGATTGTACCCGGAGAAAGCATCCATAAAGTATAGCAGCTTATTCCCAGAGGTGGAGTCTACTAGCTGGTCAATTCGGGGAACTGGATACAAATCTTTTGGGCAAGCTCTATTGAGATCTGTAAAGTCAATGCACATACGCCACTTGCCATTTTTCTTTTTCACCAAGACCGGATTGGCAGTCCACAAAGGATGTTGAGACTCCTTGATATGCCCCATCTTTGTGAGCCTGTCAACTTCTTGCACAATAACATCAGTCTTTTCATTGGAAAAAGCCCTTCTCTTTTGTACCACTGGTGCTACATCTCTCCGGACAGATAGGTGATGTGATATGACATCAGCTGGAACGCCAATAACATCAGCATTGCACCAAGCAAAAACATGCTGATGATTTTTCAAGAACTTTAACATCTTATTTTTCAGGTCGGGTGGCATTTTAGACCCTATCTTGACACTTTTCCCTTATCCTAAAGAATATGTTTCAACCTTTTCAACTGGTATCAATACTCCATGGGTCTCTCTGGGGTCATCAATTTCAGCCTCACCCCCAGAAAGTCCCTCAAACTGCTATTGCTCGTCGATACGTACTGCCCCCAACGTCCGGGGGGCCAGGGCTGTAGCATAATATTCTCTTGCAACCTTTTGACTGCTTCAGACAATTCACACTTGTCCTTGAACAACATATTTCAAACATTGGTGGACTTTCGAGGCCACTGCATGCATCCTAGAGAGCCAAGACCTCCCTAAAATAGAATTATAGCAAGTGGGACAATCTACCACAATAAAAAGTATCCTGACTATCTTCTTGAAAGGGCCCTTTCCCAACAAAACTTCCTCTTCGAACTCTCCGATCACATCTGCTGAGCTGCCAGTAAAGCCCATAATTGATCTGTCCGAACGCTGAATTACGGCTATATTTTCATTTTCTTATAAGTGTTTAAGAAGAGGATTTTAGCTGAGCTTCCAGTATCCACCAAGATTCATCTTATGCCATTGCCCCCAATGGATGCTCCTATGACAACAGCATCTTCATGAGGGCCAGCTATATCTCTTAAGTCAGCTTCATCAAAAAAATGAAGGGGAATGGAATTTGCGATTGATAGGAGGTCATGCTGCCTTTTAGCTGGGTAGCTAAAGTATGAACGTGCCTCTTCCTCGAAAAAGCAGTAGGAGCTGTCATAGTATCCCCTCCGAAAATTGTAAGTGACTCAAAAAACTTAATGAGTCCGGAGACTGTTCTAGAACATTCCTCAATGGCACCCACTCTATTTCAAGTTGGATCCGGATCCAAGTATTATGATTCCACATCAAACCTTTCGATTATAACCATAGCTCCCTCCAGAGCAGCATTGCTTGGACCAACCCGGTGATTATTGTCAGGCCTATTACCTCCTCTTCTTTTTACATATGCCCCCAGTTTTCCCCTTTCAATCAAGTTCTGAACTTCTTGTTTCAAAGCTATACAATCATCGGTCGTATGGCCAGTATCATTGTGATACTAGCAGAAAGAGTTATTACGATGTTCTCTAGGAGATTGCAGTGCAGGTGGTCTTCTATAGTGTACCTCTTCCTTTGTTTTATCATAAATGGTGGCCACACTTTCTTTCAATTCTGCAAACCACTCCGGTTGAACCCAAGGCCCTCTCTTATTTCTAGATTTTTGACTCTGAGCAGGTGCAGCTGGCTGAGATTGAGCTTTAGCCCTGCTATGCCCCTGTCCGGTCTCCTTTGCCTTGTTCCCGGACTGATTCTGATTGGGGTTTGGTGCAACCGGGGCAGACCTCACCTGCCTGTGCACCCTGTTTTTCTTTGTTTCATCAACGTTAATATGCTTTCCAACCTGATTCAGCAAACCTCCCCAAGTCATGGCTTTCTTTCTGGTCACTGAATCAGCCAAATTCCCAGGGTTTAAGCCCTGTCTCAAGGAGGCTATTGCTACTTGCTCGAAGCAATCAGCCAACCCATTCTTGGTGTTTACAAAACTACTTATGTATTCTTTCAATGATTCGTTCGGTTCTTGGGCACAATGGATTATTGTGTCCCCGTTGCCCTTCAACTCTTTACTCCCAATAATCTGCCTTCGAAAGGCCACCCAAAAGGTATCAAAATTCCTGATGCAGCCTTGTGGTAGGCTGTTATACCATTTTAGAGCACTCCCCGTAAAGGATTGGGAAAATGCTCTACGAAGTAGCTTGTCGTCATCATCAAAGTTCATCATGAAGTTTTTAAATTTCTCCAAATGGTTGTCCGGATCAGTACTGCCATCGTACTTTTCCATTTTAGTGCTGTCAAACCTCTTAGGGAGGTTTCCGGACAGAATCTTGGAAGATAATGGAGATTGTCTCCAATTCCGACCACGACTGAACACAGTATCCTCATTGGGAGTTGTAAAGATACCTGGTTCATCGTGGAATGCAAAAAGATCCATCAGCATCCGGTCTACATGCCTCCGACTGTGAGATGACCCTTTGCCATTCTTCTTCAATTTCCCACGTCTATCCCTTTTTCTTGAATATTTTTTGATCAACTTTTGCTTCTTTTTAGTTCGGCCCTCATCACTGCTAGAGGACAAGGACTATTCAACTCCCTCCTCATCCGAGGAGCTATCTGAAGACTCTGAGTCTGAGTCAGAACTCTCCACTGGCTTAGACCGGTGAGACTTTTTGGAACTGGCATGAGTCTTTTTGGTACTCACATGAGTCTTTGAAGGCTCATGCTTTCTAGGGTTATCGGTATGATGAGCAACTGATGCTTTTGATTTTTCTTTCATGCTCATCTTAGCCTTTTCTGCCCTCAGAGCTTCTATCTCGCCTTTTAACCTATCGCGCTCCTCGATGGTGTATTCATGTTTTAACCCACCACTTCGAGTAAAGTTGGTGGTACTTCCGGGGCGTCCGGAGTCATTCGGACTAACTTTTCTTGTTGGTTTCGAATGCTCGATTCAGGCACCTTCGTGCTCCCACTGTGATCGCCAATTTGGTGTGGTTAATTTCCGTCTGAGGGTAAATTTGTAATTTGTTTAGAGTTTGTGGAGGTATGTAGGTGTTTAATATTTAAGTAGAGAGTAGAGGGAGAATTAAGCAGCCTAGTTGTATTTAATTTTTATTATTCCTATTTAATGTGGGTGGTTGGGTATTTATACCCTTGTATTTGGGCTTTATGGGATTTCAGGTCATGTTTAATGGACCCGGGTCATGTTCAAAGACCCATGAACTTTTATTAGAAGAGCAAGCAGCTTAGTGAAGAAGTGTTTAGGTTTTTAAGTACTTTAGTCATAGTTCGAACAGTCCAATGGGCTAGGTGTTCGAACTGCCCTGTCTGGTCTGGTGATCTTAGTCCGAACTGTCCCTGTCCGCAGAGGTAGCAACATTCGGACTCATCAATATCTTGCTTCAATTTTCAAAGAAATATAAGAAGAAACTGATGGTTTCATCAAAATATACGTTAATTGGAAACTTTGCTAATGGTATACCAAAAATGTCTCTATTAAATCAGTTTTTAAAAGATCGCAAGTTTACAGGAGAATACATCATTTCTAACTGGGATCATTGTCATATACTTTTGGAATTATATATTAAAGAAGACCAATGCAAAGTATGGACTAGAAGTGTCTGGACAATATGTCATTCATTGATGAAGGTTCTCAAGTGGACGCCAAAATTCAATCCTAAAACAGAGAGTCTAATTTCCTCTGTCTGGTTTAAAATATCAATAATTTCAGAATACTTATACAATAAAGCCATTATTAAATCGATAGCTGCTTCAATAGGTACGCCTATTAAAACTTGGATACCAGAGAATAAAAAAGCCTTATATAATGCTTGTTATGTTGGTTAGGAGATTGATGTTACCAAGAGAACTCGAGATAATGTCTTGGTCGGATTTGGTGACAATGAAGGCTAATGGTTGGAGTTGGATACAAGAATATCCTAGATTACTACCTTCACTGTAGATATGGGTCATAGTCAAGAAAAATGTAAAAAGCTTTCACAAGAAAACCAGAAACATGAGGTTGCCATGATAATTTTTATTAAACCTCCCAAAGATCATCAAAAATACAATTATAATCAAATCCATGAAGAAACTGACTTACATAAGGAAAAGAATCAAGCCTAGAATGTGTCTTCTTTTGAATTGAAGAAATCTGATGATATTAATCTTAACTTTTCAGCAACAAAACAATAAAAAATCAAGTCGATAATCATCAAGCCTAAAAAAATCAATACTCATAAAAGTCATGGAAAATATGACATGCTCAATGATAAGAATCAAAATTGGGAAGATTCTTCTTCTCAGCTTACTAAAGTGATGTCAATAATTTTAGGAAAGGGTTTTCCAGTTTTTTTGCACAGATAAAGAATCGCATTAGTTCAGGAAAAAAGAAAAACTTACTGACAATGAAGAAGATGTAATTGAAGCTATAAAGTCATTAAACTTTGATTATAACCTTATTCCGTCTGATGAATCTGAAACCACCTCTACTGGAAATTACACTCCAAACAAAGACAATATAGGTAGCCTTCCAGCTACTCCTGTTCTGGTGAGAAAAGAGGTGGATACTAGCTTTCAAAACCTCTTGAACAGAAAGTTGAAGCAAGAAAAACACAACAAGAAAAATAAACCCTTAGTAATTTAAGTCTTTGCAGTTTTGTCGAGGCAAAAAGATCTTCATTTAAGAGCCTCATATGATTAAAACTCTATGATGGAATATTCGTGGATTTGGTAATAAACCTTATTTGACAAGGCTCAAGTCAATGGTCAAAAGATAGATAATCAAGCTTATTTTACATCCTGGAGCCCTTGGTCAACAATAGTAAGATGGATTCTATTGCTTCTAATCTTAGTTTTACTCACTATTTTTCAAACATCTCTAACAAAATATGGATGTTTGGGAAGGATGATTTGATATTAATGTTTTGTTTGATAAACCTCAATATATTCATATTGACATTAAACATTTTATTTTTGATAAGGTCTCTAATGTTACTTATATTTACGTAAAGTGCCAGAGAAGAAACATAATCGAGCTCTGGAATATCCTTAGGCTAATTGCAGCCTTAGCTAAGTAGTGAATGATCTTAGGTGACTTTAATTCAATCAACACTCCTTCTAAGTATCTTGGTTGATCTTCATTTTTTAATCAAAGTACTGATGAATTTAATTATATGATAAGGGATTGATGTTTAGATAATACAGGATTTGCAGGTAGAAAATTCACATGGACAAACAAGACTAAATGGAAGCGCCTTAATAGGGTTTTATTGAATCAAAACTGGATTGATTATTTTGCTGATATAAAGTTTATCCATATGGCTCGTACGTGTTCAGATCATACTCTATTATGTATCACCATTATTAAAGACAAGACTAAGCAGATCCAAAGCTTCAAATTTTTGAATATATGGACCATGGACAATATTTTCATTAGCTTTGTGAAAGATAACTAAAAGCAAGAGATGAATGGTTTTCCTTTATATGTCTTTTGGAATAAAATTGAAAAACTTAAACTATTTTCCCTTATATGTTTTCTATTATATTTCCTAAAATGATTTCTGAGGTGCAGGGAGCTTATGTGAGGGATAAATCAATCCATGATAGCATCTTCATTGCCAAGGAACTAATCCATGATCTAGGCAGGAAAACCAAGGTTACAAAGATTGTAATTAAGGTTAATATGTCTAAGGATTTCGATATTCTATCTCATAGTTTTATCATAAAAGTTCTTCAATCTTATGGATTCAATCAAAAGATTATCAATATAATTAGTAACCTTATAAAGCCTGTCTTTGTTGCTGTTATTATAAATGGTAAATTTATTGGTTTCTTTGAGTCCAATAGAGATGTTAGACAAGGGGACCCTTTGTCCCTTAGTATTTTTATAATAGTTGAAGAAATTATGTTAAGGGGTCTTAAATCATTGTTTGAATCTAACAAATCTCTAAAATATCCAAGTAGAAGCAAAATTATAATCCATTGCTTAGCGTTTGCTGACGACCTATTGATTTTTACTAATGGTTCAGCTTCTTTTATGGAAATTATAGGTAATTTTTTATAGGTTTACCAAGATATTTCAGGTGAGGCACTTAACAAAGACAAAACAAGGATAATCACTTCTGTGAACTTATCTCAAGACATAGTCAGATCTTTAGCAATTCAAACAAGTTTCATCAATGGCTACTTACCTACTAGTTACCTAGGAATCACTCTCAGCCCTCACAACAAATCTATTAACTTCTTCCCTCTGATGGATAAAATCAGAGACAAAATCTCTAAGTGGGAAGGCAAAAAGTTAATGTGTGGAGGTAGATTAACATTAATTAATTCAGTTCACATGTTTATTCCAATTTATTGGTTGTAGAGCTGTTGTTTTCCTAAGATAATCATATCAAAGATAGAAAGGTTCTTCAACAGATTTCTTTGGGGTTCAGACAATGAATCTAATAAAATCTACTAGTCCTCCTGGTCTAATATCTCGTGGCCTAAACATGAGAAGTCTCATTGATATCCAAACAACATTCTCTTGCAAGTTGTGGATCAAATGTAAAGAAAATGATTCTCTTTGGGCTAATTGTCTTCATAGTATTTAGTACAAGAATAAGCATCCTCTTCAAATTAACTTCTCTTAGCCAACATTAAAAAATTTGCTGAGAAAAACATGAGGTGGAATATGGGAAAATGTTATGTGGATTTATGACTGGATAAGTGATTTGGAAAGTCATCTCTAATCAAGTTTAATAATGATTCTGATAATAATTGGTTCATAGGTTCTACTATTAACTCTGTTTGGGATAATAACTCTTGGAATTTAGAAAGGATTAGCCATTTACTATCAGCTTCTAACATTGATTTAATTTCCAAGGTTAGAATTAATGATTACGTGAATGATACTATATATTAGATCCCTTTTAAAGATGGTAGATTTAATATGAAGGCTACTTTGCAGGTTATTAAGCCTAGATGTAATAAATCTTCTCTTCATGAAAATATTTGGAATCAGATTACTCCTCGTAAGTGTTCATTCATGGTTTGGAGGCTGATTCAAAACAAGATCTATGTCGATTCAATCATGGAAGCTAAGCATTTTTTAATTTTTTCTAAATGCCAATTTTGCTATAACTTAGAAACTAAGGATCATCTATTTGTCTCTTGTTATTTTCCTGGAATATTTGGTCTCATTTTGCAAATATTCTCAAAGTAAGAATCGACAGTTTCATGACTGCAAAGCACATGATTCGAGCTTGGTTATGGTCCTCTCCTAATAAGGTCCACATCAAGACTATTCTACCAATCATCATAAGTTGGGTCATTTGGCAAAAAATTGATAAAATCAAGATCAACGGTGTCTCTTCCTCAGCAAATTAACCAATCAAATACACAACTAATATCATATCTAGCCTGGATCATTCGAACCTTCTCAAGAATAAGTACTCGAAAATTTGTGAAAAAACAGCTATTACCTTGGGATGTTTCAACCATCTTAAGTTGAAGAAGAAAATCTCTCATTTATCTTGGATTCCTCCCCTTACAGACAGATTTAAACTCAATTCCGACGCAACCTACCTAGCCTCTAAAGAATCAAGCAGAGCCATCTTAATCTGTGACAATCAGAGAACCGTCATTCATGGAATGGTAACATTTATGGGAAAAAATTATAATTAAAGCTGAAACTCGAGCTCTTCATGATGGTCCGCAAATCTGCAAGTTTAAAGGTTTAAGTGAAGTTGATATCAAAACCGATTTAGAAATTTTTGCATCTCTTCTTTCCTCTGGTCATTATCCTTACAGTTAGATTCTTTCCAGTCAAGTATAAAAAACTTAATTTCACCTAATATGATTCTTTATCATATTTACAGAAAGCAAAATCGAGCAGTCGATTGGCTTGCTCGATGGACTCTGAGGTTCAAAATGAAAATAGATTATAAATACTTTAAAGCTCCTCGTCAATTAGAAGCTATTACATTTCTCGAAAGTCTCCATCTATGCTACTTGAGAATCGATTGACTACTTTTCTTGTGTGATATTTTCAGAAGATTCAAGCAAGCATGTAGTTGTTTTTATTTCTATTTCAGAAGCCTTCGAAGGTTCTGTATCAAATTTTCATTATTGAAAAGTTTCTCAATGTAGCTCATAAATGAGTATCTTCTGTATCTTCAAAATATTCTATGTTCTTGTAAAAGATTTTTTCCCTTTGTGAAGCTTTATTCTCCCATCTTCTCTCCTATAATTATCGGTTCTCAAATATTCATTCGATTAAGTATGGATACATAATGAATGACATGTTTGTTTCGGCCTAAAGAAGTAGAATAGTTTATGTACTGAATTCTTTTTCTTCTCGATAAATTTAGGAAAGAACTAAAATTTTAGTTTTTGGCTTGGCATATTTTTATAAGCCTTTATTTTAAGGCTTAACGTTTTTTATTAATAAATCTTATAGATTAAAAAAAAAAACACTGAAATGAACATAAACAGTAAGATTCTATTTTTCCACTAATTCTAAACTTTCGTGTGTACCATAAGTAGGAAAACATTAGCCCGCTACGTAAGCCCACCCCTGTTTCTAACGTATCAAATTCAAGTATAAATTGAAGTATATGCGAGAAATTCTCTTTTTCTATTGGTGACTAAATTCCAATCCAATTCGGGCTGTCGAGTTCGGTGTATCGAGGTGAGAAAACGAAATTCCCAGGATCATGCATTGAACCACTCTGTAGTAGCCACGTGTATAAAAAATGAATCCACCCGGCCAGTCCAATTGCAATTCATGCTACTTGCATCTTGATAAGTGATAACGTTATCTTCTCTTTATTGGCTCCGCATTCCACGTGTCACATGACTCAGTACTCACTTTTCTCCTACCAATTTTATTAGTTTTGGTCCCAATATTCTTTCCAACATTTTGATCGGCCATTGCAAGTTCACACTCTTTCAAGACTGATGTTTAGTTTGATTTTTCTACCCTTTAAAATATATATTTAGAAATATGTTTCGATGACTAACAGTTAGTTATTCTAAATCTTTTAATACAAAACTCAAATTAGTTGATGGCGAGATATTGAGAGAAATCTGATTCGTTCGTAAATGAGTTGCCTGATATAGTGGATAATTTAAGGTTCTGCGATTTCGGTAGATTTTATGATTAAAATTGAGACTGTTCAACAGTTAAATGAGGAACATTTAGATAGTTTTTTTATTGATGTATGAACAATTAGTCTTCAAAACCATCAGTCAAATATATTATGCAAACTGTAAATGAAGAGGAAAAAGACGATTTGAGTCTTCGAATATTGAAAGACCATATGCTAAAAAAAACTCATACCACGAAGCATCCTTTCAAGGTGTCTAGCAAGAAGAGCAGAAACCACTCAGATCAATATTCTGCGAAAAAAGTAAGCAATGATAACATCACCAAAAAACTAAATTCAAACTCTTATTTCAAGGCATAACCGAATATAAACCTATGCTGGATCATGAGGAGAAAAAAGAGGAACCAACAATTTCACCGACTGTAAACATTAGATCACCATTACTGACTAAAACACATATGAGATACTCACTGCCTCAACGGGGGTATTAACAAGTCCTTAGACTTCAACCGAGGTTCTAGCACACTTAAGTTGTCCCCCTAGGGATTCCCCCCAACCAACAACAAATATCATCCTCTAAGTCGTGGATGCTACAGAACAATCATGGAGCAAAATTAGGTTATCGGTTGAATCTTACATAATGTCAATAACAATAGTTGAATATGTATTTCTCTAACAAAATTTGATTCAGGGTTATCCACAATACCCACCAAGATACTGTTAGAGATATAAGGCCTAGGCCCATTAGCCCATATAGTTTATCTATATATAGATAAACTATATGGGCTAATGGGCCTAGGCCTTATATCTCTAACATTTCTCTCTCAAATGGTCTTATTTTCTATAAGGAAATGGCTTATAAATCGGATACGGGTTCTAAATAGGGTATGGGTCTGTGTTATGGTCCTCTCATAAAAAGTGTGGATCAGATTGGTATTGGGCCTCTTTATAATTTAATTCTTATGGTTCAGGGCTTACTTCTTGAATGGTTCAAGGCTTGCTTGGTGTTGGGATTTTTATAAACCTATTTTCAAAAAGAGTGAGGTATGTGTGTCTGAGTGAAACACAAAAAGAGTGAGGTATGTGTGTCTGAGTGAAACACAAAAAGAGCGAGGTATGTGTGTCTGAGTGAAACACAAAAAAGTGTGAATATTATATAGAGTATAAAGCTATTATATAGATAAACTATATGGGCTAATGGGCCTAGGCCTTATATCTCTAACAGATACATCCAATTGAATCTACACGGAAACTAGTAATGTATAGGGTATGAATCAGCTATATTGAGGTACAACGTGAATCCTTCAGGAAAAAAAAGAAAGGATCGAGGTTCCAACATTCATATTATTCATGAATACCTTGAATGACTTATATGAGGATGAAGATTCACCGACCTAGTGAAGATTCCATATTGGCCCTTGATATTATGTATCGCATAATGCCACCGTTGTTTGACAACTATAAAATGGAAAAGTACTAAGAGATCCAGAGCATCACATCGAACAGTTCAATAATAAGATAATACAGTATGAAACTGATGATGGGATAATATGTCGAGCATTTACTATGATCGTTCGATGAGCACTATCCAATGGTTCAACAATCTTTCAAAAAGATGCATAAAAAAATAAGATGGTTCAGACGATATTCAAGAATCATTTTGTAGGTTCAAAAGATATCAAAAGAGATAAATATTATAGAACCCATTGCAAGAAAAAGTTTAATGAAAGTCTAACACCAAGCATCTTTTGGAAACAAAGTTCAAATTATAAGATTTCCATGATCTAGTGGTCATAGTTGCATTAAGGCAAATAGTCCCAAGAATGTTCCATATCTAATGTAATAATGAAGAAAACAACTTTGAATTTATAATATCTACTAACTTAGGTAAAACGATACATCAAAGTAGACAAAGTTTTTAGAGCAAAAAAAGTGGAGGGATAATGAAACTCTGACAATAGGCCCTTCGACCAGCAAGGCAGACATGGTGGCTCAGACAACCTAAAGAATGACACGCCAATGAGTAATAGTGCTTCAACTTAGACCAAGCCACAAATCAGATACTCTTAAAATTATAAGGGAATGTCTAAAAGTGGCTACAACACCAGTTATAGTAAAAGAACTAACTATTCATGAAGACTATTTACCGAGTTTGGTGTAGATTGTTTCTGATTGAGGATAATTTAGTAAAGTGGTTTTGAGATTTTAAGGTTTAGAATTAGTGAGATAATTAAGGTGTGTACTTGTACTAAATTCTGATCACCCTCATTAATGAAAGTAGTTGGGATATTTATACTTAATTAATGACCCATGGGCCTTTCGGGTTGGATTGTGGGCTTGGGTCAAGTTTAAGAACCCATTAGCCCAAGATATGAAATAACTAGCACCTTGCTTAGTCACATTCCACTGATATTACCCTGTTCGGTATCTCATGATACTGGTTTGGTCCGAACTGCTCTTCAGATATGGTTAAGTAACAGTGTCAAAATTATCCGACCTCACCAGTAACCCCTTTAGGTTTTGCAAAGAATCTTTGAAAGAGCTAATCCACAAGAATAAAAATCAACGCATTTCCAATGTAATCTTCCGATATGTCTCTGTATCCCAACCGAAGAGATCGACTTTTTCTGTTAAGAATTTCAAGAGTCAGCCCGATCTAAATTTAAAGGGACTGATTTTACCGTTAAGAATCTGAAGAGTCATTTTTCGACGTGGGACACGTGTCAGGTTCTGGTTCGTCCTCTAAGCCCTTATTTCTCCTAAATTCTCGTACATACTAGGCTAGAAAGTTACTTATGGTATAAACCCTATACTCTATAACCCTTAATCATGGCTATTGATCGGTTTGTCTTTCCTTAGGTAACCTCTTACATTTTCACAGTTATATATAAATCAATTATATTGTTCTATTGTCTTCAAAAACACAAATACTTTTAGAGACAGAAAGCTTAGTAATATTTTCAAATTGTGTCTGGGTAATTTATGTTCATAGCCAGAAATGCACTGGTAAAAAGAGGTTGGCTGAATTTTTCTGAATTGGAGAAAGCGAGAAAGGTTGCAAGAGACGAGAGAATTGCATATGGTCTTCCTTTCTCTCCTGGTGAAGAAATTAATCGACCAAAAGCAAACACGGACCAAGGTTCATCGTCATCAAAGACATCAAAGGTTAGAAAATTATCTTTTGTTCCAACCTTTTCTCTTCTTCAATTAGGGTCCTCTGTCCAAGAGTCTCAAAACCTCCTCGCTAAAGAAAAGGCCGAGAAACTGTGATGGACTGCAAGTCCCACGAGCTAGTAGTGTATACCGAGGTGCTGAACTGGAGACTCCGGTTTCCTTTGGATCTAGAGATAGTAAGGTGCTTTCACCTGGTAAAGGTACGTCCAAGCCATCTGAGATAGTCTAAACATTAATATGTATTTTAATGATTTCAGACTCACCTGGCTTGGGCATAGCTTTACCAGGTGAAAGTACCTGACTATCTCTAGATCTAAAGGAAACTAGAGTCCCCAGTTCAGCACCTCGGTGTACACTACTAGCTCGTGGGACTTGCAGTCCATCGGAGTCTCTTGGGTGATTGGGATTCTCACCTTAACATAATTGGGGAAGCCCCACTTTGTTCAGATATGACCCAACTCAGCAGTATGGGTGTACACGTAAGCAATGTTCTGGAGGGCTATCAAGTAGTTCACACTAATCTTCTGGAAGTTTGGCACCACTTTAACTTCCAAACACTCTGGAAGTGACTCGGTATTGGGCAGACCCACCTTAACCTTTATTTTCAAATCTTCTGCGGTGTCTTTAGTTTGTCTGGATGCTTCAGTATGAGTAGCTTTTATACTATCCTCCATGGTTTCTTCCATTACAGTGGACTACTGTTCGGATGGCTTAGTTTCAACCATGGGGTTTATCGTCTCTCAACTGTTAGGTTTTGAAGAGCGAGGGGTGGATTTAGCTTTGGACTGCCGAGTTATTCGGCTATGGGTGGTCTTCTCAGTAGACGTCTCAATATCCAAACCTATGGCTATGAAAGACAAAGGTTTCCTAACACTGGAAACTGCCTTTTCTTTAAGGAGGGGTTTTTGAGACTCTTGGACTGAGGACCCTAATTTAATAGGAGAAAAGGTTGGAACAAAGGGTAATTTTCTAACCTTACATGTCTTTGATGACGATGAACCTTGGTCTATGTTTTCTTTTGGTCGATTAATTTCTTCACCAGGAGAGACAGGAAAACTAGCTCCAATTTTCTCGTCTCTTGCAACCTTTCTCGCTTTCTCCAATCCAAATAAATTCAGCCAACCCCCTTTTACTAGTGTGTTTCTAGCTATGAACATAAATTACCCAGACACAATTTGAAAAGATTACTAAGCTTTCTGTCTTTAGAAGTATTTGTGTTTTTGAAAACAATTAGACAGTAAAATTGATTTATATATAACTGTGAAAAGGTAAGAGGTTACATAGGGGAAGACAAATCGATCAATAACCATGATTAAGGGCTATAGAGTACGAGGGTTATACCCTAAGTAACTTTCTAGCCTAGTAGGTACGATAATTTAGGAGAAAAAACGGTTGAGAGGTCGAACCAGAACCTGACACATGTCCCACATCAAAAAATGACTCTTTAAATTCTTAATGGTAAAATCAGTCCCTCCAAATTCCGATCGGGCTGACTCTTGAAATTCTTAACATAAAAAGTCGATCTCTTCAGTTAGGATACAGAAACAGATCGGAAGATTAGATTGGAAATGCGTTGATTTTTATTCTTATGGATTAGTTTTTCCAAAGATTCTTTCCAATACCGAAAGGGGCTACTGGTGAGGTCGAATAATTTTGACATTGTTACTTAACCCCATCCGAAGGGCAGTTTGGACCAAACCAATATCATGAGATACCGAATAGGATAATATCAATGGAATGTGACTAAGCAAGATGCTGCTCATTTCATATCTTGGGCTAATGGGTTCTTAAACTTGACCCAAGCCCACAATCTGACCCGAAAGGCTCATGGATCATTAATTAAGTATAAATACCCCAACTACTTTCATTAACAAGTGTAATCAAAGTTTAATACAAGCACACACCTTAATTATCTCACTACATTTCATCATAAACCTTAAAATCTCAAAACACATTACTAAATTACCCTCAATCAGAAATAATCCATATCAATAATCACCCAGTTCAACTGACCACTTGGTTATTCTGCTTGATACATCAGCATTCTGAAGAACACTTTTTAAAGGAAAAGATGTTCGAACGATAATGGAATGAGCTTGGAAGTACGGTCTCATTTTTCTTGCCGAATTACCAAGGCAAATGCTAGTTTTCTAACTTCAAATATCTTCTTTCAGCATCCAACAGACTTTTAATAATGTAATACACCAGGCGAGGGTAATTATCCACCTCTCTTACTAGCACAACACTTATTGCAAATTCTGATACCGCCAAGTATATTTAGAGAGTTTCCCCCGAACAGTTTTGAAGAGAGTTTTAGGTGAAGACAAATTCTTCTTGATTTCAAGGAATGCTTGATCACACTAGGGAGACTAATTAATTTTTTTGGCATTTCTTAACACCTGGAAAAATGAAGTATATTTGTCCGATGATCTTGAAATAAACCTGTTCAAAGAAGCCAATTGTCCGGTTAGCTTCTGAACTTCTTTGGTACTCCGAGGAGGGTCCATAGCTAGTAGGGAATTGAGTTGATCCAGATCAGGTTGAATTACTTTTTCACTTATTATGTCGCCCACGAATTTTCCAGATCGGACCCCCAAAATACACTTTTCAGGGTTTAGCTTCAAGTTCACAGCCTCTAAATTAGAAAATGTTTCTTAAAATTCAGATATATGTGCATCTTCCTTCAAGCTCTTTAGCATCATATCATCTATATAAACTTCCATGTTTCTGCCAATATGATTAGCGAAGGCTTTATTTACTAATCTTGGATAAGTGGCCCCAACATTTTTCAATCCAAACGACATCACTTTATAACAATGAAAATCTGTATCCCTAATAAAAGTGGTGTGGTCTTAATCATTCGGATCTACTTGTATCTGGTTGTACCTCAAAAATGCATCCATGAAAGACAACAATTTATTCCCAGAAGTGGAATCCACCAACTGATCTATCCGAGGAACAAGATAAGGATCCTTAGGGCATGCCCTATTAAGATAAGTAAAGTAGATACACATGCGCCATTTACCATTATTTTTCTTGACTAAGACAGGGTTGGCAGTCCATAAAGGGTACTGAGACTCTTTTATGAGGCCCATCTTAGTCAAACGATCAACTTCTTGAACAATCAGCTAAAAACCGTAACTGGTCACCGGTATTTGGCACTTGTTGCATTCTTACCACTAAGGTTCCTTCGTCCCCAAAACGGGACATTATTGTTTTAAAATGTTGCATATATGGTCACTGTCGTGTGTTAATTAACCATTGGGAGATATTTAGAACCCAAATTTATAATTTATTGTTATAAATACATTTATTAGGCATTTCACACCCAAAATACCCATAAAACTGATTTATATCTTTGAATTTAAATTTTTCAATAACCATATTTGTAGTCACTCTAGTGTTGATCTACACTCTGTTAATTATCAAAAAAGGGTATTTTGAGTGTGAAATGTTCAATGACCATATTTGTAACAAAAACATTATAACTTTGGGTTCCATATATCTCCGTATGGTTATTTCATACGCAACATTGACAGTGAATACCATATTTTAAAACAAAAATGACCTGTATTGGGGACGAAGAAACCTTAGTGGCACAAATGCAACAAGTGCCAAACACCAGTGACCAATCATGGTTTTTAACCTGAGCAATCACATCTGCTTTTTCTTTAAAAGACCTTCTTCGTTGTACAACCGGCGCAACATCAGTTGGTATAGATAAATTATGATAAATTATATCAGTTGGCACTTCAGTAACATCGTCATTGCACCAAGCAAATACATGTTGATTACTCAATAAAAATGACAATAACCTGTGTTTCAAAATTGGTGCCAACTTATCATATAGAAGAATAAGATCTTACTTCTAACAAATTACAGAGACGATAGTTGAAGATGTAGATAGACTGAATTATTTGGTATATATAAGATATCTCATCCTCTAAAGTGGACAACTAATCTTGTGTTGGTAAAAAATAAGGACGACAAATGGAGGATATATGTGAACTGCACACACTTAAACAAAATATGTCTAAAAACCCGTTTTCACTACCGAGGATTGACTAGCTCGTAGATGCAACAATAATATGGTATTATTTATGGATGCGTTCGTATTATACAATCAGACCGAGATGCAAGGAGAACCTGAACATGAAACCTTCATTAATTAGAGAGGGTTATATTGCTACAAAGTGACACCCTTCGGACTAAAGAACGTTGGAGCAGCCTATAAAAGGCTTGTGAACAAGATATTTATATATTAATTAGGTTGTAATATACAAGCCCACACTAATGATATCTTCGTAACAAGTTTTCATGAATAAGACCACCTAACAAACTTAATTGATGCATTTTTCAGTATTAGACAAGTGAATCTTAAGTTGAACCAAAAAAGTACACATTTGGTGTACGGTCTGGTAAATTCTTAAGGCAACATGGTGAGTGAAGGAGGTATCGAGGCATATCAAATACAAATTTCTAATTTAATAACATTTGGGCACCAAAAAATACAAAAGAAGCCCATCATGCCCGCAAGACTAGCAACACTTAACAAGTTCTTGTTATGGTTATCATACAAGTATCAATATTTTTTCCAATTTTTCAGAGGAACAAAAAAGTTTGAATGGACTCTAGTATGTGGTGTAAATTTCAAAAATATAAAAAAGATTTTCTCTTCGTCCAAAATGTTAACCAAATCTCGTTTATGAGAAACCTTGTACTTGTACATCGTAGTCTCGGAGTACGCGATCAATATAATACTAACCAAAAAGTAAAGAAGAGACTTTGAAGCGGTATATTATGTAAGTATATCTCTATTACTAGCTGGAAATAAGTATTTATCAAAGAAAATTACTTTGTCACCAGTAGTTGCATCTAGGAAAATGAGGTCATATTTCCAAGTGCATAATATACTAGTTAGAACTTCATTTCTTTAAGAAATGTGTTGCAAAAGCATGATATGTCAAGAAGATTGACCAAATGTTCAGTAGAGTTGATGGATTATGATATTTATTTTCAGCTGAATACGACAAATCAAATCCCATACATTGACCTTAAGAGAAAACAAAAAAATATAAGACTAAAAATGATCAAGAGTAGTTTTATTCATCAATGAATCCTTGTTACAATTATTTGATCTCCTATTTATAGTAACTTTCACTTTTAAACTATAGGAATGAATGATACGTGTATCTTATGATACACGTCGAACACCTATTACAACTAAAATTAAAAATTACTATATTATCCCTTAATTGTCATTGCCAATTTAGTAATATACAACATCTTTCTTAAAAATAATAATATATCTAAGTTATTTGTATATTCAGTTAAGTATCATTTAGCATTGGTCATTCATTGATATATGCTCTAATGATAGTCTAACCAACTTTATTGCCTTGTCTTTTTCCTAAATCCTTTAACGATGCCTCAATTTATTGATTAATTACTTTATTTTAACAATACATTTCATCTTCTCTCAATATCATTTGTTTCTATAATGATTATATTTGTCAACCTTAATCTTAAAGCTTTACCTTATAATATGAATATTTACCTTTTATTTAAAAAATAATTTACACCCAAGCGATATACAACCTTATCATTTGACGATTTATTTTCATAGAATTCCAGTATGAGAGATTTATCTCTCTAAACGATAAGTTCAAAGATACTATGAGAGTTAGAATCGATGAAGGAAGAAATTAACAATGCTAAAGATTAATAATTCATATTATATCTCTATTGGGAGATACCTTAAACCAATGTATCAAGTTCAAATTTTAAGCGTAAAAAATAAAGTTGAGTAGTAAACTTCAATCGTAGGAATTTTGTTGGAAAACGTTTGTGAATCAAAGTATAACTCATAACCGACTCTCATTTAGTTATTAATTAGGGATCATGATAATTTGAAGCTAAAAAGAATAACATAATTCAATATTTATAAGAGTCACAATAGCTAATTGCTCAATTCGAGCATGCAAAATTTAAACGAGTCCTGAATGTTAAGAACTCATCAGTATTGCACTTGTATCTTTAACCTGTACATATTTGGCACCATGAATAATTATTTGGGAAAACTTTCTATCACATTACCTAACCAATTTCGCTCGACATTTACATCCACAAATATAATAACAGTCAAAGGTAAAAAAGAAGTAGAATATTAGAGAACTCTAATAAATAAGTATATGATGGAATAAATACTTCATAGTAAAAAATTGGAAGCACAAAAGATAAAAAGGTCAATAAGATTTGTTTGTACTTGAAACACATTGTATAAAAGATGCCTAATCAAGTTACCACTTTTGTGGTTAAGCACAAATGAAGTAATTATTTTATATAATGAAAGATATTGGAAAAACATCTTCAATATTCTTGGAGATATCATCATTAATAATAATAAAACGAGTTAGAAAAATATCCTCGATAATCTTTGGAGGATTATCGTCATGATATACATATCTCGAATGGTTGAGCGGTTATCATGATTTTTGGTGGTAACAATCAGATGTTCCTCCAACCTAACTTATAAGTTAACAACTTCAAAAAATGAAGTAATCATGGACTCGGTGGGATCAACAACTATACCATCAATTTTTTTTTTTAAAACCTCAATAATGGTTCCATTATATAAAAGTAGCCCAACTTCATAGATGAAGAATTTAAAAGATGAGAGATATATTTTCCATTGTTATATCTAATATAAAAGAGAAAAAAGAATCATGATCTTTCTTGTTGGCCACTTTAACTTTAACTTTAACTAATATCTTATATTTCATAGTCTCAAAATCAAGATTTGACATAAACCTTATCACGGCCTTTACATTTTGTCTACCAAAACCAATGACTCTTGACTTTAAAGGGTTATCAGAGATAACAATCTTCACAACACTATTTACAACAAATGACGATTGAGTAAAAAAAGAAGATACATGAACTGAATGAGTAATTTAATGTTTGGTTAAGGGAACGAGAGGTAAATCACTTATACCTACAACACTTGTGATATGAATAATATTGTAAATAATATTACCTATAACATAATTTTTTTTGAGAGACATATTATCCTCCTCATTCCAGCCTCTTTTTTTTTTTACAATAGTTGACCAATGTCCTCTTTTCTTATATAAGATAAGAGTGCTCGCTGCAATTGTTTTGCACGCTATGTGAACATTGAATATGACATCAAAATCATTAAAATGAGCAACAAGTACTTTCACCGAACCTTGATCTTTTTCTTTGTTACAAATATCCATTGTGAAACACATCCTAACTATATTATCTTCGGTAAGCTTATTTTTTAATATATTCTTTTTTAGAGATTGTTTCTTGATTTTTTTTTCAGTGAAGAAAATTGTTCAAAAACATCTTCCGTAAGGGAGGCACAAACAGAGAACCTCCTCATACAAAGATGTTGAATAATAATATGATATTAACAAACTACTCATTCATTGAGATAGAAGAGTAAGAGTAATGAAAGTAGACAACTTCCTCTTTTAAAAAAATGTACTTCAGAAGAGTATGTTTTTCTCTTTAACCATGACATGACATATTTACAACAGCTGAAAAATAGAAAATAAAAAACTAAAATCAAATAAAGAAAACACAAAATCAAAGAATAAAAAAGGACCGAGAAGACAGTGACTCACGCTTGTAAGCCCAATATTAGGTAAGAGGAGGGTATGCACATCCATACTTGGTCTACTAGTTACTGGAAAAGAAAACAAATTTATCATTTCATATTTTTTTTATAACTAAAGAGGTTAATGACAACTTTGACGAATGGTTCCATCAAGAAAAAGAAGAGTCAGTTGATCTTTTGGCCATAAAACTTATAATCAGCGATGAGTTCATTCATCACGAAGTGTTGATAAACACCCTTTGATATTATTATAACCAACATGAGCATAATCCAAAAATTTGGAATAAATTAATTTTAGACAGATATTTATCACCATAGAGAATTCAACTAGGCTTATATCAAGAAGGAACTGAAGCATATTATTGAGGTTGTAATTGAAGAAAACCACTTCATTATCGTTGACATCGAGTAGATTTTCCTTATTTATAAGAAACCTAACTTTCACACCGTGTGGAATCGCCCAACGTGCAAATTTTTTTGCACATTCATCTTCGGTCAAGATACCGATATGGATATTAATAATGCTCATATTTTGCATTCCGTTCAAGACAAACACCCTTTACCTCCGATATATAGCGGCGAACGTTAACATCGCCTCGATTGCTACCTCTTATACCTTTGATTTTGGAAGAAGTAAGAAAAATTTCATGGAGTGAATCATCAGCTTTGAACGACTTACCATTTTTTGTAGTAGTTTGTTTTCTAGACTAGAGGATGAACTACACGTAAAATTTCAAAAAAATTTCCTTGATCAGAAGAACTAGCTCCAAAAAACCATTAATTATGATTATTTTGACTATGAGAAACCTTACTTTCTTCTCATTTTCTACCCATTCATAAAAGAAACTGAAAGTTTATTATAATATAGATAACAAATTTGTAACTAAATCATAACTAAATAAAGAAGTTGACGTGGGGGCCGAGTTGAAAGTGAAGACAATAATATAAAAATGATAACAAAATTGTCTATTTATACCTAAATATATGATTTAATTTCAACCATCGATATTTTATATTTTATGACTTAAATGGATTTGCATGATCAATATTCTGGATTCAAAGAAGCATGAAGGACCGTGATTGCAACAACTGAAGAGGGTGCACATGTTTGCTCAATAAAAACAATTTTTACACGTGTAAAAGTATGTCATCAACTTACATTTTCACCAAAATAACACAAACAAGATCTCTAACTTAAAAAATTGACCACTTAGAAACACAACATAAATCTGAATATCGTGCATATAAATCATTTATCCATAACTATCCACATCATATATCGTCGGTCATAAATATAAAGAAGATGTTGTAAACATCAGTTGTTTTAAAAAACAAAATACATTTCATTGTGTTTTTGAAGAAACAAGCATAACCTCGACAATAAAAGTTATAAAATTAGCTACTCATCTTTTATAATCCTTCCATCATCCTTCACCAAATTCCAGAGGGCTATTGAAATACCTTCATAACAATTTTGTCAAAACATATCCCGAGTTACCCAAACTCATTAAAGCATTATCAACACTTCAGATCACCGAGTAGTCCTTACTTCATCCTTCATTAAGGACTAAAAGAATGACTCAACTATAGTTAACAAAGAACCAAAACATTCTGAGTTTAGTGTTGATAAAACTAAGTAAATATAGAATATGTAATTGCCTATTATTAGTTGTTAATAGCCTAACCCATTTACATTGGCCCACAAGTCGAGAACACTTTAAAACATGATAAGATACAATATTCAATTAAATAAGAAAAAAATAGTCCGAAATCTTTATAATACATAAAAATATCTTTTTAATTACAAACTCTACCACTAGAGATCTAACTATCATTAATAAAATATATGTTTATTTATTTTTATATCTTTAAACTTTATTATCCATTTATGTTTTTATTTAATTCTCAAATTTTCTTATAAATCATTTTCGGTTTCGGATCAAACCAAATCACTAAAAAATTTCTACATCAATAATTTAGCTAACTTTTTTAAAAATAAAATAAAATAATAAAATATGATTTTAAATTTATCACCATCAAATTAAACTAAAATAAAAAAAATCAATATATATAATATCAAACATTTTTTACTCAAGTGTTTTAAACCCAGAACTTTACTATAAATAACCATGTTTGAAACTAACAACTTTTGAGAAAAGAATATATGAAACTCTATAGACATAAAGGACCAAATCAATAGAATCACATAACTATGACACTATATTATCGTTTTACCTTTTTCCATGACTAAGGAATGAAACAAAAAACCTTTCTAGTGTCCAAATTCAGACAACGATCCACTATGACACAAAGTGTCAAAAACCCACTCTAAAGTCTAAACATATAGAAGTGTAATAATTTAGTTCGCTTTTGCGTTATTTTTCATTTTAAATAAATGGGTTTTGAATATCGGTCTTTCCAAAAATGTATAAATATCTTGATACCTTTTTCATTACCAAACATGCAAGAGTGAGTGGTTCTAAAGACAGCACTTTTTAAAATCATTATCTTCAATTTTTTCTTAAACTATTTCATATCAATATATTTTTTCCCAAGAGATAATTTTGTTGCAGCTCTGTCTCTCAAACTCAAATCTTCCTGGTGAGTCACAACATGACCATGTCGAATCGAACTTGTATGAAATTTATTTTTTCATAATGCTATGCTAAACAATTTTTTGTATTCTTATTACTTATGAATGTCTGTGGAGCTGCATAAGGTCTAGAATCTATGGATCGAGCTATTGAGTTCTTATATGTTATTTTCTGTGTAATCTTTTGAAGCAGGTTCTATCCAAGAATCAATAGAGAGTAAGGCTGAGACAAGTTGTTTTAATAGAGAGTAAGGCTGGACCATACTAATATTTTAGGGTAATAATTCTCGATTTCAATATGGCTGTGGCATTGGTATGGTTCGCACCACTAAGTCCTGAAATATCAAACGGGTTGGATTTAATCCGGGGTCAAGATTCATCTAGATTAGGAGGATCTAGAGACCGGAGTTTGTCGTTTCGTTATAAGACCCGAGGTCAGAAGTGGAGAGTAGAGTCAGCCAAGACAGATTTGAAGTTTCAAGAGTTGGGTAATAGAGATGGAAACATTATTAGTCCTATGGTTTCGTCCGAAGAGAAGGTTTATAACGTTGTTTTGAAGCAGGCCGCATTAGTTAACAGACAATTGTGGGCGGAAAAGGATCTGGATGTCAAACCGGATATCGTACTGCCAGGGACTTTGAGCTTGTTAGATGAGGCTTATGAGCGTTGCCGCGAAGTTTGCGCAGAGTATGCAAAGACATTTTATTTGGGTTAGAAAAGAGTTGTTTTTATTACTATTCCATACTTGGTGTTTAGCAGTTTTTTCCTCCTTAAAATATTAGTTTGATTTGTTTGTTTATTTAATTTTTGTTTCAGGAACTTTGCTGATGACCCCTGAAAGAAGGAGGGCTATTTGGGCTATATATGGTGAGTTTTCAAATTTAGTAGAGTTATTGACTTAGACCCTGTTGAAATCTCGTACGTCACTAATCAGTTTTTGTGAGTGAGTCAGGCCAATATTCACTTCTATGAGCACCCAATACTAACTTTACAATATCGACAGAACTAAGAAGTATTTGTTAGAATGAAATCGTGAAGTGTTATAGTGATAATCGATAAGTTACATTTAATGTCTTTTAGATTATTTGTGTGAACGATTTATCTGACACAGACGAACTACATTTGACATGTCTTCGGGATGTTCTAAAAGACCAAATTGCTAGGACATACATTGACACTAACTCTTTGGTCTTGAGTTTGTGTTGTAACGTATTATGGTTCGGTGTTTACAGTTTGGTGTAGGAGAACAGACGAGTTAGTCGATGGACCCAATGCCTCTCACATAACACCAATGGCGTTGGACAGGTGGGAAGCTAGGTTGGAAGATCTTTTTCAAGGGCGACCCTTTGATATGCTTGATGCTGCTTTATCCGACACAGTTAACAGATATCCAGTTGATATTCAGGTCCGACTCTACTCATTCTGAAGCTTGGTAATTGCATATAATTTCCATTTGATATCATAGCATTTGCCTCAATCTAGAACTGGCATTAGCCACCTTGAAAATTTTAGGCTGTGTTTGATTCGTAATATTTTAAGTGATTATTGGTTTTCATTTCCACCGAAAATATTTTGTGTTTCATGTGTTTAGACACTCTTGGCACATAATTAATTCGTATTTAGTCTTTCTCTTATGTCTTAAAACTGAGCTCTAAGAAAGAAAGTAACTAATACATAAGATCCAATCGGTGCAGCCGTTTAGGGATATGATTGAAGGAATGAGGATGGACCTTAAAAAATCAAGATACAAAACCTTTGACGAACTTTATCTCTACTGCTATTATGTTGCCGGTACAGTCGGGTTAATGAGTGTTCCAGTCATGGGCATCGACCCAAAATCCCAGGCATCAACCGAAAGTGTTTACAGTTCTGCTTTGGCATTAGGCTTAGCAAATCAGCTCACTAACATACTCCGGGACGTTGGAGAAGAGTAAGTAAAAAGGCTATATGTCCACAAGCTTATACCGAATTCCAATTTCTTCAAAGTTATATCAAAATTTTTTTTTTCTTGTGTAGTGCACGAAGAGGTAGAATTTATGTACCGCAAGACGAGTTGGCACAGGCTGGAATATCTGATGATGATATATTTTCAGCGAAGGTAACTGATAAATGGAGAAACTTTATGAAAAAACAGATTAAGAGGGCAAGGATGTTTTTCGATGAATCAGAGAAAGGAGTGACTGAACTTAGTGCTGCTAGTCGATGGCCGGTAAAGTTATAAAACATCAACTTTGACAATGCGTTTTGCAAAAAGAATTTGTAACAAAATGTGGCGTGTGTAATTGTATGTGGATGGCAGGTATGGGCATCTTTGAGGTTGTATCGTGGAATACTGGACGAAATCGAAGCGAATGATTACGACAATTTTACAAAAAGAGCATATGTAAGTAAAGTCAAGAAGATAGCTGCTTTGCCAATTGCTTATGCTAGATCACTCATAGGTCCATCAAAAACATCTTCTCTTCAATAATCTATGATTTTGCTTAAGTTTTCGATGTGTCCCCTATGTATAGTTCTGATAACAGAAGGAGAAAAGATTAAGGTTGTATATTAGAGAAATTGTTGTGATGTAGTTAGTAATGGCTTGAAGTTATGTTTCTCAATTCTTATATTTACGAGAAATGATGTTAGATGTAGTTTGTATTGTTTTATGCATCGGTAAAGTTATTTATATAAGGAAATTGAACTAGATGATATCATAGAAAAAGTAATGTAAGTATTAACATTAGACACTATTATAACTTATAATAAGAAATTGAACCAACTGCATAGATTTTATCCTGATAGACAGGATCTGTATCCGTCGCTAATGAAAGTTTTAAAATACATATTTGATAGGATAAGATTATATATTTTTAGAGGTTTATTTTGTATTTAAAAGGTAAAAGTTTAAAATAAAATAAAATTCTCTTAACAAAATATGATCATATTATTAGCAACGGATGAAAATCCGCCTCTTGTTTGGTCCGTTTTGACCGGGTCGGATTCAAGTCCGAACATAAAATGGACCGGATACGGGTTTAGAAATTATAATCTCCAAGTTGGTTGGATCGGGTTCGGATTTTTAATTTTTTCGATCCGTTCCGGCCCGAAAATTATAATAAAATTATATATATATATAATAAAAATAAAAAATATAAAAAATAATAAAATATATTTAAACTAAAGTAAAATATGTCTGGGTTCGAGTTTGAAAATATTAAATCCGAAGTAGGTCGGATCGTGTTCCGGTTCACGTGTACAAAAAGCGGGACTTGAGCAGCCAGAATTCCGCTCGCGGACGGTTCATTATTATCCCTAATTATGAGGGGCGATCCAAAACTAATAAATCGATTAAATCAAATAATGGAGTAAAGAAGCTAAGCGAAGAAGACGACTTGAATCAAGAATAGGTAAAAAGAGAGAAAAATTATTAATAAGGTAGAATACTATATGAACATAGAAAAAAAAAGATAAAACAATATAACAATCCAAATGTAAAGACCAAACTGCGTAAAGTAGACAAGAAAAGATTAAACAAGACAAGTAAAGATTAAACAAGACAATATACGACTATAACATAGTGATCAAATTGGAAGAAATAAGACTACAAAAATGGAACAAAAACTAAACCATACATGGTAAAAAATATATTGAAGAATCTTCTAACACATCGTTCAATATTACTAAAACACCATAGACACTGAGAGAGTAATATTGTAATGCTTGTAACAAACCCTTTAACAAATGAATGTCACACAACCATTAAAACACGTGTCATTAATCCATAGACATAAGACTAAATTAATAGTATAAATAGAGGTTTTGACCTCACTTGTAAAATATATGATTTTGTAAATATGAGAGTAATATAATACTTTAAAAGATTTTCTTGTTTTCCAGAGTTTGTTAGCCTATTTCAGTTGGAAGTGCTTTGTTAAGGATATTTCCTTATCATTTTTGGCGCCGTCTGTAGAAAATATCTTTGCAAAGAATCATTTTCACTTATGGTGTTGACTCGCTTAAAATGAGAGGAATTCTTCTTAAGATTTCTCGGTTCGTAGATCTCCAACGAATGTTCAGAGAGTTACTAATGTTGTGTTGCCAATTGTTGAAGACAAGGTGGTCCATAGTAGATCAAGTGTCTTATTACCCGCGTGCGGAAGGAAGGAATGCTAGGCAATCCTAGAGTAATTTCTCTAATTTTTGTGAATGAAATAGTGGTGAATGAATATAGTATGTTTAATGTTGTCCTACTCAATCACAGAGTTGATGATGTAAGAACTGTGCGTGTCAATGTAACAAATAATTCACCAATTCAACAAGTTGTGTTTGGTTCGGGGTCGTCCAAACAAAGCTTAGCTACATTCTAAGGCAATGATTCATCGACTAATAATGTTTTGAAATTACAATTGAATGAGTTCAAACAATAGAAATATAAATTTAATGTATTACAAGATCAAAGAGATGAGGAAATATGATCGGATTTGAGCATTTGTCGAGAACTTTATAATTGTTGAAATAAAAATAACAGAAAGAGAAAATAAAAATCAAGATAAGGTAGATGCTCATAAACAAGGAAAAAGAATAAAGTAAGCAAAATAGTGAACGTTCTAATATAAATGAATTTAAAATGAAAGAAAATAATGACAAAAGAATTTTAAGAAACATTCAAGAGGCCAAAACTAGTCACATATACATTAACACGATCTCCTTTATGTTGGACAATCCCTGAAGGTGAGTTCCCAGGAAAATTTGATCTTTATATGATGAATAAGTACAACGTGTCTGAAAATGCAGAGTATCATTTAGAGAAATTTAGAAATACGATGCTCGAATTTAATCATGATGATACTCTCTTTTGTAGAGAATTTTCTATGACTCTTAGAGTAAGTGCTCTAGCTTGGTTTTTATAACATTTTTTTGGATTTATTACAAGTTTTGATAAGTTGTGGACTTCTTTCAGAAGTAACTTCATTGGAAATAAATCTATGAATAATGATGGAAACTATATCATGACTTTATATCAAAAGTATTATGGATCTCTAAGAAACTATGTAGAACGGTTCGTCCAAGAAATGAACAATTTGGAATGTTATGTAGAAGGAGTGGCTTTATCGGCTTTTAGAAGAGGTTTACCAGGATATAGTAACTATTTGAAGATATAATTATAGTTGACAACATGGAGAATTTATTAAGAATATCTGAGATGTCTATTAAGGTGGAAAAAACTAGGAGAGAAGAGGTTGTAACAATTAAATCCCCAAAACAAATGATAAGGTCATCTGATAGAAAGTAATTGAGGATAAAAAACACAGAGAGATCGTTAAGTTGCAAAACATGCTTAAATATTTGTATTATGATAATACCAACATACGGTTTACTCATTTTAATGCATCAATTACAACAATCTTTGATAAAATATGAGATATAATGAAATATCGACCTCCACGATCCATGACAACTTCCAATAATAAAATATCCATAAGATGTTATTGTTCTTATCACCGTGATCATCGGCATGCAATTTATTTGAAGAATGTGGTTCAAAGTTCAGCAGACAATGGTGAATTCGTCGAGTTCATTTAAAATATGGAAGGCGAAGTTAGGGTTGGAAGTTAGAGGAAATTGTAGTCCAAAAAAGTAAAAAAGAAGATAAGCAAGGTGTTATGTACTATTTTTGGAAGAAATACATTGGCAGAGACATCCAATAATTCAATAAAAATGTATATAAAAGATTTAAAAGTACACATTATGATGAATCTGCCAAATATTTTAATAGGTTTCCATATTCGTCTTTAAACTTCACTGATGATGGCTTGAGATGATTTGTTACTCCTCAACTTTGTTGGTTACTAATTGAAATTGCTGGTGTAATCATTAAAAAAGTTATGGTCGATACCAGAAATTCAACTAATGCTTGTTTTAAAAGTGGTTATGATAAGATGATTCAGGTAACACCATACAAAAATACAGATTGTTTTTGGTTATTTGTTGGACGTGAAACTGATTGTGTATGTGAAGTTGATATGCTAGCTATTCTAGGACATTAGAACATGAGGATAACAATGAAAAATCTGTTTATGGTAGTTGACTCACGTGGTTTGTGTTATACAATTTTAGGCCGCCATTAGTTGAATAAAATGGAAGCAGTAATTTCATCTCATAAAAAATATTTAAAGTATTTTATGGGGATACACATTAGAGTGATTAAAAAGATCGAACGAGTGTCAAAAGAATGCTAATTCGTTTCTCTATCTCCAAGTAATATTGTGGCATGGAAATTATAGAGCCTATTAAAGGATGACAAACTAGTAAAACCTATAAAAGTTTTTAATGGAAGTTTGTGAATAGGACATTGACGATCCAAGAGAAGTAGTGCATCTAACTGAACCTCTAGATGAAAATTTTAATGAAAAGATGGGTAATGAGAATGTGGTAATGATTGCGAAATATTTGAATAAATGTTTTTTAAAGGTGAGCTTATTGAATTTTTAAAATCAAATATTGATATCTTTGTATGTAGTATAAATAATTCTACTAGAGTAACCATGTGAATTATGTGTCACAAACTACTTGTTGATAATAGGGTAAGATCAATTTGGCAGAAAATGAGGCATTTCTCTAAGGAATAATTCGAGAAAATATTAAGGAGGTGGAAAAATTATTAAACTTTGGTCACATGAGAGAGTCAAAATACCAAACTTGGATACAAAATCCAGTTTTGGTTAAAAAAAAATGGGAAATGGAAAGTTTGTGTTGATTAGATCGACCTTAATCAGGCATGTTCAACAAATCATTTTGCTTCACTTCGAATTAACTGATTGGTAGATTCAACGATAAGACATGGTATATTTTATTTCATAGATGCTTCATCAGGGCATAATCAAATTAAAATGTATCCAAATGATAAAGAGAGTATCACATTTATAACAAAGCATAGATTATATTGTTACAAAGTATTGTTATTTGGATTAAGGAATACTAGATCAACTAACTAAAGGCTTATTAATTATATTTTTGTTGATCAGCTAGGGAAAAATTTGGAAGCCTATATTGATGATATAATTATGAAAAGTAACATTGAGGAAGATCATTTAATGGCCCTGTCTAAATATCTTAATAATCTCAATAAAGTCAACTAAAAGTTAAACCCATTAAATTGTTCATTTGGTGTAAGAGTTGGTAAGTTGTTGGGGTATGTAATTGGCAAAAAAGATATTGGAGCATACTTAACACAATTGGAAGCAATATTGACTATAACTCCGCCTAAATCTATTAAAGAAGTTCAAAAATTGATAGGTCATCTTGCAACTTTATCATATATAAAGCATAATACAAAACTCATGCATTTTTAAGGTATTAAAGAGGGTACAATATTTCAAGTGAAATAATGAATGTAATGAGGCTTTTGAAGACCTAAAATAGTATCCGACATCAACTAAAGTTTTATCAACACATATTTAATGAGATAATTAGTTCTTGTATTTATCAATATCAAATGTGGTAGTAAGTTTGATTTTGGTGAGAGAAAATAATGAGATTAAAAAACCGATTTATTACGTGAGTAAAAGTTTGATGGATGTTGAAACAATATATATAGATCTAGAAAAATTAGCTATTGGACTGGTAGTAGTTGCAACAAAGTTGAGGCCATATTCTCTCAGTCATGTAATTGTTCAGACTTCTTTTCCTTTGAAAAATATGTACAAAAAACATATATCTCTGGGCATTTGAAGTGTGGTTTATTGAATTACTCGAGTATAATATACAATGCGAATCAAGAGTAGAAATTAAGCATATGAAATGTTAGACTTTATAAATGAGTTTCAAAAAGATAAAATGGACAATGAAAATAAAAATTTAAATGAAAATATGTTAAGAATACAAAAGGGATTATACGATCTAATAAAGCTTTGAGTTTAAGGATAACATGTAATGGGTTAATCACCCCGTATGGGTAGAGCTGTTAGGGGGCCTCCCAACCCGTTAACCCGCCCGGGACCGGACTGGTAAGGCCCGCCCGAGACCGGTCCGGATAGCTTAGGGAGCGGGTTGGGAGCCAAAAGTTTGGACCGACTCTCTTACCGGTCTGGACCAGTCCGCCCGGTAACTATCCCGGTAAGGGAGATATATAATTTTTTTTCCTAATCTATGTATATTTTTAACTAAAACCTTAAAAACATTATGATAAACTAGCAAACCTGCCCGTTAAGAGTCGGACCGGACCGACTCGACTCTTAACGAGCCGGTCCCGGTCCATCATATTTGGCTCCCTTCGCTTAGCGGTCCGGCTCGACCCGTCTGGTAGCTTAACGAGTCGGTCTCGGTCCCGCCCAAACCCGGACCGACCCGACCCGATAACAGGACTACGTATGGGGAGAAAATAAAACAAGCGGTTAAGTTTGGTTTTGAAACTAGTAACAATGAATAAGAATACAAAGTAGTTATAACACGAATGGAATTAGCTTGTATTTGTGCGGGAAATATGGTTCGTATAATGGCAGGCTCTTAGTTGGTGGTAAGTCAAATCCAAGGAATATTTGAAGTGAAGCAGGATAATATGAAAGAATATTTAATTTTTCAGAAATAGTTGGAAGAAATGTTTGAGATGGTAACTTTTGAGCAGGTACCTAAGTTGGAAAATGCTAGTGCAAATTTTCTTGAAACATTTGGTTGTCTTGAAGGAAATCCAATGATAATACTCAGGAAAGTTTATCAATCAAGGTTTAGAAAGATGAGATGAAATTAATGTCTGCTTATACTTCTAATGGTTGACATCAAAGGTATACATTATTTCTCAAAGATTAGATGTCACCTCAAAATAAAGTTGAAGCAAAAGATTTTAAGATAAGTGCAAAAAAATATGTCTTACTTGACAGGGTATTATACAAGAAATATTTGACACGATCATTCTAAGATGATTGAATAAATAAGAATCCTTATTAATTTTGAAAGACTTATATAAAAGAGTAGTCGGGGCACATTATGAATATAAGGGCCGATGAAGAGATTTTTGTTAGGAGAAGAAATAAATTTGGCAGGACCATTACCTACAGAAACTAAACTAAGGAAGTTTTTTTTATTATGGATGTGGATTACTTTACAAAGTGGGCAGACGAAAAACTTTTGATGAGGACTCGTTCTAAGGAAGAATGCGATTTCTTGCAAGACAATGTTTTGAGTAAATTTGGGATTCACATAGTGTTAATGACAGAATTGGTCCATAATTTCTAAATGAGTTGGTTACAATTTTTTGTAAGAAATATGATATTGAGCAACATTTTACACCCCATATTATCCATAAGCAAATGAACATGTATAAATAACTAAGGAAGCCATTTTAAGGGGAATTAGGAGAGAACTTGAGTTGTCCAACGACAAATGGCCTCATTTTTAACGACATGTGTTATGGGCTTATAAGATGACCCCAAGAGAGTCTAAAAATGAGACACCCTTCTCCATGGTCTATGGGATGGAAGTTGGGCCCCACAAATATTTTATTATAAAGTTATTTCTCATAAAGAAAATTACGTGGAAAAGAAATTAGATATTGACTTAATTGAAGAGCGCATAAAGTAAGATCAAGTAAGACTTGAACATTATCGTGACTTGATGAGGTGTAAATATAATTCAAATATCAAGGTAAGAGTATTTCAAGAAGGTGATCTCGTGCTAAAGAAACATGGAACAAAGGAAAATAATTGTGGAAAGTTAGTACCAAATTGGTATTGTTCATTTAGAGTATTTTCTAAAGGACATCTCGGGGCATATATGCCAACTAATGTAGAATTAAATGTATCATTTCATCTTTCTAATGTATAATTTTCTACTGTAAATGAGGTCGGTATACCATTTCCCCTCCTAGTAGCACGAGTGAGTTTTTTTAATGAGACACCATAAGATCATTATTAATACATTTTTTTCAATTAGAAAAATATAAGGTCTTCTGGATTTTTTTTATAATTTAAAAAATAAAAAATTATGAATTGAAAGGTAAATAAAAATGAGGTTACTTTATAAAAAACAAAATTTCTTAAGAAATTGAAATCTCCAAAGTTCGACTAACGTTTATATTTCTATGAAATAAGTTACATATGTTAAATAAAATAAGAAATAAAATTGTTAAGGTAGATGATGGACTTAAAGTAATGATATAAGAGTAATATAATTTAAGTAAAAGAATATATGTCAAAACGCGAACATGGCTATAAACTAATACCTCGAGGCTACTCAATTTCTCATACTGTGGTCTAACTACTATGTCAAATCACGAATCTCCAAAAACCAAGAAATTTCCCATACTGTGGCTTAACTACTATATCAAACATGAACATTTCCATAAGCCAAACCCCAAAAGGTTACACAACTTTCCATATTATTACCTGACTACTATATCAAAAGTGAATATGAAAATAAGTCAAGGCGCAAATGCTACACAATTACCCGTATTATAACATGACTATAATGTCAAATACCAAATATGGTTGTAAGCCAATTCCCAGAGGCTATACAATTTCTCATATTGTAGTTTGACCGCTATGTCAAATATGATTAGTTTTTTACTAATTATTCAAACATAACAAACTCTTTAAAATATAGATAATGAAAATTAATGATGACTCATAATACTCACTCAGAAAAGGAAGTTATATAATAAGTGGGTCAAATAATAATAAAAAGATGCAAACAAAAATAATAATAATAACATAAGAATAATAAGGTAAAAATATTACCAAAAAGGGATAATTGAAATATAAGAAGCACAAATATCCAAAATATAAAGCATAGCAAACAAAAAAATTTAAACAAACTAGACGCCACAAGACAAACATCCATAGCGGTCCCAACAGAGATAAGTAAAAAATCGTCAATAATTTTACACAACTTTTTTCAAAAGTAGTAAAGCAAAACATTAATCTTCTTTACCCTTTGTAGTCTTGTTATGATCATCAGCAAGAGTTGTCTCTTTCTCGGAGTCAAGTAATCGGGACATTGTGTTGCAGGATCGTCTTCAACATCTAAGGAAGCTGGTTTGTCATATTTCTCAGACATATCATCATGTTCTTCAGATTCATCCTTATATGAAAGATTATGCTTGCTGTTAGCATGTGGATATTCTTGAATTTTTTTCAAATGACCTATGTGAAACCCAAGATTAGCCTTCCTTATTTCGAGTATCAAATTTTTACGATGTTTGTTACATACGAATTGGTTGATTGTTTAAATTTCTCTTGATTTTTATGCACTGTTTCATCTTTCCTGTCGTCAGATTTATCCAGTTATCCTTGAAGCTCTGATATATTAAGGTTAATGGTGATGAGTTCGGATTATTCAGTCACAGCTCCCTGTGTTATCCGGACAAGGGCAATTCAGACTTAACTTGACACTGAACTATCCGGACAAGACAAAAGTTAAGAAATAACTAAACACTTTTTGACTAAGCTATATGCTAATCAGCTTAATAAGTAAATGAGTCTTTAAACTTGACCCGGTTCCATAACTTGACCTGAAAGCCCATGGATCCTTAATTAAAGGTATAAATACCCTAAACACTTTCATTATTGAGGGTAATGAACATTTAATTCAACCAGGAATCTCAATCTCTCAATATTAAACACCTAAAACATTCAATACCCAAATCACTTTACAAAATTACCCTCAATCCAAAATAAACCTCACCAAATTTGGCGACCACGGTGGGAAAAAGAAGTGCTTGAATCTAGCATTCAAAACCAGCAAAAAGACCTGTTCGGATGGATCCGAACGAACAAGAGATTCCACCACCTATGGTGGAGATGGTTGGGGAAAACAATGAGTATACCACTGAGGAACGAGATAAGTTGAGAGCTTAGATTGAGGCTTTGAGGGCCATTAAGAAAATAGAAATAGGTTTAAAGGAGAAGTCAAAGATGTCAGCTATCCACCATAGTGACAATCCAAGGGAGAATAATCAATCAGAAAAGACTCATTTAGTACGAAAAAGACCCATGCCAGTTCCAAGAAGTCTCACCGGTCCAAGCCGGTGGAAAGCTCAGATTCTGCGTCCTCCAGTAGCTCTTCGAACGAGGCTGAGCTTGAAGGGTCTTTATCATCAAGTAGTGATGGGGAGAGGTCCAGAAAGAAACAGAAGCAAGTTAAAAAGTATTCAAGGAAGAGAGATAGATATGGGAGACTTATTTGGGCAAAAGATCATCTCATAACCATAGTCGCAGGCGTGCAGATCAGTTGCTAATTGATCATTTTGCTTTTCATGATGAACCAGGTATTTTTGCAACACCAAATGAAGATACAGTCTTTAGTTGTAGTAGGAATTCAAGACAATCACCATTGTCTGCCAAGATCCTGTCCGGAAACCTCCACAAGAGGTTTGATAGTACTAAAATGGAGAATTATGATAGGAGTAAATATCCGAAAAATCATTTGGAGCAGTGCTAGAACTTCATGATGAATTTTGATGACGATGACAAACTTCTATGTAGGGCCTTCTCCCAATCTTTTACGGGAAGTGCTCTGAAATGGTACAACAGTTTACCTCAAGGTTGTATCAGAAACTTTGACACATTTTGGGTTTCCTTCCGAAGACAGTTTGTGGGGGAGTAAAGAGGTTAAGGGAAATGGAGATACTATCATCCATTGTGCCAAAGAACCAAATGAGTCATTAAAAGACTATATAAGTCGGTTCGTAAATACTAAGAACGGGTTAGCTGATTGCTTTGAGAAAGTAGCAATAGCTTCTTTGAGACAATGGTTAAACCCTGAGAATCTAGCTGATTCAGTGATAAGGAAGAAAGCCATGACCTAGGGTGGTTTGTTAAACCAGGTGGGAAAGCAAATCAACGTGGATAAAACTAAAAAGCCTAGGGTACACAGACAAGTGAGGTCTGGCCCAACAGCTCCAAACCAAAACCAGTCCGGATACAAGGCCAAAGAAACCGGACAGGGGTCCAACAGGGCCAAATCCAGCTCAGAGCCAACAATCCAGGAATAAACGAGGTCCTTGGGTCCAACCAGAGTGGTTTGCAGAGTTAAAAGAAAATGTGGCAACCATTTATGACAAGACTAATGATGAGGTTCATTTCCGGAAGCCAGCATCACTTCAATCTCCTAGGGAGAGCCGTAATACTTATTTATGCCAGTATCATCATGATATTAGCCATAACACCGAAGACTGTATTGCTTTAAAGCAAGAGGTGCAAAATCTCATGGAAAAAGGCAAGCTGGGGGCTTATGTCAAAAGAAGGAGTGGAAACAGGCCTGACAATGCTCCCCGAACTGGCCCAACGAACAATGCGAGAACATCTGCTCCAGAAGGGGCAATGGTGATCCTGGAAAGATTTGGTGTTGATTCGGAGTACTTGGATCCTGATCCAACCCGAAATAAAGTAGGGGTCATAACAGAACAAACTAAGACGATGTCCGGACTCATAATCTTTTTTGAATCACTTACTATATTTGGAGGGGATACCATGACTGCGCCGACTCCTTCAAGGAAAAGGCATGTTAACACTCTGGCCACTCAGTTAGAGGGAGGTATGTCTTCTTATCAGTCTCAAATCCTTTTCCTTTCATTATTTTTTATGAAGATGATTTAAAAATACAGCTGGGCCTCATGAGGATGCTGTAGTGATAGGCGCTTCTATTGGGGGCAATGATATCAGACGAATTCTGGTAGATACGGGCAATTTAACAAACACCATCTTTTTAAGCTCTTACAAGAAATTGAAAAATCTGGCCGTAATTCAGCTTTCGAACAGATCCATTGTGGGTTTCATAGGGAGTTCTGCGAACGTAATCGGAGAATTTGAGAAGGAGGTACTGTTGAGCAAGAGCCCTTTCAAGAAGATGTTCAGAGTATTGTTTGTTGTGGTAGACTACCCCACAGGTTACAATACAATCTTTGGGAGGTCTTGGCTCTCAAGAATGCATGTTATGGCCTCAACAGTCCACCAATGTTTAAAGTATGCAGTCCAAGGGAAAGTGGGAGTTGTCCGGAGTAGCCAAAAGATAGCAAGGGAATGTTATGCAACTGCGCTTGCTCCTAAAGCTTTGGGAGCAGTCCGGGCAAATAAAGATTAGCAGTTATTGGGGCCTTCTGGGGTGAGGGTGAAATTGATGACCCCAGAGAGACCCCTGGTGTTGTAATACCAGTTGAAGAAGCTGAAACCCACTCTCTGGCAGAAGGTAGAAACATTAAAATGGGCTCCAAAATGACGCCAGAGTTAAAAATGAAATTGTTGTCTTTTTTGGCAGACCACCAACATGTCTTTGCTTGGTGCAATGCTGATGTGACCGGAATGCTTGCGAATCTTATATCATACAAGCTGTCCATCTGAAGAGATTTTGCACTTGTTATGCAAAAAAAGAGAGCTTTTTCTAAGGAAAAAACTAATGTAATAGTCCAAGAAGTCGACCGGCTTACTAAGATAGGGCACATAAAGGAGTCTCAATATCCTTTATGGACTGCCAATCCAGTGCTAGTTAAGAAAAAGAAAGGGAAATGACGCATGTTCATCGATTTTACTGACCTCAACAGAGCTTTCCCAAAATATCTTTACCCAGTTCCCCGGATAGATCAGTTGGTAGAGTCGTCATCTGGAAACAAGTTGTTGTCTTTAATGGATGCCTTCTCTGGGTACAACCAGATCCAGGTGGATCCGAAGGACCAAGATCACAGTACCTTTGTTACAGATATGGGTCTTTATTGTTACAAGGTGATGCCTTTTTGGTTGAAAAATGTTGGGGCTACATATCAGAGGTTGGTGAACAAAACATTTTCTGATAAGATTGGTAGAAATATGTAAGTATACATTGATGATATAATGGTTAAAAGCTTAGAAGAAGAATTTCACCTAACTGATCTCCAAGAAACTTTTGCCAACTTGACAAAGGTTAATTTAAAGTTGAATCCAGAAAAATGTGTGTTTGGGGTGCAGTCCGGAATTTTTTTTGGTTATGTGATAAGTGAAAAAGGAATACAGCCTGATCCAGACCAGCTCGATGCTCTGTTAAAAATGGACCCCCCTCAAAATATTAAAGAAGTACATAGGTTGGCAGGAAGATTGGCTGCTTTAAATCGTGTCATTTCAAGGTCTTCGGACAAATGTGCTCCATTTTTTCAGACCTTGAAAGGTGCTAAAGACTTCAACTGGTCTTCAGAATGCAGCCAAGGTTTTGATGAAATAAAGAAGCCCTTGTCTTCACCAAAAACCCTTTTTAAGCCCGTTAAAGGAGAAACACTTTATGTATACTTGGCTGTGTCAGAATATGCTATAAGTGCAGTATTGGTAAGAGAGGTGGACATTTATCCTCGTTCGGTGTATAACATTAGCAAGAGTCTAATAGATGCTGAGAAAAGGTACCTAAAGCTTGAAAAGCTGGCACTAACCTTAGTGATTGCTGCCAGAATAATGAGGCTGTATTTTCAGTCTCATTCCATCATCGTCCAAATATCTTGTCCACTAAAAAATATTATTCAGAAAGCAGACATATCAAGCAGGATGACCAAGTGGTCAGTGGAGTTGGGTGATTATGACATTGATTTTTCCCCACGAACTGCTATCGAAGCTCAATATGTTGCTGGTTTCTTGGTAGAGTTTCATTCGAACATAAGTTCTAAACAAGATTCAGAGGAGAAAACTGAAAAAAGTGGGTTGTCCAGACGGATGGTGGATCAATCACAATGGGTTGTGGGTCTAGAATTTGCTTAACCTCTCCATATGGTGATAAACTATACCAGGCTATATACTTTGGGTTCAGGGCCTCTAACAATGAGTCTGAATATGAAGCAACTATAACTGGTCTTAAGTTAGCTTTTCTATGTGGGGCTAAAAGAGTTAGATTGATGAGTGATTCTCAGCTTGTTATTCACTATGCTCAAGGTCAGTTTGAGGCCAAGAAAGAATAGTTGATCAAATACTTAATCGTCCTTAAAGTGGTGGCAGCCAACTTCAAAAATGTTTGCTATGAGCATATTCGTAGATCAGAAAATACGCTGGCAGATTCCTTAGCAACCATAACATACTCTGAGTCCTACCCTTGAATTCATATACAAGAATGCCCATCTATACAATCAGATCAGAACAAAGAAGAGGAGGAAAGTTTGAGTATACAAGTAGTTTAACCTAAAGATTGGAGATTTCCCCTTCTTCAATATATCTCTGATGGGATTTTGCCTCCGGAGAAAGCTATGGCAAGGAAAGTGAAACACAAGGCTCGTGGTTTTTTTTTTATCATAAGAGAGGTTCTTTATAAAAAGTATTTCACCAGAACTCTCCTGCGTTTTTTGGGGGCTGAAGAATTCCTAATCGTTTTATCCGAACTACATGATGGAGAGGGATCGACACACTATGGTCACAGAGCTCTAATCCGGAGGGTTTTATTGGATGGATACTATTAGCCATCAATAATGGCAGATGCTAAGGAATTGGTGAAAAAGTGTGATCCATGCCAAAGGTATGGTAACGAAATTCATATCCCAACAGTGCATATGGAGTTTATTTCTGAGCCAATACCTTTTGCTCGTTGGGGATTGGATTTAGTTGGACCTCTACTAATGGCGTCCGGAGGGTGCAGAACTATTATTGTAGCCATTGATTATTTCTCAGAGGGGATAGAAGCAGCTCTCTTGGAAGGAACCACTTTAAAAGCTGTTATAAAATTTATCTTGTCTAACATTTGTTGCATATTTGGGGTTCCACAAAATATAACCACAGATAACGGGTCACAATTTGATAATAAGGATATGGAGGGTTTCTGTGCCTCCGGGGGCATTCAACATTGCTTCTCTTCTTCTTTCTACCCACAAGAAAATGGCCAAGTTGAAGTGGCGAACATGACCATTCTTTCCGGTTTAGAAAAGAATTTAAAAGGGGTTACTTGGAAGTGGCCAAGCTATTTGCAAGAAGTGCTGTGGGCATACCGAAGTACTCCTAGGGGTGCTACTCAGGAATCTCCTTTTGCTTTGGTGTATGGGATGGATGCAATTACTCCTATAGAAGCAACCCTACCATCATACAGGGTCCACAACTATTCCGAACAAGCCAATGAGATGGAAATTAGGGATCAGTTGGACTTAATAAAAGAAAGAAGGGTTAAAGCTCTTCTTAGAACAACCCACTATCAAGGCTTGATGAGGAGCAGATTTGCTTCCAAGATCAAGAGAAGGGATTTTCGACCGGGAGATAAAGTTTTGAGAAAGGTTTTCTTGTATACTAAGGAAAAGTAGTTTGGCAAGTTGGCTCCGAAATGGGAAGGCCCTTATGAGGTCTCCAGAAAGCTTAAACTTGGGACATATAGGCTTCCAGACAAAGATGGAAGAATTTTGAAGCACCCATAAAATATTGAACACCTCAGGTTATATATAGAATAAAAGTTGTGTATATATTTACTTGTTAAAAGTCAATGTAAATATTAGGTGGCATACTCTTTCCTACCCTGGTGGCGCGGGGAGGTTTTAATGAGGTGTCCGGTTTTTTCAATAAAATATGATGCCTTATTAAAACGTTCGATGTGGTTTGTCTATAATTCTTTTCAAGTCTTTGATTTAATGCTATGAATCTTTGACAGATAAGATTAATCTGGTTGAATGATGACCATTAAATACATGTCATCGGAGATATTAAACACTGTCACTTTAAATACTTTTGAAATAATTGGGGCTCTTTAAATATTAGTTGTTAAAATTGAATGGAAACATGAAACAAAGCAAAATTTGATAGATAAGCCTGCCCGGGTGCAAACCGGATAACGTTACCAAAGTACAAAATATGCATTGGCCATCCAAGGACTTTAAGTGTTTTAAAAGACTTATCTAGACTCAAACCAGATACCATTACAAAAATGCCTTGGCCATCCAAGGACTTTAGTAGTTCACAAATTAAGAAAACACAAAAGATATTTAAAACCTTAGGGCTTATTTCCTTCGAATGTTCCTACATCACCTCCTTTAATGAGACCTCTGAGTTCGGCACTTGAACTCTCACTGGTTCCTTCCTCTTTATCGGTAGTAGAGTCTATTCCACTGCTATAGTTGTGTTTGTCACCAACAGCCACGATATGGAACGGGATGTCTTCGTACTCCACATATTTCCATAAAAGACCAAGGGTCCTCTTTGGAAACGTTTTATGGAAAAGTAGTACAATGTCAAACTTCACATCAGCATACCTTGCTTCCAAGCCTCATTGGTGTATTTATCAATGCTCACCTGAATTTTGTTTTCCTGCTGCTTCTCTAAGTCTTCTTTCTCATTGGTTACCTTAGACACAACATCTTCTAGGGAAGTCTTCTCACCGGAAAAGGTCTGGATGACACCATCTTTGGTCTTCAGGTCCTCCCTTAATGTTGAAAGATCTTTCTCCAAACTAGAGCACTTAGTTTGGAGCTCAGTAATAGCATTCTCTGAAGTAGTCAGCTTGGTCGATAGATCTTCCTTGTCATTCCCCAATGCTTCAAGCTCTTTCTTCGATTCTTCTATGCTCTGATTAACATTGAGGAGATTGGTTGACAGAGACTCATTGTCAGTATTGAGGGTGTTGATAAGGGTGGACTGGTTTTTCACTTGCCTCTCCAGATCAAGCACTGGTGGAATGTGACCCAAAAGGGAATAAGCCACCACATCATTCTCTCCGGAGACAGTGTAGGACTTGCCATTCTAAGTCACCATATTAGAAGAGCTTGGAGGACAGAAGGGGCTAGCAAAGTCATCTTTCTCAGAGTCGTTGAATTAAAGATTAATGTCTTGGAGAGCACTGATGTCTACTCCATCAATCCTTCCTCCGGTACCTTCTACGGATTGCAGACCGATGGGAATCTTCTCTTCCAAGGTGGGTTCAGTTGGGTCTGATAGAGGTAGAAGCTCCGAAGGGCGAAGAATTATTTCTTCCCTTAAGGTGACCTTTTTCTTCTTGGAAGCCTTTTCATCACTACTTGCTCCCCTTTTTCGGTCCTTTTTGGGAGGCTTTGGTGGATTTTGTGATTCTTATGCCTCCTTAACAGTCTCATCTTCAACTACCTTGAGCAAGGCAACATCGATCCCCCCTTGGTTCCCCGAACCGGTCTCCTCTGTGGCAAGACTAGTTTACAATCTTTCTCTTCTGTCCGTTTAAGGATGACACCTGGAGGAGGGGGTGTGGTCAATTCTTCCCATGTAAGATCTCTCCGACATGTGGTATTCTACAGATGGGATATCACCATATTGCCTGAGGTAAAGCAATTGTGGAAGGAATTCCCCCAACGCTCTGCAGCCCATGCATTCAGTTTGGCACATGTAGTCTGCCCCTCCTCCAGATATCCGGTATAATCCTTCAGAAACACTGAAAAATAAGTAATGAATAATTTAGGAGTGTAATATTTGTTAAGTGAAAAGAAGAACATGAAAAACAAAATTGAAGAGCTTACCCGTACTCTTCCATCTACTAGTTAGCATACTAGGGTTGGTTTTGGCTTTGATCTTCCTCCCATTTTCCCATGATCCACTGATGATTAAATTCTTCTCCAATTCTAGTAAGTCATCTACCACTTTGAAGTCATTTCCCATGTTGTGATGGCAGAATGAGATGTGGTGATTCTTGCATAGACTTTCCACAGTGACAAATTGCTCCATAGGGATAAGGATTTTGGACATCCTTGATGCCATTATGCAAGTAAAGAGAGAATACCAAAAATTTGGACTTAATTGGCTTGGGCAAAGCTTTACCGGGTGGAAGTACCTGACGATCTCTGGATCTACGGGGAACCCGAGCCCCTAGTTTAGCAATTTGGTGAAGATGACCACTTTATTAAGTTTGCAATCCATCAGAGTCTCCGGAGTGACATGTATCCTCACCTTCACTGACTCTAGGTCCTCTACTTTGTCCGGACCCGGCCCAACTCGGCAATATGAGTATGTATATAATTTATGTTCTGCATGGCCAACACATATTTAACGTTGAAATTCTTAAAGCAAGGCCCTACCTTGCACTCCAAGCATTTCGGGAGTTCTGGATGAGCCACACCAACTTTTACTTTACCTTTTCCTTTCCTGTCAGAGGCAACATCCCCAGTTTGTCATGAGGCTTCAGTTTCGAAGGGGACCTCTTCGATGCTGTCCTTTATCACATCTTCCATCACCGAGGAAGGTTATTAGTTGTTGTAGATGAGAGGGAAACAATTTCTGACACCAAAGGCTCTCCGGATGAATGGGCGCCAGTTGTTTCCAAAGGCCTGATATCTGGTTGAGGCTGAGCTCCAGAGGACTTTGCTCATGAGGCTACTTTGGATGCCTCTGATCCAGAGGGATTATCTTGTGGGGATCTTATAGACACCTCCGGTCCGGAGGGTTTATCCTTGGATGTTGCTTTAGAAGCTTCTGATTTGGAGGGTTTTGATAGTGAGGCAGTTGCTTGGGCCTTCACAAAACGAGTCGTCCGACATGGAGTTGATTTTTCTGAAGACTTTTCAATATCTGAGCCCATGGCTATGAAAGGGGAGGGTTTTCTAACACTCGATACTGTTTTTTCCTGGGTAGTGGAGGGTTGGGACTCTTGAACAGAAGAACCTGATGGAATTGGTGAGAGGCTTGCTTTGAACAGCTGTTTAGGTTTTGGGTTTCTAGTGGAGGATGACTTTTGGTCAGTTCCTGGCGTGGTTCACCAAACGTTTCGTTTGGGGAAACCGGACACCAGCAGTGATACGTTTCTCCCTTTCGATTTTTCTTGCTTTCTTTAACTCAGACAGGTTCAACCAACCGCCTTTTACAAGAGCGTTTCTAGCTGTGGACATAAAACTATCCAAGAACAAGTTTGAAAGTGAGGGTGGAAAGCTCTCTAGAAGGTTTTTGAGTGATGAAGATAATGAAACAGTGAAAAAATGGTTTATATATTAGTAGAAAAAGGTAACTAATACCTATGAGAAGTTAATGAGGTTTTGCAATGATTAGAGACAACGCAGACGTGGGGCGAATTAAATGCATAAGTTACTTTTTAGCTTTAATGGGAGCGCCAATCTAGGTAAAAAGCGGCTGATAAGTCGAATTAGATTGTGACACGTGTTCCACGATCCAAAAGAAGACTCTTAGAATTCTGGGAAAAAGTCAGTTCGGACAAACTTCAAGCTAGATACACAAGCGGGTTGGAAAAAATCGTCACTGACTAAGTAAATCTTTTAGTCATGCCAAAGATTTTTTACAAGGCCTAAAAAAGGGGCTACTGATGAGTTCAAATTATTCAGTCACAACTCCCTGTGTTATCCGGACAAGGGTAGTTCAGACTTAACTTGCCACTGAACTATTCAGACATGACAAAAGTAAAGAAATAATTAAATACTTTTTGACTAAGCTATATACTAATCAGCTTAATAAGTAAATGGGTCCTTAAACTTGACCCGGTTCCATAACTTACCCGAAATCCCATGGGTCCTTAATTAAGGGTATAAATACCCCAACCACTTTCATTAATGAGGGTAATGAGCATTTAATACAACCAGACATCTCAAATCTCTCAATACTAAACACCCAAAACATTTAATACCTAAAACACTTTACAAAATTACCCTCAATCCAAAATAAAGCTCACCAAATGGTCTTCATACTTGTTGCAATCTTCTTAAGTTCGCTATTATTTTTAACCATATTATCATATGAGCTCTTGAATTCAACATATTTAACCTCTTGATTTGATCGTTTACAAGCTATCCCCAAAATTAAAATAGGAGTTAACTCAAATATTCAGAGTTTGAATATCTTAAGAAAACATAAAATTCCTAGTAAAAAAATAGAACTGTAATAGCCATTTGAAAAAAATATTGAATTTTGTTAATAAAGACAATATATATTACTAGTAATTGAAATAGACAAATGGAATACCTTTAAGAAAATTTATGCTTCACGCTGTAACATATTTGCAGGAGATGCAAATGATTGAAAGGGTCCAGTTGGACATAATGCAAGTTGTCGACCGAGAAAAAGATGGATATCCCAAATGGATGACGACCTGATTATCTCATTATATTACTGAACGTAGATAGATTTTTTTTATTTGGAATAAATATAGCAGGGATTTCTTTCGCAACTTGTTAACGATCTTTCTCTTTGGATAATTATTGGAGAACGAGTAGGTAAGTGCACTTTTAATGGTAGAAAGGGTAGTAATTTTATTTTTTGGAGAAGGTTTTGTAGGTTCTTATTTTTTTCTTTTTAGACGGGCAACATCTGTATTGAAAAATAAAATAGAAATTAGTAAAAAGATAAAATATAATAGACAAATCTTTGTTATAATGACTTAAAATATTATTCTTTATCTTACATGTTTGTATTAAACGTCAATGAATCTGACCAAACTCTTGTTTTGATTTCCAACAACCACTTACAAAAAAGCTCGACTTCCGGTCATGATTTGAGTATGGAATTTTGGCGATCCGTTCGAATAGACCAAAAGCAAACGAATAAAATGGACTTGTATATGACATTTCAATTTTACAATAAAATAAGATCATCAATAGTTACTGGTATCTTAAGAATATTCGAAGCTAATGCAATAATTATTATATTCCTCTAACCGTTTGGTGTGAGTTGAGATAAGAAAATACTGACATACTTGAAACATTTGGTTATTAAAGATGAAGTGGAAATCTTAACCCCAATTAAAAGGATGATGGAAGAAACACACTTCACCATCTCTCATGTGACGAGGAAGCTCTCCATCTTTGGGATTTTTAATGCAAACATACTCATGAATGCACTAGTTATAACACTATTCTTTCTCTTCAAGTTTATCAAGGTATATAATTGGATTGGACAATAAGGAGAAATATTTATCTAAGAATTCAAATTTTTTAGTTACATTGTCATGATCAATCGTTGACAGACATAATATAATAGGTTGATTAGAAAACGATATTTTAGCTGTATTTAAAATTTTAAAAGGGACAAAATCAATAATCTTTTTTGAAGTGCTAATTATCTACTAAGTCGGGAAATGAAAAACGTTTTTATAAAAATTTAATTTGGTTTCTACATACCGTCTTTTAATAGAGCCATTGTTATAATCAAATGAACCAACACTAATTGAGTTTAAATTACCAAAGGATCCACTTTAGTGATCGATTATGGTTAAAAAATATTATCAGACATTATGTGTGAATCCCAATTTTTTTTGAAATAATCACGAGTTTTCCACCAACCTTATATAATAAAATAAGTAAGTAATTAATGAGTATGAAATTGTATATTTGATTTTGAAAGTAGGGATATGACAACCAAACATTTATACGATTTAAGGAAATGATACAAAATTGTCTCACAAAGGAAAATTTTAGAGAGGGAAAGTCTGGAAAAGGAGTGAAAGAAACATTTAAGACCATTATATAGACAATATATGTAAATGACAACCTTCAGACGAAGTTAATAACTAATGGCTGAGAATCTACTTTCACAAAAAACAAGATGGGAAGATGAATAGTTATTTTTTTATATAAAAAACGTAATCTACTAATAACCACCAAACATCAAACATATTTACCAATAACCAGTCCAGGTTTGATAAAGTACGGATAACCATATGATTTTGAATTAAAAGTACCGACAACCACTTGGTAGTCCGAAATATCCCTTAACCATTTTCTCTCTCATATTTTATATATATTTTTCTATAAATGTCATATCTTTAAAACTACAATTTAAAAAAAATATATCTAAAATACCATTGGTTTTGTTTTTTAAGAGAAACAAACCTAATCCATGACATATATATTTTTTGATTTTTTTTGAATTTTTTAGTTGCGTAATTATGTGTAATTGGGTTGCCTAATAAGTCCGGAAAGATAATTGTCCTAGAGTGGCAAAATTACATATAATGGGTTGCAAAAAAGTAATTATGTTCTAGTTGTTGAATTACGTGTGATTGGATTGTAAAAAAACAATTGTGTTCTAGTTGTGGAATTGCGTGTAAATGAGTTGCGTAAATAAGAAGAAATAGTTGGGTACATACAACTTTGGTTGCGAAAAACGATTGTATCAAGGTGCAGAATTATGTACACAATGAGTTGCGTAAATAAGAAGAAAGCAGTTACGTAAATATGACTTGGTTGTGAAATAAATCTGAAAATAACTGTGTTCCAGTTGCGGAACTACATGTAATTCGGTTGATAAAAAGAAATTTTATTCAAGTTGCGTAATTATATGTAATTTGGTTGCAAAAATTGGGAAAACTTAAAAGTTCTAAAAAAATATCATTCATGGATTTACTTTTGTTCGTCTTTATATTATTTATTTTAGAATCAAAGCCCACTATTTGAAAAAGGCTATGCTTTTCTCCAAGACTTCTGTTCTTGATATCCTGGAGCCCTATTTCTGCAATTTTATCTTCCTTCGATCTTCTCATCATTGATTCTCTCCATGATCCTTCTGATAATCTCTTATCATCAAGCTGCGAATCTACACTCTACTTCCATCTAGATGATTTTCTCTGAAAATCATGATGGAGGACTTTCGAGCCCTCACTGTTACAAATAAACATCAGGGAAGGAAAGAAGAATCAAATATTCAACATAGTGAAAGAAAAACCTATGCAGATATTCTTCAAGTTCGAAATGAAGATTAAGAGTGCTTACTAATAGAATATATCCACAAAACCAACCATATTTCAATTCAGTTTCCAGAACAAGTCAAATAAAGCCTTGAAAACAGAGTAAAGTATACGCTGGTTGCAAAATTCAGTCAAGAATCCCAAAGAGACAGATATAAGGTTTTCTGCAACAAATGAATCTGAAAATGCAATGTAATATAAGTATAAAAGACTCTCGCCATATGTTTCTTGAGTTTAACTGCAAAAAAGACTTATGCAGAGTATGAAGGAAGAATGTATGGCAACTGGATTCCTATACTATGCGCTTACTCAAGTGGACACCTCAATTCAACACCAAAAGGGAGAGTCCAGTATGTCTTGTATGGATAAAAATTGAAAATCTTCCAGAGTTCTTGTATAATGAAAGAATGATATACTCTATTGCGAACTCTATTAGAAATCTATTACAAATAAATATCCCACATAAACATATTTCTTACCATAACACTTGCTTAATTTGGGTTGAACTTGACTTGACAAGTAAGATACAGTATGACATCTTGATGAGGTTGGGGGAAAATCATGGATGCTGGATCTCTGCTAGCTACAAGGATCTCCCCAAATACTGCACTCACTGCAGTTATATATGACATGTTCTTTTATCATGTAACAAAACTCAAGAAAGAATAAAAAACCCAGTAAACTCTGAGGAAGCTAACAACACAAATAAGGCCAATAAGGATGACAACAATAATATTGAGACTATGAAGATCATCGTTGACAAAAACAAAGCCACTAAATCTACGAATAAAGAAAGCACTGCAAATCATTATGAACAACCTAACACTCATGATGAAAGACTGAAGACAACAAACGAGAATGAAATTGCTGAAGCTATAAAATCTTTGGAAAAATGACATAAAAAAGAATGTGAGATTAACAAGGATAACTCATCTTAGGAGGAAGAAAGACTTGGAATCCTTAACACTACTCCAACCTGCAACAAAGATGGAAATGACACTGACTTTCACACTTAACTGAACAAAAATCTTAAAGCTGCAAGAAGCTCTAAAAGAATCAAACAAATACTTGCTACCAAATCTCTGAGTTTCTCAGGGACAAATAAAGTTACAAAATCCAGTTCAAGATGATTAACATCCTAAACTGGAACCTCAGAGGCATTAACAATAAAGTTATGGTCAAAAGGCTAAACTCTATTACTTCTAAAGGAATATTTCTATGCTTGTTATTCAAGAACCTATGTCTAATGCTGACAACATGAATTCTATCACGAATAAACTTGGTTTTGATTCTTATATAGGAAATATATCAAACAAAATTTGATATTTCTGGAAATATAAAAACTTTGTTAAAATGGTTTTGAATCATGAGCAATATATGCCTCTTGAAGTCTATAATCCTACTTTAAACTTGTGTTTTTTTCTAACCATTGTATATGCAAAGTATCAGTATGCCAGCAGGAGGGATCTCTGGAAAGACCTCAAAAACATCTCTGATAAAGAGTGCTTATTTAAATGTCATTTATCCTCATGAGCAAGTTGGTTGTACTACTTATTTAAATGTCAATTCTGAGCAGTTCAATGACATGATAAGGGAGTGCTGTCTTGAAGATGCTGGGTATTATGGCTCTAAATATTCATGGAATAAGAACTCTAAGTGGAAAAGACTAGATGAAGTTCTTTTGAAATCTAAGTGGTCCTCCCTTTTTAATGAGACTAAAGTGATGCATATGGCCGAGACTTGCTCATAACATAGCCCTCTATGCATCAACATAAATAACAACAATAAGACTAGCCACAAAAGCTTCAAATTCCTAAACTTGTGGACCAAAGACCCCGATTTTATCCCTTTTATGGAAATCAATTGGAACAAAAGGCTTGAGGGTTATCTTATGTTTTTCTTCTGGCAAAAGCTTAACAGGTTAAAGCATGGTCTTAAGTTGTGGAATAAATCACACTTTGATAATATTTTTGTAAAAGTGCAGGTTGCTGAAAATCTTGCTAAATAGATAGAAGTTATGCATCAAACTCACAACAATATGAAATCTAAATGTAATCTTTCTAAGGCTAATGTTGAGCTTCTCTTAGCTCTTAATATGGAGGAGAGCTACTAGTATCAAAAGTGTCATACCAACTGGCTCAGGGAGGGGGATAAAAACACAAAGCTCTTCCATAGTTTTGTCAACAAGAAGCATTAACAACATCAGGGAGAATGAAGATTGGCTTACAGACAAGGAGCTCATTGGGAAATCTGCTGCCAAATATTTTAAAAGCCTCATTGCTAAGTCCCCTTATTCCTGCAAGGAGGATGAAGATAAGATGATGAATAATAGTATCTTTAACTGCATCCCTAAAGTCATAAGTGACACTGACAATGCTTGTCTTATGGTTGAGCCTACTGAAAAAGAAATACATGATATAATATGTAATCTCAACCCTTGTAAAGCTGCAGGTATGGATGGCTTCAACGGGGTGTTCTTCAAAACTTGCTGGAGCATTATAACAGAAGACTTATGCCAAGCTATAACATCATTCATCCATGGCCAAAAAATTCCTAAAAGAGTGCTTACAACTGGAGTTTGTCTAATCCCTAAGACCTCTAATCTTAAAACATGGAAGGACTTTAGGCTAATAAGCCTTTGCAACCTTCTCAATAGGGTTATGCTCAATGTAGTCAACAACAAGTTAATCTCTCTCCTACCTAAAATAATTTCTAGAAATCAGGCTGCTTTCATTCCTAATAATGCTATTCAGGATCATATCCTTATAGCTAAAGAGCTTCTTTATGATCTTAATAAAAATAAGAAAGTTGATAACAATTTAATTCAATTAAATATGTCGAAAGCCTTTGACAAGTTATCACACTCTTTAATTTTTAAACTCTTAAAGTGCTTTGGCTTTTCAGATTGTTGCATCAACTTAATTAATAGCTTGATCAGCTCTGTTTTTGTCTCAATTCTTTTAAATGGTAATGTCTATGATTTTTTTAAAACCATCAGAGACCTTAGGCAGGGGGACCCCCTCTTCCCAAGCTTTTTTACTCTTACTGAAGAAGTTTTTATCAGAGGCTTACACAACTTGTTCACTGAAAACTCTGAGATACAGTATCATTCTAGAAGTGTTATGCTTATACCTAGCCTAGCGTTTGCGGAAGATAGCTTGGTGCAGTCTACTAAAAAACTTATTAAATTTCTTGATATATATCAAAATGTTTCTGATCAATCTATTAACAAAGACAAAACAAAAATTATCTTCCCTGATAGAATTAACAAAGTTAGGCTAGCTACTATCTCTAACATTTCAGGTTTTAGCGCTAGCTCACTGCCAATAGAGTACTTGGGTATCACTTTAAATAATAGAAATAATAGTAGCAACTATATCAGCCTCATCAACAAAATCAACAAGAGAATAAATGATTGGGAAGATAAACACTTGTCTTTTGCTAGAGGACTCACTTTGATTGAGACTGCCCTGATTCCTATCTCCAATTACTGGATCCAAAGCTCTTATATTCCAAATACTGTCATCCAAAAAATTGAAATCATCTATAATAAGTTTCGCTGGGGCTCCACCTCCTCTGAGAAAAAACTTCACTGGTCTTCCTGGAAAGCCATCTGTAAGACTTATCAAGAAGGAGGCTTGAACATTCGAAGTATCAGTGGTCTCAAGATTCTTATTCCTGTAAAATATGGGCTGAATTTTAGAAGCAACAAAAGCTTATGGTCCAACCTAATGCATCAGACGTACTATGTTAATATTCATCCCTTACAGGCTCCTTACAACAAGCCTGGCTCATGCACTTGGAAAATGATTACCAAAATAAAAATTTGGCCGAGGAAAACATCACCTGGAAAATTGGTAAAAGGAATGTTGAATTTTGGCTTGAAAGCTGGTTTGGTGACCCTCATTTGATCCTCCTGAATGATAGTGTGACAACAAAGGGTATAGACAACAATTGGTCAAGGAGTTTTGGAAGAATGTGAACTGGGATTACAACAAGCTTTACACGTTTCGAAAAGAGGATGCTATTAGTAAAGATCAAAACTATGTCTGTTAACCCCAACCATGAAGATACAATCATCTGGAGGCTCTCTAAGGACACCAAGTTCAGTGCTAAGTATACTTTGAATCATTTAAGAGCCAAGTATAACCACTCAACTATCTAAGAAAAAATGGGGAACTTGGTCACTCCAAAATAGTGCTCGTTTCTAGCTTGGAAACTTATTAAAATTTCATCCCTGTTGACACGATTATGAAAAAGAAGCATTTTATCACTGCTTCTAAATGCCAGTTTTGTAAGAGCATTGGGAGCCCAAAGATTCTCTATATAGAGTGTGATCTAGCCTGGAGTGTTTGGAGACATTATGATGCTCTTTTCAACATTGAAATCTTGAAATACATGACTATAAGTCATATCTTGAAAGTTTGGTTCCGGTCCACTAATGCTAAAACTCATATCAGAACCATTCTCCCGATCATCGTTCTCTGGACTGTTTGGAAATACAGAAACAAGGCTAAGTTCAATGACAAAATCTTCAAGTCTGAGCAGCTTATTAGGTACATAAAAAATACTATCATTAGTCTAGACGTTTATAATTGTCTCAGGAAAAAGCAGTGGAGAAAAGATCTTCACTTAGCTAGGAATATGGGCTACAAATCAACAATATTACACAACATCATTTATCATCAATAGGCTGCCCCCAATCCTGGCTTTCTCAAACTTAAAACTGATGCGTCTTGTTTCAGAAATAGGGAAGTTGGAGGAGGTATAATCATCAGGAATCACCATGGTAAGATTGTCCTTGGAGCTTTTAATCTATATGGTAAGCTTAGTCCATTAATGGCTGAGATGAGAGCTTTCCTTGATGGATTAATTATTTGTAAAAGACATAGTTGGAAAAAAGTGCAGATTGAAACGATTCTGAAACTATTAAAAAATTTCTTGGTAGTGGTAACTACCCTTATCATCTAAATCTAGCTCTTAGTTTCTATAGAAATCTTATCTACTCTAGCATGAACATCACTAACATTTCAAGGTTTCAAAATATGGCAGCGGACTGGCTTGCCAAGTGGACCTTAAAATGTAAGCAGAAAGTCCAATTTAATGAGAATCAAGCACCAAATCATTTGAAGGCAATTACAAATCTTGAAAGTATGAATCTAAGTTACCTGAATGTGGAGGGTTGAATGGTTTGGCCAGATTGAATCTCAATCTAACTTTCGGCAGCAAGCATTGCTTGACGGACGCCATCTATGTTCTTGTTGTTATCTTGTTTTTTACAGATTAGTAAGTTCTGGATAAGTTATACTACTCTAAGCCATCACTGTTGGATGAGCTGCTGAATCGAAGGTATCTTTGCTTTAGTTGTCTTCTCAAGTGTCAATGAAGCCTTCTTACAAGTTCTAGAGCAAGAGATAGGTCCCAATTCCATGGCAAGCCTCATCTCAATAAAGTCGAAGACTTCCTTCTTTCCCAACTGAATTCGAAGTTGTCTCCTCAATCATACTTCAAAATCAGGATTCCTCATTCAAAGACTCTGTTTTTTTGGAGGGATGTTTGAGTCAAAATTTCGGCGCCAAATTTAAAATTCCAAAATTGTAATAGGTCTAATTATCATTGTGTACCTATACTTTTGCCTTTTTCATATTGGGCCATCAAATAAAATACTGTTTAAATTAAAAAAATTAAATTTTTTGTTAGTCTTTAAATTATTGATATATAAACTTTTTTTTTCGAGTTAAGATTTGATAGATATAAAGTTTTGAAGGTTAAAAACAACTAATTCTGGAAGCTGTATATATTTTGCGTGTTCATGGATATTGGTGGAAGCATTTATGTTGCATGTGGTTCTTGGTAAACATTAAAATCCAAGTGATTATCGATAATTATAATATTTTTTTCCAGATAATTACCAAATAATTTTAAAAGCATTTTATCTTTTTACGAGTTCATACCCATTTAATTATGTACGAATTGAGTGTTTATTTTGGTGAAGTTGCTAACATGTAATTTTTATAAGTTAATAATTCATTTTAAAGATGAACTTTACCTCGTCAAGTAATCCTTAAACATAAAATTATACTTCAAAATTAGTAGAACCCTAATAAGGACGATCTAAATATAAAACCTGAGTGAAGCAAATATGAAGAGATTAAACAACCAATGTATGACATAAACATATCGATCAAGATGGAGGAAATAATACCATAAAAGTGAAATAAATGCTGACGTTTAAGTAACACTTAAGAACTTTTAAAAACAATATTCAATAATAATGCAACATCCTAGATAGTTAAAAAAAAAATCTTGTAATGTTTGTAACAAACTCTTTAATATATGAATACCATATAGCCATGAAAACAGGTATCATTCATCTATAGGATTACAACTAAAATAATAGTATGAATACAATTCTTCGCTTCATTTGTAATTGATTTGTTCTTATAAACTTAAGAAGGGATATAATGCTTCTAATACTTTTTTTTTTCTTCGATTGTTTGGACTATTTTTATTGGAAATGTTCTCTAAAAAATTTCTCCTCCTATTTGTTGGACATCAAAACTATGTGTTGATCGATAAACCTTACGATACGTTCTCTGATTTTGAGAACTTTGATTTTAATATGTTTGGTAAAAACCAAAAAAGAACATCTTTTTACGCCTCACACGACTATAAAATCAAACGATATATTTTTGGAGATGAAATTCAATATATGAAAACGTTTAACATGGATACAAAGGATTTTCAGAACAGTCGGAACTTAATCCCTTGTTACATTAATAACATAGATCATTTGAGGAAACGCATAGAATTTCAGGTTTGAACTTTGACCACATATTAGAGAAACAAAACATAGAATACTAATATCCAGCAAGGCTCATCAACTTGTTCCAAGCAGGTCTGGTAGAGATATCTAGCCACCAAGCGTTTAAATGCGTCCTCTTACTCACCAGCTGCTCCATCCCAGCTTCATTCACCAAGTACCGAAAAGCAGGCAAATGGCTTAAATCAGCTAACGTGTAGCTGTTCCCAGCTAAGTACTTGCTTTGCGACAACCTCTCTTGATACACGTCTAGTACTTTCTCAAGCTTTTGCTTACAGGTGAGCACTAGATTCATGTCGCCTTTTTCTCCCATTTGAGGCAAGACTAGGAGGTTGAATACTATGGGAAACACCAGCTCGTTAAAGTTATGGGACTCGATTTCTATCCATTGGTCTACAAGCGCTTTCTCTTCCAACGTGCTTCCTATCAGATTTGGTCCCTGGTCTGCATACTTTGTCGCGTAGTATTTCACGATGGCACGCGATTCTGGACATTTAAAATGAGCCGATGCTTAGAAACTGTTTAACAGCTGACTTGGACGTCGATAAATCGGCAAAATAGACATTGTTGTTGGATTTAGATTTAAACATTCAATTGATATAAAAGGATTCTACCATATTCGGCAAAATATTCCTTAAAACATTACTAAAAGCTCATGAAAAGAACATTCCAACAGAAAGAAGAACAAAGTATGATGGTTACCATAAAGCTTGAAGTCACCATCCTCTACGGCAGGAATTTGTCCAAATGGCTACATAACAAGTTTAACAATATACTGTAAGTTTAAGACTTCTTAATAAATAATCTCTAGACCGACTATCTCAACTAGTAACTATATCTTCCAGATATTTTTAAAATCATCAGTTTCAGCTAAAAATCGTGCACCCGCTACTGTGTGATAAAATTATATGTCTCGAACAAGTCTAAACATACTCGTCAGTAACATTACATAAAACACGGCAATAGTTTAATATTGGAACTCAAAATCTGGAAATAGTTTACGCATCGTATGATAACCTGTCGCAGGAGGAAATCGGGTTTTTTGTGGTCACCGGAGGGGAGGTCGACATGGACAAGTTGAAAGTCGACATTTTTTTCTAGAAGACAAGCTAAAACTCTTTGTGCACAAGCTGACTTCACATCACCATATACTTTAACCACCATTTTCTCTTCGATGGCTTTGCTTTCTTGCTATTTTTGTGCTGAGTTTTAGAGCCTCCGGTACAACCTCCTTATATAGATAACATAGGCATTATTTATTATGTTATGATTAGTTTTTAATGATAATATTATTTACTATTGTCGAATACATAGAGATAAATATTTCGCATTATTCGTATATCAGTATCTATCAACGTGGTCTCCCCACTCATATTATCGGCTTTGGATTTGCAAATCTTTTTGGTTCACTTCTATCGATTAACTTTTAAATGTTCACTGCGGTACTATAGATATCGAGATATACATTTCCTTTTCGTATATAAACATACTAGTATCATCAATTTTAGATTTGATATTTTTTGGGTACATTTTTATATATTAAAGTCTTTTATATATATATATATATATATACACACCACGATGTACAGATATGGAAATATATATTCATCCCCATATATAAATATAAATATGAATCCGTCTAATTCGTATATATATTATATTATTCGTTTTCGATAAAACATATATTTTTTTCAAAATTTTGATACTTTTATTATTAACTTTGATATTTACGCGGCCCAATGAATCCATTGTTGACAATTGGAGGTAAAATTTGAGTTTGAATTTTTGGCGCCTTTTTTTTCCATCTAAGTCGAATTTCTGATGCTTCCAACTTCACTTCTAACAATTTTAATTCTCAGCCAAGATTCCAAACCTTCTACCAGTATGCACTTCCTTTTAAAGAACATTCAAAATTTCACCCGTGATGTTTTCCAAGCTTCAGAGCTCTGCTTCTTTTGAAATTCATCGACAATACTAGGAGATTATGATGCAGCATTGACCATTCAATCAAGTACATATTCCACCACCTTATTTTGAATTCTGAAATCTTATGTAACCAGTTCCTAGAATTTCAAGGAACATAATCGCCCTTAACTTGTTTAGATAAGTATCGAGGATGTAGTGTAGATCCATACCAGTTTCCAGTGATTGCTTTGCTAGCCAGTTATCCGTGACATTTTGCTCGCGGTATATGTGCGTTAGAATCATACTGGATGTGATTAACCTTATGAAACATCTTACAAGGGGTGCAAGATACCAGAGAGCATTGCATTTAAGAATTATTTCAGTTAGAATCCGCGAATCTATTTCAATTTCCAGCGAAGTAATGTCTTTGTTTTGACACAATAAGAGCCCATCTAACAAAGATCTACATTCAACCACTAAAGGTGTTTGGTTCCCGTAGGTTCTACCAAATGCATTAATCATTTCACTATTTTGATCCCTGCTAATACCTCCACCGCTAGTTTCACCCTTAAAACTGTTGGCCTCGTCTATGTTAAGCTTGTATTTTCTTTTCTTATGAAGGTTCCACTTGAGAGACAAAGTTATTCTAGGCTTGCTCAGGTGATGAACACATCTTAATTGCATAACATTGTTTATATCCTTACCCCAGTGATTTCTTTTTAGAAGATGTCCTTTATCAAGAGTTGCTAGAATTGTTATTACATAGTCTATCATAGCCATAGATGTAATGGTGTTACCTTCATGCTTTTTATTGTTTCTGGTATGCCAAATCACCCAAGTTATTATTACTGTAAGTATTGTCCTTGTGAGTATATTTTGAAGTAGACCAGAACCAAGTTCTCAGCATGTGTAAATATGATATATTTTTGCTGATGAAGACTCTGAAACTGCAGCAAAGTAGGACCATGTTTCCCAGGCATTAGTACATTGGATGAAAACATGAGCTATTGATTCAGAATCTTCACATTGTTGATATTTTGATGCTAGATAAAAACCCTTTTTGTGCATATTAGGATCAATACACAACGAGTTCTGAAGTACCCTCCAAGTTAAGAAAGAACACCTTTTAGGACTGATAGTGTTCTAAATATTTTTGAACATGTCGGATTTGTTAAACTTATTTCTTATATTCTCCCAAGTATCTTTGGTAGAGAAATCCTCTGACTTTGACAAATCCCATTTTATCTGGTCCAACTGTTATTCAGCTTGATCTTGCATATGTTCTCAATTGTTGTAGATGAAAAGTAATTTCTCAAGCTTTCAATCTTCCACCCTCCATTTTCCCAGTATGTTTTAATTTGTTTAGAAATGTACCAAGTTCTATCAACTTCTGAATTAAGAATAATGATAGGTTTTGTAGTACACCATCTCTCAATCCAGAATTCAATGTTTCCTTCTCCAACCTGCTAGTATATCATCCTTTCTACCTTGTCTCTGATTTTTAACATTTTATCTCAAACATTAGATCTTTTACTAGGATTTGGTGCAGTTAAAGGGTGAAAGTTGCAGTTGTAAATAGACTTCATCGATTGATACAAAAGAGATTTATGATCTCTGAAATTGAACCATAGCTTGTAGGAAAATGCCTCTTGAATATCCTCCAATCTTCTTAGGTTCAACCCCCCCCCCCCCCCCCCCCCCGCTCCTCATATGGTCTGCATATTTTTATCCATGAAGACCAGGAGATTACTCTATAACTTTCATTTGAACCCTATAAACACTTATTACGGTAAGTTTATATTCTTTAAATTGTAGACTTTGGAATTAAAGAAGATTGCATAGTATATATAGGCATAGTTTTCAAAACGTTGTGCACAAGGACAAGTCTACCTCCAAAGGAAAAAAAGATGTTATCCCACTTTAATATCTTTGCTCTGATTTGACTCACCAATCCTTTATAATTGGCAGTTTTATTATTTGTATTGATAGTCACTCCCAAGTATTTCATTGGAAGGCTGCTATGTTTAAACCCCACAACTTGTTCAAGGTTACTGATTCTAGCTTTGGTCATTCTTGTGGATGTATAAAACTTGGACTTCTCTCTATTGAATTCCTACCCTGATCTTTCTTTGTAGAGCACCAGGAACTTATGGATCTTTTTAACTGAAGATGTTGAACCATTACAGAAAACAATTAAGTCGTCTGCAAATGCTAAGCAAGGTATGTTCCTTCCCCCTCGATTCTTGTATCTAGTAGCAGTTCTTTGTGTTGTAAGATACTTCAACCCTCTAATCAAATACTCCTCTACTATAATAGAAAATCTTGAAGATAAGGGATCTCCTTGCCTTAAGCCTTTAGTGGACTTAAAGTAGCCTTTGATTTCTCCGTTAACCATGACCGAGAAGTGATTGTTATTGATATTCTTGTTGATTAAGCAAACAAAATCCTTTCCAAACCTAAAAGCAACAATAATTTTTAATGGAAACTTGTGAGTAAGTTTATCAAAAGCTTTTGATATATCTACTTTCACCATCAGATTTCCTCCTCTGGTCTTGCAGTTTAAATCATAGCAAAGCTCCTTAGTAATTAATATATTTTCATGAATACTTCTCTTCTTGGTGAATGCAGCTTGTTCATCAGATATTATGTTAGGTAGGATTGTTGCAAGTCTCTGATTGATCACCTTACAAATAATCCTACTAAACATAGTTGTAAGGTTTATAGGTCTGTATTCCTTCCAGATTTTAGGTGAATCAGTCTTGGGGATAAGGTAAATAGAAGTGGCATGTACTCCAGTAGGGATGGTATTGCCTTTACATATCTCCCTAACAGCTTCACAAAGATCCCCATTGATAATATTCCAGCAATGTTTGAAAAAGAATCCATTAAAACAGCGAAGTCCTGCAGCACTATTAAGATTTAAAGAGTTAGTTACATTTTTAATTTCTTCGTTGTTAGGAATAGCCATTAGAATTTTGTTATCCTCATTTGAGACCAGATAAGGTATCAAATCAAAGAGGTCTCCATCTTCAGTTGAGTTAGTCTCTTCAACAAAGATTCTTTTGAAATACTTTTCAGCAGAGTCACGTGTCATATTTTTGTCCTTAATTCAGTTAGATCCATCCCAGATTCTATGAATACAATTTCTCTTCCTCTTTTTTTCACAAAGTTGTGGAAGGCAGCAATATTCTTGTCTCCATCTTTTATCCAGTTAGAGTGGGATTTATGACTCCTGTAACTTTCATCTCTTGCTAGGAGCTCAACATAGGTGCTTTAAGATTTGTCCAAAAGAAGCTTGTCTTCAATTGAACTTTGGGTTTGATAGTTAGCTTCTCTGTAAAATACTTTCCTCCTATATCTACTTTATAGAGTTGAATATGTTTCCAAAGGTGTTCTTGTTCTAATTTTTCAATTCAACCTTCAATCTTTTAAGCTTTCCCAAGAATCTGAAAATAACATTTCCTTGAATGTCTTCACTCTAAGTTTTGTTGACTATATCCATAAATCCTTGATGTCTTGTCCACATGTTCAAGAATCTAAATGCAGGCTTCATCTGACCCTGATTATCATATAAAGAGATAATGATTGGTGAGTGGTCAGAGCAAGTCCTGGAGAAGTGTTTGATTACAGTGTTTGCGAAGTAATTGGACCAGACATTATTAAAATGATCCATGATTTTTATACAATTGGAGGAGCAAGCTAACTACTCATTATGATTCAATATAGTATTGAAATCCTATAATATAATCCATTATCCCGTGTCATCATCAACAACTCTTATTTTATCCCATAAGTAAGCTCTTTGATTCCATTTTGTTTTTACCATACACAACTGAGGCTTTGAAGCTTTTAGAAAGTTGATGATGCTTAACCTTTAAATTCAGTAATTGATCATCATCCGACAATATTTCCACTTCATAATTAGTATTCTACAAAACCCATATCTTATTATTTTTATTGCCAATAAAGCCTTAAAACCTCACTTTTTTAGCAATCCCAGCCAACTTTGAGTTAGAAATTAATGGTTCTTGTAGTGCCATGAATGAAATCCCTTCAGCCTTCTTGAGTGACTTTAATCTGGTGAGAGTCATATTGTTCCCGATCCCTCTCACATTCCAGGTTAATATGTTTATGGTCATTTGAAATATGATTGAATGAGTTTAGCAGACCCTTTCAGCTGTATTATTTTTTGTAGAGAATGAACCTTTAGCCTTCCAACTTTTGGTTTTTTAACCTTAATCGTGTCCACCCTTTTGCTGTCTATTCTTGTTTCAATTAACTTCAGTTTTTGTGAGCTAGGCATGCTTCCAATTCTGTCTTTTATAGGAGAGTTGCTAGATTCTTGGTATGTTTCAGAGTCTCTCATTGATCCAAATAGAGCTTCATTTTCAATAGTCTAAAGTGGTTCAATTATCTCAGCACTTTTCACTTCATTATTTTGCTTTGAACCTGAAGCCTCTTCATATGGTGTTAGACTATTGTTGTAAATTTCCATGTTAATATTGTTGTCTTTCTTTTTCTTTACATTTTTAACACTGATATCTTCAACTCTTGTTGTTGTCTTGCTTGAATCTTGGATTATGTTGTTGTTTGAAGTAGCTTCAACATCTTTAACTTTAATTATCATTGACTTGATTTTAATAGCTTTTGGAGAGTTACTCATAGTAGTTTCCTGTGTGTTTGGTTCATTGGCTTCTAGATTCACTCCCTTCTTCAAGTCTTGATTTTCTGGATGTTTTTTGCAGTTTTGTGAGTCATGTCCGAGGTGAAAACAAGTATTGCAATAAGTTGGTAGACCATTGTATCTCACTTCTTGTCAATAACCATCTCCATCTCCAAAATTGATCGATATTTTGTTGATTGGTTTCTTGGAGACATCCCTTTCAACCCACATTTTAGAGCAGTTATATCTTACCCTATTCTTCTTAGGTACCCAAATAGATAGCAATGTTCCAATAGCTTTTCCTATAAACTATATAGTTTCTTCCTTATACATATATCCAGGCATGTTAGGCCGTATGACCAAAACATGAGTTATCAGACATTCCATCTCTGGATTAAACTGAGGCATCCATTTCAATAATCTCATAGTTCTTTATCCAACATTCCACACATTTCTCTTCCAGAGTCTTCTGATATCCTCTTTATTGTTGAATTCAATTAAGATATGCTTATAATCCCCGTGAGTAAGGTTATAACCACTTGGAAAATTAAAATTGTCTTGGAATCTTCTAATTACTTCAGTAGATGGTTTCCAGTAGAAAATTTCCCTATGAGAGTTTGCTTAGTATTTTATTCTAGTTTTGCTTTATCTTTGTAATAAAACCTTATAACCTTATACCAATTTGATTTCTTGTTCTCGTGATTACTGGATCATCGCTATTTTTTTGCTTCCTTTTGAACAGATCAACAAACATAGTTTTATATTGATTACCTTGACTCATTTCTTCCTGATTGTTCTTATTAAAATCTTCAAAAGTTAGGTTATCTGTAACATTTGTTATTTCATTGCAGATCAAGAGAATATGATCATTGCAAAGAACATTCTTCAGAGGTTGAGTCTCTGTTTTTCTGGGAATCAGAGCAGGATACTCTGTATTTTTGGGCAAGAATTCAACTGTAATTCCATGTTTGATGACGATTTGGATGAACTTGGAGACAAAAATTCTCTCTCTTCCATTATAATATAGACTTCACTTTTTGAGTAATCTATCAAACTCTATCTGCTTCCATTGATTACCAGATATTCAATAAGATTTCTCTCTGTTCTTGGAGGTAAAGAACAGAGGTTTTCCTACTCCTTCCGGTTCAAAAAATTGATAAAACATATATATAAACTACACACTAATATAATATTATCCTTGGATAAATCACAAACTTATTTTTATTTAGTTTAAAAATAATTAATACTTATAAAAATATGGTTTATGTATATAGTATTGATTGTTTTCGTTTCCAACTTATATGAAAATTTTGAAGGCACATAATAATTATATTTATGATTTCAAAAGGATTACTTTATATTTTATAAAATTAAAATTAACTTTTTTAACAGATGTTAAAATAAATTTATTTCGTAAAAGTGTTACAAAGATATAGTAACAATGTTTGGTCTTTGATATAACTAGGATCAGAAATGATTTTGGGTATTAGATCTATATTTACAATTTCTTCTTCTACTTGTCTTTTAATGTTATTTATTTATGCTCGTAAAAGTCTAATTGTTTAATAAGGCTTTTTTCTTGTTTCTTTTCATTATGTCTCGTTTTTTGGAAATTTGTGATTTTTCTTTAACCTTCAAAACAAGAAATGGTCTTAGGGTTAGTGATCTTAAGTAACATTAATTTTAAATTCTTAAATACCCCATATTGATACTATGTAACAGTAAAATAACATTTAGAGAAGCAAGAGATTGATTGGATATAAATTGGAAATTTGATTGATTTTTAATACAAAATTTGACAATCAAATCAACAACAATATTATGTTCTCGATATATATGCATAATTACCATTTGTGATGATATTAGGTTTCTACAACATGTAATAATCTGGTTCAAGTACCAGTGGGATTTTCCAAATGCTAATATGTCAAATAAAATTAAGGAATCCACTTTAATGTCAACCTGTTTAAAATCATGATTCTTACAGTATATAGTAGACCATCTAGTAATGCACGTGTTTTAGCCATTAATGGAGTATTTTTTCCTAATAGAGTACCTTTAGTAACTATTAGTTCACCATGCTCACTGCGAAGAACAAAAACACTGCTAGACTCACCATTAAAAGAGATGAGCCATCACATATAAGTTTTAGTCTGGATGGTAAAGGTGGATGTTATTTAATGTAGATACAAGTATTGAAATTATTTAAATGGTTAAAACAGTGCAAGTCTCAAGTAGATTTTAAGTTTCCATCCCAATGTTTTTGTTTGATGATGTTTGAATGACATAATCTATAGTTTGGTTGGATGAAGACTTAATTTTGTTATATTTGGAATTATTCCTTGCCATCTAAATAAACCAAACAATAATGAATTGTAAGATGGTTCTCATATGAGTGTTTTTCGAGGTTGACGGGAACCATATGTTAATAACATGGTTTATCGTCATGTGTTTACCTAAGGTGATGCCAAATAAATCAGAGAAATGTTGCCGAAAACCTCAAGAGACATGACACGATACAAATAGATGAATCAATGTTTCAAAATTTTGGCAATGTTGTCACTTGGAGGCCAAATTAAATATTTTTTTTTATGTAGGAGTGAATCTATAAATATTAATTGGTTTAATATTCTCCAAAGAGTGAAAGAACACTTCTTTGGAGAAATATTATTCCAGATCTTCTTTTTTATTAGACAGTTTTTTTAATCTTTAAATCTAATTGAATTCCATGTCTTTAAGATTAAATTTTCCATCTAGAGATACTTTCCATAGAATATTATCTTCAGAGGAAAGATTAACGGAAGTTTTCTGAATTCTGTTGATGTTTAACTGCAAATCATTGTCTCTTAATTTAGGTAGATTCCATTCATTGTTTGACCAAAATTCAGATACCTTAGTTTTTCTATACCAAAGATTATTTTCATTTGGGGAGAGGGTTATAAAAGGATAAATGTGGCTCTACTTATCCATCCAGAAGTCTATATTTCCATTTCTAGGGATCCAGAATATGTGTTTCTCAGCTAGTTGTTTGATTCTAAACATTGTTTTCCATGCTTTTGAGTCTGTTTGTTTAATGGATGTTTAAAGAGGGTGGATATTTAGGCAGTATGTTGCTTGCATAAAATTGGCTCATAGAGCTTTATTTTCTCTAAGAGTTAACTATAATATAAATGAAAATGTTGATTGTATGACATTAAGCTTTATGATGTTTAAACCATTTTCTTCAAATGGTTTACACATTTTAGACCATTCTGACCAAATGATTGTTTTGTTGTTTTCATTGTATTTTCGATATGATATTATTTGGTAGCTGGATATTTTGCATATAATATATTGGAAATGCTAGGAGGACTGATTTGATTAAAATCAGTCTCCGAGCAAACGATAAAGTTTTAGTGTTCCAGTCTGATATTTTAGATCTTATTTTGTCTATAAGGTCATCATAGTGGAAATAGTTGATGTTTGAGTGAATTGGGTTCCCAGATATTTGAAAAGTAAATGACTATGTTTGAATCCTAACTTGTTTTCAATAGATAATTATGATTCTATTCATCGGATGAGTGAAATAAAAGTAGTTTTATGTTTATTAACATGTTGACCAGATAACTTTGATATATGTCAAGAAAATTAAACATTTTATTGACATTATTTAATGATCCATTTGAGAATATTATAACATTGTCTGCGAAAGACAAACAATTAATTTTAATTTTAAGGGAACCTCGGGTGTTGTATCTCATGGTCAAATGTTTGTAATAAATTTTGTTAATTCCTCTAAGTAATAACTATTCTGCAATGATAAACAGGCTGGGGGATAAAATGTCCCCCTTCCTGATACCGTTACAAGAATTGAAGTATCCAAAATATATTCCATTTATGATAGCTGGACATACAATATTTTATATACCTTTTTTGATTAAGTTAATGAAAGGTAAGTTAAAACCAAAGGCTTTCATTACTTGATATATGAAATTGAAATCTATCTTGTCAAAAGCTTTTGACATATCAAGATTAAAAATTATATTTACTCCCCTAGACTTTCTATTAAGGTCATGGGCTAGTTCCTAAGTTATGAATATGTTTTCTTGGATATTTATCTTTTCATTATCGGCACGTTGGGAGTAGTTTAGATATTATGTTGTTTATTTGCTTTGACAGTATTCTATTGAATATTTTACAAAGGCTAATGGTCCTAAAGTCCTGCCATGTTTTGGAGTGTTTAATTTAGGGATCATACATATTAAAGTAGCAAAAATACCTTTTATTATTGACCAACATGATTGGTAGAATCTAGATTTGAATCCATCAACTCTAGAAACACTATTGTTGTTAAGGTTCTGGATTATATGATAGATTTCTTCTATTGAAGGGTTTTTTCAGTAGAAAATCATTATCTTGGTCAATTAATTTATTTAGAATTAGATCAGGTATAATTTTTAAAATGTGGTTGATTGGCTTGTTGTTTAATACAGCTTTAAAATGTTGAACAATATAATCACCGATTAATTTTTTTTATCTTCTATCCAAATGTTGTTATATGTAATTCCATTAATTATATTCCTTTTTCTTCTCTTTTTCATAAAATTATGGAAGGTTTTGGTGTTTTAATCACCATCTTTAGCCATAGAGATACACGTGTTTGTTTCCAGAAGGTTTCTTTTCTGGCAAGCAAATTTAATTTAATTGCTCTAAGTTTTGAAATGTTGGATTTGTTGTTAGGATTATCAAATTCTTCAAAATGTCTTTCAAAAATTTAAACACCTTCTTCTGATTTAGCAATGCAGCCAAAGATGTTACCAAACACTTCTTTGTTCCATATTATGAGCTTGTGTTTAAGCCTTCTTAATTTTTCCAAGAATATATGTATATGAGATCCATACATTTGGTCATTCCAGTTTTTTTCTACTATTTTAAGAAAGTCCTTATGCTGAAGCCACATATTTTGGAATATAAAAGGTGGTTTGGTGACAGAGGAGTTTAAAGATATGTATATCACTAAGGGTGAATGATCTAAGGCAGTTCTGGCCATATTTTTCATCCTAGTGATATCAAATGAATCTTTCCAAGAGGCGTTGTGTAAAGCCCTATCTAAGCGCTTACACTTATTATTGTTAGAACTTGTAATTCTAGAGTCTTCCAAATTACAATCCATTATCATGTAGTTAAATTCATCCATTCCTCTAATGTAGAGGGTTCAACATGCAAGTTTTTCACTTGTGTCGGAGATTGTGTTAAAATATCCAACCACATGCCATAGAAGGGTTGTTTCAGATATTTGTCTTAAATAATCCCAAAGAGGTAATCTTTGGGATCTAATACATTTAGCATTCACTATGATAACCAGTGTTGCTATATTTGAAGCAGAATGGTTCACCATAGTGTGAACAAATTGATCATTATTGTCAAGTATTTGAACATTGAAATGTTTCCTCCAAATTGTTTGTAAAATTTGTTTCAAAACCAAATTTGTTTTTGTTATTTTTTCAATTTTTGCATAGATGTCATTGGCTTTTGAAGAGCAATGAAATCTATGTTATCAGTTTTAACAATATTTTTAATTCTTCTTATCGTTCCTTTCTTTCATACATCTTTTGCATTCCAATTTAAGAATAATATGGTCATTTAGAGGTTGATTTTGAGGATCTAATTTATCATTTGAAGTTCAATGGCTTGTTGATTAAGTTACCCCTTAAACTTTTAATCTTTGGTATGGGTGATTTTTTAGATGCATGTTTAGATGTTTCTTTTCTCAGAAGTGGCTTATTTATGACAGGTGAAACATGGAGGGTTAATGTTGTTCTAGTTTTAGGTGAAATTAACCTTTTTGCATGTAATGTTTATTTTCTATAACATATAATATCTAAAATATTTTAGATAACGGTGGTTGTGACTAATAATGATAAAGATTTATGAATTAGAACATGATTTAAAATGATGGGAGGAGTAATAAGAATAAAGATGCATACTTTATTGATTGGAATACTACACATGGATTACAACTATAACTAATACGACCGTTTTAATACTTTCATGTCTAATTATGACTATATCTAGTGTAACCATTAAACTATCTTCATGTCTAACCATGGATAAAATAGTTACACTACAATTACTTTAAAATTAATACAAAGCTACTTTAATACCCCATTTAAGTTGGAAAGTGTAAATTAAGGACTCCAAACTTATGACACAAAAAATCAAATTGATCTTTCCCGATTTCTTTGGTAAATATGTCTGCCAACTGCATTTTTGTAAAATTATAGCATAGGATAATTATCATAGTTTAATTTTTTCCTCAAATTATATGATTATCAATCTCAACGTGTTTAGTACGCTCGTGAAAAATTGGATCAGACGCAATATGTAAAGCCGATTGATTATCGCAAAATAATGATATCGGTTTGTCTAAGTCAACCTTCAAATATTTAAGTATATATCTCAACAAGGTTCATTCCAATCAAGTATTCGCTATTTCTCTATATTCTGCTTCCGCAAATATATTAGCATGCCAACTAGTCTCCGATATCTATTTCAATGATGAAGTAGCTCATCTTAATTGGTTAATTTCAAATTCTGCTCCATTAGAATATTTTCGGGTTTTACTCCTAACAAACACGTATCTTGAATAATATATATTGAATATTTTATTTTGAGACATAAATATTAATTTCTTAGATCGAGAAATTCAATATCTACAAATTAATCTAACTCACCAAGATCTTTAATATGAAAATGTTTGAGTAGATAATTCTTCAACAATTTGATTTCATGCAAGTCGTTGATAGTCAATAAGATATCATCAACATAGATGAGAATAACAATATATTTTTTCCATTGTGATTTAGTAAAATTAGGGTTTGAGAGTCAATTTTTTATTATAAAAATGCTCGAAACCCTACGCAAAAATTACAGATTGTTTCTCACGAAATAAAATAAAGCCCAACCCAATTTCAAAGAAATTTAAGCTAGTTAATTATTTTAATTAAAAGTAATAAGAGGAGAAAAATGCAGAAAATTAACGAAAATAGTAAAAAAGAGCCTAAACGATGGATTTTCGAGCATGAACTTCATCACCAGGCTTCGACCTCGTGATACTTTCAAAATTTGTTGGTTTTCTCGAAGCGCTTAATTTGAGTAGTCTCATCATCTAAAGCCCGTTTCTGTTTGTCCAAAAAGATCGTATAACCATGGACTTGTGCAACTACATAAAAAATGCACGACGTGTAAAGTTATAACCCACACATAATTTTATTTTATATATTATTTGAAAAACAAGTGAATATGATACTTCTTTTATAATTTATTATGATTCAAAAATAAATTTGCTACTGAAAATTTCAATATGTAAATGTATACCATATTTTTGTTATATTTCAGCAGGAATTCAACATGTGAGAAATTGCTTTAGGCTAGACTGAAATGAGACTCTTTTTAGTTAAAAAAACAAGATCTCAGTTGGATGAAGATCCGCTTTTATTAGAACATGACCATATGATATAAGTTTTTGTAAATTAAGGGTATTTTAAACAATTCAATTTTTTGAAAAAAATAGATTGAAGTCTTGTTCTAACAAAACAGGGTCTCATTTTAGCCTAGCCCATTTCTTAATGAACCACAGAAGCATTTCTTTTTTATAATAAAACTAATCATAGTTTATACAAAAAAATTCAATAAGTAAGGAATAAAGTGTTTCTCTATGCCATAAAAGAATATATAAATATCACTTTTCAATGAAAAACCATTCTAAAACTAAGAATTGCTTGGCTAAGTTTGTTGATGCGTAGAAACCAATTCAATTGGTATCAACTTCTTTAGAGTCGAAGATGGAGATTTCAAAGCTTCACAATTTCTATTTTGATGACCCTTTCTATTTTGAAGGCGTCCAAGAGAAGATGCGAGCCTCTTCTCATAATTTAAGTCAAATCGATAATTTTAGAGTAGGTTTTTATAATTTTTGTGTTGCTTCTTAGTTTATGGTACTCGATTTCTTATTTTTCATTTATTTAGATTCTAAATAGAAGATGTATCCGATTCGAAGTTTTTCGATATGTATTTTGGTATGGTGAACTTTTTTTATCTTTATGTTTTTTAGGATTAATGATTTTTGATTCATGTTTTGTCAATTATTTGATTTGATTTTCTTTCTATTTTTGATAAGGTTTTAGTAATTCCTTCTAAGCTTTTACACATTCTCAATTGTGTGTCATGTTTTTGTTTTTGTTATTTTTTTATGAAAGCACCAAATATTTTTAATATTTTTGTTTTATTTTTAGAATTACGACCGATTTTATATGTTAATTAGCATGTTAGCATGATTTTTCTATCATATATTTTTTCTTATTAACCATCAGTGTTTGGATAAAAATATCATAATTTATGCTATTTTTTCGAATAATATAACAAGCCGAGATAAATTATGCATTATTATTTTTGAAAGAGATTATAGTTTTTGTTAATTTTTGTTTCGTTGTTAAAGGTAGGACAAATTTTGTATGTGAACTACGATGTTAGCAATATTTTTTCTACCAAATTTTATTCAGATGGTTAAATATGCGAATAAACAACCATGTCATAATTGATCATGTATTTTCAAAAGATATAACAAGACAAGATATACTATGTTTACCTACAAACAAATATATCATCTATATATATATATATATATATATATATATATATATATATATATATATATATATATTAGATAAGACATGACATATCATGTTACTACAAACATCTGTCTTCTTTTTATTAAAGATATGAATTTTTTATATATATTTCTGTTTCATTATTAAAGGTATGCCAATTTTTTTATGTTAATAAGCATGTTATCATGATTTTTTCTACCAAATTTTAAGTTTTGCTTATCATTTCATAATATATCTTGTATTTTAAAAAGATATAACAAGGTATGACAAATAATGTTTACCTATACAAAAATATATCTCGTATATATATTAGGTAAGGCAGTACATATTATGTTTTACTACAAAAAGTTTCCTGTTTGTGAAAGGCATGATTTTTTTTATAGTGTTTTTATATTGTTAAAGGCATAACATGTTTTTTTATGTTAATAAGCACGTTAGCATGGTTTTATTACCAAAATTTTAGTTCTGATTCAACAACAGTGTTTAAACTATCATTTTATAATATGTCCAGTCTTTTCGAAAGTTATAACAAGGCATGACAAACTGTGTGTACCTACAAATATTTCCCCTACTTTTTTTGAAAGACAAGTTAGATTTTGTAAAGTTTGTTTCATTGTTAAATGCATGTTAATTTTTTTTTTGTATGTTAACAAACATGTTAGTATGAATTTTTCTTGTATATTTTAGTTCGGATTCAACATCTGTTGATAAACAACTATGTCATAATCTGTCATGTTTAAAAGAACATATAACATGACCTTTTATATTATGTTCACCTACAAACATCTATTATATTTTTTATAAGTATCAATGACTTATGCTGTTTATTTTGTTATATTTTTATAAGTAATTCATAGATGAATGTGTTCAAAGTTTTTTCAGATTTGGTGTGAAGTCCATGGTTTATTCAGTATTTAATTTTAAAATTTTTGGTGTTATTTTGTAATATATATTGAGTAGATAACATTGGTTAGATATGATTTACATGAGATTGTATTATTTTGTTGGAGATGTTAAAGATATTTTGTTAGAAAATGAATTTGATTTTAATAATTTGATTGTTTATTTGACCTGATTAAAACCTAACCCTTTGGAACTGAATATAGAGGAGAAGATTAACATATGAATATTTGACAAACACCTAACCCTTTGGAATGAAGTTACTATTAATATTTTAGGACATATGAATAAAGTACTTAGTTCATCTTGGTCTAATAGTATTATTGGTATTTGTCAATTAACTAGTGGTGGTGCTTAAGAAGTTTATCATGGCCTTTCTAAATTTACTTCATAAATGGGTTTCTCTTTTGAATATGTTCGTGATCATAAGATAAATATTACTGTTCAATGTAAATTAAAGATTTCTACTGGTTGTGGGTGGTTTATTCGTACATGGGAGGATAAGACTACAAGTAATATGTGTATATCAAAATATCGAGGACATCATTGCGGTGATGTGTTTAAATTAAATAAGTCTGAAATTTTGAATTCTGATATAACTTCAAGTGAAATTATTCAAGATTTTAGGTCCAATCATACTATTAGACCTAACTAATAAACTGTTTAAATGCATATATGAGTTTGATATATCATATCGTTTAGCTAGAAATGGTATCATTAAAGCAAAATACTAGGTTTTTGGTGATGTTGCGAAATCTTATAGTCGATTAGTTAAATCTTTGATGTAGTTAGGTCAGTTGATCATAATTCTCTTGTAGTATTGAAGTGTGATCCTTTGTTGAAAGAGTTTTTATGTTGTTTCATTGGTTTTGGTGTTTGTTTTTATGGCATTTAATATTGTTGCCCAATGTTGTTTTTAGATGGTATATTTCTTCAATCAAAGTACAAAGGAGCATCGTTATAGCAACTACAAAAGATGGAAATAATGGTATGTGTTTTGTTTTTTTTACTTTTACATGTTATATATGTATATTATTTATTTATTATTTATTTTTGTAGGTATGTTTTTTTATTGTAGTTGGTTCTTGAAGTTATTTTTTTTGGTGAGTAAGGAATACATTTTATTTATGACCTATACTTAAAATTAGTTAATTTAGTTAATTCATTCATTTTGTATGGTTCATATATTTAGAAATCTAAAAGATAAACTAAAAAGAATGAGTAAAGGTTTGTGAGTCTAAATGGTTAGGAAATTATGGAAATGTGTTATGACTCCAAATGTTGATATGTATAATGTTGCTTTGAATTATTTGGTTACAAAATATGGTGATAAAGTTATTGAGTTTATGTATAATTTACGAGATAAAGTTTTTTCAAATATGTTTTTAAAGGTTATCGTTATGAGGAAATGACATCGAATGTTGCAGAATTATATAATGCGCAAATAATGTTTTTTTTATAGAATTTCCCAATTGTTGAGTTTATTGACCATATAAAATTGAATCTAATGGAGCAAATGTCGCACCACTTATCTGCTAGTGGAAAATTTATCCTTTTTTATTGACCGTATAAGATTGCGTATGTGTTATAACATCCACAACATAATTCTATTGATGTTATTGATCAATATTATTTGGTATCAACATATAGAAATTGTTATAGTATGCCAAGTCAACATATTACCGTTAATATTCAATGTAAGGCTTCTAGTCATATTTCTAATTTGTCATAGGTTCTTCCTCCACAAGTTCAAAGGAAGCTAAGAAAACATAAGAAGAATAAAATTGCATATTTGGGAGAAGTTGTTTAAAGGAGGATAAGTGTTGTAAATGTAATAAGTTAGCATTCCATAATAAAAGAACTTGTAATGAAGTTTAGGGTTAATTATTTTTGTTGATTATATTCTATTGCAAGACATATATCAATTATTATTGAATGCGTAGAACTTTTTTTTCAAAATTATGTTTATTTTAGATCTGATTTTTATATTGATAATTTTTATGTTTAATGAATTTTATATATTTTATTATATGACTTCGTATGTAGTTTTTTTGGGATAAAATTTTAATTTGTCATATGTTTGTTTTGTTTTTAACAAGGTAGGGTAGATTATATTTGTGTTTTTATTTGTTTTGGCTTTCAACTTGGAAGGTCAGATTATTATATGACTTTCTTTGTATTACTTCCTTTTTATGGTGGATCATATTATTTAAATAATTTTTATTTTTTTTATCTTTAATATGACATGTTAGATTATGATGTGTCTTTTTTATCTTTAATAAAACAAATTAGATTATTATCTAACCTTTTTCGTTTATTTATTCAATATGATAGATCATATTATTTATCTGACACTTCTTTTATTTTTTTCAATATGTCTGGTGAGATTACACCATATCTTCCATTTTATTATTTTTACATTGACGTGTGAGATTATTTTATGATATTCCTTATTTTTACCTCGAATATACAGGTTATAATTAATATCTAACTTTTATTTTTTGTCATTAATATAGCATGTCAGATTTTATTATGACATTCTTTATTTTTTTAACTTGCGATGTAATATTGTTATATAATATTCTTTGAATTTATCTTAAATATGGCAGGTCATATTATATCATGACCTTCCTTGTTTTATTTTTAAATTGACATGTTAGATTATTTATGTGAATTTTTTTGTATTTATCTTAAGATCAAATTATAGATTGGTTTTTTTTAAAATTTTAACTTGCTAGGTTAGATTATTATCTCAATTTTTCTTATTTTTATCTTTAATATGACATTTCATATCATTTTTTCATGTTCATTATTTTATTTTTAACTTGGCTGATTATATTATTATATGGCTTTGCTAAATATTTTTAGTTTTCATATGAAATTATTATTTGACCTTGTTTGTTATTGATTTTACTTGGCATGTCAATTTATAATTTAACAGTCTACATTATTATCTATCGTTTTTTTTACTGTAACAAGTCATATTATTATTTTACATTTCTTGTTTGAATCATTAATTACAAAAATTTTACACTCCACCATATCGATTAGTTTCTTAATTTCACTATTAACAAAAATGATATTAACATACATTTGATATAACTCCAAGTCCAAGTGTTCAGCTAGTGCCATGATTGTCCTAAAAATAGTCATTTGATGAAAACGGAGAGAATACCTTTTTGAAGTCAATCCTTTTACGATAAGTTATACTTTATGTCACTCTACAGTACACTTGGAATCTCGTTTGGTATGTAAATCACTAATGCTCAATCAGTTTCTTTACTTTAAGTAATAGGACAAGCTTTCGAATTGGATTGTATTGCATTTACTTGTAATCTTCCTTCATAGTTAAATCCATAATTGACAATCATAACTCTTTATAATGTCATGGAAACACGACAGATCATTTACATTTATATCACATGAATTTTGAAGTTCTTGAAGATATATTATATGATATGAAAATATTTCATTCTTCGTTTTTATAGTGGACCTTCTTAAGGATACTTATCACTTCAGTTTATACTTTTTAAAGAGGTAGTTTCATCTTCATGAAAAATGTCATATTGTTCTCCATGTTGAAAATTAATATCATTTTGATTATCTTTATATTATAATGTAACCAAATCATTTTGCATTTGAGTATCTTTCGTAGAATCCTCTAATTGAACATTTGTTCTATTTTGAGTTTCTTCTTTTTCTAACGGTACTAATATAATTGGAATTGTATGATATCTGAGTATATTTATTAGAATTACCATCAATATCTATGTATGCTTTCTTAAACATAACATTCTTAAAGAACCTTGATGTTCTATTCTCAAATATACTTTTAGCGGAAGTATCCTGAAGCGTATGATTTTGTCAATCAAATATGCGATTCATGTTAGATGAACACAATATTGTATACTAAGGAACCATGATGTACTGCTCTAGTTACTTGAAAAAGAGTACATGATGTTGTTTACTTGAACCGTTGTATATGACATAGTAATATCCATCACAGTCAGATTTAATGCACTTAATGTTCTTACCAAATTATTTTTCAACTCTGACCTTAAAAACTATGAACTTGTCTTAGGATATGATTTCTTATGAATAATACATAGATTGAGAAGTCAACTATAAATTATATAAAATATCAATGCTCGTTCCATTATTCTTCTCGGAATGGTCCATAAATATTAGTATATATCAGTTCCAAGCGTTCTTTTGCTTTGTATGCACCTAAACTTTTTGTTTTAGTTTACTTTTTTCTTGACGCGTTGGATGCAAGCACCAAAATTTCAATAATAAAAGAAACCCGATAAAACTTAAGCAAAACATTTATTCATTCTAGCCTTAAAGATATGACCTAATAGTTTGTACCAAAAATGTTTTGCAGTTTTAGTTTATAATTTAGTTTATTGGGTATATATATGTTTATTACCTTTTTGTAATGCTAAATAGTATTTTATTAATATAAGTTATCATGCATTGTTAAATATCCAATACAAAACACATTATTATGTAAAGAGACAACCATTTGACCATTCCCAAAAACCCATGAATAACCAAAAGTATCTAATATAATAAAATAAATCAAATTATAAATTGTCTTTCGGATACGCAACACACCCACTAGAAAGTAACATCTGAAACCACCAATTTATGAAACTAAGAAAGTGTTATAAAATACTATGCAATTATCACTAAATGGCTCAAGCACAGAATATATGCGAATGAAAGATTTAAATGAAACACAGGATTTAACGTGGTTCGACAATTGTCTACGTCCACGGGCGCTGCCAGAGAAAAGAGTTTCACTATGATAGAAAAGGTTACAGATTTCAGATTTTGTTTTGTGTCGCCCTAGTAATCTATTTATAGGGAATTAATAGACTTACTAGACTATGGGCCTAATGGGCTCATACCACAAGACTAACTGAAGTAATTGGACAATATCCAACACAAAACTGTCCTGCCGGACACAGTACACTGTCAAGGCACTATTCGAACTGCCGGACACAGTACACTGTCAAGGCACTATTCGACTCATTCACAACAAATCTTCCCCTTGAGGCGAATATCCTTTCTTCACTATCAACAAAGAATCTTCTCTTCTTCTGACTCACCAAATGCCCTTAAGGCATTCACTCTATACTGCGAACATCGATCCAGTTTAGGCATTCCCTAAACTTTCGAACTGATACTTCCTTGGTCATTATATCTGCTGGATTATCGTGTGTAGACACTTTCTTCACATCAACAATTCCCTTTGATATTATATCACGAATAAAATGATACCTGACATCTATGTGCTTTGTATGTTCATGGTGCATCTGGTTCCCTGTAAGGTGTATGGCGCATTGACTGTCACAAAACATTTTTGTAGTAGTCCTATCCAAGCCCAAATCTGCCACCAAACCTTGCAACCATATTGCCTCTTTAACTGCTTCTGTTACCGCCATGTACTCTGCCTCTGTTGTAGACAAAGCTACAGTAGCTTGCAACTTTGCTTTCCAACTGATCGCACTCCTAGCTAGAGTAAATACATATCCTGTCAGAGATCTTCTTTTATCCATATCACTTGCAAAATCAGAATCAACAAAACCAACCAATGATCCTGCAACATCATTCAGCGATTCACCAATACCGGTTTTGTTAAAAGTTAAGCCAACGTTCACAGTATTCTTTTGAAGAGATTCAATCTCTTCCCCTATAGCACCAATCCATCGATCTGCCTCTGAACTCGCTATAGCTTCTCTGTAGCTACTAGGTTCCTGCATCTCAACTTCTTCTGCAACTGACAGAGCATATGCAACTAGATTCGCATACCTTTTTGGAAGTCTAATATCTCTTCTTTCTCTGCCCAATGCTATGCTATAAGGTTGTCGTTCTGGTTCATGCGCATCATCGTCACTATCATCCGATGCTGACGCTTCACCTCCTGATTCTGGATCCACCTCAGAACCACTTGAATTATTGGACCTGCTAGGAACTGATTCTACTTCAAGCTCCACGTGTTCACTCACAACCGATCCTGATTCGACCATTTCTCCTACTTCCTTCTGACTGTCTATCGAAGCAAACTCATTAAAAGTAACGTCCCTACTGATGAGAAAACCTGGAGACTTTGGAGAGGTACACCATAACCTATATCCCTTCACTCTAGTAGCATATCCTAGAAATATGCATCTCTTTGCCCTCGGATCTAGCTTACCATCTCTCACATGAGCATACGCAGGACAACCGAACACCCTCAAATGTTCATAATCAGCCGACGATCCAGACCAAATCTCAAAAGGAGTTTTACAATCAATAGCCGTTGATGGAGACCGATTCACCAAGTAACACGCTGTATTGATAGCTTCAGCCCAAAAATCCTTTCCTACACCGGAATGTGAGAGCATACTCCGTGCCTTGTCACAAAGCGTTCTGTTCATTCTTTCTGCGACTCCATTCTGTTGTGGTGTTCTAGAACAAGTGCGATGGCGCACTATTCCCTCAGCTTCGCAGAACTCGTTGAACTCACGACTGCAATATTCTAACCCATTATCTGTCCTAAGACGTTTGATTTTTCTTCCTGTTTGCTTCTCAATCATCGTCTTCCATTTGACAAAGGTTGAATATGCCTCATCTTTCGTTTTCAGAAAGTAAACCCACACCATCCTTGAATAATCATCAATCAAACTCATGTAGTATCTGGCTCCGCTCTTGGATGGAATTCTGTTTGGACCCCAAAGATCTGAGTGAATGTAGTCCACTGTGCCTTTAGTCTTTCTTACAGCCGATTGGCTGAATTTGACTCTAGTTTGTTTACCAAACACGCAGTGCTCACAAAATCCCAATGATTCTGCTTTATACCCTTTCAACAAATCTCTCTTTCCCAAAACAGCTAATCCTCTGTCACTCATGTGACCAAGACGCCAATGCCACAACTTATTTTGATCCTGCCTACTTTGGCTATTACTCCCTGATGATGCTACTGCAGCATCGCCCATAACAACACTCCCCTGGAGAATGTAAAGACCCTTCTGCAAACTACCTTTCATGCATACCATTGAGCCTTTTGTCACTTTGATTACACCATTTTCTGCATGGTACTTGTAACCCCGAGAGTCTAGAGTCCCAAGAGAAATCAGGTTTCTTTTTTAACCCAGGAACATGCCAGCACGTCAAGATTCTAACAACCCCGTCAAACATTCTAATTCTGACGTTACCAATACCACCAACAGTCAACGAATGATTGTTCCCTAAATAGACAGTTCCCTGCATTGGCTTGTAGGTATCAAACCACTGCTTGAACTGACACATGTGATATGTAGCGCCAGTATCAAGTACCCAAGAGTTTTTCCCAAAGTCTGAACTCACGGACAATACATCTCCTTTACCACTGTTTTCACTATCGTCAGAATCGTTCACACCTTCAACAATGTTTGCTGTATTTTCCTTTTGATTTCCCTTCTTACCATTCAGTTTCGGACAATCTCTCCTATAATGACCCTGCTCACCGCATTCATAACAGTTTGAGTGCTTCACCCTTGACTTGGACCTCAAGTTCTTCCTTCTTAAAGAACTCGCTTTGCTTTTAGATCTTCCCCTAGTCATAAGACCTTCCCCTTCAGCTTGATTGTCTGGCTGCAACTGTCTCATCTCTTTTGATTTCAGTGCCCCTTTGACATCTGCTAGCGATAACTTATCCTTACCATACATAATGGTATCTACGAAGTTTTCATAGGGAGCTGGTAACGATCTCAATACAAACAAAGCTTGATCCTCATCCTCAATATTGATATCTATGTTCTCCAAGTCCATTATAATTGATTTAAAATTATCTAGGTGCTCTGTTATGGACATACCTTATTTCAATCTGAAATCATACAAACGTTTCTTCAAATATAATCGGTTTACTACTGATTTCTCTGAGTAAAGATCTCCTAGCTTTCTCCATGCGCAGGCAACAGTCTTCTCACCACTAATCTCGCGAAGCACATTGTCTTTCACACTCATTAAAATCCAGCACAAAGCCCTTTCTTGAAGATCTTGTTTCTCCTCTTCTTTCATCTCTTCTGGTAACTTATTCTCCACAGCCCTCCACAGCCCTTGCAGTACCAATGAAGATTTCAGTTTAATCTTCCACAACGTAAAGCTGGATCCCCTATCAAATTTTTCAATCATGCATTTTGTTGCTGTAGACGCCATTGTGAAACCCTAATTGCAAAAGCCCTAATTTCACCACGTGGCTCTGATACCAATTTTGTTATAAAATACTATGCAATTATCACTAAATGGCTCAAGCACAGAATATATGCGAATGAAAGATTTAAATGAAACACAGGATTTAACGTGGTTCGACAATTGTCTACGTCCACGGGCGCCGCCAGAGAAAAGAGTTTCACTATGATAGAAAAGGTTACAGATTTCAGATTTTGTTTTGTGTCGCCCTAATAATCTATTTATAGGGAATTAATAGACTTACTAGACTATGGGACTAATGGGCTCATACCACAAGACTAACTGAAGTAATTGGACAATATCCAACACAAAACTGTCCTGCCGGACACAGTACACTGTCAAGGCACTATTCGAACTGCCGGACACAGTACACTGTCAAGGCACTATTCGACTCATTCACAACAGAAAGAACTTTATAGGGAAACCATCATTCGACCGAGGTAAGAACCATATTAAGATTAACGAAACTTTGGAGAAAATAATGTACCATGTTCAAGACGAGTAGCAAAAGTAAGAGAAAGATTAATAAACCGAGTACACAAGACAAACTTAATGTGATTCAGATTGTGGAACTAATCATATATCCACGGATGTGCACTCTTTTATAAAAAATAGGTTACAAAAATAATCTCAAACACAAAATACTCAATTACTCATTGTTATAAAAGATGACGTGATTCACAAAAATCTCTTTACGATGTTTACCTCTCACCTCACTCCTCTCTCAAAATACATAAATTTATATCTCTGACTTATGAAATATGCCGCTCACGTAATCACATCAAACTTTGCATAACAATATCTTATTCCATTTATAGTTTAAAGAAAACCTTAATTCATTATTAGAAGCTCAAGATTGAAGCCCATTAATCAACAACTGTATAACTCATAATCACTTAATTAAGAAATCTAATAAAGAAATCAAATCAATATTGAAGACCGAATTAATAGTATATCTAATGAATATATGAAGACTAAAAAATAGTAAACCCTATTAAACGACCTAATTAATAGGAAATCTAATTAATATAGGAGATCTAATTAATAGTAAATCTAATTTATATAAAAAAGATAAAAAATACTAGACCTGCACCAGTCTTTAAAGACCAGCTCACCTGTATCCCAGACTTGCACCAGTCTGATGTAGGTCACGAACTTTAAAATCAGAAATACCTTGGTCAGGGCATTTGTAGGATTTTCTTCTCTAGCCATCTTAACCCCCTTCACTTGATATTTCTCCACCACATAGCTAGATAAAGTGTAGTTTAATGTCTACATGTTTAGATCCCTCATTAAATTTTGGATTTTTCATTAGATGATGGGAACTAGTGTTATTACAAAACAAAACCACATCTTGCTCTACAACAGTGAGTTTTCTCAACAATCTCTTCATCCAAATAGGTTTCTTTATGTCCTCCATGGAATCTATATACTCAGCTTCTGTAAATAACAGTGCAACGACCTTCTGTATATACAAGACGTCCAATTAACCACGCATATAAGCACAATAAATAAATAACCCAAAGTAGAGTTCTTTGTATCGAGGTAGCTTGTATTATCAGAGTCCATATACCTTTTGAGCATTATATCACTTGTATCATCCTGATTGTAAAACAACCCTATAACAACCGAACCCTTCAAGTATCTCATGAGCCATTCGAGTGCATGCAAATGCTGTTTTCCTAGATTTAACATAAATCAACTCAAAACACTTACGATGTAGCCATGATATGGTCTTGTTCAAATCATAACATACATAATACTACTAATAAAATTGACATAAGGTATCACTAACATATACTTTTTATCTCATGCTTTGGTTGGTACTTGAGTGACACTAGACTTGAAAACTAAAAAATAGCAAACCCCATCAATATAAAAGGCCTAATTAATATAGAAGTTTTAATTAATAGTAAATCTAATTAATATAGAAATACAAAAAAAATACTAGACCGAACTATTATAAGAGACCGATTAAAATAGAAGATTCAATTTTGAGTTCCTTCTAGTCTATACTTAATATTTCTCTAAATAAGCTTATAGTAAATCCATTATCCATTGCATCTAATGTTCCACTCTTTAGAGACCAGATCACCCTTATCCCAGACTTGCACCACTCTAATATAGGTCATGAGCTTTAAAATCGGATATACCTTGGTCAGGGCATCTATAAGATTTTCTTCTCTAGCCATCTTAGCCACCTTCACTTGATATTTCTCCACCACATATCAGATTGAGTGCAGTTTAATATCTACATGATTAGATCCCTGATCGAATTTTAGATTTTTCATAAGATGAAGGGCATTAGTGTTATCACAAAACAAAACCACATCTTGCTCTATAACAATGAGTTTTCTCAACAATCCCTTCATCCAAATAGATTTCTTCATATCGTTCGTGGAAGCTATATACTCAGCTTCTGTAAATAACAGTACAACGACCTTCTGTATATTGAAGACGTCTAATTAACCACTCATCCAAGAACAGTATATAAATAACCCAAAGTAGAGTTCTTTGTATCGAGGTAGCCTGTATTATCAAAGTCCATATAACCTTTAAGCATTATATCACTTGTATCATTCTGATTGTAACACAACCCTATAACAACCAAACCCTTCAAGTATCTCATGAGCCATTCGAGAGCATGCATATGGTGCTTTCCTAGCTTTTACATAAAAAACTCAAAACACTTATGATGTAGGCATGATCTGGTCTTGACCAAATTATAATATACATAATGCTACTAATAAAATTGACATAAGGTATCAATAACATATAATTTTTATCCCATGCTTTGGTTGGTACTTGAGTGACACTGGATTTGAATTAATAACAAATGAGAATTCTAACCACTTTTTTTAAGACATCGATAAATTTCTTAGAACTTTATATATATACATACATATATTCTTGTTGAGATACAAATAAATACCTTTTTAATATGTTCCTGTTGATCTAATTACCAAGTATCCTCTTAACCTCCCCTATATCTTTCATCTCAAACTCATATATTAGTTGAGTCTTTACCACTTCAATATTCCTTCTATTTTTTCTAACTATTAGTGTGACATCTACAAATAACAACAATATGACTTGTCTCTTCATATGTGTCTTCCCATTTCCACAGACATAATTGTTGTATCAGCTAAGAATATATTTAATGGACCTCATAAAAGAATCAAATCTTCTATTCCACTGCTCGAAGAATGTATCAGCTCATAGAGAAGTCTCTTTGACAAACATAAATAACCCTCATTCCTTTATTCAAACCATACGATTGACCAATGTAAATTTTCTATTCCAATTCACCATGGATGAAGGAAGTAATAAAATCTACTTGAAGATAAAATCTTGCAACAATTGGCAGCAGAACTCTGATGCAGGTTTGTTTCACAAACGGTGAAAATATCTTATTATAATTGATACATTTCTTTTGCGTAAAGTCCTTAGTCACGAGCCTAGCCTTGTATCTGGGTAACTCAACACCAGGAATATATGGCTTATTTTTAAATATCTGTTTACTTCCAACCAAATTATGACCCTCAGATTACTTTACAAGAATTCAAGTATGTATCTTCTTGATAGATCTCAGTTATTCTTTCATGGTAGTAAGACAGTTCTCTTTATTACTGCTCTTGTTAAAATCATGATATGTTGATAAAACATATTCGATCATTTAAATAGATAAAACATAACCAATTAGATTGGTAAAACCATACCTCGGCGGTTGTTTTCTTGGTCTCTGTGCTCTACCTCTTGCCAAATGATAATTGTCAAGATCATGTTGCTCTCCCACATCATCATCTGAGGGCCTTGGAAAACTAGAACCTTTGACAACTTCGTAGTCATGTAGTGGTTGAACTTTATCTGTACGATCTGAAACGGAACCATGCGTAAATTATTCTTTTGTAGAAAAGTCTCCAACTTCACTTTATAGATCATATCCATCATCAACTTCACATCTCTTCCCAGCTATACTAAGTTGAGTCCCCACTGTCTTCTTCAATGACATGTCCTCTTCATTAAAAATCACGTCTCTGATTATCAAATCCTTACGAGGTCCAGGTTCAAATCACCATAACCTATAGTATTTTACTACTTCTAGATAGCCGATGAATAAATATTTTATGGTTTTTCGTCTAAGCTTATCTTTCTTTACATGTTCATAAGCAACAAGTCTCAATACTCTCAAATGTTCTAACTTAGGAATCTTTCTCATCCAGGTGTCTTGTGATAAAGAAACTTAAGCATCGTAAATGGACTTATGTTGATGATATATCAGTCATTATCACAACTTCTCCATAGAAGTTTCAACTTATTCCAACTATATGATGTATACATCTAGCATGTTCCATCAGGGTTTAATTTATTATCTTATTAATCCCATTATGTATATGAGTCCATACTTACAGTTTCGTGTCTAGCAATCCTAAGCTTTTTACGATAGCTAGTGAACTCCTTGTCCACATATTCCAAACTATTATCAGTTTGAAACTTCTTCAGCACTTTCCCGGTTTTATTCTCGCCTAAATTCTTCTAGATCACAAAGATAGCAAATATTTTATCTTTGGTCTTCAAAAGTGGAACATATACTTTTTTAGAAGAATCATCAATCAATGACAAAAAGCACTTTGCAAAACTTATGGTAGCTTCTCGTGCCAGAACCTAAAGGTCTGAATGAACATAATCAAGTACTCCATTGGATGTCTGGTTGCTGGGCAGCAAATTCACCCTCTTGCTCTAACCCGAAATACATTTTCATAAAATCTCAGTTTTTAAACTGCCATGCCATCTAGCAACTTTTGTTTCATTAGTTCATTGAATTCTTTCTCACTTAAATGCCCCAGCCGATGACCATCATTAGGGAGTATTTTCTGTAGAGCATGGTAGTCATGAAGTATTCATACTCTTTCGACAAAAAACTTAGAAGGATGATTGCTTTGGTTTCTTCTCCTCTACCATCACACTAACTGCATCAAGTTTAAGTATGATTCGGTCGTAATGATGTAGGTTCTTTCAGATCTTTATCCTACTATCCATAAAAACATATAAATATGTTTCTTTCGATATAATATATTTGCTAAGGACTTCTTCATGTAAATCGCCTCCAACCAATTCCTTATCCCCAATTTCTTAGTATCTTCAGATACCTTGCACAATACTTCATCTCCCAAACTTAATTAAGGGTATTATGAGGTTTATACTGTGTCACAACATCAAACAATGTAAATTTATCATTAGTACCAGTAGCCAATACCTTATGTACTAGGATAAAGTTAACCTTAATTCTCAAGAGGTTAAAACCATTAGATCCATCTAATATTTCTAGACTAAGCTTCATGTAACTCATCTTCCGTGGCCTTCCATTTTATGGGGTAGATATGCTTCTCGAACGTTCATATAAATAATAAATCTATTTTTTACTAGTTTCTCCAGGCTCACTGCAACACTTGTTAGGTCAACCAAAATTTGGTCGGGCCAAGAACCAATGTTGATTAACAATCATTTGGAGAAAATAATGTAGCTTGTTCAAGAAGAGTAACAAAAATAAAAGAAAGTATAACAAAATTAAGTACACAAGACATATTAACATGGTTCGGTTTGTAGAAATAATCCTGCATTCAAAGGCAATATACACTCTTTTATAAACAAGTAGGTTACAAAAAGACTCTCAAACAAAAAGAGTGAATTACTCTTTGTTACAAAAAATCATATGATTCACATAAACCTTTGTTCAGTCTTTATCTCTCACCTCGTTCCTCTATTAAAAGACCTAAAATTATTAATTAATATAGACGACCCAATTAATAAGAAATATAATTAATATATGAAGACTAAAAAATAATAGACCCAATTAATTGGAAATCATAATTAATATATAAGATCCAATTAATATAAAATCTAAATAATATACGAAAACAAAAAATAGTAGACTGAATTAATATACAATGATAATGGCATAAATACATATTTGACTAAAGACCAATATTCATCTTTCTTATTTAATTTTATTATTTAAATGTAATAATTTTACTCATATTTCTATTTCGATTTTATTTTTGGGCTTAATGGGTTTCAAACCTTGGGCTTGGCCTATGCGGTTGGTTTGGTCCATTACACCAATTTAGTATAATTTAGCCTACAAAAAGGCTTTTAGGAAGCATATTTGGGAGATGAAATATTTATTATAAAAACTCAGACCTTTCCTCTCTAAGAATTTAGAACCCTCCGAAGCATGAATCCTGAAATGAAAATAGATCCTACTACAGAAAATGAGAGAGTTAGGATTGAAGAATAATCTCTCCTAACACCTCATACGAATGATGAAAACCAGGAAAGACTTATTATGCAAGAGGAGCGAGACCATTTACGAGAAGAAATTGAGGTATTGAGGTCTCAAAGAGAAGTTGAAGTGAACCTTATGGGTAAGGTTCATCCATAAAGTAAAAATTATGCTGTGTAAGAGAGTGATCCTCATCATATTCCGAAGAAACAAAAAAATGATAAATCTAAAAAAAATCATCAAACTTTGAAAAAAGAATGTATAACTCGGGATTGTTCTACTTCTTCAGAATCTAGTAAAGGTTAAGTTTTGAGTCTAAAATATCCTCGTCTTCTTCGAGCATTGATCATTATCATAAGAAGATAAAGAGTCACCATGATAAGTGTCAATCAAAAAAATATTCGAACCATCATCATAATAATCACCAAAAGAATAAAGAGAAGAAAAAAGGGTGCCATGAAAAAGTAAATAGGTTGTGAGGTCATTGTATAGACTATCTAACGAGTGATCAATTCTGTATCCAATCTGAACCAAGTATATTTTCCACAACTAATGAAGATCGTCAACTTAGGAAATGGCATAATTGGAGGCAGTCACCTTTGTTATAAAAAGTTATGTCCGGTCATTTACCTAGCCAGTTTGATATCTCAAAGATGGAGAAAGTTCAATGGTAGCAAAGATCCAAATAACCACCTCGAACAATTCAATAATTTCATGATGAATTTTGATGATGATGATAAGCTTTTGTGTAAGAAATTTTCTCAAACCTTTAAGGGCAATGCCTTAAAGTGGTATAACCAACTTTCGCATGGATCAATCAATTTTTTTGACACGTTCTAGATGGTTTTCCGAAGACAATTTGTGGGAAGCAAATAGCATAGAGCTAAAGAAGATACAATAATCCACTATCAATAGTTTGGTGACGAAATCTTGAAGGAGTATACCAAGCATTGGTAAAAACTAAAGATGGTTCTACGAGATGTTTTGCCGATGTGTTTTGGGAGTTTGAAGGTGAAATTGTCCTCGGAAAATGACAATTTTTAAAAGTTTGTGAGAGTGATTTTCGTAGTGATGGATGGTCCAACTCCTTATAATGCTATCTTTTGTAGATCCTCATGTTCAAGGATGCATGTTGTTGCATTAACAGTTCACAAATGCTTAAAGTACACAGTTGGAAGACGAGGGAGAGTTGTTCGAAGTAGCCAAAAAGTGTATAGAGAATCCGATGTCACTGATCTTTCCCCAAAAGTATTAAAGAATGTGGAAGCTAAGAATGAATAGAAATTACTAGGGTCCTCTTTGGATTCAAACAAAATAGATGATCTAAGAGAGACTCCTAGTGCAGTTATTCCATTTAAAGATGTTGAGTTACACAATTTTTCAGATGGAAAATGTGTTAGGATTGGAATTAAATTATCGTTATAAATAAAGAAAAAGTTATTATCACTCTTTTCCAAGAACTTTTATGTGTTTGTTTGTTGTACTGATGATATAACGGGTATATATGCAAGAATCATTTTTCACAAAATAGCTATACGATCCGATATGGGCCCTATCATACAGAAACAAAGGTCATTTTATGTAGAAAATTTTGAAGCCATTGTTAAAGAGGGAGATACACTCATAAAAGTTGGGCATATTTAAGAATCTTAATACCCACTATATACTACTAATACAGTACTTGTGAAAAAGAAGAATAGAAAATGGCATATGTGTATCGATTTTACTGACCTAAACAGAGCCTGTCTGAAGGATCCGTTCCTTGTTCATTGGATAGATCAATTAATAGATTCATTTTCTAGCAACAAGCTACTATCATTCATGGATGCGTTTGCTGGATACAATGAAATACATATGGATCCGAAGGATCATGATCACACTATATTTATCACAGATAGGGATCTACACTGTTATAAGGTCATGCCATTCATTTTGAAGAATGCTGGGGCTACTTACCAACATCTAGTGAATAAAGCATTTTCCATTTGGATTGGAAGAAAGGTTGAAGCTTATATTGACGATATGTTTATAAAGAGTTTAAAGGATAATGATCACTCGTTGATCTCAAATAACTTTATACAACTTAAAGGTCACTAACTTGAAGGTAAATGTAGAGAAGTGCACATGTGGATTACGATCCAAAACGTTTTAGGGGTATGTTATAAATTATAAAGTAATTCAAGCCGACCCAGCACAACTATGTACATTACTTATAATGGATCCTTCCTGACGCAAAAAATAGGTCTAAATATTGACCAGAAGCTTGGCTGCATTGAACAACTTTATATCAAGGTCATCTGAAAAGTGTGCATAATTTTTCCTAATTATAAGGAATGCTAAGGAACACAATTGGTCTTCGAATTATGTTGAGGCATATTTTAAGATCAAATAGCATTTGTATGTAACAAAAATGTTATCCAAGCCGATGGTGGGAAAATCCTCTACATTTATTTAGTAGTATCCGATTATGCAGTTAGTGTAGTTTTGGTTCAAGAAGTTGATATTTACCCTCACACCATTTATTATGTTAGCAAGAGGTTGTTAGATGCTGAAAATTATATTTGAAGCTAGAATAGTTACCCTCGAACCTCTTTTACACTCAAAAATATTTTACAGAAACCTGATGTATCAGGTCCGATGACCAAGTGGTCTGTGGAGCTGGGGGAATATGATATTGATTTTGCTCCTCAAATTGCAATAAAAGCACAAGTTGTAGTATACGTTTTGGTCAAATTCAATTAGGAACGACCATATATTGAATCCTATATTGAAAAACCTATGAAAGAATATGTAGTTTCAACAGATAGAGGGTCTAGCATGCTAGGTTGTGGGGAATGAATTTATTTGTTATCTCCTTTCAAAGATTTAATAAATCAAACAATACGCTTTGGTTTTAAGGAATCAAATAATGAAGCCGAGTATGACGCACAAATAGCTGAGCTATGACTTACCCAAATATGTGGTGCTAAAGGAGTTTGATTGATTAGTGATTCACAGTTACTCATACATCATGGTCAATTCGAAGCAAGAAAAGAACAGTTGGTAAAGTATTTGCATGTATCGAGGGAGAAATTAACCTTTTTTAAATATGTGGAATATGACCATGTGCCACGAGCTGCAAATTTGATGGTCGATTTCTTATCTACTATTGCTTACTCCAAAGTATGTCCCTGGATTTTAATATAAGAATTTATTTCGATAGAATCAGACTTTGAAGTTGGGACTAGCACTAAGGGAAATTTTCTCGTTGATAAAGTATTGACTAAAAAGTTGAAGTTCACAGCACATAGTTTTTTAGTTTTGAGAGATGTCCTCTATAATAAATATTTTAGTAGGACTTTAGTACAATGCCATGGCCATGATGAGTCCTAAGTAATTTTATAAAAATTACATGAGAAGGAAGGCTCTGCCCACTCTAGCTACAAAACTTTAACCAGAAAATCTCTATTAAAATGGTATTCTTGGCCTTCCATCATGACAGATGCTAACGATTTAATTAAACAGTATGATCTATGCCAAAGGTTTTCAAATGAAATACATGTGCCAACAATCCCACTAGAATCCGAAGCGATACCTTTTGATAGATAGGGGCTTGATTTAGTAGGACCCTTAGCAATGACGTCTAGAGGTTGTCGAATGACTATAGTAGCAGTTAATTATTTTTCTAAGTGGGCGGAAGCAACACCTCTCTCTGGAAATACATCCAAAGCAGTGATAAAATTTATCATCTCCAGCATATGTTACAGATTTGAAATCCTTAGAAGCATTACAACAGATAATGACCCCTAGTTTGAGAACAAAGACATGAAATTTGTTTTGTAATTCCAAAGGAATTTGACATTGTTTCTCTTCACCTTTCCACCCTCAATACAATGAGAAAATATAGGTTGTTAATAGAACTTTTTTAATGGGTCTAAAAAATAATTTAAAGGGTGCGACAAGCAAGTTTCTAAATTACTTGCAAGAGGTACTGTGGGCTTATCGAACTACCCCTCGAACAAATACTCAAGAATCTCATGTTGCTTCGGTTTATAGGGTGGATGCAGTAACACCAATTGAAGTTACCCACCAATATTTCTAAATTCAAAACTACTCCGAAGAAGATAATGACACGACTATAAAAGTTGAATTGGATTTGGTTGAGGAGAAGTGAATCAAAGCTCACTTAAGAATAATTCATTATCAATGTTTAATGAGAAAAAAGTATGTATCTAAAATTTGAAGAAGACAGTTCAAAGTGGGGGCCAAGCTATTGAGGAAGGTATTTTTATATACCAAAGACAAAAAGCTTGGAAAACTAGCACCACAAATTGGAAGAGGCCATATATTGTGAGTGAAAGGATTAAGCCTGGTTGATTGATCAAGAAGACAACTTTTCAAAGGCACCTATTGAATTTTGAACACTTAAGGCTTTATCTTGAATTGTTGTATTGTATGTTTATTTTGTTTATGTTGTTTTTATATGCATGTAAATATTTAGAGACACACTATTCCCTACCATGGTGGCTCAAAAGTTTTAATGAGGTTTATTTTGTACTTAATATGTTTTCATATTTTTATACCTTAGAATGGATTACCTTCAAACAGTCAGAGTGATTGAGTTATATACATTCGAATGGATTACCGTGGAAGGATCAAAGTTATTTGAGTTATATAACTTTGAATGAATTACCTTGTGATTGGGTTATATACCTATGAATTTATTACCTTCGGATGGTTCCAAAAAATAATTTAGAGGGTGTTGTAGACAAGTGGCCAAATTACTTATAAGAGGTGTTGTGGGATATTGTACTAGCCCCTAACTTCCACTCAATAATCTTCTTTTGCTTTAGTTTATGGGATGGACGCCGTAACACCAATTGAATCTACCGGCCCATACTTCTGAATTCAATGCTACTCCAAAGAAGATAATGACATAACTATAAGAGTTGAATTAGATTTTATTAAAGAAAAAAGAATCAAAGCTCACTTGAGAACTCTTCATCATCAAGGTTTAGTGAGAATTAGACATCCTTCTAAAATTTAAAGAAGATAATTCGAAGTGGGAGATAAGGTAGTGAAAAATGTTTTCTTACATACTAAAGATAAAAAAAATTGGTAAGCTACCACCAAATTGAGAAGGGCCATATACAGTAAGTTAAAGGGTCAAATATGGAACTTATCGACTAGTGGATCAAGAAGGAAACTTTCCGAGGAACTTATGAAATATTGAACACTTAAGACTTTATCTTGAATAACTGTATAGAATGTTTATTCTGTTTATGTTATTTTACACTTATGTAAATACTTGAAGACATACTCTTTCCAACCCTGGTGGCTCCACGAAGTTTTAATGAGGTATCTGAATCACATGCAATCTATCGTATTTGCCTAAAACCATTCTTATGTTATTTTTGTACTTAATATGTTTTTACGTATATATAACTTCGAATGGATTAAGTGATTGAGTTATATACCTTCATATGGTCAGATATTTTTGAGTTATATAACTTCAAATGGATTACCTTTGATTGGTCAGAGTGATTTGAGTCATATACCTTCGAATGACCATAGTGATTTGAATTATATACTTTTGCATGGATTATCTTCGAATGGTCAGAAAAATTAAGTTATATACTTTCGAATGGATAAAATAATTAATTTGTGTACCTTTAAATGGATTACCTTCGAATGATTGAAGTCATTGATTGGTATGCCATTGAACATATTACCTTCAAATGATAGAATAAACGAAAATGAAAGAGAACGAAGGAAATTGAATTCATCGATGAGACACCAAGTACAAAAAACTTTAGCTACGCCAAGGGCTTACAAAAACAATCTGAATAATACTACAAAATTCATCTGACAAACCAAAGACTTATTGGATTCCTAATAAAATAACAAATTCCTTGCATATGCTAAGGACTTGCAACACCAACATAAAAATTCACTGGCCTCCGGTTCATCCCCATCGACATTTTCCTCTTGTGAACTCTCACTTTCAAAGTGTCTCCCGTTGCTCTTTTCTCAGCTATCACTAGATGAGTCCATGGATATGTCCAACTGGTTATCTACAGGCATATCATTGGGCCACAAACAATCTGGAACCAGCTCTCGCAAAGATATGAGGTTTAGAATGGGGAATACTTTGTGAAAGTCTAAGACTATGTCAGATTTAACTGAGGCATCCCATTAATCTAGAGGAGTTCAAGATCTCATCAACATATTCGTGCACCACATCTTCTTTGTATTTTATATCATTTAACAAACATTTCATGGCAGTCTTATCAATAGTTTGATGATCTTTCAATCTCTTAATCTCCCCGGAACTCGATGACCGCAACCCTTTGTAAACAGCTTTTAGCTTTAAAAGCTTATCCTTAACTAATTTGACCTCATTCACTAAATCATCAGAACGCGATTTAATCCCTTCGAGGGTCTCCTTCTGATTCTTGTTTTCCTCTTCCAGTTCAGCAACGAGTTATTCAAATAACTCATTTGTTAGCCCTCCCAAATGTCTTTGAGAGGACTAAGGAGGCTATGTGATAAGAGCAGAGATATTCGAAAGGCATATGAGACTGATGACAAATATTCATTTTTTGTTATTTACATTTATTATTTAAATGTAATTATTTTATTAAACTTTCTATTTTTATTTTATTTTTGGGCTTAATGGGTTTTGTACCTTGGGCTTGGCCCATGAGCTTGGTTCAGCCCATTAGGCCCATTTAGCAAAATTTAGCATATTAAAAGGTTTTATGAAGGAATTCTTAGGGGATGAAATATTTATTGCAAAAATAAAACATTCTCTCTAAGCATTTACTTACACTGCTCAATTATGTCGCTACTCACCACCAAAAATTAATTTCTCCTTTCCATTTTACTAAACAACCCTTCAAATAAAATTTATCCACAACATAGAAGATCCAATTAATATAGGACACTTATTTAAATAGAATATTATATTTCAAGTTACTTCGAGCCTACACTTAACAGAACTTCCCTCCATCGTGTGTCTATATATAAATATATATATATATATTCCCCATCACTAAGGATTTGACTCTTTAGTTACCTTATAAAGAATATGATTGATATTCCGAGAATATATTTGATAAGAAAATGGAACTTTAAGGACTAAAATTTAAAGAATAAAACCTCTTATAACAGACTGTAAAGTTAGAAGGGTAATTCAAGACTATGTATTTTAGTCAAAGATTAACGTATAATTAGCCCTTTTATGTAATCGTTATCAGTTATGAGCTAAGTTTATTATGCCTTTCTATAAAGGACAAAGCTGATTTAATAAGTGGGTTGACGTTTTTAGTTAGATAATTTTGGCAGTCTGATTTTCTCTCTATGAAAACTATTTCTCTCTTTATAATCTGACCTCTCTCAATTTACTAAGGTGATCCAAGCAATTAAACTCACCAAAGTGGCGACTCCGATGGGGACCTGATCAACATTTGGTGCCTAGTTTACTAGTTCGAATCTTTCAAATCTTGAAAAACAATCCTAAAACTTTAAAATAAATCCAGAAAACGACAAATTAGTCCGATCAGCTGTTGAAACACTGAAAAAATATTTACAAAGGACAGATGATAGACAAGAAGGATCTACTCCGATTCATCAAACTCAATTCGAGATAGAGTTGTGAATGAATCAGCTTCCGGATAAGATAAATGCTCTGAACGAAAAATGCAATCAGAGAGAGAAGGAGATTCACTCAGCAAGGCTCAAATCCAAAGTGAGGCAAATGAATGACCAAAAGGATGTTGGTGGTCAATCTGATCGATCTTGCATTGATCGTCAAGTCAGAAGTGAATAGAAGAAGGCGCACTTCAAAGCGCCAAAAGAGGGTCATTATTCTTGAAAGGAAAAGAAAGGTAAACATAGGTATATCACATCTAGTGATGATGAGGTTGAAGCTCTGGATCATATTTTAAAAGATATCGAGACTCTTCGAAAGAAGAGAAGGATCAACCTCGCAAATCTAAGAAAAAACAGAATGCTAGAATAAATAGTATACCTCGATGATTGAAGGAGTCTAACTGGTGCGAAAGAAATACATCAAATCAGTACAATGGGGATGATCAGAATTTATATACGGTAATTAAAATTGAGGATCAGTATGTTCAAGGTGTTGATTAGAGGAATTCTTCATTGACAAATGAGAGTAGATCTATTACGCTTCCGAAGTATTTTGACATTTCAAAAGGTGAAAAGTTCGATGGGAAACAAGATTGAGATGATCACATAAAAAAATTCAAGAATTATATGATGAATTTCTAGGAAAACAATAGACTAGTGTGTTGGTGTTTTTCCCAGACTTTTAAGGGAACAATTTTGAAATGGTATAACCGAATTTTGAGGGTATCAATTTCAAACTTCAGAGATTCTTACACCGCCTATCGAAGACAATTTTTTAGGAGTAAAGAAATGAGGGAAAATGAAGATACAATCATCCAATGCAAGCAAGCAGTTGCAGAAAAGTTTAAAGATTATATGAAGCGTTTTGTTTTAACAAAAGCAAGTCTGGATAATTGTGAAGAACTGGTGGCGATGAGAACTTTTCGCCAGAGGTTATTACTAGGATATTTAGCTAATGAAACAACAAAAAAGAGCCTTAAATTTTGGTGCTTTAATGGCTCAAGTTGAGGACCAAATTAAGGTTGAAGAATCAACCATGGTTCGAGGGATATCGGTTACCACTCAAACAAAATCGGGGGAGGCGCCACATAACCAGTATCAATCTACAAATTCTGCCCAAGAAACATGTCCGAGGAACAACCACCGACCACCTCAAACTGTAGAGTATTCGAATCAAGCTCCATTATACCAATTCAATTGGCAGAGACCAAATCAATAGATAAGGCCCCTGAATACTACGCACATCTGACTGAAAGTGTGGCTGTGCTCTTTGATAAAACTAAACGGTATATAAATTTTAGGAAGCCCGCTCCAACCAACAGGCCTAGGGAGGAGCGAAACAACAAGTTTTGTATGTATCACAATGATATTGGTCACAACTAATCCGAATGTAAAACCTATTATTAAAAAAAGGCGGTTATTTTCAGTAGAAAAGACAGAGGCTATTGTTTCCGAAGTGGACCGGTTATCCAAGGTCGGACATATAAAGGAGTCATAGTATCCTTTATGGACGACGAATCCAGTGGTGCTCCAGAAGAAAAATTGAAAGTGAAGAATGTTTATTGATTTTACAGACTTAAATCGAGCCTTTCCTAAAGACCTGTTTCTTGTTCCTCGAATAGACCAGCAGATTGATTCTACTTCGGGAAACAAAATATTGACCTTTATGGATGCTTTTGCAGGATATAATCAGAATGGAATGGATCTAAAGATCAAGAATGCACCACATTCATTACAGAAAAAGGCTTGCATTGTTATAGAGTTATGCCTTTTGGATTAAAAAATGTTGGGGCCACATACCAAAGATTGATTGATAAAGCATTGGCTACCCAAATCGGAAGAAATATGGAGGTATACATTGATGATATGTTGGTAAAAATGTTAGCAGACGATACGCACTTGGAAGATTTAGATGAGACATTGGTGGTGGCTGCTAGAAAAATACGTCATTACTTTCAAGCTCATACCATCGAAGTTCGAACCTCATTTCCATTGAAGAATATTTTTCAACGTCCTGATATTTCAGGAAGAATGACTAAGTGGTCAGTGAAATTGGGTGATTTTGACATTGTTTTTTTGCCTTGAACGAAAATTAAAGGGCAAGCTTTGGCAGATTTCTTTGTTGAATTTCACTCAAGCAGATCAAATGAAGAGGTTAGCAAAGAAGTTTTACCAGTTAATTTCAACCGATTGCTCCATCTGGAGAAATTATGCTTCAATATATTAAATTTATTTTTCACGCATCGAATAATGAAGCTGAATACAAAGTTGCATTAGATGGATTGAGACTTGCGAAGATATGTGGTGCAGCTTTAGTGCGATTAAAGACAGATTATCAATTAGTAACAAATCAAGTGTCTGGAGTTTCCGAAGCAAAAAATGATCACTTAATTTTGTATCTTCGAGAGCTTCAAATCTTATGCTTTTATTTGATCATATTGTTGTTGAACATATAAATCGAGGAAGTAACATAGTGGATGATTCCTTAGAAATTGTTGCATACAATGAAGAGTATTTGTGCATCTTGTTACAAGAAAGTCCGTCGATTTTAACCCAATCAGACCAGTGTGAACATATTGAGGAATTGTTTGTCACCCCAGAGACAGTCCGAGGTGACTGGAGAAGTGAAATTTTGAATTTTTTTATTAGAAGAGAGATGCCTGCAGATGCAAAATTGGCCAAAACATTGCTAGGAAAAACTTTTGGCTACATAGTATTAGATGGAGTTTTGTATAAGAAAGCATTGAGTAGGCCATTACTGCGATGTTTGAACATACAAGAATCACATGAGGTTTTATCAGAACTGCATGATGGAGAAGGATCAACGCATTGTGGGTTCAAGGCATTAACTCGTCGAGTTCTGCTTGCAGGATTTTATTGGCCCTCGATTATGAATGATGCCAAGAATGTAGTTCGAAGCTCTCATACTTGTCAAAGTTTTGCAATTTCTATTCATAAACGAGTAGTTCCACTTATATCTATTACTGAAGCCATTCTGTTTGATAGATGGGGAATAGATTTGGTGGGACGTTTGCCGATGGCTTCTGAAGGACGACAAATGATAATTGTTCCATTGGATTATTTTATAAAGTGAGCCGAAACAGAGCCATTATCTGGAACAAAAACTAAGGATGTGATTAAATTCATCGTAAATAGTATTTGTTGTCATTTTAGAGTGCCTGGAAGAATTACTAGAGACAATGGTCCTCAATTTAATAATAAATAAATAGCTTCGTTCTGTGCTTCGAAGGGAATCAAGCAATATTTTTCTACACCTTTCCATCCCCAAGAAAATGGACAAGTAGAGGTGACGAACATATCTGTTTTATAAGGTTTGAAAAAGAATTTAACAGGAGCAGCAAGAAAGTGGCCTAATTATTTGCTAGAGGTACTTTGGGGTTATCGAACGACCCATAGGGAGGCTACTAAAAAGACTTCTTTTGATTTGGCATGTGGAATGGATGTTGTTAGTCTCGTGGAATCTACCTTGCCATCTTTTAAAATAACTCATTATTCCGAAGAGTTGAATGATGAAGCTAAAAGAACAAGTTTGGATTTGATTAAGGAGAAAATGAGGGAGTTCAATGTAGGTGACAATGTGTTGAGAAAGGCATTCCTACATACCAAAGAAAAGAGCCTTGGTAAGATGGCCCCGAATTGGGAAGGACCTTATATGGTTGTTGAAAGGATAAAGCTAAGTTTTTATCATCTTTGTGATAATCAGGGGATGATGCTTCAACATCCAAGTAATATAAAACATCTCAAAATTATACTCGCAACGACTGTGTTTTATTTTGGAATTATTTTTTTTGATTGATTAACACACTCTTTTCTACCCTTTTGGCCAATGGTTGTTTACAAGTTCTTATTTAAACTATTTTGGTAATTGATCAAAGACTGATCATCTTTGAGGTTGACCAAGAGTAGAATATTCCGAAGTGTTGAATACACTTTTCGAAGATGTAACCATGTTGGAAGTGTTACGTTCATTAAACATACCGTAATTTTTGAAATGTTACGTTCATTAAACACTCAGTGAGATTCGAAGTGCTACGTTCATTTAATGCATTATAAATTCTGAGGTGTTTTGTATTTTAATAATTTTTGAAATATTATATTATGTTTTCACCTCGAATAACTAATATGAATAACAGTCAAATGCAAACCTAACTTTGTCATTCAAATTAATTCGATGAGTACAATGTCATCTTCTAGATACCAAGTGAAAAAACATCTGTTAAAACAAAATGTTACAGTGATGATATGGCAGGTACAAAAAAGATATAGTAAAATTACTCGTCTTCAGAGCTCTCTTCGGAATCCTCCTTTGAATCTTCCTCTTCAGAAGATGAGCTTGAAACAAGATCAGAAGCTTCAATACGACGTCGCTCGATGAGGATTTCACTCCAAATGCTGGAAAGATCGATTTTGGGATATATGGCATGGATTTTACGAAAGAGTGTGATGATTTTTTGTTCTTTGTCGTTATTGATAGCTGCCAACATATCTTTTCACACTCATCTTCAGCAACAGTGATAGTGAGTTGTTTCTCCTTACCGAAGTGATCTTTGAGGATGGTCATGTCATCTGATACTATTTTTTTCTCGGCTTCACGATTGTCAAGAGAAACCTGAAGGTCATCAAATTTTTCTTTTCTCCAGCTATCTCTTTAGAATGTTTAACTATAAGTTGATCTATTTCATTTTGGCATGAACTGTTGAGATCTTCTTTTTCTTTTCGATGAACTTCTCTAAGATACTTCTTGACATGGAGAAGCCCTCTGAGAAATTCAGACCTTACCATTTGAAATTTGTCAAACTGCTCTATTACAAGGTCCCCAAAGATCTCTCTCATCTTTTTCTCAGCCGCAGCAGCACCTTTATAGTGAACCATTTCTTTGGCCATGTGATTTAAATGACCTCGAGAATATTCAATTTCTTAAGTTAGCTTTTACGCTACAACATTGAGATCAATAAAAGGTTGAAGAGCATCAAGAACCTCATGATATACGGCTTTAGAGGTAGCAGGTGCAGACCTTCTACCAAGATTATGCAGATGATCCCGAATCTCCTAAATGAAGAGATATTCTTCTTTAACAAGCTCTTGTGATTCGTTGAAGTTAATAAATCTATCGGGGTTAAAGTGATCATCGCTTTGATTATCTTCTACTATAATAGTTTTCCTTTACTGGTTGGCAGCGCCTTCAACATTTACTTCATTTTCCTTTTGATGACTTTGTTGATTCTTACAACCTCGTTGTCATCGGACGATATCTTTTCGACAATTTCCACAGCCTTCCGTTTACCTTTCTTTTAGGGACTTGTCTTAATGGTGCCCTTCTTTTTCGAAGGAGTTGTTGCTTTCTTATTTTTTTGAAGAAGGTTCATCTTTTATATTTTCTTCGATATTGGAGATAATGTTTTCTTTTGTTTTCCTTTTCAAACCTCTTGGCTTCAGATCTGTTGAAGGGTTAGCGCCAGATGTACTAGCTACCTTTTTCTTATTTTTTGCCTTCTTCTTTTGAGGGAGATGGTTGGTAAGAACAATTTACAGTCAGGATGGACCAATCTTCTCACAGCATGTATAGGATTGGGTGGCTCCATAAAATTTTCAGGAGGAGAAGCTTCAAATGTGATAAAAAAATTGGTGACTATTAAGGAAGTTGATGGATTCGAAGGCTGTGTGGAAAGCATTATTCCATTCCTTTTCAGCCCAAGTAGCAAGCTTGATGAAGGTATTTCTTTATTTTTCTCGACGAATTGCGTAACGCCTCAAAATTTATGTTCAGAATATAGAAGTCGATAACAAATAAAGATATCATCAGTTGAAAATATAATTTAGAGAAATAAAATTAAAAGACTTATGATTACTCCTCCAAACGAAATTCAGTCTAGATGGATTGAATTCAGATATTTCCTTGCCATTCTCCCAGGCCCCAGAAATGAAGACGAATTTCTGCTTCCAAATTTTGTCTGCTTCTAGTAGGTCATCAATTATTTTTAAATCATCATCCAAGGTGAGATAATAAAACGAAAGCACCGGTTCCTTTGACAACGCGGGAGGCCATGATCACAGAAAGCAGCGTGAACCATTGATTTGGTGTCACTTGGGTTGGGCACAAATTTAAAAGCTCGAAGTAGTAAACTATCATGGGATCTAGTGGAAATCTAAGACCCAAGTTGATAATTTCTGGGTAGATTACTAGTTCATCTTTTTTACAATCTAAAGGTATTTCCCATTTTTTGGGAAGACGAAACGTAATTTTGTCTCCCATTACCCATTGTTTCTTCAGATCAACTGCTTGGATCTCTTCGTAATATATGTAGGGAATATTCTTCAGGGCCATTATGTAATGTGCATCGAGAGAATTCAAGTTCTCACCTATTGACGCATGTTCCTCGTCAGATATTGTGACAAGAGCTTCATTTTTCCTCGGTTTACGAATTTTTTTCTTGGGCAGCATTTTCGTAGTCCTTCGAAGCTTCTTCTTCTTTTTAGCCTTGTTATTTGATTTAGTAGATTCAGAGTCGATTTCTCCTTCAAATGATTTGTCCATCAGTCGAAAAGGATTATTCGAGGGATTTTGTTGAGACAATGTCGTTGTCTCAACAATCTCCTTCAGGGGAGAAGAATTAGTTGATGGATTCGAAGTGACATCAACATCATCTCACATGGTTATGAAAGTCTTTTTTCTTGGAGTTTAAGAATGGAAGGTTTTTGAAAGATTGGTTGAAGAATGAGTCTCTTCAGATTTCTTTGAGGAGGATTTATTCACTTCATGACTAATTCGAGGAGATAAGTCAGTGATGAAAGATGAGATTCGAGGTGTTTTTGGTGTTCGAGTTTTTGAGGATTGGCTTCCTCCTGTAAGAGGAGAAGGTGAAAAAACAGGAGTTTTAGTAGTATTGAAGTTACCGTAGTATATTGTCTTTGTAGACAAACCACGAGGGGCATTACTTATTAGCGGAACTGCTCAATATTCCTCTGCTCTTTCACTAATATAGATATAATCGTAAGCTCCGAAGATGTTATCTGATTTTGAATATTTGGGTTTTTTTAGAGATTATAGATTTAGATCTCCTACTCTTTGGATGCTTTCTTATAAACTAGTTGAAGATTGAACGAAAAAGATGAGTTTTCTAGTGAAGGTAGTCAACAGGTTCAAGAAAGTATTGAAGGTATCAAATGAACTTTGAATTTTTGCAGTTTCTCTCTTAAAGAATTTGGTTTGTGAATCAAACAATGGGTCACAATGGTATTCATAAAAAGAGAAAGGAAGTATCGAGAAGTGGAAAAGGTGGACATTGATTGGATAAAATTTGAAGCGGTTACGTAGATAAGGATGTAACAACTGTCATGCTATGGATCCAGTGGCAGACCTAGCCCCTAGGATGTCATTATTTGCTAAGGAGTAGACTTGGCATCTAAAGCGTTAACTTCCGCTTCGAAGTATGATGTAAGGACGCGATTCCCTGTTAAAATATATCGATGCACTTGACATAAATTATGTCATAACAACATATTCAAAAAGGTTCGAATTATGAATAAGGATATTATCTTCACTCCGATTATGTTCGAGGCTAGTTAGTTCTCATTCATTTACTTACATGAGAACTAAGTGGGCTACTGATAGAGAAATGGAACTTTGAGGACTAAAATGTAAAAAAAAAACCTCTTATAACAGATTGTAAAGTTAGAGGAGGAATTTAAGACTATGTATTTTAGTCAAGGACTAACGTGTAATTAGCCCTTTTATGTACCCGTTTTTTAATTATGAGCTAAGACCTTGTGCCTCTATATAAAGGCCAAAGCTATTCTAATAAAGCGGTTGGATTTTTGAGTTAAATCATTTTGGCAGTCTTATTTCTCTCTCTAAAACTACTTATCTCTCTATAATCTGACCTCTCTCAATTTACTAAGGTTATCCAAGTAAATAAGCTCACCAATGTTGTCTTATTTCTTCTTTTCTATAAAATTTAATGAGTGGAAAGTTGATTCAATAGCATTTGAATCTCCGTCATATCATTCTTGGAGAGATATTTCTCAACTTCCTTGAGAAACTCAAAATTGTATTAGTGATATGAGTTGGGGCATCCCCACAAAATGCCAAAAGTATTCATTGTTTCATTATTGTCAAACACAATCTATATAACTTTTTATTATAAAAAATCAGACTAATCTAAAATGGAAGGTGTATTGCTCATTGGGTTAAAAATACTTCATCGACTACAATATTGCACATAACAAACATCACATATACAACACATTTATTAATATATAAACTCAAAACCATGTTAAAATATGGATTCTACAAGTAAAACATAACCCATACGAGATAAGATATCTTATGGAAAATATATTAACATGTAATTGTATGAGATTGAGAAAAGACAATGTTGTTCAAATTTCAATCGACTTAATACGGAAGAACCCTCTTTAGGGTTGGTTTTCCGTATTCCGATCATATACTTAATGAATAATTTACAATTGATAGTCCTATGTTCATGATCAATTATAGGCATGAGCATTCGGTTCTTCGGTTCTTTAATTCAGTTTGGTTCGGTTCTTTCGGTTTTTCAAAACTGCTACCCATTTAAGAACCTAATAAAATTCGGCTCAGTTCCTCTCGGTTTGGTATGGGTATTTAATTCGGTTTCAATCGAATATTTTTGGATATTTTAAATTTTCTGCAATATCAATAGATATAAAACTCATTTTATAAATCAAAACTATAAAACTATGTTAGAGTGTAAGAAAACTAAATACTAAATATAGGAGAGATCCGAAATTAATATATTATATAAGGAATCTTAGTAATATATAAAGGGAGAGACGATATCAAGTTTATTAGATTATATAAAGGCTCATATTTTTTTATTGTGTCTACACACATAATTGTTTATAGATATGTGAGCCATTTTAAATTAACTATGTTGTCATTTATTAAAGAGAATATAATCAGAGGTTAGTGATAGACAACAGATTTAGACGAATCTAACTTTGGGAAAGAAAAATATATTTTCAAATAATTTTAAATTTAAGGTTAATACATGTGTTCGGTTCTTAACGGGTATTCACGGTTCTTTGGTTCGGTTCCGGTTCCAAATCGAGAACTGTGGATAATTAAAACTGGAATCATTTGGGTATTTTGAAGGAATTTAATCCATTTTGGTTTGGTTCTTTCGGTTCGATTCAGTTTCGGTTAAAATGCTCATACTTAATCAATTATACCAAACATTATTATTTATTCGTTATACGAGTTCAAAATAACTATTGAATTGGTATTTAATAATAAATATACTCATTATCCTAATTGTAATTAGACTTCATATGCCAAAATCCCAATCGTGAGATTATAATATACACCTAATCCACCACGAAAGTGATGAATAATTATAATCTTTTTAAATTTTTTTTTTCATTTTAATTGTTTTAGTATTTCTTTTTATTGGTGGTCATTTTGAAATTCTTTTGTAATGCTTAACAAATCAAACACCTAAAAATCATCATTTGTTCGTTCATATCTCATGATTATTTCAAACTAGTTTTTATGTTTATTTTTGTGTTGTAGTAATCTTTCATGTTTTAAAATTTTATATTTAGTTCTCGCGTGTAATTAACGAGGGCTAAAATTACTATTTTATTTAAATATAGAAAACTATTTGGTGACATTAAAAAAACATGAATGACTATTTGATAATATTGCTAAACATTGAAGGGTAAAATATAACATTGTTTAGGCGGGGGAAGTGTGTTTTATATAAAAATGAACGTAACACCACCAAAATAAGATATTGTCCAAAAATATCGTTTTAATCTCAAATAATTTTTAAAGTTATTATTCCAACTAACATTTAAACTTATAAATTAACATAAATTATTACTCAATAACCAACGATCAATGCTTTTAACGAGAAAATTATCCATTTTGGCTAACTTCTAGCACATTCCACAGCTATGTATTGAAAATTCGAAATACTTCACATTTTATTCTTCTACTATTTCATATCATTTAATAGGATTGGTGAGGTTGTTTTGTTTTAGGTAAATACTACTACCAGCTTGTTGCAACAACCGAGTTGATTCATCCATAGAAGAAAGGTGGATGAGGTGAGCAAGAGGTCAGCAAATACAGAGGTGTTTAATATACCCAAATATAGATATGTTTCTTTATAGTCTTGGAATAGGTTGCGCCAATCCTACAAAATTCTAATATCCTACAAGATCCCAATTGTGGGACTATAAATAAACACCTCAATATTTGGTTGCGGCAATTTGGGCTTTTCGCATCTACGACCATGGGTGTTTTCTGTTTGGTTTTGACGGAATCGGTTAAGCTTAACCTTCGTATTACATCGAAGTGTCAAATTTTTAGTTTTGATTTTTAAGATCGGATCGGAATCGGTAAAAATTGATTTGATTTTGATGAGTTTGGCACGTTTGGTTTTTTTTTATCCGATTTTGATTTTTTTTCTCACACTTTGACTCATTTATTACTACTCGAAGAATTACACACTTACAAGCAGCTCGAACATAAAAAGAAAATCTCCAAAATTGAAAATCGTAGATCCCTCGTCGATTCAAACCATAAATCCAAAATCAGCAATTATCAAAGCTTCACAAACTTTATCGCGTATACCATAAGCCGAAAATCCTTTGAAACAAACAATTGCATTGTTAAAAACAAAGAGAGAAGTAGCTCCAAGAGGCGGTTAGGGTTTTGTGTTTAATTAGAAACTGTTTTTTATTGAATCAAATCATTACAAGTTGCGCTTGTTTCACTAGCAATGGTAATAAGGCTCTCAATATATAGAGAACTTAGAGGCCTATACAAGGAAACTTAATACACTAATTTATAGGGAGAAGATTAAGGACAATATGTGAAATCCCAAATTATAATGGTCAATAGTTGACCCGAATTATTACTCAATGAATCCAGCTTTCCAAATTTAGTCGAATATTGTAACACTCCCCCTCAAGTTGTGTAGTGGGATCACCAATACCCAACTTGGATAAAACTGATTCGAATGTTCTTGCAGCAACCGCTTTCGTCAGGATGTCTGTCAGTTGGTCTTCAGATCTAACAAACGGAAGTTCGACTGTCTCATCTTCAATCTTTTCTTTTAAAAAAATAATCGGATTCTAAAAAGTCACAGTCCATGGTGACATGAATTCGATGAGTAACCGGATTGTAACACTGATATCCCATTTGATGAACACCGTACCCAACGAATACACACTTTTCAGCACACGGATTAAGTTTGTTTCGACTAGTTTTAGGGATATGAACAAACACCGAACAACCAAAGACACGAGATGGTAAGGTCATAACAGATGGAATTGTAAATTGGGTGGCAAACACTTGTAATGGAGTTTTATTTCCTAGACATCAGATTGGTAGACGATTTTCAAGATACGTAGCTGTAGCAAGAGCTTCTGGCTAAAGATAATGAAGAACTCTAGATTCAATCATAATAGCACGAGTTTTTTCAAGTAAAGTACGATTTTTTCGTTCTGAAGTACTGTATGTTGAGGTGTGTTTGGACAAGTGGTTTGATGGATAAGACCATTTGTTTTGAAAAATTATGCATTGTTTGGTTGACAAACTCTGTTCCATTATCAGAACGGAGAATCGGTATTTTTTTTCAAATTGAGTTAAAATCATTTTGTAAAAACAAACAAATATTTGTGGTACTTCCAATTTATGTTTCATGAAGTATATCCAAGTCATTCTTGAAAGATCATCCACAAATAAAACAAAGTATCCGATTTGATTGTTAGTGGAATTTGGTGATGGACCCCAAACATCAGAATGGATTAGCGAAAAAGCATAATCAACTCTAGTATTATTTTGATTAAATGAGACCCTACGATTTTTTGCAACAATGCAGGTTTCACATTTCTCATGAGTGGAATTATTCAAAAAAAGACTAGGAAACAAACTTTTAAGATAGCTAAAAGAAGGATGACCAAGTCGTCGGTGCCATAACCAAAGTTGCCTTTCGGTTGTTCCGTGAACAAGCATGACATGTCCCTTATGAACTACCTCATCAACATAATAGAGACCTCATTGTTCAGTACCACGCCCAATGATCTCCTTCGTACGAATGTCCTGTAAAATGCAAAAAAATGGATACATAAGAACCACACAGTTGAGTTGTTTTGTCATTTGACTAACATATAATAACTTTAAGAATAGTGAATGAATGTAGAGGCAGTTTTTAATTTTCATTTTTTCCAAAAAAATAATTGAACCTCCCCCTTTGACTTCACAAATTTCTCCACTAGCAGTCTCAATATGGAACTTCTTTAGAGATGACATGTCACCAAAGTCTTTAGGATCATAAGACATGGTGTTCGTAGCCCCGCAATCAAAGATCCAATTTATTGATTTCTCAAACCCTTAACCTTAAAGTTTTTCATAGGAGTTCGCCGACATTCCTCCAAAACCAGTGCCACTTCCTTGCTCATTTTTAGTCGGATCTTCACCGTCACTTGTAGACAAAACCCGTTTGACATTAGATCTGAAATGCTGGTTATTTTTCTTCGTATGACCGTCCTCCCACCATTTTGGATAGCCAACCAGCTGGAAACATGTCTCTTTAGTGTGTTTCTTTATCCCATAATGAGTACAATACAACTTGGATTTATCTTCTTTGTGTTTGGATCAGAATTTAAACCTCTGTGCAGAATCTTTAGCAGCCAAACCCATTCCAATTTCAATCGAGTCACTATCAGAAGAACTTGAATTTAGTATATTAATCCTGGTCACTTCCCTTTGTATTGTAGAAAATGTTGTTTCCACAGAAGGAAGATGATCCTTTTTCAGGATATCTCTCTTGACTGGTTCCAGCTTGTCATTAATCACCATTAGCAATTGATATAGTCTTTGTTCTTGAGTCTTCTTATTATAGATCTGAATGTCTTCTGGGTCTTTCATAGGGTTCAGATCTCGCCTTTCTATAAACATCCAGATGTTTTGCAGTTTGTTCCACAAGTATTCTAGTGTATCAAACCCTTGACTTAATGAATTAGCCCTCTTATGAAGGTCAAACACTTGTAACAAATCTGTACAAGAACCGTATGTGGTGGCTAACCCATCCCAGAGGGATTTTGCAGTGGGATATTACGAGACATTATTCACCAAGCTGGATTCAAGATTCTGGATAATCCATGTGAAAACACATTGATTATCTTGTTCCCATCTTATATATGTGTCGTCAGTTTTGGATGAAGGTGTCGGCTCCCATGTAATGTGACAACCTCTCCCCCTTCCTTCAATTTCTTTCTTCATCAGGTTTGCCCATAGTGCATAGTTGTCACCACCAAGTTTAATCCCTAGGGATAAATTCTCAGGGTTACTTATTTATTGTTGTGTTCCGAGACCATTTCTCAGAATGGCAGCAATCTGTATTGTTAATTCATTAAGAATTTGACTGACCACGACTTCATTGCTAACCATCTTTGTTGAGGATGTTCAGAATTCCCAGAATTACACTTGCTCTGATACCATATTACAAACAAAGACAAAAGTAGCCCCAAGAGGAGGTTAGGGTTTTGTGTTTTATTAGAAACTGTTTTTTATTGAATCAAATCATTACAAGTTGCGCTTGCTTCACTAGCAATGGTAATAAGGCTCTCAATATATAGAGAACTTAGAGGCCTATACAAGGAAACTTAATACACTGATTTATAGGGAGAAGATTAAGGACAATATGTGAAATCCCAAATTATACTGGTCAATAGTTGACCCCAATTATTACTCCATGAATCCAGCTTTCCAAATTTAGTCGAATATTCTAACATGCATGCACCCCACAAACAGCCCACTCTTCGAATCAAATCAACAAAGGGAAGGTCATGAGAAGTTTAACTTGCAGATGAGCTTTCAACGGTGAAAATGTAAGATTTCCTTCTCAAGATTGATTCGATTTCAAAAGTTGGAGTTGTTTCTGAGATGACACAACCCTAATTCTTCGAGAAAAACAATAGCTCTCAGTCTCATTGGAGCCTCACCCTCTTCAAAACCAACATTTTTGTTAGACCCAAAATCAGAATGAGCAAGTCAATCTGATGGTTCATTATGTTCTATGAAAATATGAATTATCTTCATATTTGAGGAAATCAGCTTATAACAGCAGTCAATAGATGCTTTAAGGTACCAAGGGGTTCTACATGTTAGAGTCATCTCACACAGTATGCGAGAATCAGTTTTAATATCAACCATGTTGATTCTCTTGGACTGACAGATTAGAAGACCGTCCATCATAGCCCTTTTTATGCTATTATAGGGCTTCCTTTACCATAAATCCTACTGAAACCAAAAACTATCCTTACAGCACAGTTTATGACCAAAACCTCCACCAAAACATTCCCCAAAATCACTACATGCCCCATCCGTATTTAGCTTAAATCGACCTAATTTGGGATAAACCCAACTAAGAGATACTGGAGTATGTCTCCTTTTGAGATGATTCGCATATCCTAATGAAGGCCCAATTTTGCTATCTCGATCCCAAATTTTTCTCTTCAATAAATGTGCATTGTCAATACCAGAGAGAATATAGATAATTCTCTCAATCATGTCCTCAGACCTTAGATTTTTACACTCCATATTCAGCTTATTTCTGGCAAACCAGATCCAGACTATTATAGAAGGCAATATAGACCGAAGATGGATTTCCTTACTAGAGGACCAGTACTATGTTCTCACTAAATGAGTGAATAACATGTTTCTGGTAATGTAAATATTAAAATGCCCAGCAAAAAATGTCTATAATTGCCATACCTTTTGACATTCAACAAAAACGTGCTTCACATTTTCATCATTCTTGTAGTTATTCCATTTGGAAGCTAAGTGAATGTTTCTTCTTTGCAGGATAAAGTCAATAGGCAGCCAGTTCTTAAACACTCTCCAAAGGAGGAATGAGTACTTTCGAGGAGTAACTTTATTCCAAGTATTTCCATAAAGGTAAGATTTCTGACCCGAGTTACAAACTTCATTCCATGTAGTTTTGACATTAAAGAGACCATTATCATTAAGAGTTCAGTAGATATAGTAAGTCTTTGTAGAGTTAAGAGAAACCTTTAGGATGTTCTGAATTTGTATTGGATTCAAAACAGACTTCAACTTATATACTAACCATCCATCATTAGCCCAATATTCATTCACCAAAGAACACTCATAATCTAGTCTGTCTTCACCACTAGCAAAACTTAGAAAAGCATAAGGAGAACATCACCTGTCAAGCTTGAGATCCATACTACCTGCTTTAGCCTGCCACATTATAAAATTCTCAGCCTTGTCCATTACAATCCATAGCCTTTTCCAAGTATTAGAGCTATTAGTTTGTAAATGGACAGTTAAAGGATGATTATTGTTGAAGCAGATAGATTTCATTAGTTTTGACCATAAGGAGACCTGACATCTCAGATTGAACCAAAGCTATAGGGAAAAAACCTCCATTATATCCTCAATTTGTCTTACATTAAGACCCCCATTCTCATAAGTCTTGCAAAGCTTAGACCAATTACACCAATTAATTATAGCTTTGTCAGATTTAGATCCCCATAAAAACTTGTTGTAAAGAACTTCAAGTCTTTTGATAACTATTTTGGTGATGGTAGTGTTTTAGATTGTGAAAATATGATAAGCATTTAGGACAGATTGAATTAAGATCAAACTTTCCCCAAATGAAAGAGTATTATGATCCCAATAAGTTATTTTGTTCCTTGTTTTAACTATAATACTTTCAAAATTATTGACCATTCTTTTGTTGCTTATCACAAAGCACATATACTTAAAAGGAAGATGACAATGCTTGAAGTCTAAAATCCTTTCCAGCCTTTTGATTTGCTGAGGAGAGGATTTCTTAGATATGATAACTCTTGACTTGTCCTTATTAACCAATTGACCCGATACTTCTTCATAATGACTCGTTGTTTTCATTATTCTTTTGACAAATGCAGTGGAGCCATTGCAAAAAAACAGGATATCATCTGCAAAATTTAAACAAGGTATGTCTAAGCTTCCTCTGCTTTTAAATCAGGTTGTTGTCAGTTCACTAGATAGACATTTTAGGCTTCTTCGAAGGTATTCCTCAGCCAGGATGAAAATGGTGGGAGACAGTGGACCACCCTATCTTAAACCCTTATTAGACTTAAAGAAACCTCTCAGAACCCCATAGACCAGGATAGAGAAGTAGCGGTTGTCTATGTTTCGCTCAATCAATCTAATGAAATTAGACCTGAACCTAAAGACAAGCAACACACTTAAAAGAAAAATGTGATCCAATCTATCAAAATCCTTGTCCATATCCACCTTCAACATAATGTTTCTCCCTTTAGTCTTTATTGTTAGATCACTAGAGAGTTCCTGAACTATCATGATGTTATCGTGTATGCTCTGCCCTTAGTAAAATCCCCTTGTTCAGCAGAGATTAGGCTATGAAGGATTGTAGATATTCTGATGTTAGATTAGTTTAGAAACTATTCTGCTCAAGTAGGTAGTCATACTTATGGGTCTGAAGTCCTTCCACTATTTAGGAGAGTAAATATTGGGAATTAGACACAATACATTTGCATAATTTCCCTTTAGAAAAGGACCTTCCCTGAAAAAATCCTTGATAAACAATTTCGATTTAATTTGTTTCAACTTATTTCCAAACTTTTTTTATTTGCTCGTGCCCATAAAAAAATTAATAAAATAACTAAATTGAATTCAAAAGAGTTACATATTACTTTTATTTTAAAAATCATTCTAACCCTGCAATTTCTTCTACCTTAATAAATGATAATATACATAATATATTTAATTATATATAATATTTTATTATTTAAATTAATTCTTATATATAAGTTGATAACTTAATATTATATTTTGAAGCCATTTTTGTATCAATTGGTCTAATTATATTCTGAGTATACATAACTTTAATGAAATTATTATCTTTTTGTTTTTATTTTAAATTTATCTTAGGTTTGAGATTTTAATTAAATAAATCGTATAAAAATTAAAATATAGAAGTTAAAATTTGACATTTTTAATTAGTGTTTAGTTTTTTATTTTGATTATATATAGAGAGGTTTTATCATTTTAGTTTCATATCGGTTTTATCTGTTTACTGTTTTATTGGTTGAATTCCTAATTAGTTCTATCGATCGGTTTTGTCATTTTAATTCTTCATTTTGATTCTTAAAATTTACCGTTTTATTGTCTGAGTTCCTAATTAGTTCTATCAATCGCTTTTATCATTTCAATACTTCATTTTAATTTTTAAAATGAAACAACAATACAAACAATTTAAATTTAAATTGATTATCGATTAAGTTTTTTCGATTCGATTTCAATCCAATTTTCAATTTTAAAAAAACCTGATTTACCATAAATTGTCTGGATTAGTGTTATTTTTTCGAAACTAATCCAAAATATACCAAAATATTAAAAAACAAATCACTCCTATATTTAGTTATGGGGTACTAATAATTTGCTTGCGGGGTATAAATTTTTAAATGACTTGTTATCCGAACATATATCAAATATAATTAATGAAATATTGATTTAAAAAGTTAGTCTACCATTAGAATAAGTTTAAGTTCATGATTAGAAAATAAATTAATAGAATAATAAAATAATTATAGGAAAATGAAAAATCAATTAATCAAAATAATTATAGAAAAATAAAAAATCAATGAAAGGACCTGTCATCATAATAGAAGGGTTTCTATGATAAATACATGTATACGTCCGTCGTGGCACGGTACTGATATTTTCTTGTTATGCAAGCGTTACGCTGCAACGAGAAAGTTCAAAATGATGCATAGTACGAGACCAATTAAAAATATCATAAAATTATGCGTTAGTGTAATTATGTAAATAAAGTAATTTTGTGAATGCAATTGATAAGTAATTTTGTGAAGGTAATTGATGTGTGAATATGTCGAGGTTATGAAGAAGTTGATGGATGAATACCGCGTTATGACCTACAATCGAGAAAATATGGATCATATAGGTTTGATGGGACAACCCAACACTCTACAATTTCAGGCATTAGGAGAGCATCTGCGTACACTGGGAGATCAGATGAAGCAAATGTAAGAAGCGATGCATTGTTAACTATGGACCCTTTTCAGACCACCAAAGATGTTTAAGTATTTACTGAAAGATTGGCAGCCGTGAGTAGGTTTATTTCGAGATCATGAATAAATGTGTACAATTCTAAATGCCAAAGAATGCAACTGATCCCCAAATTGTGATAACGTATTCCTAGAAATCAAGAAGCATTTATCTCCCCCTAAAACGTTAATCATGTCAGCCATCAAAGAATGACTCTACGTGTATCTAGCAGTATCAGATTATGTTGTGAGTGTGGTGCTGGTTCGGGAGGTTGAAAACTATCCTCACCTAGTTTATTATGTTAGAAAAAGGTTGTTAGATGCTGAGAAAAGATACCTCAAGTTGGAATAGTTGGCGTTAGCCTTTGTAATAACAGCTAGGAAAATGAGGCTTTATTTTCAAGTGCATTCCATCACGGTTCAAACTTTCTTTCCACTTAAAAATGTATTACAAAAACCATATATATCAGTTCGAATGACAAAATGGTATGTGGAGTTAGGACAATCATATTGACTATTCTCCTTGAACATCAAACAAATCTCATGCTTCTTAGTTGAAATCCATTCAGAGAGACCTTATGAAAAATCTTCAATTCACAAACATGGAAAAGAATGAGTAATTCAAACATATGGAGGATCTAGCACAATAGGTTTTGGGGCTGGGATTTCTTTATTTTCCCTTTTTGGCGATTCGATGTACCAATACATACGCTTTGGTTTTATGGCATCAAACAATGAAGCAGAATACGAATCAACTAAAGCAGGTTTGAGACTTTCTCAAATATGCGGGGCCAAAAGGATCTGATTGTTGAGTGATTTGTAGCTGCTCATACATCAAACACAGGGACAATCTGAAACAAGGAAATAACATTTGGTGAAAAATTTACATGTGTTGAAAGAAATTTCTGCATGCTTCAGATATGTGAAATATGAATACATGCCAATATCGAAAAAATTGATGGCTGATTAGTTAGCCACTATTGCTTATTCCGAGGCATACCCTTGGATTCTGGTACAACAACCCTTGAAATGGAAATTGAAAATGAATAAACTTTCCAGTTATCAATCACAGTAAGTCAAGATTAAAAATATGGTATCCAAAAGTTCATTACTAAAGGAATCCTTCCCGAAGACAAAATCCTAGCTAAGAAGCAAAAAGTTTGAAGCCCATGGGTTTTTGGTGTTGAAAATGATCAACTATAAAAAAAATCTTTTAGTAAGCCTTTTTTACGCTGCCTCAAATCTGATGAGTCCCAAGTAGTTTTATCTGAGTTACATGATGAAGAAGGGTCTGCCCATTGTGTCTACAAGCCTTTGACTAGAAGGGTCTTATTAGCAGAGTATTATTGACCATCTATCATGAGATAGATACTAAAGAGTTAGTCAAAAGATGTGATCCTTGTCAAATATATGAAAATTTAATACATGTACCAGCAGTTCCTATGAAGTCAATGCCTGAAGCGGTTGCGATTGATTCTGGGGGATGTCGAACTATTATCTTGGCAATTAATCATTTTTAAAAATGGATAGGGGTTACACCCCTACCTGGAACGCTTCCAAAACCATAATAAATTTATATTTTCCTATACTTGTTGCACCTTCGAAATTCCTAGACGTATTACTACAAATAATGGTCTTTAATTCGACAACAAAGATATTAAAAAAAAATTGTGCGTCAAGAGGAATTGATCATTTTTTCTCATCGTCTTTTCACCCTCAAGCCAATGGACAGATAAAGGTGGGAAACAAAACCATTTTGATAGGTATTAAAAAGAATTTAGAAGAGCAACGTTAAATTTCCTAATTACCTACAAGAAGTGTTGTGGGCTTATCGAACTATTCCACATACTTTCACACAAGAATCTTCTTTTGACTTGGTCTATGGAATGGATGAAATATAAAAAATAAAAGCTACTATTCCTTCTATTAGGGTTTAAAATGATTTTGAAGAGGACAGTGAAGATATGGTAAAAGCTCAGCTAGACTTGATCAAAGAAATGATAATTAAGGTTTAAGAACAATATATTATCAGGGTTTAATGAGTAGTAAATATGCGTCCAAAGTACGAAGAAGAAACTTCCAAATGGGCGACAAAGTTTTAAGAAAAATATTTTTTCACAACAAAGATAAAATGTTTGAGAAATTGGCTCTGGATTACCTTCGAACGTCTTGTGTATGTTATGTTTTTATTGCCTTTGAATGGATTACCTTCGACAGACCTGTGTATGTTAAGATTTTATTTCTTTCGAACATATTACCTTCGAATGATATGTGTATGTTAAGTTTTTATTTTCTTTGAATGGATTACGTTCGAATGCCCTGTGTATTTCACGTTTTTATTTTTTTCGAATGGATTACCTTCGGCTAGCCTGTGTATGTTAAGTTTTTATTTCCTTCCAATGGATTAACTTCGAATGGTATGTGTATGTTAATTTTTTATTTCATTCGAATGGATTACCTTCGAATGGGTTGTGTATGTTAACTTTTTATTTCTTTTGAATGTATTACCTTCGAATGGTCTGCGTATGTTAAGTTTTTATTGCCTTCGAGTGGATTACCTTCGAATGGTACGTGTAAGTTAAGTTTTATTTCCTTCAAATGGATTACCTTCGAATGACATGTGTATGTTGAGTTTTATTTCCTTCGAATGGATTACCTTCGACTGACCTATGTATGTTAAGATTTTATTTCCTTCGAATAGATTACCTCTAAATGGCTTGTGTGTGTTAAGTTGTTATTACCTTCGAATGGCTTGTGTATGTTAAGTTTTTATTGTCTTCGAATGGATTACCTTCAAATGACTTGTGTTTGTTAAGTTTCTCTTGATATTGATGAACTACTTCGTCTTTCTCCTCGTCAGATTTATCCAATTGTTCTTGAAGCTCTGATATCTTAGAGTTAAAGATCTTCATAATTATTTCAATCTTCTTAAGTTTACAATTATTTTTAACCATGTTAATATATAGGGTGTAGGATTCAGCATAACCTCTTGTTTCTTGAATTATTCTTTTCTAAGTTATACCCCAAAAGTGATCAAAGAGTTTAACTCGAGTATATAGAGTTTGAATGTCAGAAAATTACATAAATTTACGAGCAAGGAAATTATAGTAGCTATAAGAATCAAATATGGAATTATTGTTAAAGACAATAAGTAGTCTTTTAGTAATATTTACAATAGACAAATACAATACCTTTGAGAAAATTTCTGTTGTGACGGTGTAAGATGTCCACATGAATTGCAAAACCATTTAAAGGGTCCTATTGGATATAATACAAGCTGACAAACGAACAAAAGATGGATATCTAAATGGATGACGATCCAATTATCTCAGAGTACTGAACGTAGATGGATAATCTCTATTTGGAATAAATATAGAAGAAGAGTTATTTTGCAACTTGTTAACGATCTTTTTCTTGGGAGGAAAATGATGTGGTAGATGTAGTTTTATTTGTAGAAAGAGAAGAAATTTTCTTTTTTGGAAATATTTTGTAAGATTCTTATTTCTTATTTTTAGACAAACAACGTACCTATTGAAAAATAAAATTAATATTAGTAAAAAATTAAAATATGATGAACAAATCTTTGTTCTAATTACTTAAAATATTACTCTTAATTACATGTTTGCATTCGATATCGTTCAGTCTGACCAAAGTTTTGTTCTTATTTCCAATGACTACTTACAAAAAAAATCCCCACTTCTAGTAATGATTTGAGTATGGAATTTCGACAAACCGTTTGAATTGACCAAGAGCAAACGAATAAAAGGCCCTTGCATTCGACTTCTCGATTTTACAATAAAATTAGATATTCTTAATGGTTATTGATATTTTAAAAATATTTGAAGTTAATGCAACAATTATTAGGTTCTTGCAACTCTTTGGTGTGAGTTGAGATGAGAAATTCCCGATGTACTTGTAAAAATCAGTTATTAAAGGGTGAAGTGGAAATCTTAACCCCAATTAAATGGGTGATGGAAGAAGATCACTTTACCATCTCTCATGAGTGATGAGGAAGTTATTCATATTTAGGAAATATAAAGCAAATAGACTCAAGAATGCCTCAGTTATAACACAATTCTTCCTCTTCAAGTTTGCCAAGGTTTATAACTGGATTGTGTTATAAGGAGAAACAATTATCTTAATATTAAATATATTCAATTACATTGTCAAGATCAATTGTTGATGAACATAGTAGTATAGGTTGATTAAAAGACGGGGTTGCAGTTGTATTTAGAATTTCAACAAGGATAACACCAATAATGCCCTAGTTATAACATTAAAATTCCTCTTCAACTTTGTCAATCTATATAATTGGATTGAGTAATAAGAGGAAAAAATTATCTAAAAATATAACGTGTTCAGTTACATTATCAAGATCAATCAATGACAGACATATTATTATAGGTTGATTAGAAGACATGATTATAGTATTATATTGAATAATTTTCTAAAAATACATATTTTTCCTTAGAATATTTTGTTTTGGTTTCTATAGATGTCTTTTAATTGTGTCGTTGTCATGATCAAACTTATTAACACTAATAGAGTTTAAACTACCAAAATATTCACTTGCATGATTGTTTATGGTTTGCAAATATTATAAGACATTATGTATTTTAAAGAATCACAAGTTTTACCATCAACCATACATAAGAAAATAAATAAACAAGTAATAAGTATGAAACAACATCTTCAATTTTGACGTATGTTAATTAGTCCCGAACATTTATTCGAAGTAAAAAAAGGATACAAGTGAGTCTCACAAAGGAATTTGTTAGAGAGATAAAGTTTAAAAGAGGCAAAGCCAAGAAAATAAGTTAAGGAAAACCTTAAGACCATTATAAAGATAATATATTCTAAAAAATATGTTACTACCCATGTGTCTTATTTGTCTCAGGTTAGTCTCCATCATTCACCTTTATAATAAACTAGTCCCCAACGTTTCAAAAAAAATACAACAAATTAGTCCTTAATGATCTCAACAACATTTTCTGTCGAGTTTTATCCCTTCACCATCCACGTTAGCTTCCATGTAGGACGCTCGCATGAATGAAATAATATTTAAAAATTTACCATTATATTTTAACCTTTCACTATTTACCTTATATATAACCCTAAACCCATTCCAACCCATTAAAAAACTCAACCCATATATAAACCTAATTTAATAACCAGATCCAATCTAATAACGAGAATCGGATTACCAAATAAACTAAACAATCACATAACAAAATATTTAAGGTTCAGATAGTGAAGAAATCATACATCCATGGGAAATAGACACTTCTTTTATAAATAAGTAGGTTACATAAAGACTCTCAAATACAAAAGACTCAATAACTCTTGATAAAGATGAAGTGCTTCACAGAATCCTATCTTCAGTGTTTATATCTCACCTCATTTATCTCTCAAAAGACCTAGAGTTAGTTTTTCTTTGTGAAGAAATATGCAGCTCACACCTCATTTCGCTACAAATTGCAAAGTAACATCTCCTTCTATTTATAGGCCAGATGTGATAAATCGTAATCCATTACTTTACAAAGTGTGTAGAGGAAAAATCTTTGACAAAGACTGGTTCTAAGAAATTATGTGATTTTTTGCAATGAAATGTTTTGAGTAGGTTTCAATTCTCATAATGTTAATGATAGATAATGATCCACAATTTCTGAAAAAATTGGTTATATTTTTTTGTAGAAAATGTGGGATTCAACAACAATTTAGACCATATTTTATCCAAAAACAAATAGACATGTAAAAGTAATTAACAAAATCATTTTAAGTGGAATTAAGAGAAAACTTGAGTTGGTCAGGGAAAAATGACACGATCTTTTTAACATGGGTTATAAGCTTATAAGATGACCCCAAGAGTGGCTACAAAGGAGACACCATAGGATTTACAAAAGCTAGTATAAAGGAACACTCGAGAACTTTTTACGACATTGTTGAGTATTACAAAAACAACTTAGATAGTTAGAAGGAATTTTTTAATGTTTGTAACAAACATTTTAATAGACGAATGTCACATAACTATGACATATCATTCATCATATGATTAAGGCTAAAGTAATAATATAAAAAAGGTCTTGACCTCACTTGTAAAATATATGATTTTTTAAACTTGAGAGTAATATAATACTTTGAGATTTTTTCTTATTTTCTTGAGTTTGTTATCCTATTTCAATTTGAAATGCTTTGTTAAGGATTTCTGCTTATCATTTTTTGTCGTCTGTGAGAAATCATTTTGCAAAGAATCATTCAACTAATGGTGTTGGCTCTTTTAAATTGAGAGTGATTCTTCTCAAGATTTCTCAATTTGTAGATCTTCAACAAAGGTTCAAGGAGTTACTAATGTTGTGTTTCCAATTTTTGAAATGAGTTGGTCCAAGGTAGATCAAGTTTCTTATTACTTGAGTTTGGAACGAAGAAACGCAAGGTAATCCTCGAGTAATTTTTCTAGTTTTTGTGAACAAAATAATGGTGAATGAATATGGTCATGTGAATGTTGTCCCGCTCAATCATATAATTGACGAGGTAAGAAATGTGCATGTCAATGTAACAAATAATTCACCAATTCAATAATTTGTGTTTGGTTAAGGGTCGCTCATACAAAGTGTAGCTACATTCGAATGTGAGGGTTCATCGGCTATTAATGTTTTGAAATTACAAATGAAAGAGTTCAAACAAGAGAAATACAAATTTAATGTATTGCAAGATCAAATTTATGAAGAATGACGGGTTAGATTTGAGCATTTTTCTAGAACTTTGCAATTATTGAAATAAAAATAATAAAATAATAAAAATCAAGATGAGGTAGATTTTCATAAACAAGAATAAAACAAAGATAAGCAAAATGGTGAACATTTAAATAATAAAGTGAATTCAAAAGAAAAATAAAAAATGATAAACAAATTTTAAGAAACATTTAAGAGGGCAATATTATCCACATATACATTAACACAATCTCATAACCCAAGAAAATATCTAAAGGTGAATTTGTGAGGAAATTTGATCTTTATAAGATGGATAAGTATAATATAGCTAAAGATCCAGAGCTAAGTTATCACTTAAAACAATTTAGAATATATTTCTCAAATTTAATCTTGATGATACTCTCATTTGTAGAGCATTTTCTATAACTCTTAGATTAAATATTGAAGCTTGGTTTAATAACCTTCCTCTTGGATTTATTCAATTTTTGAGACGTTGTAGACTTCTTTCAGAAGTAAATCAATTGGAAATAAAGCTATAAAGATGATGGATATTATATCAAGAATCTATATCAAAATCAAGGTGAATCTCTAAGAAATTATGTACAGTGGTTTGTCCAATAGACGAACAATTGTGATGGTTGTGTAGAAGGAATGACTTTAACGTCTTTTAAAATATGTTTAGTAAGATTCGGTAAAATACTTGAGGATTTGATTAAATTTCCACTTGATAACATGTGGAATTTATTAAGAAAATCTAAGATGCTTATTAAGGTAGAAACCACAAAGCAAATGATAGGACCGTCTGACAAAAAGCGTATCGATAATTAAAAAACAAAAAAGTGATTGTTAAGTTACAAAACATGGCTATATATTCGTATTATGATAATTTCAAAATAAGGTTTTATCTCTTTAGTTGAACTTCGAGCATGTATATCCTTCACATGAGGGATAAGTTAATCCCCCTGCTCATGAACTTCTTCATCAAGTATGGTCTCATTAGAATCATTGATAACAAAATAATCTTGCAAATCACCACTAGATGGAACATCCTCATTATCATTAAGAACCACCTCAACATTATATTTGTTGTCTAATTTACATAAGGGAAAATATAAGAAAAAGTATTATTATTAGTATTAAAATATACATAAAAAGTAGAAGTTAACCTTATAAATAAAATATATGCACCATTCTCGTGATCAAAAGAATACCACATTTCTACTTATCACTACCTTCTTCTTTTTAGGATCATAAAGTCTGAAGCTATACTCTTCATTATCATATCCAATAAAACACATGGATTAGTTTTTGAATCAAGTTTGAATCTTTGTTCTTTTGGAACATGTATGTTTGTCTTGCATCATAAAATTCTGAAATGTGAATATATAAGATCCTTTACTTTTCATACTCTCTTAGGAATATCAATATCAAGAGTTATTGATGGAGCTCTATTAATAAAGTATACAACACAATTAAATGATTAAGCCCAAAATGTCTTAGGAAGTTTAGACATTTCTTGAATACATCTCACCTTCTCTATAATGGTTTGGTTCATTCTCTCTGCAACTCCATTGTGTCGTGAGGTACCTGTATTGTTCTTTCATGTCTAATACCATAACGTGACATATAATTTCTAAAATCATTCGAAATATACTCACCACCATTATCATATCGAAGACATTTCAAATTTCGTCCAGTCTCCCTATCTACCATGATATGAAATTTCTGAAAAATCTCGAATACTTGGATTTTTCTCTGCAACATGTATACCTAAGTTTTTTTAGTAGCTTCATCAATAAATGTAACAAAATACTTGCTATCTCCAATAAAATCCTATTGGACCACAAATATCAGAGTATAATAACTCTAGTTTTTTTTTATTTTCTAGTGGACTTTTTAGAAAACAAAGCTCTATGTTGCTTTCCAGCCAAACAATAGTCATATGGATAAATAATAATAGATTTATCAATAGGAATGAGTGACTTAATTTCCAAGGTTTTCATCTTCTTCTCACTTATGCATCCAAGTATTTGATGCCACAAATTAGGGGAATTCATTTCCTCAACTGCACTCAGCTCATCAGACATTTACCCAAATAGGTCTTATACAAAAAGAAACACAAATTACCTAAAAAACTATCATTGAACTTTTGGACAACTTCCACTTACCATCACCGAAAGTGTGACGAAAACCTTTTTGATCAAGTACATTTGTAGACAATAAATTCAGACGTAGATCAGGAATATGCAACATCCTTTAGTTTAAGTATGTACCCAACATAATTTTTCACACGAATATCACCCAGCTCAACAATACTAAATGAGCACTGATTTATCATCTTGACACTACCAAAATAACCACTTTTTTAGTTAAAAAAATATTCCATATTCAGAACACAATGATATGAAAAAATTGTTTCCACAAGCCATTTTGAATCTAAACCACCAACATAATAACACTCTCAAACTAAACAAATTAATGATGCATCATCATTATAAGTAGAAACACAACCTGTTGTATTTTTATTATCACTTTCATTTTATGAAACTAAATTTTTGCCTTGTTCTTTCTTCCATTTGTAATAAAACCTCGTATATGACCACGTTTGCCGTAGTAATGGTATATCTTATTTTTTTTCTCATATCTGGACTTGGATCTTCCCTCTGAGTTATCTTCGTGTATTCTAGTAACAAGAGCTTGTGAACTGTCAACTCCCATATGTTTTCTTCTAATATCTTCGTTGAATATACTTTATTTGATAAAGTTTAGAGATAGAACACCATCTGGAGCAGAAATGCTAATAGTCAATACCTAGTCTCCCAACTATCCGGTAACGAACTCAATACAAATAAATCATGTAGCTCATCATCAAGAGCAATCTTCATAGTAGTCACCTTGTTAATAATATCTTGAAAATCACTAAGGTGTTCAGAAACTGACATACCACTTTTTAACTTTAGGTTTTCAAGTCTTTTAATGAAAAAAAAACTTTCTTATGAGTTATCTTTCTTTCATAAAGACCTTCCAATTTCTTCTGAAGATTGTACAGGTCAGACTTTTGAGAAACATGGTTGAACATGCTAAGATCAACCCATTGTCGAATAGTTCCCAAAAAAATTCTTTTCAACTTCTCCCAATATTTGTCTACCTTGTCTTGCGGTTTTACCGGTTTAGCAGAGTTACCATCAACATCTTTAACTGACTCAATTGGATCAAACAAATCCTTGCAGTATAGGAGATCCTCCACCATCGGTCTCCAGATTGCATAATTTGTTGATGATAATTTAATCATGGAGTTACCATGATTGTAATTCATATTCCCTAAAAAAACCAATAGCTCTGATACCAAGTGTAGATCCCAAATTAACAACAGTAAAAATAATCAGCGGAAAACAAAAAACAACCCGCAAGATTGGTATGTGGAAAAAACTCTTAAATGTGAAAAGTTGAAAAAGTCGTGGGATGGATTAAGAGTCCATCCTAAAAAAACTTCTATTATCATAGTTGAGTGCACAAGTAATCTGAATCAATCTCACAAAGATCTACAAAACCACAAAATATTTGACCGAATAATAGATAACAAAAGAGAAACACAAGAGGGAAAAATATCACCAAAATTGTAGGTCTATTTTAGCCGTGATTTCTTCAATCTGTAGCACAAATTCACAATCCGGATCATATTGAATTCCCTGATATTCCAAACACGCTGTCCAAACTGCAGCACAAGCGGATGTCGATGATTGCGACTACCAGATCGAAAACCCAAAATCAAATAATACCTTTTTTAGTTCTGTATTCTCAAAAATCTTTGTATTAGTTTTTGTGTATATTTTGAATGTATACTTCTATTATCTCTAAAGCTCGTATATATAACCCTAAAAAAAAACCTTAAATTATAAATTAGGCCTAATTGGACAGACCTGCTACCCTTCTATCTATTAACTTTTGTATGTTGACTCTATTTCTAAGAGAGACCGACATGTATTTCTATCGACTAACTTTTATATGTGCACTATATAGTATAGATATGGAGTTATATATTTCGTGTTTTTTTTTTATATAAAAATAGGAATGAATCCAATCATATTAATATGTAATTAGCATGTACGTAATAATTAAACTTTGAATGTGTCACAGTTTTTATCTTACTAATCTTATCTGTGTGGTATACAAAATGTTCTACTTAACGGTGGTTGTCGCGGTAAGTAAGCATCAAACTGCTCTACTTACCCACCCACGACCTCTTCCAGCAAAATGCATGGCGTGTAAAGCCATAAGCCAACCACAAATTAATTTTAAATATTATTGAAAAAGAAGCGAAAATTGTTAAAACACACTTATAACTCGTTAAAATTTTGGAACAACGTGTTAATATATATAAAGAAAAAAAGTAATCTAACAATAAATGTAATTGTTGAAAAAGATATGAACCTAAGCGGGGTATTAATGTTGAATTAGAGCACTAAGAAAATATGGTCTAAATCTCAACACTTTATTAGGTTTCTATTTCAAGATGATAAAGTTTATTAGGCTTTACAACTTTGAGCTTTAGGTTGGTTAGTCTATATAAACAGATTTATGGTTTTAGTATATCTTCGGCCGAAACTAGAAACACAAAACAGAATTTCGACCGTCATCATCTTGTTGTTGGAAGTTTTTCTAACCTTTCTCTCAATAAATTTGGTATAAGGTTTTGAAGATTAAAGGCAAATAATAGATTAAAAAGATTGCATAATGGAGAACGACAAGCATACTCATTTTCTTTTCCTTTATTCAATATGAGAATCAACAAGAGAATTTAAAAAATGTATTTCCACGGTTTGATGAGCGATTCATCAATTGGTACAAAAGCCAGTAAAATACTTTTGTAATTCAAAGTATAATCGAAGGCCTTTCTATTGAATCCCAACTTTCCGATGAAGTGAAAGTCGAATCCGACCACAACTCTGACTCTCGTTCAAAGTAAAATTCTCTAAAATTGTAGAACATGAAGAGAAGACTCAACATTATCAAAACCTCTTTTATCCAAGCTTGACACAATCTCTTACTTTAGTCACATGCCATTGAAAGGCTCCACATCAATCCTGAATGATAACTCATTGAAGCAAGTAACACCTGTGTTGGCTAATAACTAAAGTCTTCAAAGACTTTAATTTCTCTATGTAAAAATCAAAGAACCAATCCCTCACATTCCATTAATTCAAACTCAATGACAACATCTTGCTATGAAAATTGTAAAGGAACAAAGGCGGGGACTGAAATTCTAATATGGCTCCTAACCATTTGAAAAATTATTAACTCTTTCAATAAGTCCTCGTAAACTTTGTGTTTAGACCAACAATAATTGGGCCTTTTGTAACCCAATTTTTATTTAAATACAAGTTCTTTTATTTAACAAAAAAAACCATCTATGTTTGCTAAAGATTGGTAACTTATTTTGCACAAGTCACCATAACTTTACTTCCATAAAAGGTTGTTAGTTGACGAATTGGTTGATTCAATGATTAGAATTAAGATAATGAGTTATGGTGGTTTGTTAAACTAGGAAGGAAAGCAAAACATTGTGGAAGAAACCAAGAGACACAATGAGTCACAAGCTACAGTTAGAAATCGAAACACAAAATTCTGCAAATATCACAATGATATGGGCACTAAGGATTGTATCATTAATAGGGGTTGGACTTTTTCTAAAAACGTTAAATACAAGCACACACCTCATTTCTCTCACAACTCAACAATAATACTCAATATCAACCAACTAAAGGATTCTCCTGGTTTGACCCTTGAAGTAAATTTTTCCATCACCAAATTGGCGACCACAGTGGGAGCTAGAGGTACTTCAATAGCTATATTCGAAAATTTACTTATACAAAGTTCAAAAATCGTTGTGATATTGATCTCAATATGGAGGAAGCGTTACCTCATGAAAATGAAGTAATAAGAGATAAAAATAAGCATGTCAATCACAATAGTGAGGAAAGACCATTTATGCAAGATGAACGTGATAAGTTGAGGGCTGAGATTGAAGCTTTGAGAGCTCAAAGTCAGGCTAAAATATCATTGAAATAAAAGTCTAATGTAGGAGGTATATCTACAGATGAACCTGGGACAGTAACAAACAAAGTGAAAGTGATCAGTCCCCAAAGGTTCATATTAATTCTAAAAAGGCACATCGGGCAAAAATAAGTAAAAAGTACATCAGATTCTTTTGATTTGTCAACCAGTGCTTCTGACTCTAATGGGTCTTCTTCATTCAGTACTGAGCTGGACCGCCAGAAAATGAAAATAAGGTTAACCAAGAAACATTCAAGGAAAATGGACAGGAATAGAAAAATGAAAAAGAATAAATATCATAGAAAAATAAAGACGTCGGCAGATCACGATATTAATGATCTACTCAGTAATCAATTTGTTACCCAGTCCAAAACAAGTATATTTGCCACTCCCGGTGAAGATACAATATTTAGCCGTAACAATAATTGGAGGCAATCACATATGTCCTAAACAATACTCTCTCGACATCTACCCATGCGGTTTGACAGTACCAAAATTGAAAAGTATAATGGAATTACATACCTTGATAACAACCTCGAGAATTTTAAGAATTTTATGATGAACTTCGATGATGATGATAAAATTTTAGGTCAGGCTTTCTCACAAAATTTCAAATGAAGTGCTTTAAAATGGTATAATAGTTTACCACAAGTATTAATAAAGAACTTTCATGTGTTCAGGATGGTATTTCGGAGGAAATTTGTGAGGAGTAATGAGCTTAAAGGGAATAGTGATAGGTATCATCCATTGTTCCTAAAATTTGAATGAATATTTAAAAGAACAAATCAATCGTTTTTTTAATACAAAGAACGAGTTGGCTGATTGTTTTGAACAAGTGGACATTGCCTCTATAAAGCATGGTTTAGATCCGGGTGAATTGGCTGATTCGGTATCCCGAAAAAAGAAGTGAAATGGGGTGGGTTGTTAAACCAGGTTGGAAAATAAATTACGGTGGAAGAAACTAAGAAATCTAGAGTATCACGCCAACATAGGTCTGCTCGTTCAGTGTTAATCCCAGAAGCTAGTACTCGATCTCAGGCCACAATTAATTACAATCCTAAAGATTTTGAGCAAGGATTACATCGGCTAAGACAGAATCAATCAAGTCAATCCCAACAATTTAAACCCAAGAGAAGTCCATGGATTCAACCTGAATGGGTTACCGAACTGGGTGAGAGTTTGGCTACCATTTATGATAAAACTAAGAATGTTGTGCATTTTAGAAGACATCACCAATTAAGTCTCCAAGAGAGAATCAGAATACTCATTTTTTTAAATACCACAATGATGTGGGTCATGATATCCAAAACTGCATCACACTAAAACAAGAAGTGCAGAATTTAATTGAGAGAGGAAATTTGTCAGCTTTTGTTAAAAAACAAGGGGAAAATATGCAAGTCAATACCCAATCTAATGCAAATACAACCCAAGCCACATCACCAACTGGTCAAGGACAAATTATAAGAGCATGTAGACAAGAAGATGCTATGGTGATTATGGAAAGGTTTGATGTGGATTCAAATTATCTAGATCTTGACCCATATTGGAATTAGGTTGGGATGATAGCAGAAAAAGTCTCAACAGTATCCGCATATGTGTAACTTTGTTGAAATCCTGAACTATTTTTTGAGAAGATAATGTGACTGAACCTTCAAGTTGCTCAAGAAAAAGACATGTTAATAGCTTAACGACTCAGTTGGAGGGAAAAATAACTACACATCTTTATCAAAGCTATGCTCTATTCATTATCTTTGATGAAGATGATTAAAGGGATATTGATGGGCCACTCGAACATACTGTGGTGATAGAGGCATCCATTGGAGGAAATAATGTACGAAGGATTTTATATGATACGATAAATATATTATTCATATCAACTTACAAGAAAATTGAAAACTCCCTCAGTTATTCAGCGTTCATATACGACCATATTAGGGTTTACTGGAAGTATAACTGATGTAATTTCAGAATTTGAAGTAGAGATTTTATTGGGAAAAGTTTCATTCAAGAAGTTAGTAAGGGTTCAGTTTGTAGTAGTTGAGTATCTGATATCTTACAATGCTATATTTGGTAGGTCTTTGCTATCCAGGATGCATACGGTAGCTTCCACAGTCCACCAATATTTGAAATATGTTGTGGGAGGACAAATGAGCGTCGTTTGAAGTAACCAAAAGGTAGATCATGAATGCTATGTCTCTACTCTTGATTCAAAATCATTAGAAGCGTTCAAAGCTGAAAAAGAATAGCAGTTAATAGAGCATTTTGTCGGCCACAATGAGATCTGATCCAAAGAAGGCTCCTAGCGCGGTAATCCCGGTTGAGGAAGTTGAAATTCATAGCTTGACAGAAGGTAAAAATGTTAGGGTCGGATCTAAACTACCCTTAAAGCTAAAATAAAAATTATTATATTTTTTATCTAATAATATACATGTGTTTGCATGGTGTAATGAGGATGTGAAGGGAGTGCTAGCCAGTGTGATTAATCACAAATTATCTATCCGGTATGATGTTGGGTCAGTGGTGTAAAAGAGAAGAGCTTATTCTAAAGAAAAATCTGAAGCAATTGTTCAAGGAATAGATCGGTTAACCAAAATGAGGCATATCAAAAAATTGGAATTCCCTCTTTAACGCGGTATTAGTAAAAAGAGAATGAAAAATGATGTATGTGCATTGACTTCACCGATATCAATTGAGTTTTCCCTAAAGATCATTTCCTAGTTTCTCGGATAGATCAATTAGTGGACTCTACGTCAAGGAGGTATAATCAAATACGGATGAATTCGGATGATCAATATCATACTACCTTTATAATTGATAGGGGGTCAATTTTTATAAGGTAATTCCATTTAGGTTGAAGAATGTTGGAGCTACTTATCAACGATTGGTGAATAAAGCATTTACTAATCCGATCAGCAAGAAAAAGGAAGTTTACATTGATGATATGATGGTGAAAAGTCAGAAGGAGGAAGACTACATATCTGATCCCCAAGAAACATTTTCGAACTTAGAAGCCATCAACTTGAAGTTAAATCCATAGTAGTTTACCTTCAGAGTCTGATCTGGTAAATTTCTGGGTATATTATAAGTGAGAAAGAGATTCATGCTAATCCAGATCAGTTTAAATTATTTGTTAGCCATGGATCCACCTCGAAATACCCAAGAAGTCTAGATATTAACAAGAAGATTGGCTGTATTGAACCAATTCATTTCAAGATCGTCACACAAATGTATTAAAGTTTTCCAAGTTTTGAGGAATGTTAAGTATGTTAATTGGATTCCTCACTATGTTCAAGCTTTCCTTGAAATCAAGAAACATTTGTCTTCGCCGAATACATTGTTCAAACCAGTATAAGGATAAAGACTCTATATGCATTTGGAAGTATCGGAATATGCGGTGAGTGATGTTTTGGTAAGAGAAGTGGATAATTATCCCCATCCTGTTTACTACATAAACAAGAATTTGTTGGAAGCAGAGAAAAGATACTTAAAGTTGGAAAAATTATACTTAACATTGGTGATAGCAGCTAGAAAAATGAGGCTTTACTTTCAAGCTCATTCTATCACAGTTCGAATTTCTTTTCACCTGAAAAACGTGTTGCAAAAGGCTAATATTTTGGGAAGGAAAACTAAATGGTTAGTTGAGCATGGAGATTGTGATATTAACTTTGCACCTCATACTGCAATCAAAGCTCAAGCTGTAGCTGATGTTTTAGTAGAATTTCATTATAGGAGGCCTTATAAAAATATTCATATCAGTAAGTTAAAAAAAGAATGGGTAGTCTAAAATGACTGTGGGTCTAGTACAATGGGATGCAAAGGTGTAATTTACTTAACTTCTCCTTATGGTGATACCATGTACCAACCTATATATTTTGGGTTCATAGCTTCCAATAATGAATCAGAATATGAGGTGGCCATAGCTGGGTTATGGTTAGCTCATATATGTGAGGCTAAAAGAGTCCAACTAATAAGTGATTCACAATTACTTATGCATCAGTCTCAAGACCAATCTGAAGCCAGGAAAGATCACTTGATAAAATATTTACAAGTGCTAAAGGAAGTCACCGTCGGTTTTAAATGTGTCAAATATGAGCATATCCTCATATCAGAAAATGCCATGGCACATTCCTTAGCCATTATGGCATACTCCGAAGCATATCCCTAAATTCTCATGCAAGAATGTCATTCAATAGATACAATCACATGAAAAAAATTTGAAATAGGATAAAATTTACACGTCTCCGACATACTTTCTAAAGATTAGAGGGATGAAATCCAAGAGTTTATTGTTAATGAAGTTCTACCTCCAGAAAAGCTTTGGCTAAGAAAGTGATATATAAAGCTCATGGTTTCCTAATCTTAAAGAGGGTTATTTATGAAATAACTTTTCATCATACCTCTACTACGTTGCCTCAGATCTAATGAGTCTCAGAGTGTTCTATCAAAATTTCATGATGGAGAAGGGTCAGCACATTGTGGTTATAAAGTTTTGACTTGAAGATTATTAGTAGTGTATTGTAGGCCTAGCATTATGCCAGATGCTATAGATTTGGTGAAGATATTTGATCATTGTCAAAGATATGGACATGCAATTCATGTGCCAGCAATCCCCATAGAATCAATACCCAAGCCTATACCATTTGATAGATGATGACTTGATCTAGTTAGGGAAATAAATTACTTCTCCAAATGGATAAAAGTTGGACCTTTGTCTGGAATAATGTCTAAGGCAGTCATTAAATTTACCCTCTCCAACATATGCTGCCAATTTGGAATTACCAAACATATCACCACAGATAACGACCGCCCGTTTGATAAAAAATCATGGATATGTTTTGTGCATCAAGAGGAATTCAATATTGTTTTTATTCTCATTTTCCATATCTAAGCCAATGGACAATTTGAAGTAACAAATCGGAAAATTATGTTAGGTTTAAAAAGGATTTAGAAGGATCTGATGGTGCCAATTTAAATGCAAGAAGTATTATTGGAATACCGAACCAATCCACATACATCCACACAAGAATCTTAATTTGCTTTAGTTTATATGATGGATGCAATTACACCTATAGAAGCTATTTTCCTTCATTCAGAGTTCAAAATTATTCTGAAAGAGAGAATGAGATAGCTATGAGGGCACGGTTGGATTTAGTTAAAGAAAAGAAGGTGAAAGCACATTTAAGAACTGCAAATTATCAAGGTTTGATGAGGAGAAGATTTTCCTCTCAAGTGAAAAAAATATATTTTCAAGTTGGAGATAAAGTGTTGAGAAAAGTATTCATCCAGACTAAGGAGAAACATTTTGGAAAGCTGACTTCAAATTGGGAAAGACCATACAACGTATGTGAAAAATTTATGCAAAGGAACATACAACTACGAGACAAAGAAGACAGCATGTTGAAGCATCATTGAAACGTTGATAATCTCAATTTATACTTAGAGTAAACTTATGTTGTAAATATTTTTTATCTTACTATAATGTAAATATTTAGGGGGCATACTCTTTCCTACCCTGGTGGGGCGGGGGAGGTTTGAATGACGTGTTCTGGTTTCAATCAATAGCCTTCTTTAAAGATATTGTTTTAGTTGTGATCGGATGAACTAAACACTTATTAAACACATGATGTATTAAAGGATTATTAAACATTTTTTCCCTCAAGTAGATTACCTTTGAGTTGAATCAGATAAATTAAAGACTTATTAAACACCTGATGGATTAATGGTTTATTAAACACCTAATGGATTAAAGGATTATTAAACGTTTGTTGCCTTCAGATGGGTGACTTATGTTGGATGAATTAAAGGCTTATTAAACACTTATTGCATACAAATGAGTAACATATGTATGGATCAGATAAATGTAACATTGATTAAATGTTTAATTCCTTCAAAGAAAATAATTTTTAAGGCGATGATCAGATTGAATATAAGTATATGGTTTTATCATATTCAAATACGATCGAGTATTAATGGAAGTATACAAGAAAATAAGGAAAAATACTAAGTAAATGAAAGTAAAGATGACATGAAATTCAAATAAGATAATAAAAATAATATGATCCACGTTACAGAAATGCCTTGTAAACCACAAGAACTTGTACGAATAGAGTTTTTAGAAAATACAATATGCATACTTCAAGGACTTTGATTCAAAATACCAACATAGTAAAAATAGTTAACCTTAAGGCTCGTTCCCTTCGGTTTTCTTCTCAGCATTGTCTTCGTCTTTCTCCATTTTATCATCACTTGAGTCTTCCTTAGCTTTATCATCAGATTCAGATTCATCCAAGTTGATGTTGAGTTTATCATTTTGTGTTATAGTATGAAAGGGAACTTATTCATACAACACAAAACTCCACAACTTCCTAAGATACCGTTTGGAAAGGTTTTATAGAATAATATGACCATATCTGATTTAACAAACTCTCTCATTTGATCCATAGATTTCAACACCCTCTCAACATATTCGTTCCTCGCAGCGACTATATCTTGAGCCCTTGTTTCTTTCAAAGAAGTGATCTCACTATCTTTTTTCTCGAGAAGATCTTGTAATTCATTCTTCTCCTCCGAAATTGATCATTGGCATTCTTCTCCTTCGTTAGTGTTTCCTTCAAAGAATTAACTTCGTGGAAGGTGGTAGATTACAATTCGGTATAGCTAGCTTGTGATTTTTCAAGATAGGACTTAGTTTGAACCAAATAACCATTAAGTTGTTCTATTCCTTTCTCAAAGTCTCAAGTTTTCTTTCTTCGGTCGTGATGGAATTCTTCAGGCCTTGGTTTTCAGTACAAACGGAAACAATGTCACTGACTTGAGATCTGATTTGCCTCTCTGAGTCAACGATTGGCCTTATATAACCTAATACACGCAGAGCCCAGAGCATCATGCTCACTGGAAAATTCAAAGGATTCGCCATCATGAGTAACAACATTGGCGATAGTAGTGGAGTGGGGAAAAGTCTTATCAAAATCCACTTTATCAAACTCACTTAAGTACAAATTTCCTAGGTCATCTAAATTTATTTCGCCTCCAGGAATAGGCTGGCTAGCATCAGGAAACACTAGAGAAGGAGGATCGACATGTACGTTTTCTTAGGAACAAATTTCAATGGGAGTAATGGAGGGAAGGATTGCAGGTCGGAGTATGATCTCCGAACTAAGGTTAATTTTTCATTCTTTTCTACTCTCTTATCACTACTTTCCTGCTCCTCTTTTTCCATTTCTTCTTTTTAGACCTTGAAGAGTGTGGTGACTCTTTAGTCTCACATACAGTAGCCATAACAGCATCCAGCAATGCATCAAAAATCTCTCTTGACAGTCCCGAACTACCCACATCGAGAAACCTTTGAAAGGAATCTCCGCCTTTTTTATTCTTCTTAATTTTGTCAAGAGGACTAGGAGCCTTGTTCATAGCCGATAAATAAAGCTTACCATCTTTTTCCTCTGTCCTTTTGAAGATATCAGTAGCTTCAAGAAGACTGGTAAACTTTTCCCATTAGAGCTCCCTAGTTGAGCTTGTTCTCCATAAATGGGCCCTCACCATGTTAGCTGCAGTAAAAAAATATTGAAACTAGTTCCCTAATTATATGTGGCCCATTAATTCAGCTTTGAAAAAGTGGTTCAACTCTCATCTAAATGTTTTGAGAACATCTTTGAAAATACTGAAAGACAAATCCAGTGCAAAATTTAACATCAACATCCGATGTGAAATTTTATATCAACATCTGTTATGAAGTTTAATATAAATAGATAGTAAATAAAATTATATGGTGTTTACCTGAACTTTTCCAGTATCTAGTTACCAAGCTTGGATTTCCTTTGGAAGTGATTTTCTTTCCATTTTCCCATAAACCACTGATGTAGAGGAGTTGGATCCTCCAAGGCTTATCAACCTCTAGCAAATCATCGACTACTTTGTAGTAATTCCCCAGGTTGAAATAATAGAAAAGGATATGATGGTTTCGACACAAGCTCGCCATAACAGCAAACTGTTCCATATGTATTGGAATCATGGAAAGACTCAAACCAATGATGTTAGCTAATAAGGTATACCAAGCGTTGGGGCTTAACTAACTTGGACATAACTTTACAAAGAGCAAACTATCTAACTATCTCTTAGTCCAAAGGGAGGCCCCACTTAAGTACTTCGTTATATACCACTAGCTCTTTGGCCTTGCTATCCATTGGAGTCTCATCAGGGATGGGAATTATCACCTTGATGGACTCTAGAAAATCCATTTTCTTCCTAATTATATGAACATAGAATTTTTTTTTGAAGTGCTAACATGTAATTAAAACTGACCTTGGAGAAGTTAGGCCCCACTCGCCCAACAAGGCACTCCGGAAGCGGTTTGGTATCTGGAAGTGCTACTATCTCTTTCTTTTCTCGAACTGTATTGGTATCTCCAATATGACCAAATATCTCTAATGGGGTATCTTCTCCACTATCGTCCATCAGCTCACTCATTATTTGTGGTTGTTGATCATCCTAATTAAGTCCAGTATCCTCTTTCTCAATATGAAAAGATTCGGTGGGAGAAATTGATATATTTGGATCTGAAGTAAACAATACTATAGTTTCTACCATTGTAGAACCTTCATTACGGTTCTATGTATCCATGGCAGATGAAGTTCCAGTTTTGGCTTTAGAAAGCCTAATAACCCTTCGAGGCGTAGTTTCTCCTATATCCGACCCTATATAAATGAAAAAAGATAGAGCTTTACGCCTGGTAATGACTCCGGAATTTGTGAAAGGTGTTTTAATTAGCTGAACTGGTGGTTTAAGATTTGTTAAAGATGGAGCAAGTGAAGTTTCTTGGAAACTACTGATGGTCTGTGAGAAGATGAACTCATGTCCGGCTCTGATACATCTTCTATAATCAATCCACCAAAAGAGACAGGTAGTCCGACAACGATTCTGACCTCTATTTTTTATCTGTCTAACTCAGACAAGTTGAGCAAGCCTCCTTTAATTAAGAGAGTTCTTGTTGTGAACATATAAATCTTGGAAAATATTGGAGGAGTTGAACACCTGTGAGATGTTTAAGCTTCTCTCTCTAGATTTGAAATTTGAAATTTTTTCTTACTCTAGAATTAGAAATTGTAAAAAAATCCTACTTATATAGCAAAAGAGTCTACTTGAGTGTTTTACCTAGGGAAGTGAATCGGCTAAGTAATGATTAAAGTCTATTAGCTATAGCTCCATTAATTTTGGAAACTATTCCAAAACTTAAAATATCTTAAGCCATATGAGATTTTATATAAGAGCGGCTCAAAATCATAAATTAGAATATAAAAAAATAAAATAAATATATTAAAATAAAATCAAATCAAAACTTTAAACTAAATTTATAAGATATTTTAATAAAATAAAATAAAACTAAAAAGCTTTTGTTTGGTAAAAAAACACGTGTTTGTAAAACGATAAAATTAAAACTCAAATAGTAGTATAAATAGAATTTGTCGCCTCATTCATAAAGATTTGATCTTGTAAACTTGAAGTAATATAATGCCATGTGGTAGCGTCAAGCTACGCGATGAAACAGATGGCTGAAAATTCAGAAAAAGAAGACGAACAATAGAAGATGGATAGTTCTAACCCTAGGTTAGAGTAAATGAGACTTTAAAGAAAATCAAAATTCTATTCAAAAAAGTCTGAGGCAAAACTAGGGTTTGAAAGCCTTTTATAGAAGTGCTCGAAACCCTAGCCCAAAATTACAACTTTTTTTCTTATGCAATAAAATAAAGCCCAGCCCAAATTCAATGCGATTGGAGCTGGTTAAGTATTTTAATAAAATCTAAATAAAATTGGAAAATGCAGAAAATTTACTAAAACAGCAAAACGAGGGTTTAAACGACTAAATTTAGGGTCTGGACTTCATCACTTTGTGATGCTTTCGAAAATTTTTGGGCTTCTCGACGCGTTCGATTTGAGTGGTCGCATCGCCTAATTCTGATATCTGGGCCCGAAATAAAGCATGTTTCCGTTTGTCCAAAAGGGCCATATAGTCATGGGCTTGTGCAACTACATCATCCTCCCCTTCTTCGGAAGAATTCGCCCACGAATTCTCAGCTTTATCATCCTCAGCAGCAGCAGTAAATGGCACCAGGTGCTTCACGTTGAAAACGTTATGGGTCTTCATGTGGCTGGGTAGTTTCAACCTGTATGCATTGGGATTAATCTTTTCAATAATTTCAAACGGACCCACCTTCCTTGCAGCCAACTTGTTGTACTTGTGTGCAGGATAGCGATCCCTGGTCAAAACAGCCCATACAAAGTCTCCCACTGCAAACTCCACCAGGCGACGCTTCTTATCTGCGACAATCTTGTACTTCTGTGTTGTTTCCTCCAGGTGTTTGCGGGTGTTCGCATGGATCTCCCATAGATCAGCAATGGCGTTCTCGACCTTAGGTGGGACCTTATCAAGCGTTGGGAAAGCTAAGTCCATAGGACCCCGTGGGTTATAACCATAGACTACCATGAAGGGACTATACCCAGTAATACGCTTGTGGTGCCTGTTGTAGGCGAACTCAACATGATAAAAACGAGAATCCCATGCTTTCAAGTTCCCAGAGACCTCTGTGCGTAACATGTTGCCTAATGTTCGATTAGTTACCTCGGTTTGGCCGTCTGTCTGCGGGTGATATGCGCTGCTAAAACTAAGCTTCGTGCTTGTGAGGCGCCACAAACTCCTCCAAAAATACCCCACAAACCGCGCATCGCGATCAGAAACGATATTCAAGGGTAGACCATGTAAGCGGTAAACCTCACGAAAGTATAAATTAGCAACATTCACAGCATCTGTGGTTTTCTTGCAGGCAAAGAAGTGGGCCATCTTAGAAAACCTGTCAACCACTACAAAAATAGAATCGTTACCTCTCTGTGTTCTTGGCAGCCCAGAGATGAAATCCATGCTGACGCTTCGACATGGTCCTTCCGGTATTGGGAGTGGTAGGTATAGACCTGCGTTGGAGGATGTACCTTTTGTGACCTGGCAAACCCGACAACCAGCTACAAAACGGATAACATCTCGCCTCAAATGCGGCCAGAAGAACTGACTGGATACAGAGTGAAGGGTTTGATCTCCACCCCCATGCCCCTCGTTGTGTCTCTCCTGTACAATCAGTGATCTCAAACTACCCTCAGGAACACAAAGTAAATTACCTTTGAAGAGGTAACCGTTGCTCACTGCAAAATCTTTTCTCAAACCTGCGCTGACGTCCTCTAGAATAGGACCAAAATATGGATCGATAGCCAGTAGATCCTTGATCATCTCGAATCCCACAACTTCTCCTTCCATACGAATCATCATGCTGCGTCGGCTCAATGCGTCAGCTACGCGGTTAACTGTCCCCGAAGTATGCTTAATGGAAAAGGTAAATTGTTGCGTAAATGCTGCCCAACGTGCATGGCGGGAAGAGAGTTTCTCCTGACTCTGCAGATGTTTTAAGGCATCATGATCGGTGTACAGGACAAAGTCATTGTAGGCCAAGTAGGAACTCCAGTGCTTCAAAGCCCGTACAACTGCATAGAACTCCTTGTCATAGGTGCTGTAGTTAAGTTTAGCTCCACTTAACTTTTCACTGAAGTATGCTACAGGACGACCTCGTTGGCTGAGTACAGCGCCAATGCCTAATCCAGACGCATCACAATGCAGTTCAAATCCTGTAGAAAAGTCAGGTAAAACCAGAATCGGTGCAGTGGTCAGTCTTCCCTTGATTTCCTCAAACGCTTTAGCTGCTTCAGGGGTCCAGTAGAGTGTCTTGCCCTTCATACACTCTGTAATGGGAGCCATAACAGTGCTGAAGTTATGTATGAACCTTCTGTAAAAGGAGACCAATCCGTGAAAAGAGCGGACTTCAGTGGTTGAAGTAGGAATAGGCCAGTCTCGCACGGCTTCTACTTTCGACTGATCCACTGAAAGCCCATCTTTTGACACAACATACCCCAGGAAGACGACTGAATCTGTCATAAAACAACACTTATCGAGTCCTCCATAAAACTTCTCTCGCCTCAAAACAACCAACACCTCGCGTAAGTGCTGGAGATGCAGCTCTTCCGTGGTACTATAAATAAGAATATCATCAAAGTACACAACAAGAAATTTTCCGATGAATGGGCGAAATACCTGGTTCATAACCCGCATGAACGTGCTAGGAGCGTTAGAAAGACCGAATGGCATTACCATTCATTCAAACAGACCTTCTCGGGTCTTGAAGGCTGTTTTCCACTCATCCCCCATACGAATACGAATCTGGTGGTATCCGCTCTTCAAATCCAGCTTCGTAAACACAGTAGCACCATTCAATTGATCCAGTAAATCATCAAGGCGAGGAATAGGAAACCGATACCTGACTGTAATTTTGTTGATAGCCCGGCTATCCACACACATTCTCATTGAGCCATCCTTCTTTGGTGTTAATAGTGCAGGAACCGCACAAGGACTAAGACTCTCCCGGATGTGGCCTTTCGTTAACAGTTCCTCCACCTGTCTGCGGAGCTCTTCATGCTCTTTTGGGCTCATCTAATAATGCGGTCGGTTTGGTAGACTAGCACCCGGTACAAGGTCAATCTGGTGTTGGATATCTCTCAATGGAGGAAGACCTGTAGGTAAAGTATCGGGAAAGACAACAGAGAATTCTGCTAAAAGCGGCCGAACTCGCTCAGGTATACCAGCAAATGGATCAGTACTAAATTCTTTAACCACCAAAAGATAGACAATACCTGTTTCATGAGCATGTTCTATAAACGCCTTTCGAGCTAGAAAGTTCTTACCCGACTTCTTTGATACTGCAAGGGTAGGTTTTGGAGAAACCTCTCTAGTTGGTGTTAATATGAACCTGACATTATTCCATATAAAACTGTAGCGGTTCCTCCTACCATCATATGTGACACTTCTATCATATTGCCAGGGTCGGCCTAGCAACAAGTGACACGCATCCATCCCAATGACATCGCACCAAGCTTTATCCCTATAGTTACCAACAGAGAAAGATACCAGACATCTTCTAGAGATACTTACCTCACTACCTTTCTTTAACCAGGCAAGCTTGTAGGGGTTTGGGTGGTCTTCTGTTTTCAGGGCCAGTTTCTGGACAACTTCTTCAGAGATAACATTTTTGCAGCTCCCTGAATCAATAACGAATTTGCATACCTTTCCCCCAATAATACAAGTCGATTGGAAAATATTGTTCCGTAGCCAATCATCCCCATCACTTTTGGCTTTCGGCGTCAAGCAGATACGTCTTAGAACCAATGCCTGACCAATATCTCCTTCTGTAACCTGGTCCTCTGGAACCTCATCAACAACATCCTCTGGTTCTTCATCAAACCGCAGCTCGCCCTCCAGGGAAAAATCAGCAGTGTCAGCGAACAGACCCCTCGGGTGTTGTGGTTGTTGTCGTAATTTTGGACATTGTAAAGCAACGTGCCCTAGTTCATGACAATGGTAGCATCGGACCTGTGAGGAAGTAACTGTGCGACTAGGGTCCTACAAATTAGCACCTGTGCGCATAGGAGAAGCAGTTGGCACTCCTGGGTTAGGGCTTTGAATCGTCTTTTTGGGGAATGTCAATGGATTTGGTCTGGCAGTGTCTCCTCCATAAGGCCTTCGTGAAAGGGCTTTCTCCAGATGCAGTACGCGCTGATGTGCTTCAGACACATTCACAGGGTCGAACATATTCAGCTGGTCCTGAAACTGTTGTCGCATCCCCCCTATATAGCGAGATACTAGCTGATCTGCTGAATCAGTAATATATACACGGTTTTGTAGCGTGAAAAAATCGTTAGTGTACTGGTCAACAGTCTTTGACCCTTGTTTAAGGTTTTGGAACTGCTGATACATTACGCGGTTATAGTTGTAAGGCAAAAACGCAGCCCTCATGTGCTTCACAAACTTAGCCCAAGTTGTTATTTTTGGCTTACCGTGCCTTGATCTGGTCTGCTTGAGCTGTTGCCACCAGGATGCAGCTCGGCCTCGGAACTTAGTTGCAGCCAACTGTACCCGCTTTGCATCTGGAACCTCCTTGAAATCAAGAACTTCTTCAACTGAGGCGATCCAATCTAAAAACTCCTCCGGTGCAAGACCCCCTTGGAACTCTGGGATCTCCAATCTGAATCCAGATTCCCACCGGTTGTTGGCGTTCAGATCAGAATCTCTCGGTGGCGGCTGCTCAAAGACTTGGTCACGGGAGTCTTGTGGTGAGTATTGACCCCTAACTTGTTCTCGCCGAGGAGCAAACGGATTCTGCTCGCGGCCGATCTCTCTCTCAGATCCCGACGGCTGGTTGCTCGAACCTGGAGCTCGAAAGCCGTTGGTTTGGTTGTTCAACAGCCGGTGTAGTGCTTCTTGTACGTCTCTCAACTGATTTCTCAACGAGTGCATCTGTTCACCAACCTGGGATTGGAATTGACCGAATTCATCACGGTCGACCGATTCAGTGAGCGGAATAGTGGACTTCCCCCGAAAAGATCACTTTGGCGGCATACCGTTACTACACACGCCGTAGGAACTCTGAATCTGATACCAATATGGTAGCGTCAAGCTACGCGATGAAACAGATGGCTGAAAATTCAGAAAAAGAAGACGAACAATAGAAGATGGATAGTTCTAACCCTAAGTTAGAGTAAATGATACTTTAAAGAAAATCAAAATTCTATTCAAAAAAGTCTGACGCAAAACTAGGGTTTGAGAGCCTTTTATAGAAGTGCTCGAAACCCTAGCCCAAAATTAAAAAAAAAATTCTTATGCAATAAAATAAAGCCCAGCCCAATTTCAATGCGATTGGAGCTGGTTAAGTATTTTAATAAAATCTAAATAAAATAGGAAAATGCAGAAAATTTACTAAAACAGCAAAACGAGGGTTTAAACGACTAAATTTAGGGTATGGACTTCATCACTTTGTGATGCTTTCGAAAAGTGTTGGGCTTCTCGACGCGTTCGATTTGAGTGGTCGCATCGCCTAATTCTGATATCTGGGCCCCAAATAAAGCCTGTTTCCGTTTGTCCAAAAGGATCATATAGTCATGGACTTGTGCAACTACATCACCACGAGAGCTATTCTTGATTTCCTGAATTGTTCAGCTTAATTTTTTCTTTTTTTTTGTTTGTGTTTTGATGTCTATAATTAAATCCAACTATATATATTAAAGTACATGTAGTTCAACATTGGATATATATTGTGATTTTGACAACTTCGATTGTAAGATGTTTGGTAAAAGCCGAAAAGTAACTCTTTTCGGCCTCATACGACAATAAATTCAAAAAATATATATTTGAAAGTAATGAAATTCAATATATGAAAACGTTTAACATGGATACAAAGGAACAGTCGGAACTTAATCTTTTGTTACATTAATAGCATAAATGATTTGAGGAAACGGATAGAATTTTAAGTTTGAACTTTGACCACATATCAGAGAAAGAAAACATATAGTACTAAAATCCAGCAAGGGTCATCAACTTTTTCCAAGCAGGTCTGGTAGAGATATCAAGCCACCAAGTGTTTAAATGCGTCCTCTGGCTCAACAGCAGCTCCATCTCAGGTGCATTCACCAAGTACCGGAAAGCAGGCAAATGGCTTAAATCAGCCAACGTGTAGCTGTCGCCGGCTAAGTACTTGCTTTTCGACAACCTCTCTTGATACACGTCTAGTACTTTCTCAAGCTTCAGCTTACACGTGCGCACTAAATTCATGTCGCCTTTTTCTCCCATTTGAGGCAAGACTAGGAGGTTGAATACTATGGGAAACACCAGCTCATTGAAGTTATGGGACTCAATTTCTATCCATTGGTCTACAAGCGCTTTCTCTTCTAACGTGCTTCCTATCAGATTCGGCCCCTGGTCTGCGTACTTTGTCGCGTAGTATTTCACGATGGCACGCGATTCTGGACATTTAAAATGAGTGATGATTAGAAACTGTTTAAAAGCTGACTTGGAAGTAACATTGCTAAAAACTTAAGAAAAAACATTCCAAAAGAAAGAAGAACAAAGTATGATGTTACCATAAAGCTTGAAGTCACCATCCTCTACCGCTGGAATTTGTCCAAATGGCTACATAACAAGTTGAACAATATACTATAAGCTTAAGAATTCTTAATAAATAATCTAGAGACCGACTAGCTCAACTACTAACTATATCTTCAAAATAACTTTAAAATCTTTAGTTTCAGTTACAAATGTTGCACCCGCTATTGGGTATTAAAAGTATGTCTCGAACAAGTCTAAACATTCGAAAGTGTTGAACAGATTTTGGTTAGATCTTTTGTCACGTCATTCGAAATTGTTGAGAGTATGGGTCACATATAAGACTAAAGATGTATCCTTATGAGTTTTGTTATTGAAGGAATGACTTAATATAAATTCTACGCATCGTATGATAACCTGTCGGAGGAGGAAATCGGGTTTTTTGTGTTCGCCGGAGATGAGGTCGACATGGACAACTTGAAACTCGATATTTTTTTCTAGAAGACATGCTAACACTCTTTGTGCACAAGCTGACTTCACATCACCATATACTTTAACCACCATTTTCTCTTCGATGGTTTTGGTCTCTTGCTATTTTCGTGGTGGGTTTTAGAGCCTCTCGTACACCTCCTTATATAGATAAAAATAGGCATTATTTATTAGGGTATGATTAGTTTTTAAAAATTATACATTTATTATTGTTGGACCCATGGAATAGGAATCCATCGGGTCTTCACACTAGCATCCTCGGTTTTGGATTTGAATTTCTTTTTTGTTCACTTCTATAGATTACCTTTTATTTGTTCACTACGCATTATAGATATGAAGGTACATATATTTTTTCTATATAAATGTGGATCAATTTGGTCTCTACATCGGTTCACACCGATATTATACGGTTTTGTTTTTGGTTCTTTTATATCCAATAATTTTTATACTTATATTGTGCACTATAGATAAAAAAATAAAATATATTAAATATTTTAGTGTACTATCCAACCAATATAGTCGTAAAATGAGTTGGAAAATTAGGAGTGCACACTTGTACGAATGAATTGTGATTAGCGAGCGGAGGGGCATGATCAAAAGGGCAGAGTCTTTGGCTACGTTCGAGCTTTGGCCAGAATATTTTTAAATCATATTTTAAATTTTAGTCGATTTTAAATTTGAATTTGAAATAAGCGTATTGTGAATGAGTCAAATAGTTCACTGACGGTGTACTGTGTTCGGCAGTACAAATAAGTGTTGTGATAGTATTATTGTTAGTCTTGTGGTATGAGCTCATTAGGCCCATTATCTAGTAAGTTCTATTTATCCTCTATAAAATAGACTATTAGGATGACTATTAGGACTACACAAAACACAATTTGAAATTTGTAATCCTTTTCTATCATAGTGAAACATTTTTCTCTGGCGACGCCCGTGGACGTAGACAATTTTCAAACCACGTTAAATCCTGTGTCATTTTGTTTTCTATCATTTATTCATGTTCTGTTTTATTTGTGTTTTGTGCTTGAGCCATTTCGTGATAAATTGCATAGTGGTGTATAATAAAATTGGTATAAGAGCCAAGTGGTGAAATTAGGGCTTTTGCAATTAGGGTTTCACAATAGCGTCTACAGCAACAAAATACATGATTGAAATTGATAGGGGATCCAACTTTGCGTTGTGGAAGATTAAACTGAAGTCTTCATTGGTACTAAAAAAGCTGTGGAAGGCTGTGGAGAATAAGTTACTAGAAGAGATGAAAGAATAGGAGAAGCAAAATCTTCAAGAGAGGGCTTTGTGCTGGTTTTTAATGAATGTGAAAGACAATGTGCTTTGCGAGAAGTAGTAAGAAGACTGCTGCCTGCGCATGGAAGAAGCCAGGAGATCTTTACTCAGAGAAATCAGTAGTAAATTGATTATACTTGAAGAAGTGTTTGTACGATTTCAGATTGAAAGAATGTATGTTCATAGCTGAGAACTTAGATTATTTTAAATCAATTATAATGGACTTGGAGAACATGGATATCAATATTGAGGTTGAAGATCAAGCTTTGTTTGTATTGAGATCGTTACTAGCTCCCTATGAAAAATTCGTAGATACCAGAATGTATGGTAATGATAAGTTATCGCTAGTAGATGTCAAAGAGGCACTGAAATCAAAGGAGATGAGACAGTTGCAGCCAGACAATCAAGCTGAAGGAGAAGGTCTTATGACTAGGGAAAGATCTAGAAGTAAAGCGAGTTCTTTGAGAAAGAAGAACTGGAGGTCCAAATCAAAGGTAAAAAACTCAAACTGTTATGAATGCGGTGAGCAGGGTCATTATATGACAAATTATCCGAAACTAAATGGTAATAAGGGAAATCAAAAGGAAAATACAACAAACATTGTTGAAGGTGTGAACGATTCCGACGATAATGAAAACAGTGGTAGAGGAGATGTATTGTGTGTGGGTTGGGAAAAACTCTTGGGTATTCGATACTGGCGCTACATATCACATGTGTCAGTTCAAAAAGTGGTTCGATACTTACAAGCCAATGCAGGGAACTGTCTATTTAGGGAACAATTATTCTTTGTCTGTTGATGGTATCGGTAACGTCAAAATCAGAATATTTGACGGGGTTGTTAAAATCTTGACATGCTGGCATGTTCCTAGGTTAAAGAGAAACTTGATTTCTCTTGGGACATTAGACTCTCGGCAGTTTGCAGAAGTGTCTTTACATTCTCCAAGGGAGTGTTTTTATGGGCGATGTTGGAGTAGCATCATCAGGGAGCAATAGCCAAGGTAGGCATGATGATAATAATTTGTGGCATTGGCGTCTTGGTCACATAAGTGACAGAGGATTAGCTATTTTGGGAAAGAGAGATTTTTTGAAATGGTACAAAGCTCAATCATTGGGATTTTATGAGCACTGTGTGTTTGGTAAAAAAAACTATAGTCAAATTCAGCAAATCAGTTGTAAGAAAGACTAAAGAGACAGTGGATCACATTCACTCAGATCTTTGGGTTCTAAACAGAATTCTATCAAAGAGCGGAGCCATATACTACATGATTTTGATTGATGATTGTTCAAGGATGGTGTGGGTTTACTATCTGAAAACGAAAGATGAAGCATATTCAACCTTTGTCAAATGGAAGATGATGATTGAGAAGCAAACCTGAAGAAAAATCAAACGTCTTAGGACAGAGAATGGGTTAGAATATTTTAGTCATGAGTTCAACAAGTTCTACAAAGTTGAGGGAATAGTGCGCCATCGCACTTGTTCTAGAACACCACAACAGAATGAAGTCGCTGAAAGAAAGAACGTAACTCTTTATGGCAAGGCACAAAGTAAGCTCTCGCATTCCATTGTGAGAAAAGACTGTTGGGTTGAAGCTATCAATACAACGTGTTACGTGATGAATCAGCCTCTATCAGCGATTATTGATTGTAAAACTCCTTTTGAGATTTGGTCTAGATCATCGGCTGATTATGAGCATTTGAGAGTGAAAGGTGCATATTTTTAGGATATGCTACTAGAGTGAAGGGATATAGGTTATGGTGTACCTTTCCAAAGTCTTCAGGTTTTCTCATCTGTAGGGACGTTATTTTTTACGAGTTTGCTTCGATAGATAGTCAGAAGAAAGTAGGAGAAATGGTTGAATGAGGATCAGTTCTAAGTTAACAGGTGGAGTTTGAAGTAGAATCAGTTCCTAGCAAGTCCAATAATTCGAGTGGTTCTGAGGTGGATCCAGAATCAGGAGGTGAAGCGTCAACATTGGATGATAATGATGATGATGCGCTCGAACCAGAACAACAACCTTATAGCATTCCAAAAAGGTACGCAAATCTAGTTTCATATATTCTATCAGTTACAGAATAAGTTGATATACATGAACCTAGTAGCTACAGAGAAGCTATAGCAAATTTAGAGGCAGATCGATGGATTGGTGCTATGGGAGAAGATATTGAATCTCTTCATAAGAATCAAACATGGAAGCTTTTTGACATGCCCAAAGGATATAAGGTAGTAGGCAGTAAATGGGTGTTCAAGAAAAAGAAAGGTAATCCATAGGTTGAGACATCTCGATTCAAGGCAAGACTGGTTGCTAAGGGTTTTACTAAAAATGAAGGAATCGACTTCAATGAAGTGTTTTCTCCAGTGGTGAAGCATAGTTCGATTCGAGTTTCGTTAGCCATGGTAGTTTTGTAAGATTTAGAGCTTGAGTAGTTGGATGTGAAAACTTCGTTTCTACATGGTGATTTGGAGGAGCTAATTTATATGAGACAACCAGAGGGATTTGACAAGGTTTGTTTGCTAAAAAAATCACTATATAGTTTGAAATAATCACCTAGGAAATGGTACAAACGTTTTGATACATTCATGGTGTCAAACGAGCTCACGGGGAGTCCATATGATAGTTGTGTGTATCATCAAAAGATATCAGACGATTCTTATGTTTACTTGATGTTGTATGTGGATGATATGCTTATTACTGCTTTTAGTATGTCACACATTGTGCATATAAAGAAATAGCTTAGTGTCGAGTTTGAGATGAAGGATCTGGGTATAGCAAAGAAAATTCTTGGTATAGAGATTATCAGGAACATAAGTGTAGGATCACGATACTTTTCTCAACGAAGCTATATTGAGAAAGTGTTACAACGATTCAACATGTTTAATGCTAAGGTAGTTAACATCCCGTTTGCTACTTATTTCAAGCTGTCTGCAGTAGGAGCAGCCAAAGACGCTACTGAGTTGGAACAAATGTCAAAGGTTCCATATGTAAGTGTAGTTGGTAGTATCATGTATTCTATGATATGCACATGTCCTCATATTTCACATACGGTTAGTGTATTTAGCAGGTACATGGGATGTCCTGGGAAAACACACTAGCATGCAGTGGAATGGGTACTTCGGTATCTTAAGAATACTATGAATGTTGGCTTAAATTTTCACAAGATCGATATTGATGGATCACTGAATGATGTTGCAGGATCAGTGGTTGGTTTTGTTGATTCTGATTTTTCAGGTGATATGGATAAAATGAGATCTCTTACACGATATGTATTTACTCTAGCTGATAATGCGATCAGTTGGAAAGCATAGTTGCAAGCTACTATAGTTTTTTCTACAATAGAGGCAGAGTATATAACGATAGCAGAAGCAGTTAAAGAGTCAATATGGTTGCAAGGTTTGGTGGAAGATTTGGGTTTGGATAGGGCTACTACAAAAGTGTTTTGTGACAGTCAAAGCGCCATACACCTTACAGGGCACCATATGCACCATAAGTGTACAAATCACATAAATGTGAGGTATCATTTTATTCGTGATATAATATCAAATGGAATTGTTGATGTGAAAAAAATATCCACTTACGATAATCTAACATATATAATAACCAATGCAGTATGAGTTTGAAAGTTCAGGGAGTTCCTAAACTGGATTGGTGTTTGCAGTATAGAGTGAATGCCTAAGGGTCATTTGGTGAGTTAGAAGAATATAAGTTTCTTTGTTGATAGTGAAGAAATGATATTCACCTCAATGGGAAGATTTGTTATGAATGAGTCGAATAGTGCCTTGACAGTGTAGTGTGTCCGGCAGTACCGTTTTGTGTATGTGATGATGTTATTGTGCCATGACAATGTAAAGTGTTTGGCAGTACAAATAAGTGTTGTGACATTATCATTTTTAGTTTTATGGTATGAGCCCATTAGACCCATTATCTAGTAAGTCACAATCTGAAATTTGTAACCCTTTTCTATCATAGTGAAACACTTTTCCCCGGCGATGCCCGTGGACATAGAAAATTGTCGAACCATGTTAAATCATGTGTTCTTTTATTTTCTAGTCATTTATCCGTGTTCCGTTGTATTTATGTTCTGTGCTTGAGCCATTTCGTGATAAATTGCATAGTGATGTATAACAAGTTGTTATTTGACCTAAACTGTTTTTTACGGTTGAATAACTACATAGTTTTATGGTCGAAACACATATGCGATGCACGGTTCAGAAATAATCACACAAAAAAATTCATTCTTGTGTTCAAAAATAAAAACTCTTATTTTATCTAGGCTGAAGTTTTTGGAGAACCACCAAAAATATTTTTAATTTGAAACTCATTACAAGGTTTCAAAAATTATCTAGGAAATAAAAAACTATTCCTTACAAAAGATTTAATATATATATATATACGTGTGTGTGTGTGTGTTTGTGAATATTGAAATGACAAACGAAGAATCTGTTAAGGACATGACAAGTAAGTTTGCTAAGTTAAACAAATTTGAGGGTAATAATTTCAGAAGGTGGCAAAAAAATATGCATTGCATGTAGACCACTATGAAGGTTGCGTACATTTTGAGCACTCTCATACCATAGATAATTATGAATGAAACGCTAGAGCAAACGATTAGGTACTATAAATGGGAGAATGATGCTTACATATGTCGTGGCCACATCTTAAATGGTATGCCTGATATTTTATTCGATGCATACCAGGTTTTGGAGTTTGTAAAAGAACTTTGGGATTCACTTGAATCCAAATGCATGGCCGAAGATGCTTCTAGTAAGAAATTTCTAGTTAGTAATTTTATCAGTTACAAAATCATTGATTCAAAGCTCGTCATGGAACCGTATAATAAATTTTTAAGAATTTTGGGTCAGTTTGTTCAACATAATATGAAAATATATTAATGTATTTTGGTGTCTAGTGTTATATAAAAATTACCCCCATCATGGGAATACTTTAAAGACACTATAAAACATAACAAGAAAGAGACGAATGTGGTTCAACTTGTTGAGTCCTTTAAAGATTGAAGAGTCGTAAAAGGCTCAAGAAGTAATCTGTAATCCTAAGGGAAAGAAACAAGAAACAAACCCCACTGTAAATATTATTGAAAACAGTGGATTATTTTAAAAATGCAATCACTATAAAAGTATATAAAAGAATTTTCAAGGGAAACAATAATACATATTCCAAAAAGAAGCTAAAATGACATGTTGGAAGTGTGGGAAACCTGGTCATTTTAGGAAGGATTACCGTGTTGTAAAATTGAAGAAAAATTATGGTCCAAATGGGTATAAGGATCCAAAAAATCAACAAGGTAAAATTTTAGTTCAAAATTGTAATTCTGGTAAGAATTATGTCTCACCTATATTTGAAGTATTTTATGTGTATGATGATAATGTTGCATGGTGGATTGATTCGGGAACAACAAGCTATGTTTATAAAGATCTTTGATGGTTTAGTGACTTTTAACCAATTAAAAATGGATCTACATTGAAAATGGGAAATATTTCAACTGATCCAATCAAAGGACTAGGAAATGTTAAACTAGTGTTTACTTCTGGAAAATATGTATTATTAAACAACGTATTGTGTGTTCCCGGAATGCGGAAGAATATTTTATCTGATGTTGTCATGAATAATTTTGGTACCAAACAAGCGTATGAAAGTGACAAGTATATATTGTCAAAGCATGGTGTATTTTTAGGCTTTGGATATTTATGTAATGGTATGTTTATGCTAAATGTTAATGTTTCATTTTAACATGAATCTATTTGCATGGATTATACTAGTACTTCTAGAAATTTGAATTAAACGGAATTATGGCATGCTAGACTAGGACATGTACATTATAAAAGAAAAAAAGACATGTTGATGTAAATAATAAAAAAGGCAAGACTTACATGTTAACTAAGATAACTAGAAAACCTTTCAATAATGTTAACCGACTTTCCAAAATATTGGAACTGGTACACAGTAATTTATGTGATTTTCATACTACTTATTCATTACAAAATAAAAATTATGGTATTACTTTAATTGACGATTCATGTAGATATTCTAACATTTATTTGTTGCATGCAAATAATGAAGCTCTTGATAAATTTAAAATCTATAAAGAGAAAGTCGAGCTGCATAAAAGTGATTTGGCTAAAAATCTACGCACGAATAGAGGAGAAGCATGTTATAATCCAATGCATATTTTGTTTACTGGCATAATACATTAAACAACGGATCCTTATACACTATAACAAAATGGTATGGTAGAAAAGAAGAATATGACTTTCAAAGAAATGGTTAATTCCATGTTATCCTATTCGTGTTTGAGTGAATGATTTTGGGGTAAGGCTATGTTGACAATGTTAGGTGCGACCAAAAGTCTCACATCCCACATCGATTAAACATGGGAAGAAAGATCAATATATAAGTTAAAAATACATCTCCATTAGTGTGAGGCCTTTTGGGAGTGGACCAAAAGCAAAGCCGTGAGGGCCAGTGGGCCCAAAGCGGACAATATCACACTATTGTGGAGATCGGAGTATTCTTACTTATATACATAAGCGGAATATACTGACCCAATATTCCCTACAAATGGTATCAGAGCACCAGGCCCAGACAGAACGCGATGTGGTGGGATGTGATGTGGGTGAAATTCTGCGAACATCATACCAGAAGCCGAGAGCCATACTCAAGGTGAATGATCTGCTGGATAGATGGAGCGCCACGGCTCATCAAGCAGGTGGCTTGATCAAGGAGCGGCGCAGATTCATCTAAAGATGGAGCGCCACGACTCATCAAGCAGGTGGCTTGATCAAGGAGCTGCACAGCGTCATCGAGTAGGCGGATGGAAGTCAATTGAGAGGAGGCTAGAGTGGTACTTTGTTCGAGAGGAGGATTGTTAGGTGCGACCAAAAGTCCCACATCCCACATCGGTTAAACATGGGAAGAAAGATCAGTATATAAGTTAAGAATACATCTCCATTAGTGTGAGGCCTTTTGGGAGTGGACCAAAAGCAAAGTCGTGAGGGCCAGTGGGCCCAAAGCGGACAATATCACACTATTGTGGAGATCGGAGTATTCTTACTTATATACAGAAGCGGAATATAGGAGTGGACCAAAAGCAAAGTCGTGAGGGCCAGTGGGCCCAAAGCGGACAATATCACACTATTGTGGAGATCGGAGTATTCTTACTTATATACAGAAGCGGAATATACTGACCTAATATTCCCTACAGACAACTTGTTATTTACTGAATATAATTCTTAGTAAAAGGAATAAAGTTACCCCATGTGATCTTTGGTATAAAAATCCTCCAATATTGAGTTATCTAAAATTAAATGGTTGTAGAGTACTTGTGAGGCTCACTGGACCCAAAAGGAAAAACTTGGATGAAAGAGGTATATATTGCATTTTCATTGGGTATGCTGAGCATTCTGCTGCATATAAGTTCTATGTGTTAGAAATTAATGGTGTGTTAGTGAATATAATATTTGGCGAAAAAAGATTTACATCTATACCAAGACATGGAGACACAATTTAGAACTTAACCAATAGGAACTTAGTACTAGATGAAAATGGATTAAGTGCTACTATTTTTGTACTCAAACCTCTGAACTAAGGAGAAGCACCAGAGCTAGAAAATCTAGGTCTTCTAGATATGTGTTTCAAATTTATGTGGTTGAAGGGTCAAGAGATAAGATTGAATATCAATATCAATAGTGTTTTATTATTGAGTGAAGTTATGCATAATAATACATGGGAATTGGTTGATTTACCTCATGCTTGAAAATCATTGGGAGAGAAATATATTCTTAAGAGGAAAATGAAAGTAGATGGTACTATTGGAAGGTATAAAGCGAGACTGGTTATTCAAGAATTATAGGCAAAGATAAATGATTTGATTATTTGATACATATGCTCTCGTTGCTAGGATTTCCACTATTAGATTGTTGATAGCATTTACATCGATATACAATATAGTAGTTCAAAAAATAGATATGAAATCTGGAATCTTGAATGATTATTTGGATTAAGAGATCTATATGAAACAACCAACATGGTTATTATATATGGTTGTGAAAACAAGGTATGCAAGTTGAAGAAATCTTTGTATGGTCTAAAACAAGTAACAAAATATCTACATAAATATTTTGATAATATGGTATTGTCCAATGATTTTATTCTTATTCAAGAAGATAAATATGTATATAGTAAAGTTGATATTCATGGTAAATGAGTTATGATTTATCTATGTTTGGATGACATATTGATTTTTGGTACTAACAACAATCGAGTTGATGAAACAAATAATTTTTTGACATCTAGTTTTAAGATGAAGGACATTGAGAGAGCTAAGATGATTCTTGGTATAAGGGTCAATAAAAACAACAATAGTATATGATTTCTAAATCTCATTACATTGAGAATATATTAAATATTAAATCTTAAAGATGTTGTCCGGTTAGTACACCTATGGATCCTAGTCTTAAGCTTCCACCTAATAAAGGTGTTGTCGTATCTCAACTTGAATAATCAAGAGCCATTGGTTGTCTTATCTATGCCATGACTAGTACTAGACCAGATATTACATATGAGATTGAAAGCTTAATATGTATACTAGAAATCCTAGTTCACATTACTGGAAAGCTTTAAACCAAGTATTCAAATATTTTAAAAGAACCACGGATTATGGTTTGACTTACATATGATTTCCTCCGATTCTTGAAGGTTATTCGGATATGAGTTATATTTCCAATATGGAATATCATTCTTCTACAAATGGATGGGTGTTCCTTCTTGGGGGGGGGGGGTGTTATGTCTTGGGAATCTAAGAAATAAAACATATTTAACTGACTCAACAATTAAATCTATTTTTTTTGCATTAGTAGTTGGTCGTAGAGAAGTTGAGTGGTTGAGAAATTTGATATACGATTTTCTATTAGGTGTGATAGCGTAGCTGTCTTGACCAATATCTATATACAAGTTTACAAAGGCAGATCTAAACACTTAGATGTTAGACATAGCATGATTCTTGAACATATCGCACATGGTGTTATATCTGTATAAATTGGTCAAAACTCAATATAATTTAGTCGATCATTTAACCAAATGATTAAGTAGAAAGCTTGTGCACAAGTTGGCTATTGGGATACTATTAAAGTCTATCTAAAATATCTCATGTTAAGATCTTAATTCTCATTTAATATGGCATTAGGTGCTGAATTAAATGTGGAAAGCTTAAAATTTAGAGATTGGTATACGTTTGTAGTCTTATCCCAAGGTCTGTATTCAGACATGCAAGTTGTGGAGGTTGAAGATAATATTCTTAATAGTTGTTTTTAAAAGTTTCATATGCATATGCAAAACGAAAATAGCTAACTATTTTGAGCATTAAGTTTAGCCACTTCAAGAAGTTAGAACTTGGCTTTGATATGCTTGAGAAAGATAAAGACACGAAGCTCGTAAAAAATAGTGTCAAGTAAAAACATTTGAGAATGTAATTTTTCCGTGTATAGTATCTTCATATATTCATTATGAATAGAAAAATTTCAATCCTTAGTGATACCTTGATATTCAAATATTTGAAATATATAATATACTAATATGAAATTCAATCGTCGCGATATTATATTTTTTCGTAAATTTGTTGTTTATTGAGAATTTTTTTTAGTTAATCATGAATCGCACTAAAATAGGGGATATATGTTACATATTTTAATGTAATTGAATTGACTAGTCGACCTAGACAGTCATAATATATTATCGAGCAAGTCTAAAAGTGCTAAGTGTACACTTGTAAGAATATACTTTGATTAGTGAGTTAGAAAGCTCACGGGAGCGAGTGAGGTCAATGGACGGAGCCACTAGCTCGGGTTGAGCTTTATATACATAACTATTATGAAAACGTGTTTGAAATCATATTTTTAAATTTTATCCAATTTTGAATTTTCATTTGAAATAGTTGTTTATTTTATTTAATTTCTTTTACAGTTATATAACTATGTGATGCCTCGTTAAGAAATATTCACAACAATTTTTCATTCTTGTGTTCAAAGATAAAAATTATAATTTTTTTGTTGAAGTTTTTGAAGAACCACCAAGAATATTTTCAATATGAAATTGATTACAAGACTTCAAAAATTATAGAGGAAATAAAAAATTATTCCCAACAATGTACATGAGTTTGGCTATTCTATTAATCCAAAAACTATAAGTTTTTCCAAAAAAAGAATCTTTTTAGTATTTTACTCTTTTATCGTTTTGAAAAGAAAAGAATATTTTGAGTTTTGTAAATTTTGGGAGAACTTAGTGAAACTTGTATTTAGTTTCTCACCAACACACAATTGTTTTAACAACTTTTCATTTATATATAAACTTTCACATTTTTTACAAAATCATAAATTTTTTGTTAAACAAATAAAATTCATATTTCTATAGAGTACATATATCTCATACTCTAATAAAAAACCCAAAATGGAAAACAAGAACCTTGTTGATGAAGTTGGAACTACAAATGAAGTAATTTTTCGTAGATAGATTTATTCCCGTTTTGGAAACGTTTTATTAGTAAAACACATGCGGTGCAAAGCTTTGACACAACCGGTGTGGAACCTTGACACTGGCGATGGATAAATATAAGGTTGGAATTGTGCATTTTAAATTTTTCATCGATGGCATTAACAGACCCACCCCACCAGTGTTCCACCTTGGCGTCGACGGTAGTAAAAAAATGCTTAAATTTTGAAGTATAATATTGTCACCCGAGTGTGTAACCAAACTGATGCAGACAGATTAGCGCTAGAATTTATGAAGATAGGCGATCACCCCAAGAATGCAACGAATTGACAGTTTCGGAGCTCCCAGTGTCCAATTTTGACCCACAGTTCCTTATTTCGAAGGGAACGACGCCACGAGTTGAAGTCACCAGCTACGCTCGTGGCATATGGTGTTTTTGGGCATTCGAATTCGTTTACTATTTTATTTCGAATTTTTATTACTTTAGGGCATTTTTGGTATTTTCGTATTAGGGTTTTCATTCGAACCCTTATTTAAACAGACTTTGTTTACGATGTAAGATATTTAAATTTTGATTAATAAAATTAGGGTTTCCCTATATTGGCTTCTCTGCGTTTACTCTGTATCATATTGGTATCAGACACAGGCAGTCCTGCGAGATGGTGGGAGGAAGACCGAGAGGTCGCAGCGGAGTTGCTGTGGAAAGAGATGCGAATGATTTCGGAGATCGCAAGAATGCTGACCTGCGCCGTCAGTTCGAGTATCTTGCCCGTCAGATGGCTAAACTTACTGCCAAGCAACTCGGTTGATTGGTTATCCCAGGTTGAGGAGGTGCTGGATTACAAGGAAGTTCCTGAGGAGAGACGGGTAGCTTTGGTTACCATCCACCTGCGCGCCAGGGCACAAGCTTGGTAGCAGCAGGTGAAAACGATCCGTACGCGTGAAGGCAAGGAGCAGGTACGTAGTTGGGAGAAGTTCAAGAAAAAAATCTGCAAGGCATTCTTGCCTTACAATTTCGAGCGAGAATTGTTCCAACGTTTCTAATATCTTCGTCACGGGCCACGCTCTGTGGATGAGTATACGGAGGATTTCTTTCAGTTTCTTGCACGTACAGATATGAACGAGTCAACACATCAGCGGGTATCCTGCTATATTGGGAGGTTGCGCCCTCAATTCCAGGATGTGTTGAACATGTTCAACCCGTTGTTTGTTTAGAAGCTCATCGGCGTGCCCTCCGTGCAGAAAAACAGTTGGCTCGACAGACCTAGATTTACGTACGGACTGGTGCTCCTACATGGACCTCAGCACCCGCACCAGTTCCACGTCCAACCCCTGATCAGGCCCCTCTTGGGCGCGGTGCGACCAGCCGTTCTGCTGGTAAGTTACGTTGCTTTGGCTGTGGTGAGTTAGGGCATCGTCAGGTAGAGTGTCCGAATGTTGCGTGTGCTAGAGGTCTTTTCTCTCACGAGGCGTTTGAACCGGCCCCCGTTGTTCCTGATGGTCTCCCAAAGTTTGATACATATGATGATGATGTGACTGAGGTCGCGGAAGAGGTTGTGACTGGTGATGTTGGTGCAGTTTTGATGGTACGATGCACTTTGTGTTCCTGATCAGAGTGACTGGCTGCGGAATAATGTGTTTCAGTCCACTTGTATGATTGGCGGTAAGGTGTGCACCTTCATTATTGATGCTGGTAGCTATGAGAATGTAATTTTCGAGACATCGGTTTCGAAGCTCGGGCTGAAATCAGAGTCGCACCCCAAGCCATACAAGCTGGCCTGGCTGAGTAAAGGTAATGATATCACTGTGTCTAAACGTGTGCTTGTATCATTTTCTGTGGGGCAGACATACCGGGATGAGGTGTTTTGTGATGTAGTGCCCATGGACGCTTGTCACTTATTGCTTGGTCGCCCTTGGCAATATGATTTATCTGTTGTGCATGTTGGTCGTGCGAATACTTATTCATTCTTTTTTCGGGGTAAGAAGATTGTTCTACTGCCGCCAAAGCCTCGGTCCCTCGGCATTGGCTCTGGTCCTTCCACAACGACCTTGCTGACCCGTGCTCCTTTTTAAGCGGCCATGGAAGAAGCTGGTGTGGTCTTCTTGTTGTTTTGTGATCCTGTTGTGACTGATTCTCGTGCAGACCCTAGCCCTGCAGTTCAGTCTCTTTTGCAGGAGTTTGCAGATGTGTTTCTTGAGACTTTGCCCCCCCCCCCTCGAGTTACCTCCTCTGAGGGATATTCAACATCAAATCGACATGGTTCCTCGTACTGCTCTCCCAAATCGTCCCCACTATTGCATGAGCCCGAAGGAGCGTGAGGAATTACGTCGACAGGTGGAGGATTTTCTGGAGAAGGGGCATGTTCGAGAAAGTCTCAGTCCATGTGCAGTTCTGGCATTGCTGACACCGAAAAAAGATGGTTTCGGGCGTATGTGTGTGGATAGCCGAGCTATTAACAAGATCAATGTTCGCTACAGGTTTCCTATACCTCGTCTCAGTGATCTTTTAGACCAGTTGGGTGGTGTTTCTGTGTTCAGCAAGCTTGATTTGAAGAGAGGGTACCATCAGATTCGGATTCGTCCTAGTGATGAGTGGAAGACGGCGTTTAAGACGCGTGAGGGACTGTTTGAGTGGCTGGTGATGTCGCTTGGCCTATCTAACGCGCCGGTCACTTTCATGCGTGTCATGAATCAGGCATTGAGGACTTTCATTGGTAAATTTGTTGTTATTTAATTCGATGATATTCTGATCTATAGCGCTAACCCTTATGTGCACTTGTCCCACTTACGTGAGGTGTTATTGGTGCTGTGTCGGGACAAGTTTTATGGTGGTGCTGCCAAATGCTCGTTTATGTCCCCATCTGTCCAATTTTTGGGGTATATTGTCTCTATTGAAAGGTTATGAGCTGATCCGAGCAAATTTGCTGCAGTTGACCAGTGGCCTCGACCTACTTCCATCACCGAGGTTCGCAGTTTTCATGGTTTAGCTTCTTTTTATAGGCGTTTCATTCCCCATTTCAGGAGTGTTATGGCCCCGATTACGGACTGCATGAAGGGCATGAAATTTGAATGGTCTGAGGAGGCTGATGCGGCGTTTGCAGAGATTAAACGGCGTCTCACCACTGCACCTATTCTGGTGCTGCCCGACTTTTCCCAGCCATTTGAGCTTCATTGTGATGCGTCTAAATTTGGTATTGGGGCAATTCTTTCCCATTCACGACATCCTGTGGCTTTCTTCAGTGAGAAACTAGCGAGTGCTAAACTGTGATTTAGTACATATGACACTGAATTCTATGTTGTGGTTCAGGCTATCAAGCATTGGCGTCATTATTTGTTTCGGCGTGAATTTGTGTTATATACTAATCATGACTCGTTGAAGTATCCTTGCAGCCAGGACAAAGTCTCTCATAGACACGCTTCTTGGATAGCTTACTTGTAGTAGTTCACTTTTGTCATCAAGCACAAGGCCGGTATTACGAATCGGGTTGTTGATGCTCTGAGTCGTCGTCACAATCTGCTGACTCAAATGCGATTTCAGGTTCCTGGCTTTAATTGTTTTGTTGACCATTATACTACTGACTCGTTCTTCTCTCGGGTTATCGAACTGATTCAGCAGGGGACACAATCTGATTTCTTAATGGAGGATGGATTTCTCTTTCGCGGGGTACAGTTGTGTATCCTTGACTGTAGCATGCGTCTTCAGTTAATCAAGGAGCTGCATGCCGAGGGTCATGTGGGCCGTGATAGGACATACCAGTTCTTGTCCGCATCATATTTTTGGCCTTCGATGCGTAAGGAAGTTGGTCGTTATGTCTCCCGTTGTCGAGTTTGTCAGTTGGCCAAGGGAACATCAACGAATGCGGTCTTTATTTGTCTTTGCCAATTCCTACTCAGCCCTGGACCGACATCAGTATGGATTTTGTTCTTGGATTACCATAGACTTAGCGTGGATTCGACTCTATTTTTGTAGTGGTTGATCGTTTTTCTAAGATGGTACACTTCATCCCATGTAGAAAGACATCTGATGCAGTGTGTGTCGCACAGCTTTTCTTTCGAGAGATTTACCGCATCCATGGCCTCCCTAGTGCCATTGTTTCTGACCATGACACCAGTTTTGTGAGTCATTTCTAGCGCAGCTTATGGCGCATAATGAATACGCAACTCAGTTTCAGTAGTGCCTACCACACCCAGACTGATGGTTAGATAGAAGTGGTTAACCGTTCCCTCGGTAACTTGTTGCGCAGCCTAGTGGGAGATCACCCGAAGGCGTGGGATCAGCGCCTACCGCAGGCAGAGTTTGCCCACAACCATGCCCTTAACCGCTCGACGGGTCTTTGTCCTTTCCAGGTGATGTATGGTGTTGTGCCCCGGGGTCCTGTGGACTTGCTCCCCCTGCCTAGTAAAATTAGTGTTCACACAACTGCTGAGGAGCTTGTCTCGCTGATTCGCCAAACCCACCAGAAGACATACGATCAACTTGTCTTGAGCACCACCAAGTATAAGTCTCATGCGGATCATCATCGACATCATGTACAGTTCGAAGTTGGTGACTATGTGTGGGCAGTTCTAACCAAGGCTCGGTACCCTGTCGGTGAGTACAACAAACTGGCCGCCCGAAGATTGGCCCTGTGGATATTGTGAAGAGGATCAACCTGAATGCTTATCGGCTGCGCTTGCCTAGCCATGTCTATACGTCTGATGTCTTTAATGTTAAGCATTTGATTCCTTATGCAGGTGACTCTTCTGACGAGGAGACTGGTTCTGATTCGATGGCAAATCTTCTCTACCCCAGAGGGGATGATGCAGACAGATTAGCGCTAGAATTTATGAAGACAGGCGATCACCCGAAGAATGCAGCGAATTGACAGTTTCCGAGCTCCCCGTGTACGATTTTGACCCACGGCACCTTATTTCGAAGGGAACGACGCCACGAGTTGAAGTCACCAGCTATGCTCGTGACATATGGCGTTTTTTGGGCATTTAGAGTCGTTTACTATTTTATTTTAAATTTTTATTACTTTAGGGCATTTTTGGTATTTTCGTATTAGGGTTTTCATTCGAACCATTATTTAAACAGACTTTGTTTACGATGTAAGGAAGTTGAATTTTGATAAAGAAAATTAGGGTTTCCCTATATTGGCGTCTCTGCGTTTACTCTGTATCACAAACCCTCAGCATCGGTGTGACCCGCTCAAAGCTTCTGGTCGTCTAGCCTAGTTCCATGTTATGATTTAGTCCCCGATGATACATCATAATGGAAAACGACGGTTTAATGGGCCCAGACCGCTGGTGTACGCATTTGGAAAAAAAATATAACTTTAATTATTGGTTCTGTATTTATATAGAAAGTGTGAATTTTTATACCTCATGTGAGATACTCTACCTTCGGCGTAGAATTTATATATCGTCGGTTCTGCCAGTTTCGCATTTTAATACCGGAAGTATGAGCCTGAAGCCTCAACCAACATTTTCCCCTTATTTTTACAATTTTAATGTTTAATATTTTGCACTTGTATGAGGTTAAGGATTCTTGTTTAGTGAGAAATTATTTCGATGTTACAGATACTGACGAAGTACCCAATGCTTGTATTATCGATTATAGTGATTTATTTACAATGCAAACGAACTGAATGTCATAATAATTGGTTGATTTGGTTACGATGACCACAAAGGACAAAGCGTTTGTATTTGTATTAAGACATCGCGATGATGTAAAATTTGGGTAAATTTAAGGCTATTATTTGAATACAAGAGATCTGGAACGAACAATAAGTTTGTAGAACCAAAATATCTTAAAAAGAAGTCTACCGAAACCCAGAAATGCAGATACCATTTTACACTTAAAGGAAATAGGGTAAAGGATAACGAATGGTTGTTAGATATCATATGTGAGGTTCACGATCATGACACAATAAAATTCAGTAAAGGCCATTCGTACTCGGGATGCTTGTCTAAATAAGAGTTGGAATTTGTAATTAGTTCTACTAAAATGGGATCCAATCCTTGTGAAGTTCTGGACAGAATGAAAAACTTAAACCTGAAGAATTCATCGTCATTGCAAAATGTATATAATACTCAACTAAAACAACGGAAAAATTGAGAAAATCGGCTGCTCGTAGTTTCAATACATGTTAGGCGAACTAAAAAGGTTAAATTATTACGAATGACATAGATTGTGTAAAGACGGAAGCGGTATCATAAGTGAGCTTTTCTTCGCACACATGGTTAGTTTGAATTTGTTACGAACCTTTCCAAAAATGCTAAAAACGGATAATACTTATATGGTCATAAGGTGCACGATGCCATTGTATGAATTCATTTAAGCCACATGTACCGAGAAGACCTTTCTGCATTGGATTTGTGCTTATGTCTAGGGAGAAACTTTGGAGCTATAAATGGGTATTAAAATGTTGGCAATCGTTGATGGTAACTCACTTTATCGAACCACTATCAATTATTTTGATGGATAGACACTTAGTGTTGGTGAAGACGATCGAAGAAGTGTTCCCTGATGCAACCAAAATGTTATATCGTTGACACATTAACATGAACGTCCTAGGAAAAATAAAAACATCATCCATGATTAAAAAAAACGTCTCTGTTATTATTTGATAGTATGGAGTAAAATGATGTTTTCAGATATGAAACTCTCGTTCAGTAACCATCGATCGGAACTGCTTCGTGATTCCACAGATTTATCACGTGGAAAACTAAAAAAATTAATGCATTTCGGTAACCAAACCACTAACTAGGTGGAGAGTGCTCATGTCACCCACAAGCGTTTCCTTGGTATGATCAAAGGTAACTTTAAATCCTTTTTGTTGAAGATCTTATTTTGGTCAAATTACAACACGAAAGAATTAAAGCCTCATTTGAAAAGAGTCGAGTTTTCCCAAACAATGACAGTTGTGAATGGTATGGCTTGTGGTTGTGCTAGACAAACTAGGCATGGTATACCTTGATCGCACGACATCTTACGTTTTATAAGAAAATTCTTAAAGGTACATTTACACTTTTTCCATGATCATTGGAAGATGTTAGATATAGTTGTCTGTACTAATCTGACGATGACCGAGCAATTGAAAGAAAAACTAGATTAACTCGTACTTGTTGTTATGAAAACCAATGATAAATCCTTCATAGAGTATGTGTACAAATAATGGGTTTCCATAATCTATCTGAAAACATATTCCATCTTAGGGCCTTAAACAAAAACAGTTTGGTCGTCTAGCTTCCAAATGTAAGTTATCTATTACTAAATCTGTATAATTCATTAAACGAGAAAAATCATATCACGAACATGTGCAAGATTCCAAGAAATAGTGCACCATCACTAGGTAAATATTTTAAAACTTCATCGGTCATTTTGTGTAGAGATGCGGGATCTATACCTTGTAAAGTTTAGAGGGGGAGCGAAGTTCCTACACAATCAAGTGGAACAATGCAATCTAGTGGAACGGTCGATTATTAATCAAGCACTACGATACCAGCTAAAGTAACGTTGGTTCATCCAAATGGTTACTTAAAAAAATTCATCATCTTGTATAAACCATTATAACTTAGATCAATGACGTTAAAGTCGATGGACACCGTGGGTATCGTCTAATTCTATTTTTCCTCAATGGACAACAAAACAGATGGAAATTGGTTAAGGATGCCTTCTAAAATGAGTTTATACATTTCGTGTCCCTTTACCTAAAGATATTTACTAGTATAAAGGATCTAATAAATATTACAAAATGTGTAAAGTGATCTAGAGATGCGCCTACTGTAGTGACTTCGTCGACAATGCCTTTGATGGGAGTCACGGTCGTATCAATGTTTAACTACATACTTCACTTTGTAAGGCATTCAAACATCATTGATGTTAGTTTCTCTTTTCTACCATTAAGAGGTGCACCTCAATCGATATCAAACCGGCTAGAAATCAGGTTTGGTTAGGTCAATACCAATTTGTCAACATAAGTATTTTATTTAATAAAATATTTGATTAAAGTTACATTATCATTTATTATGTTTGTTTTCTTTTGTATCTTTCCATTGCGACTAACGGCCCATGTGCAAGGATACATATTTGTTTCCTAAAACTGTGTTCAGCATATGCTGAAGGTTGACATTACCAATTAATTCTCATTGCAAGAGAATAAATTAAAAACCATAGTTTCGAAATAAACAATTTTGTCATTGTAGTCTATGTACTATTTCTCATACAAAATTTTATATGTTATGAAGTTTATACGAATAAGTTTTTTGAAATGATAACAGTAGCCATAAAATAATTGACATAGTTACAAATATTACAACATTTTTACGTAATACGTAATCGAAATACAAACGCAAGAAAAATAGGTAGATAGTTTACATAGTTGATATTATAAGATCGCTCATTGTGAGGGATAATTCAACCCATGCTCGAAGCCTTTTGCAAACAAATATTCCTTATCTTTACTAGTTCTATTAGAATTTGTGTTAGTTGTTTTAACGTAATATTATTTCGCATCCGCTTTAAGTTTAAGTTATTGTACCACATGACCCAACATTTTTTTTCGTAATAAATCTTAGAAATCTCAGACCGAAAATATCAAGCGCTTCGTGTTCAATTTCATAGGGAGTGACACAATTGGTATACGCATAATAGTTTTCACATAATCTAACATGACAACAACTTCTTCGTGTTCGCGTGTTGGGAGCATCATAAAATACGAACAAATTGATTTCCTACCGTGCATGAAATAAATTCAGCATTAAAATTCGTCAATAAAACAAAAAAATTCTTCCGACTTTGTGCATTTCATGCAATCAACGACTTTTAGTAAATGTGTAATCAATAAATTTCAATAAAAGTGCATCTACTTGCACATTGTAGTTTGTATCACTCATTTTACGGCAGTACATGTTTGCAATAAAACCTGAATAAATCATAATATTGACTAGCTTTATTTATATAAGACGGTTATATGACAGAAAACTCTTATTGGCGGGAAAACTAGCGGGAATCCCTAATAATTGGCGGAATTATTTTACACCACCTCATCTTCCTTCTCCAACTCCGATTTAATCAAGCATAACGGGGATACACTCTATTGTAAGTAGTGCTACCTTCAGATTCGATTATTCTATCTAGTACTAGGAGGCCAGTATTGACGAACAATCGCCCAACATAATATTCATCTTGCTAAAAGAAGACTGGAAAGTGTGGGTCTCTAGATGCCAGTGGTCGAGTAAAGCCTTGTTCAATTGAAAGTTTGCATTAAACTTACGCAACTGCCTAATGATATGCCAAAATAGAAGGGCTTCCAAAGTATTCGGCACAACCTGCAGCCAACTAAGGTCCCATTTCCATAACATTTCGTACTTGGACAAAACATTAATACTCGGTTGAAACTACAAAAATGAAAACAAAATCATACCAAACAGATTGTTATAATATTATTATAGATATAAACAAAAATAAAAAATAATTTGAAATACGTGATATAACTTACATTTTTTTCTGTATGTGTTATACGCCTCGTGAAGTTGGTAGTCCGGAAACATTATGGTACTTTTTTGTAATAAAAATAAATTATTGTGACTATCGGGATTGTTGGTACGTCATTTGGTAGGAATATGAGGCTCGTCTACCTCAGAACATGTATCATTATTGGTAATTCATCACCAAGAATAGCTTTATCCCCACCACTTCCCGTACATCATTCTCTTACTGATTCTAAGCTGTTAAGCCGCATGGACCGCTCCGTATTTTTGGAGCACACAGCTTGGCTTGTTCGGTTACATGCGAACAGCTAACGATTTGTGAGATATGCCTTTATTATGAAGTTTATTTTTCCGTCTCTTTCCTAGCCTTCTCTTTTGAATCATTTGAACTTTTCTCAAGCATAGGAGTCTATTACCTGAAAAAACAAAAAAAGATATATAAAAAAATAACAAGAAGTGGGATCAAACACAACAAGTGTCGCTGCCAGCATAAAACCTTCACATTGGTGATGACTAATTTTTATCTTTGATATTATTATTTTTTTCGCCAGCATGTAAGCATTGGCATTGACGATCACAAATTTAAATATGGCACCGTTGTTGGTGTTGGCGGTGACCAGAATTATCTTTGTCATTGGTACCAATAATTACACACTTTTATCGATAATCAAAAAGCAAAAATTAGTCACCGTTAGTGCGAATGTTTTTCTTTGGCGGTGTGAAAGCTATGCTCCGGCAGCGACGAATAACAATCTTGAAACCCAGCAGAATGTTTTTCGACAAAATTTTTAAAAATTTAACAAAAACACGATTCTAATATAAATCCAACACAATCAAACCAATATTTCATTCCAAACTCGATTTTAACACTATAATATACCAAAAACTCAGCATAAAACTAAAAAAATGATTTAAATCAATAAAGAGGAATAATATATATGATTTCTCTATATCGAAGAAAATGTTGGCTTGTTTATTGAAAAAGAGATGGAAGAGATTTATAATTTTTTTTTGTTTTGTGATGTTGAACGGTTTTGAGAAAGAAGATGAAGTTGTAAAAAAGAGTAGAGTTTTAAAAACGGAATAATTAGTGTATTTTGTAAGAAAATTTAATTTTTTTTACCAAAAATATATATTTGGAATAAAATATGAAAACCTAAATATAAATTATGCAAGAAATTAAATTTGAAAAAAAAAATCAATGATTTAACCTAAACCAATATATATCTCATTTATTTTGATTTGGTTTCAATTTGGTTTCAAAATATTCTTATATTAATAAAAGTATTTTTTTTCATATCCAATTTTAATGAAACTTTAAACATACCCAAAATTTATATTTATGATTTCGAATTTTTTTTTTTCGTGGGGTAAAATTAACCCTTTTGTATGAATATTATATAATTTTACTTTCGGGAATGGTTATTTATTAAATTATTTATAATATTTTGACAAGTAGTTTCAGAAATATATCAAATCGTGAAAAAGGGTACTCCGTACATATTAATTGGATTTTTTCGACAGACATGCATGTGATGACGTGAGTTTGAACCTGTGACTGTGAGTGTACTACTACAAAATGTTCTACTTTACGGTGGTTGTGGCGCTAGGTAAGCATCAAACTATTCTACTTACCATTCTCTTGGAGCAAAATGCATGGCGTGTAAACCCATAACCCACCCACAATTTATTTTAATTATTATATGAAAGACAAGCGAAGATTACTATAATATATTTATAGATAGATATATTTAGACCTACAGATTAAACAGATATTGTTTTTTATTTAAAGATAATCCAACAGTGGAAGTAATTGAATTAATATCCTCCATAATTAATTGTATTGTAATCGGATTGTGTTTGAACCCTGCGAAAAAAGATTATCAAAATCTCAATGCTAAGTTTAAACTATTAACTCTGGATTTTAGTAATTTTTTGGGTTGGTCTCCGTTAAAGAGATGACAAAAAAATAAAAAGTTAAATATAACCAATATAAATATTACATTTCAATAAAAATCTATTTTTTAACTAATAAAAATTGGTGGCTATTTTTTCATAAATAGAAACAACGTGATCAATTGGTTTTAACGTGTTCTGGGTCTCATATGGAGATTTTAAAACTTCCCTGTTTCCGTTTCGAATGATCGAAAAAAGGAAAGCCTATCTTTTTTTCCTTAAAAAATGGGTTTTTTAAAATTTTAACTTTTTATCATTTTTGTCATAGTAATAACCGATGAGTTTACATGTAGGTCCATTTTTCAATTATAAAGTTTGGAGTAGTTCTAGACTATTGGTGAATGATGTGTTATTTTGCCATCTATGTGTTCTTTTTTATTTTTTTTACTCGTAATTTATCGATAGTTTTGGAATAGTCTACAAACAAATTTATCCTGCCTCTGTATAGATTAGGTAAGACATACATAGTATGGTACTATAAACATTTGTTTTGTTTTTGTTTTGAAAGACATGAAGGATTTTATAGATTTTTATTTTATTGTTAAAGGCATGTCACGTTTATTTATGTTAATAAGCATGTTAGCATGATTATATCTATCAAACTTTAAGTTATGATTCAATGACAATGTATAAAGTACCATTTGATAATATGTCATGTATTTTCAAAAGATATAACAAGACACGACAGATTATGTTTACTTATAAACAAAAATATATGCCTCCATATATATTAGGTAAGGCATGACATATTATGTTTTACTACAAATATTTGTCCTTTTTTGTATAAAATCTGTAAATTTTATAGATAATAAAAAGATTTACATGATTTTCAGGAGGCACAGTGGCCATATTATATTAGGGCTTTGGCCACGGTGGGACTAATCATTAGCAGAGAGAAGAAAAAGGAAAATATTACATTGGAAAGTTGTCATAGCTGAGTAAAGAAAAAGTTACATAGGAAAGTTAATTTTCTTTCCATGGAAGCGATATCGGAGATCCGAGATGATGCGATGGGCGACACTAGAGCTTAAGGTAGAATTGTTATTGAAAATACGAGTGTTTCTTTCTTTCCAAATATGGTATATAGAAGTACAGAAGTCAGTTAGCCAAAGAAAGGTGGATGAAAGACATGTAAATTTTTATAATTTTTTTTTGTTTTATTGTTAAAGGCATGACATTTTTATGTTAATAAGCATTTTAGCATGATTTTTACTATCACAGTTATGATTCAACGCCAGTGTTTAAACTACCATCTTATAATATGTCAAGTTTTTTCAAAATATATAACAAGGCATGACATATTGTGTTTACCTACAAATATATGTCCTTTTTTTATGAAAAACAAGTTAGTTTTTGTAAAGTTTGTTTCACTTCTGAATGCTGGATAGTTTTTTTGTATGTTAACAAACATGTTAGCATGAGTTTTCTTAGTATATTTTAGTTCATGGTCGTTCGAAATTTGCTTCAGAAATAGTTTTTTATCTTTTGAATATATCTGTGATCGTTGTTGAATGTAAGTTAAAGATCTCTACTGGTTGTGAGTGGTTTATTCGTGCATGGGAGGAAAATGTTACATGTTATATATGTATATCAAAATAATTGGGACATCATTGTAGTGATGTGCTTAAATCAAATAAGTCCAAAAATTTGAGTTTTGACATAACTTGAAGTGAAATTATTCAATATTTTAGGTCGAATCCTGCTATTACACCAAAAGAAGTTATTAAACTTTTTAAAATTATATATAGGTTTGATATATCATTGTTTAGCTAGAAATGGTATTATTAAAGAAAAAGACTAGGTTTTTGGCGATGTTGTGGAATATTCTAGTCGATTACTTAAATATTTTGATGTAGTTAGTTCAACTCATCACAATTCTCTAGTAGTATTGGAGTGTGATCCTTTGTCGAAAGAGTTTTTGTATTATTTTATTGGTTTTGGTGTTTGTATTCATGGATTTTAATATTTCTGTGCGATGTTGTTTGGGAACGGCACATTCCTTCAATCAAAGTACAAAGGAACATTGTTAAGAGAAACTATAAAGGATGGAAACAATGGTGTGATTCTCTTATTTTACTTTTATATTTTATATATGTATCTTTTATTTTATTTTATTTTTATAGGTATGTTGTATTTGGAGTTGGTTATAGGTGTTATTAAAGACTTGTTTGGGTGAAAGAGTAATAAATTTCATGTCTAAGCGACACTTAAGATTAGTTAATTCAGTTACTTCTATTTTTTTATATTGTTTTAATTCATTTTGTATGGTCATATATGTAGGAGTCTAAAAGAAGCTAAAAAGATAAGTAAATACTTGCGAGATTAGATGGTTATAAAATTATGAGAATGTTTTATGGCTCCAAATGTTGATATGTTTAATGTTGCTTTGAATTATTTGGTTATGGAGGATGGTGATAAAGTTATTGAGTTCATGTAGAATCTAATGGATAAAATTTTCTTAAATGTGTTTTTAAAGGTATCGTTATGGGAAACGACATCGAATGCTAAAGAATTTTTTAATGCGCAAATAAAAGTTTATCGATTTCGTCAACTATTGGGTTTATTGATCATACAAGATTGAAGCTAATCAGTCAAATGTCGCAACGGTTATCTGAGAGTGGAAAGTGTGTTATGTTTTATTGACCATATAAGATTGTGTGTGTGCGCGCATGCGTGTGCGTGCGTGTGTGTGTGCGTGCGTGTGTGTGCGCTCGTGTGTGTGTGTGTGATTTCTACAGTGATGGTTTTTATGTTTAATGAATTACATAATGTATTGTATGATATTGTAAGCTTTATAGATTTTAATTTGTGAATGCTTGTTTTGTTTTTTCCAAGGCATGTTAAATCATATTTGTGTTTTTCTTTATTTTGACTTTCAATTTGGTATGTTAGATTATTATCTAACTTTCATTGTATTAATGTTTTATGGCAGTCCATATTATTTATATGATCTTCATTGTTGTTATCTTCAATATGGTAGGTTAGATTATGATATGTCCTATTTTATATCTTCAATATGACAAATTAGATTAATATATAACCTTCATTATTTTTATGTTCAATATCACAGGTTATTTTGTTCATCTAATATTTCTTGTATTTATTTTCAATATGTCAGGCCAACTTGGTATGTCAGATTATTTTATGATATTTCATTGTTTTTACCTTGAATATGTAGGTTAATTTAATATTTAACCTTCCTTTTTGTTTGCCTCCAATACAGCATGTCATATTGTATTCTCACATTCTCTATTTTATTTTTTAACTTGACTTGTAAGATTATTATCTAACCTTCCTTGAATTTATTTTAAATATGATAGATCATATTATATTATGACATTCTTTATTTTATTTTCAAATTGACATGTTATATTATTTATGCGACCTTATTTGTATATATCTTCAATATGGTAGGTTAGATTATATTCTGTATTTCTTTTTAACTTGACTATTATCTGACTTTTTTTCTTATGTTTACCTTCAATGTGATATGTTAGATTATTATTTTTAATGTTTTTTATTTTATTTTTCACGTTATTATCTTACCATTCTTTTTTTACTTTACATGTGAGATTATTATTTGATTTTCTTTGTTATTCCCTTCTACTTGGCATGTCAGTTTATAATTTGTCAGGTCATATTATCATCTGACCTTTCTTGTTTTTTTATTATGACAAGTTAGATTTTGATATTATTTTTTTTGTTTTTACCTTCAATATGGCGTGTCGTATTATTTTATCTGAATTTCCTTGTTTTTACATTCAATATAGCTGGTTAGAGCCTCCAAGGGGGTAGCCGAGTTGGTTGAGTAAGGCATGCTTGTGACCAAAGGTCATGAGTTCGAGTCCCTCGATATACGCTTTCGCGGTTGAGCCTGTCACCTTGTGTGGTTTACCTTCTGTGTTGGTTTGCAGGCTATTGCGTCAGACTGAAGGTTTACCCTGTGCACACTCATTGCACTCTGAGTAGCGGCTGATTGTTCCCTCTGGAAAAAAAATATAGCAGGTTAGATCATTATATGATCTTCTTTGTTTTATTTTTAACTTGGCACATTATATTACTATCTCACTTTCCTTGTTTTTATCTTTGATTTGGCATATCATAATATTTATCTGATCTTTGTTGTGTTTACCTTCCTAGTTTTATTTTTATCTTGGTAGGTCATATTTTTACTTTACCTTCTTGTAATTGTTTTTCAATATGGTAGGTTGGATTATGTATCTCACCTTCTTTATTTTAACATTCAAGATGGTATGTTCGATCATATTCTGATCTTCTTTGATTTTACTTTCTTATGGTATGTTAGATTATTTAGCTTGTTTCATTTGTATTTATGACATGTCATATTATATTTTGACTTTCACCAGAACGTTAGACTATATTTAGTACCCAAATGATTACTACCCCCATATTATATACATAAGTTTTTAATAGTTATTTTTCTGGTTAGTTGGTTATATTCACGATAGTTATATTATTTAAAGTTTTAAATTTAATTTTTAATGTATATATAAAAAAACTAATTCTATTGAATTAAAATAGTTACATTATATGATAAATATTCCTCTTAAGTTATGTTACGAGGTTAAACGAAGAACTCTAGTTATAACCAAATAAAATGTTCATGTTGAGCTTCAATGTCCACAATCCTTAGAGCCTTCTATGATGTGTGTATCCTAGTTAGAGTCTAAATGATGTATATGCACAATCCTTAGAGCCTTCTATATGCATGGAAAATAAACATTATAAATAATGGTCATGATTTCTCCTACCAAGCAAATTAATAAGCCAATTGGCTTTCTAAGTTACTGAACTAGTCTTAAGTAACCTAAGTGATTATAAAATTGAGAGGAGTAGGAGTAGGAGTCTGAGAGAGAGATTAAATTCATAATATGTTTTAGAATTGATAACCCATTTAAAATTCAATCGGCAACTAGGTTTTGTTCCTTAAATACATGTCTCAAAGTCATTTGAGGTCTAATAAATTTTCTGCAACAAGACAATAAAGAAAGAAGAAACCAATGACCTAAACCACTACCAAGCATTTCAATAATCAATAATGAATAAGTTTACATGTTGACATGAGATATATGATTAATGTAGTAGAAAAGTAAACCATCAATTAATACCATTAATTTAGCAATAAGCGTTTTTACCATATGGGTGACCAAAAATACTTAATTAATTTTCCATATTTATCTCTAAGGATGATACCACTACTAGACTCACCCAAGAAAGAACAAGCAATATCACAGTTCAATTTGATTATATTATTAGTATGAGGTGTCCATTTAACTACAATTAGAAGTTTGAAAGATGTAATATGATTAAGGTTACCAAGTTCTTTGGCTGCTTTTAAATCATTAAACAAATAAGAGTAATTAAGGAGATTAGAAATGTCTAAATTGAACAGGTAGTATTTAACTTCTTTTTCTTAAGGTTTTGAAAGAACAAAGTTACGAGTAGGCCAAATTGTCCAACAAATTATATAAGGAATAATTGTCCTAGCGTGAATGGTTTTATTGGTAGACATGAACCACAATTGGATCATATAGTTGAAATACATATATCGACTAATAAGAATTCCAAAAATCCCGGTACAGTACTGTCATAGTTCTTATGGTATTTGGCATTCAACAAATAAATGAGTAATGCCAGGAGGAGCCATGCTGCCATTAAAGTATGCTCTAATGGCATTATATAAAACAGACTTAATAATGTGCTAACATGCAGTTTAAAACCTCAGGTTGAAACCATTTACTCTATGAACACTATTAGTTTTAAGAGAGTTGATGTTGAGATGAATCTCATCATAATCAAGAGGATTAAGGAAGAATTCATTATCAAGTTCAGAGATAACATGAGGAATTAGGTCATTAAATTCATCATAGTTGGGGTTGCTTGCTTGACAAGTTAAGAATTTTCTAAAATGATCAATGGAAGAGGATGCAGTTTGAGATAGATCTTCGGTTCATTGGTCATTTATCATGATGCCATGGATTCAATTTCTTTTTTTTCTTATTTTTAGAAAGTTTTGAAATGTTTTTATATTTTTGTCACCGTATTTTATCCAATTAATAGAGCTTTTATGCTCCCAAAACATCTCTTCTCTAACAAGAAGGTTTAATGCACAACCTTAGCTTTAGATAACTTAATTTGATTTTCAGAATTTTTTAAATTTTCTAAATATGCTCAGTGTGTTGAACATTAATTTCAAGAGTTGTTATGTTATCAAATATATTACCAAAAACATCATAATTCCAATTTGTAACATATTATTTAAATATTTTTAGCTTACCCTAGAAGATTGTTATAGCATAGCCAGTTATAGGAAGTTTCCAGTTGTTATCAATATCTTAGAGGAATTCACTGTGAAGCAACCACATATTTTGAAATTCAAATGAGGGTTTAGGCTTAGATGAAAAAGTTAAAATAGTGATATACAAAGATGAATTGTCTAAGCCAGTCCTGGCCACGTGTCTCACATTTGTGATATCAAAGACTTTTCTCCACGTAGCATTTCTTAAAGTTATATCAAGTCTTTTTCATTTAGAATGGTTTGACCAAATGTATTTGGATCTAGTGTAGCCTGGATCCTTTAATTGATCATCCAGAATCATATTATTAAAGTCATCTATGGAATTCAGGTCAAGAGTTTTACAATCCAGCTGCTCAGAGGGTAATAACATTAAAGTCACCAGTAATGAGCCACTCTTTGTTGGTGACATAAATATTTTTTAGATGATTCCAGAGATCAATCCTCTGGATTTTATTGCATTAGGCATAGATGATTGTTACTAAAACCTCATTGTTACAAGAGTGATGAGTAACTATCATATGAACAAATTGTTCATGATTAATGAGGATGTTAATTTGGAAATTTTGTTTCCACAAGATCTAGATTTGTTGTTGATGTTAGAAAATCTAGAATTAAAGTCAATTTTCTTTAAGGAATCAAGCTTATCATTGGAAATCATTGGTTCTTGGAGCGCAATGAAATCAAGGTTTTCATATTTAATAATTGATTTAATCCTTCTGTTAGTTCTTTTGTTGACAATGCCTCTGGCATTCCAACAAAAAATTAATATGGTTATTTGATGAATATTTGTAGGATCTTGTTGATCATTTGGGAAAGGTGGACATGTTTGAAGGTATGGATGAATTGGCCTTACATCTAGTGATTTTTTTTGGATTGGTTTTTCTGGTTCAATTTTTTCAGGAACGGAGAGATTAGTGTTGTTTTATTGAGATCGAAGTTATCAGGATGATGTTTTGGTGATGGTAGAAGGCTTCCTGAGAGAATGGTTTTAGGATAAGTAGGGTTGATGTAGCGAAGACTGCAAACAGACTGGTTTCGTTCAAGTATCAAAATTGGGTCAAAATGTAATTAAATCAAATATTTTGACGAGCCCGTAAGATTTAAAAATAGTGACTTTGTCACAAAGTTTGATACTCAAATTCGACCCGTAAAGCCTTTCGAAACCAGTTTTAATATTTTAATGTTAATTTTATTTATTTATTTTATTTTAAAACATTTATGTAATTTCCCTTATTTGGAATTAAGGTTTTGGGTAGTGCTATATAAAGCATATTATACCCTATTTTTCAGTCAGACTTTAATTAATAGAATTTTGAGATTATATCTCTGAGTCTCTTTTATTCTCTAACCTAGGGTTAGGGTTTCATATTTACTGTTTTCTTCTTCTAATCTTCCGTCATGCTATCGGTTAGTATTAGAGCAAGTAGTTCCTACTACACAGATACAGTAAACATGTTCTGTGTACCTCTTGAATTGAGAAGTAGAATAAAGAACAACATCTTCCAGTCTACTTGCACAATTGGAGGAAGAATTTGCAAGTTTGTAATCGATTCAAATAGCTATGAGAATCTGATTTTAGATGAGGCTGTTCAGAAACTGGCGTTGAAGACTGAAGCTCTTCCATACTCATACATACTGTGAGGTCTGATAGATTACACTGAGGTAACAGTTTCTAAATGTTGTCAAATTGTATTTTAAAGATGTATTTGGGCCGGTATTTGACAAACCATTCTACGATGAGTATGGTAGTGACTGGGATGATGAAAATCTAATTAATGATCAGGAGAAACTTGTAGATCGAGATATTATCTCGGGCTTTAGTGCACCAGACTATATCACTTCAGAAGTTCTATTGAAGAAAGACTGCAAAGTAGCAGCTTTTATTCTGGAGATGCATCTTCCAGGTATTTTATATTATCCTAAAATCAAACCTTCGATTAGGTTTTCTGGGGATACGTGTTGTCGTGTTGGAAAAATGGAAAATGGTATTTTTAGTGTTTGAGATTATGAATAGATTGATAAAATAAAATAAAATAGTGTTAACGGATAAAATATTAGGTTTTGTAATAGAACCTAGAGGAGTTTTGGATGATAGTTGGGGAAATAAAAGAAAGAATAACAAGTTAAAAGTAGAAGATTGTAGTGTTTTGAATCTGCTGGCAGAAATATGCTCTGAAGGACTTGAGAAGCCATCTACTATTCAACAAAGAGGAATTGTTCCTTTCTGCAAGGGTCTTGATGTGATACAACAAACACAGTCTGGAACTGGAAAGACAATAATTTTTTATACGCGCAATGGTCCTGCTGTGCTTAGTAAATGGGTTGAACAAGCTGACATATAATAAGTGGGTGGAATATATCTTGTTACTGCTGATTACAGTAATGACGAGGTCATTGTAAAGAGGGACAAAACTGGGAAACCACTTCTTGACAAGAGCTGCAGCATTCAGATTCTCACCTCTCACACCCTTATGCTGGTACTAGTTGCAATTAGCAGCGAAGACACCAATGTTTTTACGGTTCTTTCAATGTTTCAACGTTTCGAATTCGAGGTTGAATTCTTCCCAACTAGGGAATGATGATGTAGCGAAGACTGCAGAAAGACTGGTTTCTCGCTCAGGTATTGGAATTGGGTCAAACGGTACTCAAATTGAAGATTTTGAAGAGCCCGTAAGATTTAAAAAATGTGACTTTGTCACTAAGTTTGATACCCAAATTCGACCCGTAAAGCCTTAGAAACTAGTTTTAATATTTTTAGCGTTAATTTTATTTATTTATTTATTTATTTTAAAACATTTATGTAATTTCCATTATTTAAAATTATGGTTTTGGGTAGTGCTATATTAAGCATCATATACCCTATTTTGCCATCAGACTTTGATTAACAGAATTTCGAGATTATTTCTATGAGTCTCTTTTATTCTCTAACCTAGGGTTAGGGTTTCATATCTACTGTTTTCTTTTTCTAATCTTCCACCACACTATCAATGGTCAATGTGGGGATTAACCATATCTTGAACAATTGAAAATTAATTGGCTAAGTCAATGGTGGTTAGGAAACTAAACATTAGTTTGTTGATGGTTTCAAGAAAGGAAAGTTAATTGACAAAACATTTTTTTAATCTGTAAATAAGGAATGTTCAAGATACATGAGATTGAGAAGCAATGGTAGAATTGGGTATATTTGTTTGTTTTTTAATATTTGAATTTTTATTAGTATTAAAATCTAAAGGGTTATATTTTTTGATCCAGTTGTTCTTTACGAGATGTACGGAAAGTTAGATTGGATTGATTAGATTTAAAGGTTAGTTGATTTACTTCAACTAACCTTTTGGAATCATTTGAATCTTTGTTACGAACACAATCAGAGTGACCCAAGTGTTTGCAAGAATTGTAGTACTTGCCCATTTCAGAGACTTTTATAGGTTTCCAAAATTCTTATTCTCCCCCAAAACATATCCATAATTTTGGGGGAAGAGGGATAGATGTGACAATTATGGTTAGGGTTTTACAGCAGTTAAAAATGGTTCTGTAATATGATGGAACTCATATTGACAAAGGTAGTCTCACTGCATTTTCCAATTGAGTAATTGAATGAGAATTAAAATTGGAGTCTTATGAGATTCCACTTTGGGATTGAAATTAGGATTCATTTTCAGAATCCTAAAAGAGAACTACCATAAAGTATAGAACTTTCTTTTCCATATTTTAGCTAGACCATTTGAGCTATCAAATTCGATAAAATTATGTCTATAGTCCTAGTTATAAACATTAAATGAACCTAAGAATTTGAATGAATCAAGAAAATTTATAAGCTCATGCATTTTGGGTCTACCGTATGAGAATTTAGCTACAATTATGAATTTAGATAAAGAAAAAAGGGAGGACTTATCTCATTTCTTGAAGAAGATCTCTTGAAGGTCATTTTTTCTTGAATTCAACATCTTCATGGCTAAAGCTCTTCTCATTTGGCTTCGCTATATTCACGAAGCTTCCTTTCTGCAAGACTCCATCTTGCTTCTTAAGAGTCAAGAATGCTTCAAACACCGGATTTGTTCTCATATGTTGTGATTGAGAAAGAGAGGGGAACTATTCAGATACAATAATTACTAGAGCTGGAGTTGGGGGTTCTTACAAATATCTCAAGCTTGGAGTCGAGATTATTTGAGTTTCTTGAGTTTCTTACTGGGATTTATCTAGCTGAGAAGTCGGATTTTCAGATGGTTGTGAAGAGGGTGATTCAACCTCGAAGAGAGGTTGAATCTCAAGAGTGTTCATATATGCTTATCGAAGATAAAGACTAAAGTGAAACTGGATTCTTAGACCACGAGGGTCCATCTTCCATTATATTTATTTACATATATATATATATATATATATATATATATATATATATATATATATATATTAGAAAATATATTATATATAAACCGAAAACAATGTATTTCACATCTGAAAGGGAAACAATTATTTTAGGTATATAGTGTATGAGACGGTATTTTATTAGCATATGAAACGTACCGTGTGAACGGATAAGAGTAATTATAGTTTTATTGATAAACATCACCATATTTATAGATTAGGGTAACTATACCATGATAATATAATATTGATGACAAATATCACCATATTTAAGGATGATGTTTAATATCTCATATGTATCATAATACTAGCTATACATATTGTGATTTACAACTATCATGACATTTAATATATATATAGGTATAACTATGTTTATTCTCAACTTCGATAATGTTTTATCAATATCATAGATTTTGTCGCAATTTAGAGACACTATTTGTATTGTTATTTAAAAATATTATCTTGCGTTACATTCATAATATTTTGACTGATTTTATGATTTTATTTTAACTATAAAATAAAAATTGATGTGAATATGTGTTTAGTTATTAATGTTAGAAAATAAGCGGTACAAATAATTTAAAGTGTTTCGATAAATAAATTTTAATACTAATAAATTTTTCTAATAGATTTTGGATACCTATAATATATGTTTTCTAAAAGTTATTTTTATATTTTTATTATTAAGGTTTATTTATATAACCAATTTTTAACATATTTTACCATCAATAAGAAATCAAAAGTTTGGTCGATGAACTTAGGAAAATGAGAGAGATTTAAGATAGTATAGAAAAAGTTTAAAAATAATTGGGGTACTTGTTTGTGAAATCTATTAGGTTATATATATAATTCATAAAAATACTTAATTGTGCAAATTTCTTATAAACCACTTTCCACATGAAAATGTAAAATATAGATTACGTGTGTTCATGCTTTCCATGACAAGTAATTCGGGTCACCACAATGATCAACGGTGAAATAACATTGCATTCACGACAATTAACGGTGAAAAACGATTTTTTTCAAATTATAGTTGGTTTACCTGCAATAATATGTTAGACAATCGCGGTAAATCACCATGTCAATAAATTTCCAAATACAAATGATAAGTTTCCATTTCAGTAAATTATAGGTTTGTCGATGTCATGACAAATGATAAGTTTCCATTTTATTTGTCATGACATCGACAAACCTGTAATTTACTGAACTATGTAAGACCTCTAATAAATTTACAACCCTAATTTAACATCATAAGTACTGCTTTTCATATCATCCATCCAAACTTATCTTTGGAACTATTTTCCTATCATTTTGTTTAATCAACATTTCAATAATCTCAATTTTGATTTAATGAAATCGCTCGTCTGCTCATATAAATATTTTTTATACACGAAGTAAAATATTTTTTAATTTAAATTTTAACTCAATATAAATATAAGAAAACAAATTTTGTCAAACTTATTAGGTAGCTTCAAACTAAATGTCTGATGTGATAAATCATTGATATCACACACAAATATTTTTATTAATATTTTATCTTCAGTTTCACTCAACCTATTTTGCATGTGTCCTTATTTGATTCAAATTCTCGAGAGAAAGTCATTCTTTTATAAGAGAACCCTCATGAATAAACGAGATTGTATTTTTTCTAAACTTATTCTTCCATGATAACAACCAACATATACCATAAATGTTAGATGAAACTCGTGTTTATATGTTGAACCTTATATGTGCAATATTTTATTTTTTAGGTGTATACTATAGTCAAATTAGGTTATCGTTATTTTTATAATTTCAATTTAAAAATTTAGATTCATCTCTATGTATCTGAAGTTTTTCAATTCTCGAGATAATATTTTGGTAAACGGATCTTCCATATTCTCACTAGAAAGCATGTTCGATATCAATATGATTACATCGCAAATTAACAATTTAACATACTTATATCTTAAACTTACATGTCCAGACTTCCATTGTAGACAATATTATGTGCTCTATAAATTGTTGTTTGATTATCATAATGAATTAAAGTGTCATGTCCTCTTTGAGATGAATGGTATTTTTAGCAAATAGGTCTTTGGACCCTTAAATTATTTGCTCGTTGTGGTCAAATTTATGAGTCATGCTCTATCATTGAATGTGATATACCCATTATTTTAACTAAGAAATAATACACCGTACAAAAGTAAACAAATATCCCCTAGCTGGTTTGTTATCAGCTAGACTAGTGATCTAACTTGCATTTGTGTATCTCTCCACTATCTATAAAAATATTATATTGAGTGAACATGTTATTGAATGCATATGTCCCTTGGTTTTTTCAGGTAATTCATAAATCTTCCAATAGATTTCTAATTTTTTGTACTTGGGTTAGTAGTAAATTGGCTTAACTTGCTAAAAACATAGCAAATATCAACCCTAATAAAGTAGTATACACGAGACTTCAGATAAAACTGTCATATTTCAACTGAGACACCACTCGTCCTATATTATTTATGAGTTTTAAACTATAATCCAATTACGTATGTGCTTGTTTGAATTTTAAATATTTAAATTTATAGAGTATATTTTTTATATAATAAGATCGACTTAGGAAAAAAATCTCTTCATTATTTTTGAACACTTTTATTCTTAAAATAATGTGTACCTCATCAAGATTCATTATTATAATGGTACAAGACAAAAATATCTTCGTTTCAATCATCTTAATTATCTCATTACTCAATATAAGTGCACATTATGACAACTATGTCACTACGATTCTTAATGTGTAAACAATTATTAATTATATTATATCTAAACTCATCTCATTCTCCAGTACAAAACCCTCCAGTTGTTGCATATAAACCTTCTCATCGAGGTCTCCATTTAGGATCGGTGTTTTGATATCCATTTGGTGAATTTTCATATTTTATACTGATGTAATTGTAAAAAGTATCCTAACACTCGTTGTTCTTCCTACTAGAGCATATGTGTCAAAATAATATATTTCTTCTTTGATCTGAAAACCTTTTGCTAGAATTCTTGCTATGAAAGTTGGGATGGTTCATTTGTATGATGTTTCTTTCTAATTACCAATTTGCAACCAATTGGTCTTGAACACGAAAGTAAATCTACCAACTCTCAAGTATGATTTGATATTATTGAATCCATTTCTTCGTATATGGTCTCTTTCCAAAATCAAAAATCTCGGATGTTATTGCTTCCTTATATGATTTAGGATCGTCTTCTAAGGAAAGCACTATATGAATATTCCGAGTGATTTCTTCATAAGTTTCTTATATTTTACAAACAAATGTTGTGAGGGTCTATCTCATCAAATCATAAATGTTAAGGTCTCTTTCCTTTTTAATTCTTACGAGGTTCTCGTGATTGATCGTCAACCAAATATTCTTTTCTTAACATTATTTACTCATTTTTTTCACAAAGGTTTGGATCTTATTATCATCATATAATTTATATCAAAGAACTCTGCTTATTTTGATTCAAATACCACATTATATTCCAAATCTAATAATTTATAAGCTTTGACATTAGCTACATTACCAATGAACACACATCTTATAGCTTTAATTTTACTCTTCTCATGTCCGTGTTTAAAAAAAAAAAGATAAACACCCCCACACTTTAAAGTAGTCTACGTTTGGATTTTTTTATTTTCCATAACTCATATGGACTAGAGACATTCCGGTTTTCTTAAGATAAATACAATTACATATATGACATGCACTTAAAACAATATCACCCCATAAATTAATATGTTATTTTTAATTTAAGTAACTTGACATTGGTCATCTTGATAAAAGTTCTATATTTACGCTCAGTCAATCCATTTTTCTACGGCGTGTAAGACGTCGAGTATTGATGAATTATCTCATGCTCTTCACTAAAACTAGAAAGTTCTCCCGATAAATATTCATCACTTAATTTTAGTGTCTAATTGATTCTTTACTTCTGTTTTGACGATCTTAAACATATTAAATGTCTCATCCTTATGTTTAAGCAAGTAGATATAAGTAAATCTAGAATAGTCATCAATATAATGGTATAATAAATAATCATTACGAGAACAAACATAAATAGAATTTTTCGTTTTACTCATTGAAGTTTTGATGGTATATAGTTTCACCATTCTATTATTTGAGTATAATTTACCAACAAAGATATCATCTTTGGTTAGAATTAGTTTACCAGATTTGTACACTGAACGAATTCCCACATTGGCCAAAAGATCACCATACACGAAGTTTTTGTCTCGAACATATAAAACATTGGTGAGAGTTATCATTTCCCATTTATAAATATTAACTCAACTTTTCCACGTTCTTCTACTTTTGATATATTGGTGTTACCTATCTGCACCATGTAGTATACCACTAGGTAGAAGATTTTTCTTCTACAATGTTGACCTCCGTCTTCATTGCCACAACCTACTTTTCTATATTTTTTAGAATTGAACTCTTCTTTCGAAGATTGCAAGTTCTTGTAATTTGGCCAAATCTATAACACACAATTCCACTCGCCTAGAAATATTTTATGTTAATACTCTTAGAATTTCTTTCCTTAGACCATTCCGTCGCCTTTACAGACATTATTATTTTAACTTTGTTTCTACATTCAACAGTTTGGAGAGAAGAAGAATTTCTACTATAACCTTATGAGCTACGCATTTAGTCATACGAAATTTAGACGTACTTATGTTTCTCCTTAACATGATCTAGTTATGTATTCCAGTATGGAGGATTTCATTTTGTCATTCATCCATGCACGGTTTGTTCAATAACAGGATCTAATCGAACTTGATATTTTATTCATGACCATACTTGTTTCCACTTCTAGAATCGGTTTTTTTTTTTTTGTTAGAAAACTAAAATTGAAAACAACAACTTAAAAAAATATCATATATAACAATATTTATTAACCTTTTTGGTCTCTTGCTGATTTTGTGGTGACTTTTAGAGCTTTGGTACACCTCCTTATATACATAAAATGTCATATATAACAATATTTATTATGTCATGATTACTTTTAACCATATGTATTTTTGTCTTTATCAAATTTGTTATTTGTTTCGATGTTTATTTTACATTACGTGTTAGGACACTTCAAAATAATTATATACTTCCTACATAGGTAAAGTTAATGCTTTCGCATGTAGCATTGTCTTGATTTATTGTCGGATGGCTATTTATTACAATCATTTATAGAATTTTCGAAAAATGGTTCCACTGTATTATCAAAATTGAGAAAAACTTGATAAATACCGGAATCTTATTCTTGTACAGACATGGCCGTGGGTGTTTAAATGTCTGTAGAAATAATTGAACTTTGAGTTTATCACGTTTTTCACTAATATACCTATTTTGTTTATTTTCTAAAACTATCTATTTAGATACATTAAATAATAATAAATAGTTTGTGAAAATATAAAATAATGTTTTTTAAATACATTAAATATAAATATATAGTTCAAATAAATATATAAGGTATATCTTGACATAAAGATCGGACAAAAAAAAAGTTCTCCCCTAAACTTGAATGATAATTTAACGGAATATTTTAAAAAAAAAGTCATAGCGAGAAGATCCAAAAATATTTAACGTATATTAAGCAGCAAAATTCAAAACGACTAGCGAATATGGCGAACAATGACATCTTACTAGGCAAGGGAGAGATTGTTGCCTACAATGTAATCAATAAAAGTAAGTTAGGAGATTGATAGGGGATGGATTGGCCATTCTTTTAGTGCCAAAATTTTTGAACCAAATGTCAAATAGCATGCGATGTAATACCGCATAGGCAATAGCAGGAGGGGAACCAAATACTCTAGAATTCAACTATCACTAGGCCTGGTAAACAACCATGCTGAAACAAGAACGCGAACTATGACGTAATAAAGAAAATGACCAGTTTGGCGCCTCACAAATCTAGGAAAGTCATTATTATTATTATTTAGAGAGCATCTGATATTAAGCTCACATGGCTCTAGATACGCTGAGTGAAACTATAATTATATAGGATATGATTTATAGTTTCAAAGTTGAAGTTTCATAAGACACAATCCCGAAGAAAATTAAATACACAACTCAGAAGCTTGTCACGGGTGGACAACGTGTCCTGGATATCAAGCCAAAGAATAAAAGAGTGACGGAGAATATTATACTTATGTCATACCAACCGGGTCCACCCGACACAAGGGGTGGGCGTACAAATAGAGTTGTATGTGTCTTTCATTATAACTTGATGATTCTTCTCTTGACAATCCAATAATAAACGTTATTGTAGATTATGTTTGGGGGAGAGAGTGAGAGGATGAGGATATTGATATTCTAGAGGTTGCTGCGATTTCTAGCACTTGCAAATCTAATATGACATGACCAGTTCTATACTCCATCTTGAAAAATTCCAAGTCCATGAGGGAGATGAGTCTAGATTTAAACCCTATTGTTTTTTTCATTTTCTAGTTTTAATCCAATCACATCAATTTGAGTTATTATTTTTACTAATTAAATACCACAAATGTTTAAGAACAATTGCATGGTTTCATATTTTTAGTTCAAAATCCTAAGGTCGCCCTCTTTTGTGAGGAATGTAACATTGGACCAAGCTACCTTAGCCTATGAAAATTTTATCTAGTGGCCAAATTAGAGGAAGCAACGAAAATACTAGGATATCTCTTTGAGAACCCTTGAAGGGAGAATAAAGATTGAGGACCAATATACACGGTCAGCAAAAAAAAACGAACTTGATGATCTAAAGTTGGTCTGCGTAAGATAAATGTTTAGAGGTCCAAAAACTTATTCACGAAGTGATACTTTGAAGTAGATGGCCGCAATCGGTATATGAAAATTGCTCAAGGATAAGGGAAACTCCTAGATATTTGACAAGAAATGAGTCAACTGTGTACCCTGAAATGTTGATGAGATCATTTCTAATTGTGGGGTTAACCCCATAGAGAAAAATGTGACTTTTGAAAGGAGTGACTTGGAGGTATAAGAGCGAGAAAAAATAATATATACCATCTTTAATAAGAAGGTGGGAATTAAGGTTGTCATGAAAATAATTCATTAAGTCATCAGAAAAATATAGGTTGACTATTTTGAGTTTATGAAAAATTTAGTGGAATTTAGATTTTTATTTGTTGTTTTTCCCTTAAGGATAGCAGATACAAATTACGTTATAAGAACGAAAAAATAGTCACCTTAGATAAGATCTTTCCTACCATGAGAATTACCGTTAGGATCATCATTGATGTTAATACTATAAGAAATGATTGATGTACATTGATTCTCTAGGAAACGAAAGGTGATTGCTATTTTTCAATTAGGTAAGTGAAAGATTCTTTGACTCTGTAAGCCACGATCATGAAGATAATTTTGTATACAACGTTGCATAACGCAATAAAGTCTAAATTTACGGTGTAAGTGAATGTGTACTTTTTAGTGATGAGGACGATTGATATAGAATTCCAAGACAACTCCAAACGTCCAAAGTTGAATAACTCAAAGGTCATGTTTGCGGACGTCATTACCTATAAAGTTCTAAAAGTTCTTACAAAATTGGAGTTGGAGCCATCATGACCCCGATAATTTATTTCTATCAATACTGAATAAGAAAATTCTAAATTCTTCGCACATTACTGTGTGCGAGTTATAGATGATTTATCGAGCATATTGACAATGGTAAGAAGGAGGGTGTCTGATACCAAATATAACTTACCAGATAATTGGTTACATTGAAAGAACTGGTAATCAATTATCATCGATTATTGAAAATCGATACAATTTTGTTACGTAAAATTGGGTTTTATATTATTGTGAAAGCATTTTGTGCTTTTGTTTCCCATTTTGAATCATTTCTTTCTAAAATTTTCTTAAAAATATATTATTCCGCTCTACTAAAAAAAGTAAAAAAAAATTGAAGTTTGCAGGATCCTGAAAAATAAATATCTTGTACCAATTGGTCCAGTTGTATATGTAGAATTCAACTATTTATATTTTTTAAATATAAGATTACAAAATTATTTTCCGAACATTCAAAACACTAAAAATATCGTTAATCTCAGATAAATCGAATTATATTTTCCAAAAACATCCCGTGTTTATATACTCCATAATTAACTCTGAAATGTGTATGATACTAATTTTGCATGTACGACAGAATTTTTATATAAAGGAATAAAACGTTAAATGTATGATATTATTTATATATATATAAATATAACATTATATGTAAAATTCATAGAACTATATTTATGATTTGATGAAATTTTAGTTAACCCTAACTTAATTCAAAACGAGTCTGAAAATTATAAATCTAACAGGACATTCGAAAATCATAATAAAAATGCTTACCAGATGATTAAATTTCATATAAATGTATCAGTTAAAATTGTTTAAGGTATAAGGTTTGGGTTCGTCTCTTTATTTTATCTATAGATATAAGTATTTTTATGTAAATATTTATTTGTTTTAAGTAAACATAAAAAATTTAGCCGTTTTTAACAAAAAAAATTATTTTCTCTTTCGATATTTATTGATATGGTATCAGAGCACAATGTCTAGATTGAATGTGATCTGTCACGAAATTCTTTGTTATTTGCACGTCACTTTTGTTATCACAATCTAAGGAATTGGGTTTAGTAACTAGGGTTTAGAGAGAGTTGATATAGAAACTGATTCTCAAATATTCGTCAATCTGTTTTCCTATGGTCATGGCCTTTGGACTCTTAATTCCATTCTAAATTGCTTCATACGTCTTATATCTCCCTCAATAATACTTACTCTTATATATAGATCAAAATTAGGATATTGACTGGCTAGCTAAGTGGACTATTAAGTGCAAAATGAAACAAACCTTTTATAAATCTAATGCTCATATCGAGCTGAGTATTATTACTCTATTTGAAACTGTTGGCATGGTATGTATTAGGATGAAAATTTAATGTTATTTACTCTAAATTATTATCATTATATCTTGAATCTCAATAAATATATATATCCCAAACTCACTAATGATGAGGGGGTATCCACCAGCTGGCAGGAAAGAAGGCATCTGAGCCGACGAAGTCACTCGAAGCATATGAAGCGACCAAGTACGGTGTAAGTCTGAGCGACAGACAAAGAAGAAAAGGGTACCGCGCTTAACTAAGAACTACAAGAGAAATTGGGGTATGCCTAACTACGATAAAGAAGATTGATAGCGCGCGGACCAGTTAAGTATTTCACCAACTCAAGAACTAGATGGATGAGTTAACCTGAAGAGAGAACCGAGCGAGGCGTCCAAACAGCAGAAGGGGATCATTTCGATCACGCTCGGCTCGGTACGCGAACAAAACCGATCATAAGAAGATCGTTGGATTATGCTCGGTCGGGTACGCGGATAAAGTCGATCGAGCCCAATTCACGAGAGAAACGACCAAAGGCAACGGTTTAATACTACTTTAATGGAACTAGTGAAACCATTAACGCGTTACTCATAAATTTAGGTCTCATGATGTAAATATGGATGTGCATGTAGTAAGTGGGATTAAATGTTAGGGATAGAATCCTAAGTAAATGTAAGTTCTCTTCTCTAATAATAAAAGTTTCTACTTAGAAAAATCCTTTGTTATTTCCCGTAACAAATTTGGCGCCGTCTGCGGGAGCTATAAAACAATTAAGTTATTTTAACCATGGTAGTTACTAGGTCACAGATTGAGAGAGAGATCCCAGAGTTAAGCAAAGCAACGGAGAATAAGAGATCGGTTCCAAAACCACCATTGAGGCTGGACGTTTCACGACCTATCACCGCCCCCAATCTGGAAGCATTAACAGAAATCCTTGTTGCACTAGTAGAACCAGTGTCACAGTTGTTGCAACCGGAAGCAGGGGCCCGGACGGAGGTCGTACCCCCAAGGTCTGTGGTGTCCCCCGTCACGCATGACATACCAGGAGTTAACCCTGCTATAAACCAAACAGTCTAATAGTTGGAGTAGCAGATCCAACACCTTCAGCAGGAGAAGCTCAGAGTGACGTACGAACGAGGCGGAGGAGAAGAAGCTATGCATATTACTTTAGCATGAATGAACGAAGATTTTCATGCGCTCACAACCAAGGTGCAGAGATCAATCCGAGTTAATCATCAGTTAGGGCCAGAGGCCATCCGTGCTAACCGTCCAGATCGATCCTCCAAGTGTGACGATAAGTAGGAAGGAGAAGGAGAAAGTGGGGGGCAAAAAACTCTCCAGGGAGCATGAACCTACTCAAGAATGGCGCCTCACTGCATCGAAAAAATCCCGTGAGGATGAAAACATCGATTACAACCAGGTGAGACCCAGAATGTCCAGTTTTATCCTGAAAGATTCGCTCTTTTCAGAAAATATCCTCGAAGCACAGTTGCCAACGAAATTCGACCTCTTCTAGATGGATGCCTACGATGGATCGAGTGATCCGGAGAGGCACCTTGACAAATTTTGTAACGATGATGGCGTTCAATCTGGACGACGCTATGCCATATAGATCCCTATCTATGACACTCAAGGGGAACACGATGGACTGGTTCAGCAGTCTGCCTAAAGAATCCATTCACGATTGTGTCGGTCTAGGGAAGGCTTTTAGGGAAAGGTTCGTCGCCAAAAAGGAGCTTAGGCGCGAGTGAGACTCGATCGAAGACCTCTATTAGAGGCGAGGTGAGTCACTTAAAAATTATGTTAGATTATTTGTTCATGCTATGAATGCTCTTCCAGATCTAGAGGAGAACATGGCGTACAATTCCCCTCGATCGACGAGGGGAATTGTACGCCGACCTGATCAAATTCCCAACAGAAGTAATGGGAGACCTTCTCGCCCGTGCAGACACGTTCATCAGGATGGATGATACCCGGAATGGGGATTCACCTGACAGATACGTCACAGAATCTAAGAGTGGACCACTCGAGCAAAAGAAGGTTTAAGAGCCTCCTCGACGGACACTAGTCGAAGGCCTCAACGGTACGAGAATCCGTCTAGAAAATTTACGCCGCTGAACGAATCTATATCGGTCATGTACGATCGAACAAAAGGTAGGATGAAGTATCAAACACCGCGGGTAATGAGCGCTTCTGGTTTCAAGCGATCAAATCGATATTTATGCTCTTACTACAACGACCATGGGCACCCTACTAACGAATGTTAACAACTTTGGGAGGAGATCCAACGACTCATAGATAACGGCGAGCTAGTAAAATTCATTAAGAAACATGATCAACATTAACAGCCTAATCAACGGGATGATGCACGCCCTGTTATCGAAGATAAGCCAGGAAATGATGAGCAAGCCGATGCGGGCAAGCAGCAGTGACTACTCGTTATCGCAAGGGGAGACTACACTAATCAACAGTACTTTCACGTCATACACCCACCCTCATCAATAGAGAACGATCTAAGGTCACCAGCAATTTCGTTTCCGGACAGGATAGTGGCCTATCCCTTTTCACCAGCGTCGGGGGAAACTAAGCAGTCTCGCAAGGAACAACTTTCGATAAAAGGGCGCGGACTAATCTTGATGTCTACAAAGTCGATGCCACATCCTACCGAAATTATCGAGACTTTGCGACAGACTTAACATTCAATGATAATGACCTAAAGGGTGTCAGCACGCCCCCACAAAGGTGCGTTAACAATACACACGGACATTGGAGGCGTCATGGTCACCTGAGTAGTGGTAGATGGAGGCAGCTCGGCCAACATCATTTTCAAGTAAAGTTACAAGCCCACTCAATGGACCTTGGTTGGGTATGAGGGAAAGACACATTAGTGCGTGGGGGAAGTAGACCTGATGGTCAAAGTCGGCTATGGAGTCACTAAGCGTGAGCTAAAGACGTTGTTTATAATCTTGAATACGCCCAGCCCATACCACACAATAATTTGTTGGTCTTGGTTGCACAGGATGAAGGTGACATCGTGTACTTTCCAAAAATGTATAAAGTACTCAGTGGGAAGTACGGTTCGTATTATCCGAGTGAGCCAACGTACGGTGAGGACATGATACGCAGTCACCGTCGCTCCCACCAAACCACTCGGATAGCAACTAGGCGACGATGGGTTTAATGAAGAGGGAGTCATTACCCCCACCCCCTCCTTTCTCCTCACCTGACTCAATCGATGACCCACGAGAAGTAGAATAACCCGAATACAGCCTTCCAGAGTCGATGGAGGAGGCAATTGCAGGGGGGCGCATGCTACGGTTGGGTAATAACTTATATTTTATTTTCAAGAAATATTTGATTGAGTTATTAGCAAAAAAAATTGGATATATTTGCATGGGAGGAAATCGACGTTTCAAGTGTTGACCCTTCGGTTATATGTCATGAGTTGGCAATCGATTCATGTGCAAAATCGGTGCGACAAAAGCGGCGATCTTTTTCCACCGAGAATGAGGAAGTTATACTGTCCGAGGTAACAAATCTATCTCGATTAGGACATATCAGGCGGGCGAGGTATCCGGTATGGTGGAAAACCCGGTCCTAATTAAGATGAAAGGAGGACAATGACGCATGTGGGTTAACTTCACCGACCTTAATCAAGCATGCCCCAAAGATGTTTTTCCGCTACCATGCATTTACCAGCTCGTATATTTCACATCAGGATGCGAGTACCTATCATTTATGGATGCGTACTCCAGGTACAATCAAATCCGACTCAATTTGTCTGACAAAGAGCACACGATTTTCCAAACTGAGTGTGGCGTATATTTTTACACGGTGATGTCGTTCGGATTGAAAAACGTAGGGTCCACATACCAATACCTAATTAACCACATTTTTAGCTGCCATTTTGGGATCACATGAATGCATACATTGACGATCTGATTGTGAAAACATACACACGGGAACAACAACTAGAGGTGCTTCAAATTATATTCGACTTACTCCGCAACTTCAATTCAAAACTCAATCCGATCAAATGTTATTTTGCAGCAAGAAGCGGTAAATTTCTAGGTTACATGGTCAGTCATAGAGGTATCGAGGTGACCCCTCCCAGTTGAACGCAATTATACAAATGCCCCTCCCCCCCTCCCCCCACGAACAGTTACGGAAGTACAATGCCTTACGATGAGCCTCGCCTAATTATCACGCTTCATCTCTCGAGCCTCGGATAAAAATCACCCATTCTTTGAGATTCTATAGGGAGTGAAGAAGTTTGACTTGACGGAGGAATGCGATAAGGCATTCAATGATTTGAAAAATTACCTTACCTCACCAAAAATCATATCCACACTCTTAACTGGCGAGCCGTTATTCCTATACTTATTAGTTTCTCCCTTTTCGGTTAGTACACTTCTAGTACGTGAACCAAACGGAATACAACAACCTATCTACTACTCGTGCAAAACCTTGGTCGATGCCAAGATGAGGTACCTTAACCTTGTAAAAATCTTGTTTGGATTAGTCACAGTCGCTCAAAAAATACGCTCTTACTTTCGAGGACATACGATTTGCGTACGAACAATCTTCCCTCTTAAAGTCGTGATACAAAAACCTCACGTGTTGGGTCGATTAACTAAGTGGAGCATCAAACTCGGAGAATATGACATACAGTTTGAACTACGTAATACTATTAAGGGATAAATCATATCAGATTTCCTGGTCGAGTTCTCCTCTTCCAGAAAAATATCCCCTCCAGAAGGGGAGGTTGCCGATACCGAGCACATCGAATGGGTAGTTAAAGCCGGCGGACCTCAAACACATTGGGTGGTGGTGCAGGGGTCGTACTCCACTTACCTACGGGTGAGGAAATCAAACAGACTGTCAGATTTGATTTCCCAGTTACGAACAACATAGCAGAATACGAGGCAGTCATTTGTGGCATAAAATTGGGTCTTATATGTGGAGCTCGTATACTAAGGGTTCTTTCGGGCTCGCAATTGGTAGTCAACCAGGCCAAAGGCATGTATGATGTAAATAAATAAATAATATGGAGCTATTTAACTATACTCAAGAAGTGTGAGTCTAAGTTTGTAAAGGTATCATATGAGCAAGTCCTTTGGATGGAAAACGTTGCGACAGACGCGGTAAGAAAGACTGCAGCTTTGGGAGAGAATTCTATGGTTTTCACTCAGCAACTACCGACAACAGAACTCATCAACAGGAACGAAACCGTCCATGCAATTGGAAGCTCCAACTAGTGGAGGCAACCTTACCTACTATACTTGACCTACGCCGTTTTGCCAACTGATAAGAACGCCACTCGAGCTTTCCAGCAAATGGTGCCAAATATGGTGTGTTGGAGAGAATTTTATACAGAAACAATGCTACTCGGCCTGTTCTATGCTACCTTGACCGAGAAAAAGCCACCTTAGTGTTGCACGACTCACAAGCGCATTGTGGGTAACAGAGCCTCATTCGACGTTTTCTGTTGGCTGGATATTATTGGCCAGAGTTAGCGGCCGATACGGAACAATTGGTTCAGCAATGTCATAAGTGCCAATAGTTTTCCAATACTGGACATCTACCAAGCGAGCCTATGCAAGTTTTCCAAGTCCCTTGGCCTTTTGATAAGTGTGGCATCGACCTCGTTGGACCACTCCCCATGGAAACTGGCAAAAGAAAATTCCTAATTGTCTCAGTGGACTACTTCACGAAATGGGTAGAAGCCAAAGCTCTATTCAAAACCCGGGCTATGAGTTATGTAACTTTATCCATAATGAGATACTTCCTAGGTTTGGCATACCACGTGTTTTGATGATAGATGACAGTCCTCAATTTCAAAATTTGGTGGTAACAACTTTTTGTAAGCGTTATGGGATCGAACAACATTTCTCCATACCGTCTTACCCTCAAGCAAACGGGAAAGTTGAAGTCACCAATAGAATAAGTTTTGGAAGGGATCAAAAAGAAACTTAAAGGATCCAAAGGAAGATGGCCCGACAAATTAGCGAAGGTCATGTGGGCATACCAAACTACTTATCGAGCTACAACTGAAGACACTCCATTTTCCCTCGTTTATGGCAGTGAGGCAGTGGTTCCAACGAAAATAATTGTGCCAAGCCATCGGATTTTGAGTTATGAGGAAGAACTCAATTCGATCAACCGAGCAGAGAGCATTGACCTTATAGATGAGCATTGCGATCCAGCACACGTTCGAGCAGAACATTACATGAGCCTGATGAGAGGATGGTTCAACGCTCGCTGTGTACTTTCCAGGTCGGTGATATGGTAATGAAGAAGATATTCCAAGGTGCAGGCTACAGAGCAGCTAGCAAATTATGTCCAAACTGGGACATATCTTACACCATTATTTCTAAAGTCCATAGTGGAGCTTATCGGTTAGTAGATGCAGATGGTTGCACCCAGAAGCACCCATGGAATGTAAATCATTTAAAGTTATACCACCAATCTTTGTAATTATTAGGATGCACTCTTTTATTCCTTTGATGGCACGGGAGGGTTTTTTAATGAGGCATCCAAACTCTTATTCATCTTATTAATATATTTTATCGATTTCTTCATTCCATGTGTTTATTTAAAAAAATCATTCTTACAATAACGACCGGGTCAATGACCATGCCTACGGGCTATGCAATGGATCATACTACGTCCAGACCAAGTGTCTATAAGCACGACCGAGCTAATTGGTCACACCTACATGCTACGTAAAGGTCACATTGAGCTTGGTACCTTGAACGTGGTATATAAGAGAACTCGTTATAAACCAAGTCTATAACAGGCCATGCACTAGGGTTTTATAACCTCGCTGTGACTCAGCTAAAATGATAAGTCACTTCCTAAGCTACGCAATGAGCCCTATTGAGCTCGACCTTGTAAGGATTAGCTCAAATAGTTAAGAAATTAATAAACATATTTAAAAATAACACAAGAGAAGCTACATAAAAATAATGTTGAACAACATACGACCATTCAATACAAACCAATATATCTATCGTCTGCCATACAAATAATAGACTGCACCGAAAAGCTCTACTTACAAAATCATATGACTGCACCAAAAAGTAGTCAAGGAAACCATACAAATTCTTGTTTACAATTTAAGGTTCACAAAACAAGAATATTTAGTGCATGATTTAATAATTCAAGAGTTAGTGGCAGTGGGTTGATCACCAGGAAAGATCTCGGTAAGAACCGCATGTGTTGGTTGTGTCCCAACCTCATTAGCTTGTACCACCAATGTTTTGTCGACTCCTTGTTCCACAACAGGATCAGTGTCTAGAGGGCTAACCGTGCGTGGAGGGACTTTTACCAAATGACTCAGCGATCCCAGCTTCATTCGTGGGTCAACGGTAGCAGCTCTACCACGATCTCCATCTGGTTCTTTGCTATCATATCCATTGCAATCATCATCACTTGCGTCTCCCTCTCATCTAAAATGGCTCCTAGTTTCTTCTTACAATACCCACGCTCGATATCCATCTCCTTCTTTGCATTCTCTATCTTAGTCTTCAAGTCTTCATTCTCCAGCATAAGTGCAGCCAGACGCTCAACTTGATCTTCCACTCTTTGCAATTGTGTTATGTTCTATGTAAACAGACCAGCACTTAGTGACATCAGCTCATCGTTCCGTTTGATCAACGCGTTATTCTGGGAAAGAAGTACGGAGTTATCAGACGAAAGTTCCTTACATTTTTAGTCGCTCAATGACAGAGAACCTTTAAGAGCAACAATCTTCATCTGAAGCCCCTCACTCGCTTCATATCGTCTTGTCCTTCAATGCCTTGGCAGATCCGTAAGCATGTTTAAATCGAACGAGCTCGATAGTCAAACTCTTAGCCGACCCGAACAACATAGACTCTGGTTTACACTTCTCTGTGACCTCTAAGTCAGCATTGGACATCCGGTGATAGGACAACATGACCGAATTGTGATGCATCTGCAGGCCAAATCAGATTAGTTCATGATCAATTTATGAATTCTATAGTTAAATATATGATATATTACCTCAATCGCCATCTCTACTTGACGTTGCAAGATGTCACTCATCGGCATACCTTCATAGTATGACGATTCGGGACATCATTTGAGTTGCTCAAATATCAGCATCGAGGGACGAGGCATAACAACTTTGGTCGGTGGTAGCTCCTCCATAGGTACTTTCTTTCTGTTGGAATCGGGCCCTATAATCCTAGTTTGTATTTTCTTCGGTCTAACGATGTTGACAGAGGAGGGTCCAGTGCCTACTCCATGCACTAACAAGGCTGAAGGACGAACACTTGACGAGTTCACAAACTCCTCCATTCTTTGTGTTATCTCCTCGAGAATTTATTTCTTTCGCTCTATTGCTTTATTATCGCTATCCTTTACCTGATTCGTCTGATCATCAGCTTGGTTTCTCTCCAGAATAACTACCTCAGAAGATTTCCTACGATCCTGGATATATATTGGATGCACAGAATGGTCGTTCGACTTCTGTGACACTGCAACACCATCCCCGTTGTCCTCCTTCACCAGCTACAACTTTCTTGTTGCAAGATGAACAACGTCAACTATAACGCGAGATGTTTTCTGCAGGGGTATCACTAAATAATCTGATTCTTCTTCATCTTCGTGGACACGCCGCGTTCAGATTTCCACTATATTGCCTCTGATACGGGCAGTGTCATCTTTCTGCTGATCTACTTGGTCAATCCTTTGAATTTCCAATATATCTCTTCCACCTTCATTCAGACAGGACATTGATGTAGAGCCTTCTGCCTCTTTTGATCTTTAGGTCTGAGGCACTGCTAGCCAAACCCATGTACTATTCCTTTCCTGGTATCTTTTTTCCATCAGCACCCATATACGCTCCACCGATGTCACTTCACCATCATCTGACATGGTCACTTGCCCGTCCTTTAAAATTTTCAGCTCTAGCACTAGCCACAAACTAACTTTCAAATAGTTCACCTCCGTAAATAGTAGAGCTGGTTCTTGAAACCAAGTCTAGCTTGAAAGGTTTCCAACTTGAACTAAAGGGTTCTTGTATTCCTTTGATAGGTCTTCCTTACACCAATCCTGATGAGTTCTTTCACCTGCAGAAATAGGTCATAGATAATTAACACCGAGATCAATCAGCTAATCAGTTAAACTTTATTAACGACGATTACACTTCACTTTCCACTTTCTCTCTAACTAAAGATTCATTATGGGTTTCTCATGCTCCCAATTTCCCGACACGAACACAAATGATTTTTTTCCAGTTTTTATCCGATGAAGGGAATTTGACAACCTTCCTTATTACAATCAACTGGGTGTAGAAGAAAGGAGACTTGGCAAGTTTTGCTACATCAACGGCTAAGAGCAAATCTGCCAAACAGGCCTTCATTCCTAACAAGCACGAGCTTAGCACTATACTAAGAAGCATCATCCACCCATTTGCAGTTAATTGGGTCGGGCAAATACATATTACGCTAAAACAATCCCAAATTAACAAGTGCAACGGTAATCAAAGCCCCCAATCAAAGACAGTTGTGAATAGTCAGGTTTCATGATCCTGAGCATGATAAGGATGTTCACCAACTGATGAAACCCTCACTATAACATTTTTCGGGTACTCCATACCTAGCCTTAAATCTTAGTAACCCATTATCATCTAGATATTAATTTTTATAAGAATATCGAGAGAAATAGCTTTCTAAGAAGGTTGGGTCTTCAAATTCTGACTCTGTAGTTTTCACAAAAAAATTCATTGCCTTTTTTGGTGCCATTGTATCTACTTGTTTGACTACAATGATTCAATACAATGAATAGGAACAGTTATAGGAGGAGGTGACTTAGGATGGATATCATACCCAGTGCATATGGTTTTCGATTTGGTATCTGAGTAAGGGGTTCATTACTCATCCTAAAACCATGGGGTTTTCCCCAGAACAAACGCTAACTATACATGAATAAAATTGACGTACCTGTATTGAAGTTTGAAGATGACAAAAATATCTCGAGAGAAACAGAGAATTAAAGCGGCAACAAATGATGAAAAAGAATAAGTAAATGGAGTGAGAGTACAAATAATGGAAAAGCGAGTGGGAAATTCGTAATCTACCTTATACCCACGTGTGATGTGATAAGCAAGTTATCAGAGACATTAAGTCTTAAGCATACATAAAGAAACTCAAATATCGTTTTCATAAAACAGTTGGGTGTCGGAACCGTCAAATTCTACGCGTGAATTTGAAACCAACCATGTGTCGTTTAACGGTAACTAAAATCAAGTAAACTACCATCGTTATTACTCTGACGTTAGACTTCGATCTTCTACAAGGTCGATTAGTCTTCTCATCTTGTTACATTTCATTCATTGATTTTATGCTCACCTACACAATCCATGAACTAGAGGGGTGCTCTGATGAGGGGGTATCCTCCAACTGGCATGTAAGAATGTATCCGAGCAGACGAAGTCACTCGAAGCATATGAAGCGACCAAGTAAGGTGTAAGTCCGAGCGGCAGACAAAGAAGAAAATGATACTGAGCTTAACTAAGAACTGCACAAGAAATCAGGGCCTGCCTAACTACGATAAAGAAGATTGATAGCACTCAGACTAATTAAGTATTTCACCAACTTAAGAAGCAAATAGATGAGTTGACCCGAATAGAGAACTGAGCCAGGCGCCCAACCAAGCAGAATGGATTATTTGAATCACACTCGGCTCGTCACGCGGACAAACCCAAGCATAAGAGGATTGTTGGATTATGCTCGGCCGAGCATAAGGATGAAGCCGATCAAGCCCATTTCATGAGAGAAACGTCCAAGGCAACAGTTTATTATTACTTTAATGGAACTAGTCAAACCACTAATGCATTACTCATAAGTTTATGTCTCATGTTGTAAATATAGTTATGCATGTAGTTAGTGGGAATAAATGTTATCGTAACCACCAGTAAACAGTGAGAAAAAGATATAAATAGTGGCTAGAATCCTAAATAAGTGTAAGTTTTCTTCTGTGATAATAAATTTTCTACTTGGAAAAATCCTTTGTTATTTCTCGTAACGACTAACATGACTACATGTGCAACGTGACAAACTTTAAAATGTCTTCTCTTGTCTTCAACAAGTTTTTCAGGTTAAAATATAGTCAAGACATGTTTTTTAATAAACAAAGTACCAATAACGAATTATAATCTATAGATTAAGTTAGAAGTGGAAGAATCGTGGATCAAAGACAAATCAAATATTCATGAATTGTGAGTAATGCAGCTAAATTAGAGACAAATCAAAACTGATGAAGCCAATTCAAAAATGTAGAAATTCAATAATAAAAAATCAAATAAACAGTCTTATCTGCTTCAAGTTCTTCTTGAGAAAGGTGTCTCTAAATTTCTCCCATCTCCAAATTAGAATCTCAAGATTGAACATCAGATGTTTATTCTCTTCTCTCATGTTGTACCTCATTACAGTAAGATTTTTAAAATGGAAAATTTGCATTTGATCCCAAATTTTGGTCAATTGACAATCTGTCAAACAAGTTAGATGCATTTCGTATTTACGAACTTAATTCTCTTGCGTCATCTCCACTCAGACTCTTGTCAAAATTTATGCTTGGATCCAAAATAGCTGAAGCATCACTTATTAGCTAAAGTAAGAAGATGAAAAAAACCGCTTAAATGACAATCCAGAAACTCATAGAAGGTAGAATTCAAAAACCAAGGGAGGTTTCAAACCTGTTTTGAGTTTATTGATAAGAGTGCTTGAACAATCTCTACTCTGAATTAGCTCATCAATCTTGGAGAACTTTGAAGCATCATCTCTTCTATCAAAATGGGTTCACCAATCTCATGTTCTTAAATATTATAGACGTTTCATCTCAAAGCATTCTATCAAACAATATAGAAGCTTCCAGTATTTATGAGTGTAATTCACTATAGCCATTTTTCTCAAAGTCTTGTCTAAATATTTTATTGGTTTTCTATTAGAGATGTTCGAACAATCAAAAATCTATGTAAATTAAATAAGTTTCAAGAAATTTAACCTCATATTGGCAAATTTCCAAGTTGGCGCTCTTTTCATTTTAGCTTTTTTAAAGCCTTTAAGCATTTGACGAACTTTTAGTGCTAATTAATTAATTAAATCAATAAAATATTTTATTTCGCTTTAATAAAAAACAATTTTTGAAATTTTTTAATTTTTTTTATCCATCGAATATTCTAAATAGTCTTTCAACTAATATTTTTGGATATTTTACATAATTTAATATAACTAATAATAAATAAAAACATAATACTAAAATAATTCGACAAAATAATAATAATGCTTGGTACAATACATTAAAAACATAACAAAATAAATTCAAAACTATTTAATAACAAAATAATAGTTACCATATTTGGCTAAGTTTCCTCTTTATTTTTCTTATATTGTTGAAGACTCTGACCAAGATGATAACAGTTACCGCAATACTATGGGATATTTTGATAACAGATTTTTACCTAGCATCCCTGATTAGACTCAAAATCAATTCATGCATCATTATGTATCTTTCTTTTAACATCGATCTCGATCCATGCTAGACAAGAGTTTTGATAGCCTTTGTTTGTTTCTGGAACTTTAATGATAAAAGGATGACCTATAGATGATGCAATAGTATTGATTATTTCCTTGTTGAATAAATGTTCTTGGAGTTTTTCAATCTTGATCCAAACTGGCATGATAGATCTTTCTTGATTTGTATTGAAATTTTTTGTCCATTTCAATAATCTCATCATTTTGTTGCCGACTGTCCATACTGATTTGTTTCATATTTTGCATAAATCAAATTTTGAATCTAATTTTATTAGTATATGCCTAGTAACCCAAATTTTGTATCTATAGTCTGATGCAAATTTTGAGAGATTGTAAGAATTGGATCAGCTGCTCGCGTTTTGGCAGACCTTGATTAAATTTACCAACTAACGTAAATTTGGATATTGATTTCAGGTAATCATGATCTTATTTCCCATACTAAATTATATTATGAGATCACATTTTCAGAAATACTCTCTGGTTCAGTGTGTTTCCCGTGGCTCTGTGTTTTTAGCTTGCAAACCTCGACATAAGTTTTAATCTATTGTTCAGAATCTGTTTTGAAAATTGATAGGCTACCGTTAACCTGTTTTGATTTGCATGAGGCGTCTTGAAGAGATGGAAATGAATCCACAGCAAGATAAAGATGAGGCCAGAAACAAGACTATAATGAAGAAAGAACGCAATCAGGAGAAGGAGAAGGATTTCCTTACAGAATTATAAAAATCAAGCTTCTAGGAGATCAAGAAGAATATGATTTTCTTAGAGAGTCATCATCGATTCTTTCTTTCATCCCTTTAATTGTTGGACCATTGACAAAGAGTAGCAAACTGGGTTAATGTGTACCTTGAAAGATAGTATATTAATCCAACATTTTAGTTATTGGGATCTAAAATCTCAATAAAGGTTATGGTCCTTAGCAGTGGCTAGTAATAATTAAATTAAATGATGATTTAATAAGAGATGGGAGATTGTTGGTTGAATTAATTTAATATGGTTAATTCAGCGACCACTAGTTAATCTCGTGAAATAAAATTCACAAAATATAAATAGTCTCTAAATCCCTAGCTTTAGTATCCAAAATAATTTGTGTATTTCACATAACCGTTTCTCTCAAACTTTATCTCCGTCTATATTTATCCTTTATTCACTAGTTCTTAAGTTGCAGGTTCATTACAGGCTATATATTCATCATTTGAGGATAGTTTCGCCTAAAACTAGTAAACTACAAGAAGCCTCATAGCCTAAAATTCACCAGAGCATCATAATAAAAAGTATAATTTGGTTGCTAACCAATTAGGAAAACAAATACAAAACCCAAATCAATAAGTATTTGTCTTCTACTCTTTGATTTATCTTAGAACTTGAGAGAATAGCCCTCAAGTGTTGTTTAGAGTTTACAAACCCTACATTGTGCTTTATATAACAGCCACTCTATCCTGATGTGACTCACTAAGTACCAAGGCTTAAAACAGTTAACGTGAAGTTGATACCCGCTAAGTACTTACTTTTTGACAACCTCTCTTGATACACGTCTATTACTTTGTCACGATTGTTTTTACACGCGATATCTTTATCTTCCCAATAGAGGGAAGATTCATGTTAGGAAAACTCCATTAGAGCACAACTGCTTCGAAATGATCAATGACACTCAAGCCTCAATAACAACAACTAACCTTCTACATCAAGAACATATAGAGCCACATAGATTTGGCTTATACTTAAAGCTTAGATGAAAACTTGAAAACAATAATGCATAAACCTAAGCAAACATACAAGACAAATTTAACGTGGTTCTGGTTGTGAAGAAATTCTACGTCCACGGATGACGAACACATGATTTTATATATAGTAAGTTACAAGAAGTATTTTCAAAAATTAAACACTCAACCACTCATATTTTTTAAAATGAACTCTCAACTTACAAAGAAACTATAGATCTCAGAATGTCTATTCAAGTGTAAGCCCTCTGCCTCAACTATAGTATAAAGCTTTGAGCTTTCGATCGCAAATCTCAAAAGTATTTATCTCACATTAAAATCCAACACCAGTGTCAATAACCATACCTCACTATTTATAAAGGACCAATTATGTGCAAAAACCTCTCTCTATCTCACAATAGCGCGTGGCAGTCGATTGGCTCATATGGCCAAATTGGCCAACACATGAGATAAAGGCAGCACATTCATACGATGACCGACCTGTAGAGTCTGCTTATACCTCTTTTCCTTTGTAGCACGCATTTATCCAACGGCTCTTAGATCAAAGGTTGATATTGAACACCAGTTCATATCTTTAGTGATCTAGCTTCTTATAAAAGTTTCTAGATATCTTTAGAAGCCCTTCACCAACCATGCACTACCATTCGGTGTCGTAGATGATCAATCTCCTTATTTCGCCTATAGTAGTAGAATTCGTCTTGCCTTTGACAGAGCTTGCCCTGAGGATCCATCTAACACCTTCTTGCCTTCGGCAGAACTTGCCCTTATGATAAAGAAGATTGATAGCACTCGGACTAGTTAAGTATTTTACCAATTTAAGAAGCAAATAGATGAGTTGACCCGAATAGAGAACTGAGCGAGGCGCCCAACCAAGTAGAAGGGATCATTTAAATCACACTCGGCTCGGCACGCGGATAAAACCAAGCATAAGAGGATTGTTGGATTATGCTCGCCCGAGCACAAAGATGAAGCCGATCAAGCCCATTTCATGAGAGAAACGTCTAAGGAAACAGTTTATTATTACCTTAATAGAACTAGTCAAACCACTAAGGCATTACTCATAAATTTAGGTCCCATGATGTAAATATAGTTATGCATGTAGTTAGTGGGAATAAATGTTATAGTAACCACCAATAAACAGTGAGAAAAAGATATAAATAATGGATAGAATCCTAAATAAATGTAAGTTTTCTTCTCTGATAATAACAGTTTCTAGTTGGAAAAATCCTTTGTTATTTCCCGTGACAACTAACATGACTGCATGTGCAACCTGACAAGCTTTAAAATATATTCTCTTGTCTTCAACAGGTTTTTCAGGTTAAAATATAGTCAAGACCTGATTTTTAATCAACAAAGTACCAATAATGAATTATAAACTATAGATTAAGTTAGAAATGGAAGAATCATGGATCAAAGACAAATCAGATATTCATGAATTGTCAGTAATGCAACTAAATTAGAGATGAAGCCAATTCAAAAATGTAGAACTTCAATAATAAAAAATCAAGTAAACAGTCTTACCTGCTTCGAGTTCTTCTTGAGAAATGTGTCTCTGAATTCCCCCCTCGTGAAATTAGAATCTTAAGATTGAACATCAGATGTTTATTCTCTTCTCTCATGTTGTACCTCATTAGAGTAAGATTTTTAAAATGGAAGATTTGCATTTAATCCCAAATTTTGGTCAATTCATAATCTGTCAAACAAGATAGATGCATTTCGTATTTACAAACTCAATTCTCTTGCGTCATCTCTACTCAGACACTTGTCCAAATTGATGCTTGGATCCAAAATAGTTGAAGCATCACACTTATTAGCTAAAGTAAGAAGATGAAAAAACTACTTAAATGACAATCCAAAAACTCATAGAAGGTAGAATTCAGAAACTCGTAGAATGTAGAATTTAGAAACCAAAGGAGGTTTCAAACCTATTTCGAGTTCATTGATAAGAGTGTTTGAACAATCTCTACTCTGAATTAGCTCATCAATCTTGGACAGCTTGAAGAAGCATATCTTCTATCAAAATGGGTTCAGCAATCTCATGTTCTTAAATATTATAGACGTTTCATCTCCAAGCATTCTATCAAACAATATAGAAGCTTCCCGTATTTATGAGTGTAATTCACTAGAGCCATTTTTCTCAAAGTCTTGTTTAAAATTTTAATTGGTCTTCTATTAGAACTCTTAAAACAATCAAAAATCTATGTAAATTAACTTTAAATTAGCAAATTTCCAAGTTGGTGCTCTTTTCATTTTAGCTTTTTTTAAAACCTTTAAGCATTGAATTGAACTTTTAGTGCTAATTAATTAATTAAATCAACAAAAATATTTTATTTCGCTTTAATAATAAAATTGTTGAAATTTTTAGATCTTTTTAACAATCGAATATTCTAAATAGTCTTTCAACTAATATTTTTGGATATTTTACATAATTTAATATAATTAATTATAAATAAAAATATAATACTAAAATAATTCGACAAAATAATAATAATTCTTTGTACAATAAATTAAAAACATACCAAAAAAATTAAAACCAATTTAATAAAAAAAATTAATCTAAGGGTGAAGCTATTTCCTCCATTAGATTTATTATTTCCTCCATCTTAAGTTTCTAAAAAAATAATTAACATTTGCTTTTACATTTTTGTCCTTAATATATTTTCTAATTTATATTTTGATGCCACCGTGCACTATCCAACCCTTATTCTAACAAACACATAATTAAGTCAAATCACAGCCAATATATATCATTTAATTTCTAAAATTAAACTTTAAATACCAAAAAAAAACTTAAGTAGCTTAAAAATTAATACCAAAAAAAACTTAAGTAGCTTAAAAATTAATCATACAACACCTAAAAACACCACCCAATCAACCGACAAGATAATTTAATATTGTAAAAATGGCAGCGAACAAAAATCACAGAGTCATGAATAAAAAACAAGTTAAAGTTTTTTTAGTAAATAAATCAAAAACAGATGTCCAAAGTTTTGTAAAAGTAATTAGATACTAAAAAACCAAAAATTTGTTTTTCGAACTCAATATGCGGGAAAACAAATTTATAGCAAAAGAGTTTCGGGAACTGTAATTATTTTTTCTGCATATCGAGTTTGTAGAACTCGCTATACAGAGTACAACCGACTTCATGAAACTCTTACCAACCGATAGATTAAAAAAGATTTAGGAGAGATTTTTACCTTTGATAGATTTCTTCAATCGAAAGTGGTGGCTAGGTTTTTTTTTCTCGGTTAGAAAAGCTAATGGTTGTATATTTATATTAATAGGATTAGAGTTTATAGGTGGAAGTAAATATTATGGGTTGAAGGTTGCTGGAAAAAATTAAGGTAGATATAGTGTTTGGATGGTTAATGGAGAAGAAGGTGAATCTGAGTGTTTGGAGTAAAATTAAAATAAGGGTAAATTAATAATTTCCTTTACGGAGAAAATAACAAAGTGGAGTCTTTTTTTAAATACGGAGGAAATAAAAAATCTTATGGAGGAAATAACTTCACCCTTAATCTAAATGTATATATAATATATAATGTCACGTTTTTTATGTGTGGAAACCGTCGTACTTTGCCCATTTAGACCTGTTTTGCACGTGGAACATGCATAAATAGTTTTACTTACCATTCTATAATAATAAGATTGTGTGTTTCCTTCTACCACTATGGGTGGACGGACCTGAGCTATAACCCTTCCACGTTAGTTTTTATAAAAAAAATATAGTTCTATATCGAAAATAATTATAAGCCCACCTAAAAAAACATTTAACAATTAAAAAAACATTAGTTCCCCTCTTAGTAAACTAAAAACACAACAATTATTGTTTAGAGAGTTTGCGATAAAAAATCATGAATTCGAATGATTCAAAAATTCATTTTATATTTTATATTTGTTTGACGTATATCAAAAATTTATTTGTACGCGCTCGTCAAACTGTGATTTTGGATTTTTTTATAAAAACATTATTTAAAAAATATACTATCTATTAATCTGATTAAATCCGGTTGTTGAAAAAATTGAACTCAACCGTTAAATTTATCGGTTTACACCAATGATAAAATAAAATCCAAGAAACATATAGATATTTTATATAAAATTTCAAAGTAATTATAGAGCACCGGTGGATAACTATTCTTTTGGGTTTTGACCCATTTTGATGAGTAATTATTGAAGGTCTCCCCCATAATTGTGCGTCTTTGTCATTCTTTTTAATTGTTTTATGAATAAATTTTTATCAATATTTATTTGAATATATGGGTAGCGCCAAGCTACAAGATGGAACAGGCGGCGGAAAATACAGAAAATCAAATTCTATTCAAAAAAATATGATACAAAACTAGGGTTTGAGAGTCTTTTATAAAAGTGTTCAAAACCCTAGCCCAAAATTACAGCTTCTTTTGTATGCAATAAAATAAAACCCAGTCCAATTTCAAAACGATTGGAGCTAGTATGTATTTTAATAAAATCCAACAAAAATAGAAAAATGCAAAAAAAAAATTATAAAAACAGGAAAAGCACAGCAAAGCATATCAAAATCAAGTATTTATCAAGCTTCATTTATGATGTTTTTCTTTCTTTTCTTGGTGACATAGCTATAAAACAACTTAGTATTTTTGTCACCGTCAATAGTCTTATTGGCATAACATTTCTGATGCTAATATAGCTCTTCCATTTTATGAGCTTGGAGAAGTAAAGCGTTAGCTTTAGAGAGATCAATTCTAGAGTTGTTTAGATTTTGATGATTAATTTCAAGCCTTTGAACTTCATCCTCCAGAGTCTGAACTTTATTGAAGATATTACTAAAATACATCTAGTTACAAGTTTTTAAATCAACTTTGAGTCTTTTTAAATTAAGCCAAAATTTGCTCAAAGGGTCCCCTTCTATATCAAGATTCCAATTATTTTCAACAAATGGAATGAATTCACTGTCTAAAGACCACATGTTTAAAAATCTAAAAACTTCGTTTAGGACTAGCTATGTTTTTAGATATTTTTATTAGAAAGGCCATATGGTCTGAACAAGTCATGGTTTTGTGAATTACCTTGGTTTCACCAAAAAATTCAGACCAGTTGTTGTTGATGAAGATCCTGTCCAAGCGTTTCCACTTGGCTTTGTTGGACCAAGTATATTTTGATCCTTCATATCCAGCATCTTTAATTCTGCAAAATCTAATCATCTCATCGAAATAATCAGCACTGTTTTGACAAAATGAAGTGCAACCCAGCTCATCTTCAATAACAGTAACAGTATTAAAATCACCATATATCATCCATTCAGAATTATTATGAGAGATATTATTTAGAGTATTCCATAGGTCAACTCTGTTAGATCTTTGGCATTTTGCATAAACCACTATAATAAGAAAGTTGTGATTTAAGGCAGGGTGTCTCACATCAAGATGAATACATTGACAGTGATCAGTTATAACATTTATGATTATATCTTATTAGAAATATTGAATATGCACTGATTAAACCAAGCTTTTTAGGAACACTTTCAATATTTTCATTACGTATCATAGGTTCTTGAATGGCAACCGGTTTATTTTTGTTTTTGTTAATTAAGTATTTGAGTCTTCTGAGAGATGACTTATATCTTATTCCTCTGATATTCCAGTTTAGGACACTAATCATTATTAAGAGAAGGTTTAGATTTACTTGTTCCTGTGAATTGCAGAGCCCTTATGATTTTCCTTTTCGCTTTCTTCTTGCCTTTAGCATCTTTTATTTTCTTATCAAATATTTCCTTGAATGAAGTTTCTTCATCTTCTTTGTAAAATTCTGGAGAGCCTTGTCTATACTCAGTAATGTTTTGTCTGCCTTTAGGATAGACTGTTTGCTGCCTATGTTACCAGGTTTGGGTGATGAGTTTTCAAAAACCAGATTTTCATATTACACGTTAGTAGTAACATTGTATCCATACTCCAATATTTGTATAGCCTCAATGATTTCACCTTGTTCAGGAGTTTGTAAACCATCTTGATCAGAACTAATCTCTTGAATGCCATGTCATTTGTCTTCCTTGATCTTACTTTCTTGTACATCCTGGTTTTTTTCTCCATGTGGTTTGATTATGACAGATTTGACTTGCTTAACCATATGATCTTTATCAATATTTGTTTTCTTATGCTGAATATTAACATCAGTTATCTACACTTCAGATTCAGAATTTTTTTACCATATTTGGCTAAGTTTCCTCTCTATTTTTCTTATATTGTTGAAGACTGTGACCAAGATGCTAACAGTTATTGCAATACTATGGGATATTTTGATAACATATTTTTACCTAGCATCCCTGATTAGACTCAAAACCAATTCATGCATCATTATGTATCTTTCTTTTAACATCGAACTCGATCCATGCTAGACAAGAGTTTTGATAGCCTTTGTTTGTTTCTGGAACTTTAATGATCGAAGGATCACCTATAGATGATGCAATAGTATTGATTATGTCCTCGTTAAATAAATGTTCTTGGAGTTTTTCAATCTTGATCCAAACTTCCATGATGGATCTTTCTTGATTTGTATTGAAATTTTTTGTCCATTTCAATAATCTCATCATTTTGTTGTCGACTGTCCATACTGATTTGTTTCATATTTTGCATAAATCAAATTTTGACTCTAATCTTATTAGTATATGCCTAGTAACCCAAATTTTGTATCTATAGTCTGATGCAAATTTAAAGGATTGTAAGAATTGGATCAGTTGCTCGCGTTTTGGCAGACCTTGATTAAATTTACCAACTAACGTAAATTTGGATATTGATTTCAGGTAATCATAAGCTTCTTTCCCATACTAAGTTATAGTATGTGATCACATTTTCAGAAATACTCTCCGGTTCAATGTGTTTCCCGTGGCTCTGGTTTTTTAGCTTGCAAACCTCGGCATGAGTTTTAATCTATTGTTCAGAATATGTTTTGAAAATTGATTGGCTACAGTTAACCTGTTTTGATTTGCATGAGGCATCTTGAAGAGATGGAAATGAATCCATAGCAAGAGAAAGATGAGGCCAGAAACAAGACTATAATGAAGAAAGAACGCAATCAGGAGAAGGAGAAGGATTTCCTTACAGAATTATAAAAATCAAGCTTCTAGGAGATCAAGAAGAATCTGATTTTTTTGGAGAGTCCTCATCGATTCTTTCTTTCATCCCTTTAATTGTTAGAACATTGATAAAGAGTAACAAACTTGGTTAATGTGTACCTTGAAAGATAGTCCATTAATCCAACATTTTAGTTATTGGGATCTAAAATCTCAATAAAGGTTATGGTCCTTAGCAGCGGCTAGTAATAATTAAATTAAATAATGATTTAATAAGAGATGGGAGATTGTTGGTTGAATTAATTTAATTTGGTTAATTCAGCGACCACTAGTTAATCTCGTGAAATAAAATTCACAAAATATAAATAGTCTCTAAATACCCTAGCTTCAGTATCCAAAATAATTTGTGTATTTCACATAATCGATTCTCTGAAACTTTATCTCCGTCTATATTTATCCTTTCTTCAGTAGTTCTTAAGTTGCAGGCTCATTGAAGGCTATATATTCATCATTTGAGGATAGTTTCGCGTGAAACTAGCAAACTACAAGAAGCATCATGGCCTAAAATTCACCAGAGCATCATAATAAAAAGTATAATTTGGTTGCTAACCAATTAGGAAAACAAATACAAAACCCAAATCAATATGTATTTGTCTTCTACTCTTTGATTTATCTTAGAACTTGAGAGATTTGCCCTCAAGCGTTGTTTAGAGTTTACAAACCCGACATTGTGCTTTATATAACAGCCAGTATATCCTGATGTGACTCACTAAGTACCAAAAAACAGTGGCTTAAAGCAGTTAACGTGAAGTTGATACCCGCTAAGTACTTACTTTTTGACAACCTCTCTTGATACACGTCTATTACTTTCTCATGATTTTTCTTACACGCGATATCTTTATCTTCCCAATAGAGGGAATATTCATGTTAGGAAAAGTCCTTTAGAGCACATCTTCTTCGAAATGATCAATGACACTAAAGCCCCAACAGCAACAACTAACCTTCTGGCAGCGTTAGCCAAAGACCAGCTGCTCCAGCCAAAACTATTTGGTGATAGACTTGAATCTACATCATATAGAGCCACATAGATTTGGCTTGTACTTAAAGCTTAGATATAAAACCTGAAAACAATAATGCATAAACCTAAGCAGACATACAAGACAAATTTAACGTGGTTCCGGTTGTGATGAAATTCTACGTCCACGGATGACGAACACATGATATTATATGTAGTAAGTTACAATAAGTATTTTCAAAAATTAAACACTCAACCACTCATATTTTTTTAAATGAACTCTCAACTTACAAAGGAGCTATAGATCTCAGAATGTCTATTCAAGTGTTAGCCCTCTGCCTCAACTATAGTCTAAATCTTTTAGCTTCCTATCTCCAATCTCAAAAGTATTTATCTCACATTAAAATCCAACATATGTGTTAATAACCATACCTCACTATTTATAAATGACCAATTATGTGCAAAAACCTCTCTCTATCTCACAATATCGCGTGACAGTCGATTGGCTCATTTGGCCAAACTGGCCAACACATGAGATAAAGGCAGCACATTCATACGATGACCGACCTGTAGAGTCTGCTTATACCTCTTTTCCTTTGTAGCACGCCTTTATCAGACGGCTCTTAGATCAAAGGTTGATATTAAACACCAATTCATATCCTTGTGATCTAGCTTATTATAAAATTTTCTAGACATCTTCAAAATCCCTTCACCAACCATGCACTACCATTCGGTGTCGTAGATGATCAATCTCCTTATTTGGCCTATAGTAGTAGAATTATTCCTTCCTTCGGAAGAGCTTGCCCTTAGGTTACATCTAACACCTTTTAAGTCTTGGCCCCAACATCTTCTTAAAATATTCAAATATTTCATGCCTATACATGCCTTTGGTAAACCATCTTATGCACTATGTAGTTTTCGGTAATATGTAGACATTGGTAGTATTCGTGTTCTCGAGTTACTTCTAGCCTACTTCTAAAAAATAGAAGTTATGAGATATGTTAGCTCATTTAAATTATGGGACTCAATTTCTATCCATTGGCTTACAAAGCTTTCTTTTATAATGTATTTTCTATCAGTTTTGAGGCGTATTCTACACGTTTTCGCATAGTATGCATGATGGCATGTTATTCTAAAAATTTATGCGTGCTGGGGATTAAACAAGTACACCAATATATCTTGGCAAGAACTGATATACGATTAAATAAACCAACAAAAGAACGATCTAATTATCATGTACAAGATAAGAAACAAATAAAAGAAAGCGTAATAAAACCAAGAACACAAGATGATATTTAACATGGTTCGGATTTTGAAGAAATCTTACATCCACGGGAAACGGACACTCTTTTATATATAAGTAGGTTCTAGAAATAGTCTCAAACATAAAACACACAATCACTCTTGATAACAAAATATTTTTATATCTCGAAAGACCTAAAATTATTTCACTATCCCAAGAATATCTTTATCATGTAATCATCATCTGCAATTACAATCGCATCACAATCATGTTACACATTTCCAAGCAATGTCTTCTTTTATTTATAGGTTTAGAAAAAACCCTAATTTTTCATTAGACGCTCCAGATTAAAGCCCACTAATTAACGGCTGAAATCACTTATACTCCATTGATATACGAAGTCACAATTAACAGAGGAGACCTAGTAAATATAATATTTTGCTTTAGTTTAGTGGTACTACAACCCAACGCTTCAGATCATAGTGGTGTTTCTGATTCGTTTGCTTTAACCACCTTGCTTTAGCCAGCCTACTTTGTTTCAATACATATTTCTTTTGACCCAATAGTCAACAATATTCAAAATCTTCTATTAACCCCTAGGATCAGCAAACATCTCTACAACTAGGTCACGACTCAAACACCAAAGAGTTTCAACAATTTTTTGCTATACATGTATGATAATCCAAAACCCATATAGTCCTACGAAAATACCTCTATTGACGAGTTACTTCTAGCCTGCACCTAAAACGTCTTCATCTAGGCTTTTAGTAACTCCAGTATCCCTTGCATCCAATGTTTATACTCTTTAGAGACCCTCTCATCTGCATCCCAAACTTCAACCAGTCTCACGCATTCATGAGCTTTGTAATTGATAATACCTTGGTCAGAGCATCCGAAGGGTTTTCCTCGCTAACAATCTTAGCCACCTTCACTTGATCTTTCTCATTCACGTCTGTGATGAAATGAAACTTAATATCTACATGTTTAGTTTGCTTTGAAACTTTATATTTCTTATCAAACAAATAGCACTCGTGTTATCATAGAACATAACCTCATCTTAATGCACACCTTGTGAGCTCACTTAAAAATCCCTTTAGCCAAATAGATTCCTTCACGACCTACATAGAAATTATATACTCGGCTTTGGTAGATAAAACCGCAACAATCATATGTATACAAGACTTTCAGCTAACCACTTCTCTAAACACAGTAAATAAATAACCTGAAGTAGACTTCTTTCTTTTCGGGACAACATGCATAATTGGAGTCCACATACCCTTCCAGCACTATATCACATGCATCTTTCTGATTGTAACATAAACCTACATTAGCCGAGCCATTCAAGATCTCATGAGTTGCTTGAGTGCATGCCAATGCAGCTTTCCTAGATTTGACATGAATCTACTCAAAATATTTATGGCGTACGGATGATCAGGTCATAATGCTACCAATAAACATTGGCATAAGGAATCCCTTGTATGTACGTCTTCTTTAATGCTTCAGTTGGTGCTTAGGTGGCATTGAGTTTATATTGGGAACCAATAGGAGTTCCAAGTGATTTTTCTTCGAATATGTATATTTTTGGAAAGTTCCTCTTGATCTCAATATTTTTTATCCTCCTAACCTCTTCCATATATTTTATCTTAAACTCTTCTTTAAGTTGAGTCTTTACCGCATCAATTTTCTTCCTATTTCTACGAACTATTAGTATGGCATCCACATACAATAGCAATATAAATTATCTCTCCATGTGTGTTTCCTTATTCCAATAGACACACTTGTCGCAGCAGCTACGGGCGTATTTAATGTATCTTATAAAATAATCAAATTTTCTATTCCATGACCCCAACGATTATTTCAGCCCGTAAAAGGGTTTCTTCAACAAACACACATAACCCTCATTTTCTTCTTCAACTCATTTAAGTTGAAACATGTGAATTATATTTTCTAATACAACATATAAGGAGGTAGTGGTAACATTCATTTGATCTAGCTCAAGATCAAATCTAGCAACAAACCCCTGATTAAAGTTTGTTTCACAATCTGTGATAATATTTTATTGAAATCGACACTCTTTTTTGTGTAAAACCCTTAGCCACGAGCCTAGCCTTGTATCTTGGTAACTCAACACCATGAATACATGGCTTTCTCTTGGATATTCATTCACTCTCATTCATCTTCTTACCTTTCGGCTGCTTCACAAGAACCCACATGTTCATATTCTTGAGAGATCCACTTATTCTCTTATAATTATAAGCCAGTTCTCTTTATAATTGCTTTTGATAGCACTGTGATACGTTTGGGGTTCAAGAAAATCTCCTTACTTTTGTGACTATTTGCTTGGTCTTTATGCTTATCCATCGTCAGTTAATAAATGTCACTTTCATGTTGTTCTCCCATCTTATCATTTAAAGGCCCTAGAACAATAGACCCTCGGTTTGCTTTGGACTCATGTATTATTTGAATTTCCTCTCTACGACCCGAAGCGGAACCAGGCCTAAAATATTACTCGGTGGTAGCATCACAAACGTTATTATGAAGATCATATCCATCATCAACCTCGCATCATATCCCGATAGTTCTAGGTTGAGACTTCACCTTATTCCTCAATAACATGTCCTCTTCATTGAAAATCATGTCCCTGTTTATCAAAGACCTCTGGTATCCAGGTTCAAGGCATACCCTTTTAATCATGTGTGCATAGGTAGTGCATCCAAACACTCTAAAACTTTATAGCTTAGGTTTCTTTCCATTTCACGCCAGTTGAGGATATACAAACTTAAGCGACATAGAGACATAGATGGGCTCTCGATGATAATATATGTATCATTTATCACGTCTTCTCTCCATAACCATTGAACCATGCCAGTTATATAAATAATACATCTAGGATGTGCCAACATAGTTTGATTCATTATCTCAGTAAGCTCGTTCTGTTAGGGAGTCCCGCGTACAATTTGGTGCCTAGCACTTCCAAATGTTTCACTATAGCTAGTAAAATCCTTATTCGTTCTATACTATTATTAGTACGAGGCTTATTCACTACTTTCCCGTTTTGATTATCTACCAAAGTCTTCCAATTCATAAAGGCACCAAACATTTCACATTTGGTCCTCAAAAGTATAACACATGCATTCTTTGAATATTCATCAATGAGCGACATAAAGTACCTTGAACCACCTATGGTAGGTTCACGTGATGGATCCAAAAGCTCTGAATGAACATAATCAATTACTCCTTGGATATCTGGTTGTTGGGCATAAACTTCACATTTTTTGTCTTACCCAAAACGCATCTTTCACAAAATCTTTGATTCTAAACTATTTAAACAACTCATGTTTACTTAGTTCACTGAGTTCTTTCTCACTTAAATACCTCAGTCGATGATGCCACAACCTGGTAGAATATTTCACCATACTAGACATACACCCTACTACTATGATACCATAACGAACTAGCACAAAATTAGTCTTATAGGCTTTCATAATAACCAGGGAGCGTTACAAAAGTCTAAGTATGTCGTCTACACTCTTATAGGTAAACCTATCTTTATCTAACGTCCCATATAAAAAAGGTTACATTTAACTTCGGGTACAATTCTTACATTGTTAATTACTTTATCAATTCTTATGAAAAACTTGAGTCGTACCCTACCAAACCCTTTGATATCTCACGATTCACCATTCCAGAATATAAACCTTCTACCATCAATCATTCGTAGGTTTTCATACCAATGCTTATTGAAAGTCATATAAAATGACATACCCGAATCCAACATGCATTTATCGTTGTACCTATATGAATAAAACTTTATTAACCCATCGACGTACTCATAATCATCATACACCATTGCAGCATCTCCGCCTTCGTTCTTGTTGTATTTGTTGTCATTTCCCTTCAATGGAAAATTCCGAATAATATATCATTTCTTCTTGGATATCCAATAAATTACCAATGAACATGTCTCGTCCCCTTTTTATACCTCTCCTCTAACTTGAATATCTCTTTCCCGAATGACCCCTCACACTCAGCTTGTGCCTCTCAAAGTCACCCTTCATAATATTATTCTGTTAAACATCTTTGGAGTTCAAAGTGCTCTTGACCTCGGCCTTCATAAAAAAGTTTTTCCCATAGAGTATGGTGTCCATGAAGTGTTTGTCCTCTTTTAGTAGAGCTCTCAAAAAGATGATTTTTTATCATCTTCCTCCACCTTCACACTAACTGCATTCAATTCGTATATGATTCGGTTGTAATCATCTAGGTGCCTTCGGATCTTTGTGCTAATATCCATTGGTAACATGGATAGTTTTTTCTTCATATACAATCTATTCATCATGGACTTCTTTTGTAAATTACCTCCATGTGATTCTATATCCCTAATGTTTTAGGCTCTTCAGATACCTCTCGTAGCATTTTATATCTCGAGCTCAATATGAGGATACCACGAGCTTTAGACGGTACCACAAAATCAACTTGTATAGATTTATCGTCGAGAGCAGTCGTCAATCCTTTATGTACCAGGTAATCATTAACCTTAATACTCCATAAATTGAAACATTAGACCCGTCAAATATTTTTAGCCTAAGCTTTATGGAACTCATCTTTTCTGGCTTTCCGGTTTTTCAAGAGAGGTCTACTTCTCCAACCTATAGATCTTGATTGATCTATCTTGACAAGAACCAATTTACGATTAAACAAACCTATGAAATAATGATTTAATTGCCTTATACAATATGAGCAAAAAATAAAATAAAGTGTAATAAAACCAAGCACACAAGACGGTATTTAACGTGGTTTGGATTGTGTAAAATCCTACATCCATGATTAATAAACACTCTTTTATATATAAGTAGGTTACAAAAACATTCTCAAAACACAAAAGAAGTAATCAATCTTTGTAACAAAAAATAACATGATTCATAGTTTCCTCTCGTCAGTATTTATCTCTCACCTCATTTATCTTTAAAAAGACCTAGAGTTATTTCACTCTCTCAGTAAATATCTTCTCACATAATTGTTTCTATACAATTACAGTTGCATTATATCATATTCACGTCACACATTTCATAACAATATATTATTTTATTTATAAGTTCAGGAAAACTCTAGTTTTTCATCAGATGCTCCAGATTAAATCTCATTAATCAACGACTGAAACAACTCATACTAAATGAATATATGAAGGTCAAATTAACATATGAGACCTATTAAAATAGTATGATTTTTCCTAGGGGTTCTACAATCCAGCACTTCAAATCATAATGGTGCTTCTGATTTGTTTGCTTCAACCATTCTGTTTCGGCCACCCTTCTTCGACTAAACACATATTTTATTCGACCCAAATGGTCACTAGTTTTCTACAGCTTATATCGACCTTTAGGATCATTAGATGTTTCTACAATTAAGTCACGACTCAAACACCATAGATTTTCAATATTTATTTCCTATATATATATAATGGTAGATCCAACATCCATATAGTCTTATGACAATATACTTGTTTATGACTACTCCTAACCTGCATCTAACAATGCGAAATTAAGAATAAGAGAGGACTAAAAACTCTGTCAAACAAATAACTTTGAGGTAGCTTTTATATATTTTATTTTATTTCTCTCCCCAACTACTTCGCTAATCATATTTTTTCCTCATTATTTATAGAACCAATGATGGATGAAATAATATTTTAGGCCCACGGTAGCAGCTGGCACTTTGTTACCATAAACAGTCGCGAGGTAATGACATCAGTCACCCAGACATTTGCACTGACCTATGATATTTGATATTCATACACGTTGGTTCCAGTAGATAACTCCATAAACCCAAGTTTCAACTAATAATGTCCATGCCCTTCACTTGTACTAGTTATTTATTCATAAGTCTCGGTAGATCTCCTTCACTTTGGTTCCACCAAACGTCTATGCACCTAAATCTTGGTCGAGCTCCTTCTTGACACGTTTTAGAGTTCCAGCAGTTCATTCACTTAAGTCTTAAAAATTCATGAACTTAAGTTCCAATAGTTTTTGCTTTAGTCACTTTGAGTCTACACCTAAACATTCTTCACCAAGGCTTACAGTGACTCTATTTCCATTACCATAGTGTTCCAAAATACTATTTAGTATAACTATTAAGTCCACTTGCTTCTAAAACTTGCACGAGTTGCATGTAGTGCATGAAATTAAAACTGGTAATATCTTGGTCAGAGCATCATAACTATTTTCAACACTAGCAATCTTTCCAACATTTAGTTTCTCTCTCTCCAACACATCTCGAATGAAGTGAAGCTTGATATTTACGTGCTTAGTTTGCTCATAAAATATCATATTCCTCATCAAGTGAAGAGCATTAGTAACATCAGGAAACATAGTCAATTGTTTCTCTTTATCAGTTATCTCAATCAATAATCATTTCGATTATATGGATTTATTTTTCTTCAGTAGTAATCATATATTGAGATTTTTTAGATGACATGTAACAATCTTATGAAGACATGATTTACATCTAACCACTTCTCCTAGTACAACAAACAGATAACTCAAAGCTAACTTTCTAGTGTCAATGCAACATGCATAATTAAAGTTAACATGCTCTCTTATAAAAAAAATCGATCTTGTACCTCTATTTATAACATAACCCGGTGTTAGTCGAAATATTTTAAGTATATCATGATCCATTTAAGTGCTTTCAAGTAAGGTTTACCTGGATTTGCTATAAATATTCTTAAAATACTAATTGCGTAAGTTATATCATGTCTCGTGTATATCATTGTGTACATGATGTTTCCAACGATATTATCATATGGTATTGCTTGCATGAATTTCTTATCTTTACTTTGGTTGGTTGTCGAGTGTTACTAAGTTTGAAATGAGAACCAATAAAAGTTCCAACCTCTCGGGATTCAGAAATACCAAACTTCTTGAGAACATTTTGTATGTATTCATATCGAGATACGAATATATAATCCCCAATATATTTCTATTGATTTCTATACCATTTATCATTTTAGCATCTCCTATATTTTTTTATTTTAATCTCTTCATTCATATGAGTCTTCATAATTTCAATCATCTTCATTTATTTATAGTTATTTGTATATCATCCATATACAGTATCAATAGATCTATTTTTCCATATATATTTCCCTATTACAATAGACACAATTCAGATAACAATCTTTCTCATATTTGATGGATTTCATAAAAGAATCAAATATTTTTCCACTATATTGGTGGTTGTTTCAGCCTATATAGGGGTTACTTTAAACAAAAAAATATCTCATTCATACCCTTATTCAAAAACTTGAGGCTAAATTATGTAGATAGTATCATCCAGTTCACCGTGCTTGAAGGCAGTGGTAACATTCATTTGATCTAACTCAAGATCAAATTTATCAAAAATTGACAACAAAATCTTTTTTTAGGTTTGTTTCACAACATGTGAGAAACGTTTATTGAAATCAACATCCTCCTTTTAGGTGAAGTCCTTTAGCCACCAGCCGAGATTTGTACTTGGATAATTCAATTCCAATAATGCATTACTTCTTACTGAATATCAATTTGCATCTAACAATATTATGATCCTTCAGTTGCTTCAATAGAATCCAAGTGTCATTATTCCTTGGAGAACTCAGTTCTTCCTTTATGGTCTTAAACCACTTCATCTTATCATTTCTTGTTATAGCATCGTGATAACTCTAAGGTTAAATAAAATCTCCATATATTTCAATTGATAAAAATAACCTAAAATATTGGCATAGTCATACACTTGTGTAAGTTTCCAACAGTTTTGTGCTCTATCTCTCACTAAATTATAAATTTAGTTTCATTATATTACTCTTCAATCCAAACATCCAAAAATTGGAACATCAAACTCTCGACCATTTTCTAACTCATACAATGGTTGAACAACTTTCTCTGCATGTGTTGAAATCGTACCAAGTCTTAAATTATCATCAACAGAAGTGTCTTTAACCTCATTCTCTTGTTCAGACCCCATCTACAGTCTTCATAGTATTAGGTTGTGTCTCCACCTTTATTAGTAGTGGCATCACTCCTTTATTAAATACCATATCTCAACTAATTAAAGCTTTCTAACTTCTAGATTCCAAACACCATAATTTATACCCTTTTACTCCTTCCGGATAGCAGAGGAACAAACATTTTAGTGTTTTCAAATCAAGGTTTTCTTGCTTCACATGTACATAGGTTGCACATCATAACACTCTTAAATGTTTCATTATAGGTTTCTTTCCAGTCCATTTATCTTGTGGGTACTTGAACTTCGGAACTAGAGATTAACTCATGTTGATGACTCATGTATTTGTCTTAACAACTTCTCCTCAAAACCTTCGGGTCATTCTAGATGTCATAAGAATACGCCATAATTTTTTCAGTAAGGTTCGGTTCACCCTCTCAGCAAGCCCATTATGTTGGGAAATTCCTTTCATGGTTATGTATCTAGCAACGTCAAAATTTAGAATAATAGATAATTAATGGTTCATTCACATATTCTAAGACCTTTTTATTCCTAAATTTCTTCAATATTTTCCCAGACTAATTATTCATCAAATTCTTATAATACTTAATAGAATCAAATGTTTCATTTTTAGTATTCAAAAATATTACCCATATTTTCATGAAATAGTCATTAGTTAGAGAGATAAAGTGCCCGACATCTCTCATTATATGATGTCTTGCATATCCTTAAATGTCAGAATGCATATATTCAAGTAAATCACATGTTGTATGGTTGCTAGACATGACCTTAATCCTTTTACTTTTACCTAACACACAGTTCTCAAATAAGCTTAACTTCTTAAATGTATTACCATCCAACAAACCTTATTTCTTAAGTTCATTTAGGAATTTTTCACTCACATGCCATAACCGCAAATGCCACAACTTGGTTGAATCACTTTTTAAATTAGACACATCACTAACCATTACATACCTTTTGAAGATCTAACATATCATTATTCATATAAACTTTCATAACAATTAGTGATCTTTGGAGAATCCTAACTCTACCATTTCCACCCTTATAGTTAAACCATTCATCATCTAACATTATAATCGAAAAGTAGGTTATTTAACTTTGGGGAGATACCTCACATTTTTTTATCACTATCTCAATTACTATAGAAAAATTCATTTGAACACTCTTCATTCCATTTCACGACACATGGTTCATTATTACCTAGCATGACCTTACTGCCATCAATCAATTTCAGGTATTCAAGACAGTGTTTGGTGGAAGTCATATGGAATGAAGCTCATGAGTCCAAAATCCACTTGTTATTGTACCAATAAGTTGAATTCATTAAAATATAAGTATATTCATAATCATATAAAACCATTAAAGCATCTCAAGCTACAAACTTTTTATGATTATCTCTCTTCTTCCCCTCACTGTTGTTCTTACTAATATGACCTTCCTTCTTGCAGTACAACATATCAACCTAGAACCACTCACAAATATCCTAGATTTGGACAAATATTCTCCTCTATTCTTGCGTGAATTTCTCCTTTCAGGCCTTCCCCTTACACTCAGTCCTAGGCCATCTGAGTCACTCTTTAAACTGATCTTCCTCTGAATTTATTTTAAGTTTATATCATTTTTAATTTGGATATAGTAACGGAATATTTGACATAGAACATGATGTCAATAAACTGCTTATATTTTTTTATCAAAGATGTCAAAAGGATAATTGTGTATCCTCATCTTTAACCTTGACTCCAACTGTACTCAAATCAAGAATGATTATATTAAAATTATCCAAGTGTCTTTAGATCTCCTTGTTACATTTATTAAGCGTATATAGTTATATCTTAAGATACAATCTGTTGGTCAAGGACATCTTCATGTAAATGGTTTAAAACCTATTCAATATCGGAAACGTCATCGGCCTAAAAACAAAATCTGAGTACTATAATACTTGGACAACGCCTTAGAATCAACCTCTTTTGTAGATATCTCATTAATGACAACAAACAACCTCGTATTTAATAGGAACGTTGTAATCTTAAATCTTCAGGGACTAAAATCATTTTATTCAGTGAATTTATCAAGATCAAACTTTACAATACTAATATTCATGATTTTGTTTGATTTCATAATAAGATTTGAGTCTTTATATTAAATATCTGAAATGATATTTGTCCTTTTATCTTGTGTTTTCCACCAACTACAAATATTTTTACATATTATCCTCATTCATTGCACCAGTTGTTAGAAATCACAGTATTAGAGCCTTCAGTAGTAGGTCGAGACTTAGGTTAAGTTAGTGCAATGTTTGGCAGTGAAACCTATGACTTAAACCTAATGCATCTCACTATAGAGTTTATGACTTAACCCCAGTGGTGATTAACTCCCTACAAATGTGGCATGAAGATGGTATAGCTTCGGCTATTTTCTTCCGAACAATAAAGTTAGCAAGAAGAGCAAAAATAAATTCAATCACAGAAAGCGAGGATTTGACGCGGTTCGGATTGTGAATATACTTATATTCACGTGCAACCAGTACTGGTTTTATATAGACGAAATACTACATGGAAACCTTTCAATACAACTAACACACTCATTCTTTTTATGTGCTAAAGCTCTCATTTTTCTCTCTCATGTTGCTTCATTACTCATGTTACAAAAAATTGTTTCATACGTTTTCATCTTTATTTATAAAATTAAGGGTGAGCGATAAAGTACTCTATGATCACAATAGTGGATAACAGTTTGTTCCCACAAACAACCATAAAGTAACATCATCAACCACCTTGACATTGTATTGACCTATATTTTCTAACATGTAGTGATACCAACCTTTGACTTCTGACATATGCAACACGAGTACTATCATGACTTACCTCCAGGCATGCTTAAATCAAACACATATTAATCAGCGGTTGAGGATGTCCCATCAATTCAGATTCTTCTCTAAAATATCAAATCTAGTTTCATCCGGAAACATTGATATTTATTTAGAAGCTTCGGTAGGTATAATCATACCATTAAGTTCCAGTAGGTAGTGTTCATGCACTTAGGTTCTAACACCTAAGTCCATGAACCCAAGTTTTAATAGTGTTTCTGCACTTCAGTTCCTTCAGTTTTTTATTCACATGTGTGGGCAAAGCTCATTCTTTTAGGTTCCACTAAATGTCTCTACATCTAAGTCTCGTCTGAGTTTTTTCCTCACACCCGTCTGAGTTCATCTAAGTCTCGTCTGAGTTTTTTCCTCACACCCGTCTGAGTTCCAGCAGTTCTTGCACATAAGTTTCAGCAATTTATGCACATAAGTTTCAGCAGTGTCTGCTCTAATCACTTTGAGCTTACATCTAACAAATATAAATAGTGCATTACAATTATTATAGTCATCTTTAAGATAATATTTATTACACGCACTTGCTATAAATCTCCCCGTTAATATTGAAAATTTCATATTTAAATATTGTCTCATATTGTTGAAAACATCATTAAAATGTACAACAATACCCTTGAAACAAAAAATATGAGTTATATAAAGGTTTCTCAATATTTTTTTCTCTTCCAAAAAATTCAGACTCCAAAAACCTCTCAAACTTCAAGGACACAAAATCTGATTTCATGTTATTTTCATAAATTCGATGTATAAATTTGTTTGTTACATTCTACGTATATATGCATTATTTTCTTGAAATTTTTTGTTTATGGCTTCAAATTACGGTTTTAAATTTCTACCTAATTTTAAAAAACTACATTTTTTTAGTTTTTAGTAGTTTTAATCCATTTTATAGTTTCATTTGTTAGTTCCTTTAGCTCCAATATGTCTTTAGATACGTAGATTTTGTGACTTATGGATTGATTTGGAGAAATTAAATATTTGGCTCGTCATTTTTGTTAATATTTATGTTTACATTAATATTTACGTTTTATTTATGTTTACATGTTTACAGTAGTTTCGATCGTTATCGCCAAATTTGTTTTTTTGAATTGCAATTAATTTCGACCTAAAATCGAATTTTTATGTTTTTCAAAAATACATCTAATTCTGACCTCTATGGTCAAAATTAGTTGTTTCTGCAGCTAAATATTGTTTGACTCATGGGTAGAAATATTTGTAATTTAAGAAGAAAAAAAAGTAAAATCTTTTTTCCAAAATTATGTATATTTCCAAAAAAACCTAATTCTCACTAATGATTTTAGGATTTACGATTTAAAAAAAACATTGTTCATATAAATATTAAAATCATACTAAGAATGTAATTTTTATTTCGATTATAGGTTATTCAATCTTTTTTGGACTTAAAATCATTTGTTCGCTTTCTATTGAACTGGTTTTTTAAAAATACTTTTTTTATGTTTTCATTATTACTATTATTTAGTTTTTTAAAATAAAATCAAAAAATCAAAAAAAATTATTTGTTTTGAATGTTATTCATTGTTAAGGTGCGAATGTTTTTAATAAAAAATAAATATTTTATTGGAATCAAAAGTATTCTTTATACATAAAGTGAATTGTTATAATATAATAAGCAACTAGTCTAAAATTGGTTGTCTAAATTTAAAAATCCCGCTACTTGCTTTCTCGCTGCGTTTATAGGTTAATGTTGTTTATCGGTCAATGAATCTGATTGACCATTAAATTCTTAGCTTTAACTATATTTTATATTCAATGAACTAGAAAATTTTATTTCACAAAATATCGGTTAGGATGGCGTCCAAAGTCCCACATCTCACGTCGGATAAACATTGGAAGGATGGGTGATATATAAGTAAGAACATATATCAACTAGTATGAGCCATTTTGGAAGTGAACCAAAAGCAAAGTCGTCCGGACTAGTGGGCTCAAAGCGGACAATATTGTACTAGTGTGGAGATCGAATTGCTCTTACCTATAATACGGAAACGGAATATGCGATATCCATATTCTCAACAAATGGTATCATAGCTTTATTCCTAGAGAGAATGCGATGTGGTAGGTGATGCGGGTGAAATTCTCATATGTCGAATATGATGTACCAGAAGTCATGCTCAAAGTGAATGATATGCTCTTATAAGATCACCAGTGTGACCTAGTTTTGTTTGAATGTGGCTCATCGGTCAAGAGTGGCGCTAAAAAAGAAAACAGTATGGTGATAGGAGTAAGATCACCACCTAGTTCGGTTTTCCTGTGGCTCATCGGTCAAGAATTGCGCTAAAGAACAAGGCAATGTAGTGATAGAAGTGAGCATATTGAGATTCGTTGTAATGCTCTATGAGAAAAGTGAGAAAGCAGCCTAATTATAGTGGATGGATGATAAATCAATTGAGAGGAGGCTAAGTGGTACTTTGTTCGAGAGAATGATTGTTAGTAGCGGACGCCCAGTCCGGATATCCGAATTCAACGTCTGGATATCCGAATTCAACTTTTTTTTTTAACTTTTTTTAAGGAATCTCCCCTATAAATAGAGGAGACTCCAAATCCAAACTCACCATCTCTCAAAACTACTCTACATCTCTTCAAATCTCTCTACTTGTTTAACAAATTCTAGAAAGTATTAGTTACTTATTTTAAATATTCTAGTTCTACTTCCCGAATAGTTTATATATATTCTTTTTTGTTTTTCTTTGATAAAAACACTTAAATAACGTTGTGATAACATTATACTAGCTAAATTAATAGTTTCGTATAATTTATCAAGTTATTTGCTTGTTATAGTTGTTAAGATTAGTTGTTATTCGTTTATTTTTATTTTAAAAAACACTAAATATTTAATTTTCATTTGTGATATTAGTAAGTATTAATCTAAATTTAGTTTTTATTAATTGCTATATTAGTTTCGATTAGTATTTTATTGTATATTTTAAAAACGTTGTTTTAAGTTATAAAATGACTTCAGAACGTAGAAATACTAATGCTCACCCACCCACTGATGTAGATCTCAAGACCGATGATGATTTTCCTAGAGACTCCCTTCACATTAACACCCTCTCCTCCCACGAAAGTGGTGGTGGAAGTACTAGTGGTGGGTTGAGGTCTCGTAAGAAAACATCTTGGATTTGAGAGTATTTTGATGCATCGGATGATAATACCTCCCTTAGTTGTAAAATGTGCCATAGAAGTTATGCTTATAGAGCAACAAATAAAAATATGGGCGCCAGCACTATGGTAAAATATTTAAAAACTCATGAAATATTGTATCATGTAAAACCTAACGAAAATAGTAATATATTTGTAAACCCTCAAACTGGTAATATTTTTTTTAGTTTAGCCAAGACAAGTATAGGGAAGAAACAATAATTATGCGATTGGTAGTTTACAACCTTTCGGTTATGCGGATACTTGGAGATACGAAAATTGGATGCAAGCTGGGGTAAATCCACGAGCCAAACGTATTCCACATAGCTCTTTGCGATCACTAGCCTTTACATATTTTTTAAAAAAGAAAATAAACATTATTGAAAATATACTAGTTTTGCCATGGAATATTTATATTACTAGGGGCAGAGCTTCTTCTACTGATTTTGATATGATATGTGATACCCTTCATTGGATAGATCCCGAATGGGTTCTCCAGAGAGAATTATGTGGTTTGAATATATTGGCCATCATAACGCACAAGTAATTAGAGAGAGTATAGTTGAATGCATGAATATTTATGGAATTAAAAATAAGATTATGTCTATTTCGTTCGATAATGCATCTTCTAATTTAAGTGCTATAAAATTTCTTAGAGATGACTGCACTCCCATTTTTCCTAAATTATTTCACACCAAATGTGTATGCCATATACTTCAATTAGTTTTGAAATATGGAATAAGTATGATTTTGGAAGATTATATTGCTCCTATTAAAAAGGAGGTTTCATTTTGCACGACCTTCGGTGCTAAAAAGAGCTTTTAAAACACTTATTATTCAAAATTGGAAAACATATAAGAAACTTATATTAGATGTAGAAACTAGATGGAATTCTACTTATACAATGCTTGCACGTGCTCGTGTTTTTAAAAAAGAGATTACATCGTTTTAAAATGCATCTTATCCCCACATAATTCTTGAAAATCAACATTGGAAATATTGTGCTGCCATGTTAAGATTTTTAAAACTTTTTAAAGATAACACTAAAACCTTTTCTTCACAAAATCAACCTAATGTTCACTTGGCCCTTTTCACGATTACTAATCTTGCCATGCATATGAATGAATTTAGATCTAATTTTGTATGCTTAGACATGGTGCCCCAAATGGAATTAAAGTTTTCAAAGTATTTTTATCCAATCCCTATGACTTATTCTATTGTGTGCATCTTGGATCATTTTTCACGAAAATATCAATTTGAATTGCTAGTTAAATGTTTTTATGGATCCTTACAATTTTTTGAAATTAGTCCACCGGATGACCCAGTTAACCCTGAAGGGTATATTGCCGACGTATATGATTATATGCTTAGTATGTATAATAAGTATGTTGAAAGATATAGAACAAATACAACTTCAAATGTAAGGGGTAATAACAATAGGGGTAGAGGGAGATCTTCTACTAACTATGTCCAAATGGTTACAAAGAGATGAATTTAGAGAATCCCCTCAATCTGATAATGAGTTGTCTAGATATTTGAGCACTAGTTTTGATTTAACGAATTATACCGACCGAGGTATTGAAGATATCATAAGATGGTGGAGTACCAAAACTGATGATTATCCTATTCATTGTAGGTTTGTTAAAGATATTTATGCAATACTTTTGTCTACAGTTGCAAGTGAGTGTGCTTTTAGCCAAGCGAGGTTGTAATACACGACTAAGAGAACAAGATTGACGGGCAAAGCACTTTGAGTGCTTGTGGTAGTCAAGGATTGGACCGTGGTGGATAAAAAAATGCAAGACACAGAGTTTAAAGATGAAGTGAATGTAGACGACATCTTCGAAGATTAACCGGATAATTATGAAGATACATTTGAATAAGAAATTATGGAAGAAAATGAAGTTGAAGGTTAATTAAGTGAGTTTGAAGATTATGCTTACGAAGAAGAACTTGAAGATGATGAATGATGTTTGTAATATTTTTTTAGATTTTGTATTTTAATTTGAAAACATTTGTACAACTCCTGGCCTGCAAGAGTATAAACTGTGGACGACTAAATAAACTAAAAAATTATTTACCTTTCATTATAATAACAACAATTATACTATCAAATAATTATAAGATATGATTTTTTTATATAAAATAATAAAACTTGTAATATTTAAACCAAATCACAATAATAATCAAAATGTAATATTAAAATTATAACCATATGAATTGTAATATTTTACCATGATAAGATATTATTTTGGTTTAAAAAATAATAACAAACACTTGTAATATTTATAACCAAATCATAATATTAATCAAAATGCAATGATAAAATGATAATCATATAACTTATAATATTTTATGATGATAAGGTATGATTTTGATTAAAAAAATAATAACAACACTACAACTATTTATAACCAAATCATAATAATAATATTCAAAATGTAATATTAAAGTTATAACCATAAAACTTCTAACATTTAACATGATAAGATATGGTTTTGGTTTATAACAATATATCAACACTTGTAATATTTATAACCAAAACATAATAATAATAATATTCAAAATGTAATAATAACATTGTAACCTTAAAAGTAATTTTTAAAATTTTTGTTTATATAATAATTACAAAACTTAAAATATTAATAACCAAATCACAATTATACTAACCAAATTGTAATAATAAATTTATAATCATATACATTATAATAATATTTTTTAAATATAACTTAAGGTATGAATTTGGTTTATAAATTAATTACACTATTTATAATATTTATAACTATATAATAATAAAATCAAAATCTAATAATAAAATTAAAATCATATAACTTGTAATTATAAAATATGATTATAATTATTAAAATAATAACAACAATAATAATATTTAGTTCCAAATTATAATAATAATAATATTTCTTAAAAATAAAATCATAATAATACTTCTTACCCATATATTCGTGCGAAGCCTTTGATATGGAAGTAGGATTTTGAGGACTAAGTTGTAAATAATGTAAATTTAAAGATTTAATTATAAGTAATGTAAGTTTTGTCTTTAAATTGTAATTGATGTAAGTTTTAGAGAATATTTGTAACTATCTATAATTGTTAAGGACTAAACAGCAAGTAGTCCACTTTTGTAACAGATTCCTCCTCAAGGCTACTCTGATAAATGGGTTGAACACTTGAAGAGAACTCATTTGTACTTGAACTTTCTCTCTCTAAAATTCTCTAACTCTTTCTCTTTCTAGAATTTCTCTCCTAACAATTTACTAAGGCAAAATATTAATTCATCAGCCTTTACTTACCAAAATCTAAAAAATTATGAAATAAAATCAAAAGAATTTTATTATTAAATTAAACTAAAAAGTTAAATAATAATTTTAATATATAATTTTTACAATATTTACTGAGAAACGCGTCAGCATATAAATATATGTAGAGTTTTTTTCAGTTTAAAGGATAATTGAATTAATCTGAAATAGTTCTACAACCAAGACCCAACAAAATAGGGCTATTAACAAAGGAACCAGGCCCTATACACTTAGGATAACCAACAAAAACTTGGCCCAACACAAGACAATCCGATTCAGGACCAAGCAAAGCCCCAAATCGAACTACACCCAAATTGGAAACCCTAACTCTATCAACTTCTCTGTGACTTCTCTCCTTCACCCATTAACACCATTGTTTGCAGCAAACCCTAACTCTCTGCTTCTCAAATCCCAAACACGACTTTCCCATCCATTCATTCATCATCATCCTCTATCAAAGCTCTCCACTTCAACACCTTAAACACCCAAATCCTATCCTGGGTCTATGTACCCAACACCTATACTTTCGAGTACCATGATTGCACGAAGAGAATCAGGAGCATTTTGAGTTGTAAAAGTGTGAGTCATCTTCTCACGAAGGGTCCATTTCGAGATCCAATCAGCCACAGCATTTTCCATTCTGGAAATGTGGTTGATTTTCATAGTTGGGCGAATAAGAGCTCTGCAGATCTTATCTGAGTCAGAGTTTAGCGCATTAGCATCGATATTGAGTCTACTGACCAGAGTCCAACAGTCAGACTCAATGTCGACACAGTTCCACCCTCTTCTGTTACATAGGAGAAGGGCCTCTAAGAGAGCTCTTCTTTCAGCTTGAAGTGGACTAAGTTTCCCAAAAAGGAACCCAGCTCCTTCAACACAGTTTCCCAGTTCATCACGCACGACAAGCCCACCAGCAGCTTCACCAGTGTAGCAGCAAGCGGCATCTGTGTTGATCTTCAGTCTACCCTGGGCAGGAGCCTTCCACATCCGGTAAGAAACCTTTCTCTGACTAATATACATAGCTCCAATTATTACCCCTGCATCCATTACATTCGACCAATGCTTAGTTTTTAGTTTAGAATCCACAGCCAAAATTAGTCTATTAATTCTGCATACAGCATTGTAGAAGTTATCAAATGGTTTCCCAAACTTACAGTGATTCCTGTTATACCATATTGTCCATAGAATCAGCTGTGGAACAATATGGGTAACATGGAATTTACTAGAAGTTGAACTAAACCAAATGAATAACATGTGCCTTATAGTCATAAATCTTCTTACTGGAACATTAAATAATACCCCATAGTAATTCCATATTTGCCAGGCATAGCTGCAACTGATGAAAATGTGTGTTGTGTCTTCACTGTTGCAGCAGAACTGGCATTTTGAAACAATTACTAAATGTTTCTTGGAGAGTACACTATCTGTTTAAACAAAGTTTTTTAATATCTTCCAGCTTAAGAATGAGAACTTTGTTGGTATAAAGCTATGCCAGATTTTTTTAAAAAAGAAAGATCTGTTGTTTTTAACTCTAATGTTTTCCCAAGTGACTTTTGTATAAAACTTTTTATCTTTTGAAATACTCCACTCTATGCAATCATCCTGTTCATGATTTATTTTGACACAACATATTTGTTGGTATCTTTCATGAGACAGAAATGATTCAAGGCTAGAATCCCAACTATCTTCTTTCCAAAATGACTTTACATTAGCTGGAAGATACCATGAATTTTGATCAGTAACAATAGGGCCCATCTTATGCCATGAGTCTCTCCAGAAATCCACATTTCCTTTACCTACTTTCCATTGAATAAAAGGGTCAGCCTTCTCTCTAACAGAACAGAGACCCTTCCATACAATAGAATCATTTACACCACACTTAGCATAAAGTGGATGTCTGTCCTTACAATAGGTATTAGCAATTAAATCAGACCAAAGTGTATTCCCTTTCCTAAACAGATACCATAGTTTATAAGCAAATGTGAGTTGAATATCAGACATTAGTTTGATATTCAAACCACCTTCCTCAAAGGGCTTGCAAAGGTTTTTCCAACCAGCCCAATGAATTGCAGTTTCATTAACTTTAGGTCTCCAAAGAAACTTGTTAAAGCAGAGTTCTATTTTATTCAGAATTGTTTTTGGGATTATACTGTTTTGCATCCAAAAATATATGATGGGATGGAGAACATGTCTTATAAGTGACAGCCTGCCACTATAAGACAAATTCTTCAAATCCCATTCACTAATTTTGTTATAGATTTTTCTTAAAAGAGGAATGTAATGCTTCCCTGTATTGTTGGTAGCTATAGTGATGCCCAAATAGCTGAAAGGAGCATTTTCAGTCTTAAAACCCAAAGTTGCATTGATTATGGCTGAATTTGCATTAGAACATCTAGTAGATGTAATAACCTTTGTCTTTTCACTATTAATCAGTTGCCCTGACTCTTTTTGGTATTGGTTTAGCAGGTCACTTAAGCTTTTGATGGATGATGGATCACTGTTAGAGAAGACAATAACATCATCTGCAAAAGCCAAACATGGTAAGATACATCCAGACTTTACATAAAACTGCATTTTATTATTCAGTGCATATAGATTCTCCAAACCCCTTAATAGGGCTTCCTCAGCAAGGATAAAAAGGCAAGGAGATAATGGATCTCCTTGTCTTAATCCTGTTTTCTGAGGGAAATATCCAGTGCAAGTCCCATTTAGTAAGACTGATATCATGACATTTGAAATTAGTCTATAGATTAGAGAAACAATGTCTTCTGAAAACCCAGAACATCTTAATGTTTTGATAACAAAGGTGTGAGACAATCTGTCAAACGCCTTTGACATGTCTAACTGTAAGATAATATTGCCTTTGGAAGGCTTTCTCCTAATATTATGCAACATTTCCTTAATTGTTAAAATATTATCATGAATCAATCTTTCTTTCACAAATGCACTCTGCCCTCTAGATATAATTCTAGGAAGAATATAAGATATTCTCCTGTTAATGAGGGCAGAAAACAACCTGTTCATAATGGTGCACATGCTTAATGGCCTATAGTTATTCCAAGTGATTGGATTTGCCATTTTAGGAACAAGCACAATCCCAGTGGCAAACACACCTTTAGGGATGTCTTTACCAGCAAAATAAGCATTTAGAGCATTACATAGGTCATAACTAATTATATTCCAGCAATGTTTAAGAAAGAAAGTGTTGAACCCATCTGTGCCTGGGGCACTGTCATTCTTCATGCTCCATATAACAACCCTGACTTCCTCAATAGATGTAGGCTTAGCAATCTCAATATTATCCCTGTCCAAAACAAGTTTAGGGATGTTTTTTAAGATAGTTTCATCATCACTAACAATATAACTATTATCAGGTTCATTGGAAAGGATCTTTTTAAAATGATCAACAGCAGAAGTTGCTATCTCACATTGGTCAGTAAGCCAAACTTCTTTATCTTTAATTCCAGCAATAATATTTTTCTTTCTTTTCTTTGCTACAAAGCTATGATACAGTTTTGTGTTTCCATCACTATCACTTAGCCATGAATTGAAACATTTTTGCTTCCAATAGCATTCCTCATCCTTTAATGCAAGTATGAGAATGCTATTGGCTTTTGAAAGCTTTGATTTTGAAACATTGTCATTAATATGCTGGTGAATCAACTCACAGTTTTCAACTTCCACAGTAGCTTCTTTGACTTTAATAAAAATATTTCCAAAAACTGTTGAATTCCAATTTTTTAGATATTTCTTCAATCTTTTAAGTTTATACCAAAAAATCATGTTTTCCTCTCCAATACAATGCTTGGACCAATTCTGAATTACACTATTCATAAAGTCAGGATGGTTTACCCAAGCATTGATAAACTTAAAAGATCCTTTCTTAATGTTAGATGAATTGTTTTTACTAATTGTAAGTAAAAGAGGAGCATGGTCAGAACAAGTTCTGACCATGTGGCAAACCTGTATGCTTAAACCATTAAGCATCTGTTGATTAATAAGCACCCAATCTAGTCTTTTCCAGACATTGTTATTGCTCCAAGTGTAACGAGTTCCACTGTGTGCAGGTACATCCAAGTTGCAGTTCCTTATGAAGTCGTTAAAATCCTCAGCACTGGTTCCATCAAAAGTCACACAATTGAGCTGATCATCAGGACATCTTGTCGTGTTGAAATCACCAGCAAGTATCCAAGGCATATCACAGGTAATGTTACTAATCTGACTCCAAAGCATCATCCTTTGTACTCTCAAATTTTTTGCATAAACTGAAGTAAAACAACCTTTAAAAGTAGCATGATTAATCTCAACATGTAAGTACTGATCCTGATCATCAATAATCGAAATACCAACTTCATTAGACCAAAATAACCAAATTTTGTTAGATGTATTAGACACCCAATTCTCAAACCCAATCCTCTTAGCAACCAACTCCATCTTATCAAACCTGGCCATGGGCTCTTGTATGGTAACCAATTTGACTTTCTCATTGTTAATAATAAACTTAAGCCTAGCAAGCATAGGATTATTGTGAACACCCCTTGCATTCCAACTGACAAACTTAATCATTATCAGAAGCAGAGTTTTTAAGAACCATTTCTCTCTTCCTAAGAGAGTTTATAGACAACTTTTTGGAGTTGCTATTCCTATTTGCAGACTTGATCTTCCTTGTAATAATAGTTTCAAAATCTTGTTCAGGATCATTTGAGCTTGTTCTAGGAGAAGGGTTATAACTCCCAACCTTCCCACCAGGAGGAGAAGCCTGCACATTGTTCCTGTCCAAGTAGTTCTCCTCCTCCTCAAGGTTCTGAAGAGCACTTATGATATCAGGATCATTATTGGAGGCAGTTCTCTCTTTCATCGGGCTCGCAACACTAGTAGATGGACAGGACACAGATGGCCTATCTTTCTTTGTAATAATTGGCTTTAGTTTCCTCCTATACACATGAGCAAAAGATTGTACCTTTGTAGGCACTTTAACAATCTTGTCTGTTTCCTGTAAAATTTGTAAAAATTCTTGTTGAATATCCATTTTTGCAATGACAATATCACTTTCTTTCTGTTTCTTGGAATCCTTATCCAAATGCTTTTTACATTTATCGGCTTCATGGCCAATATGGTGACAAGCATTACAATAACCTGGAATATTTTTGTAACTTACAGTTATACAGAACTCATTACCATCACCAAATCCCACACACAACTTCCTTGTTAGAGATCTTGAGACATCGATTTCAATCAATGCAAAGCATGCATTCCAACTAGCCCTATTAGTATCAGGAATAACCACATGGTGCACCATTCCAAGAGTTGATGCCAGTTCTTGTATAACAGAAGTATTATACATGAATTCTGGTAGCTTTTCAAACCTGACCCAGAGAAGAGCAACTGGGCATTCAAAGTTTCTTGAGCTTTGTGGACACCATTTTATCACTCTCATCATCTTGCCATCAACTTTCCAAAACCTGCTTACCCATAGTCGACCAGCATCCTCCAGCACTGAGAACTCAACCAGAATTTGTCTTGAGTCGATCGTAACGTATGTAAACACTCCCTTGAACTTAAAAGATTAGAGGAACGATTGGAATGCCTGCCTCTTAGGAATTCCTTCGTTAAATTTGGCTATAAGAGTAGTTCTTGATTTAGAACAAAGATCAGCCTTAACTTGACGTGTAAACTGTATTTTGATGTGATCATCATATGTAGCAATACTCTCTGATTTGAACTCAGCAATCTCCACCTTCTTTCTTACAACATCAGAGAATGACCTATCCCTAGGAGCCACATCCTTCGATCGAGAACTCACTGCCGCGTTGCTATTCAATGGTGGAAATTCAACGTTGTTCTGCAACTCCATACTTATCTCCTCCGACCTTCAACAGGCAGTGCCTGCGAAGGCCAAATCAAAGCACAACAGCGCAGCCCTTCTCGTAAGACAATACCAAAACCTTCTTCTTTATACAGTAACGTAGATAAAGAAATTCTTAGAGGTATAATATGATTTGGACGTAGGGTTGAAGTTTCTTAGAGGTTAAGAAATTCTTTCTTTTCTTGGAGCATTCTTGAGAGAGAAGTAACCATTCACCTAATTTACTCATTGACTTTATTCTAAATATATGTAGAGTTAGTTACACAAAAACCATAAGTATCTAGGTTGGACCGAACTTATGTTTCAAATGGGTAAACGGTAAGAAAATAAAAGAAAAACTTAAAATTTTAAATTTTGATCGAAAACATATAATTATATATATATATATATATATATATATATATATATATATATATATATATATTTATTGAATATGCAAATTCAAATTAAAGTAAGACTGATAATATATAATATTATCTAATTTCGATATATTATATTTAAAAGAGTTAAAATATTATAATTCAATTCAATAGAAATTTGGAATACCATAACAAACCTAGAAAACATAGGATAGAGTAAAGTTTACATGCTTATCGAAAGCATTTTATTGAGGTAGACAAAAGGAATTATAAACTCGAATTTCGGATAATAAAAAAAATTAAAAGTTATTTTGTCGATTCATTAACGTATATAATTTTCAATAATTTTATTTTCTCATTTTCAATTTAATTTTCAAACTAATATTGATATTAGAACGAGATTACAACCTGAGTTCTAAACGGTACAATCGAAAAATATTATATTATATTATATTATATTATATTAAGGCGAAATGTTTTTTGTAGGTCAAATTAACAAACAATGTCACAATATTAAATTTTTAATGGATACAAACACAACACGACAGATAACTGATAAAAATATTAGATTGATGTATAGGGTGGGGTTAAATTGAGGCCAAATCTTCTCCAAAATATAAAAGCGTACTACAATTATCTTTTTATTCGTCGGTTGAAACCTTTTCAACCGGAAGAAGTTTGATCCGGCGGGTGAAAAAGTCCCCATCCATCGGTTAAAAAAAATTCCACCGATAAAAAAAATAATAATAAAAATTTAAAAACCCTTCATCTTTTGGGATGGTTAACATTTTTTTAACCAAATTTAACCGAAGCCGGATTTATATTCATTTTCATTTTGATTTTAATGATACTGATGTAGCTGTAAACTATATTATCGACATAGTGGGTCAACTTGCAATTAATAATATAGTGGGTCAACTTGATGGGGTTGTCGCGTTAAGTATGCGTAAAGTGTTCTACTCACCATTCTCGTACAACAAACTGGCGTGCCTTCTACCAACGAAACCCAAACCCACGGTTTTATCTTTAAACAATGTTTACGATTCGATAGTTTGTTGGAAAAAAAAATATTATTCATTTAAATTATATAAATATTAGTGGATATAATTTGGTTTAAATAGATCCGATGAATATCGAAAATCTAATATGAATAACAAAATATAATATTAAATAATACAAATAATTATACAAAACCCAACCCCGATGTCAGAATGTAAATACTATTTTTATTTGTATATTTTACCGTTTTTTACACCAAAAATAAAATTTATAAAAATTGTATAGGGACGAAAATATATTTTCTAATATATTCTATTTATAATAATTATTGATTAGATACATACGAGGAAGATATATTTTATCTACCACAACTTTTTATATAGCAACATGTTCGCGGTTATTGGTATTTTTTTTATTTATTTTTATTCTTTTTATATGTTGGTAGTCGAATAGGTTTTTGATTTTGATAAATCAGTTGGACGGTCGGATCGGTCATAAGAATTTTGATGGATTAACTATATAGATTTGAAGTTTCCAATGGAATGAATTTTATGAACCAGATGATTTATACCATAATTCTTCGAGAGAATCAAATATTGACTAACTTTTGCATTGTCGGTATTGTTATTTTAACTTGTGAGTTTTTACTGTGTTGTGTTAGGTGTGACCAAAATCTCACATCCCACATTGGTTAAACATGGGAAGAAAGATCAATATATAAGTTAAGAATATATCTTCATTAGTGTGAGGTTTTTTGAAAGTTGACCAAAACCGAAACTGTGCGGGCCTTCAGGTGCCAAAGCGGACAATATCATACTACTGTTGAGATCATGAAGACAAAATATGTGGACCGAGCCCCCATATTCCCAACACGTGGTATCAGAGCGTCAGGCCCAAACGGAACGGGATGTGGTGTTGAGATCATGGAGACAAAATATGTGGGCCGAGCCCCCATATTCCAACACGTGGTATCAGAGCGTCAGCCCAGACGGAACGGGATGTGGTGGGGTGTGATGTGGGTGAAATTCTCAGATCACGAACATCTTACCAGAAGTCACGAGCGATACTCAAGGTGAATTATCTGCTGCATAGATGGAGCGTCAAATGGATCATCAAGCAGGGTGGCTTGATCAAGGAGCGGCGCAGTGTCATCTATAGATGGATTGCCTGATAGCTCATCAAGCAAGTGGCTTGATCAAGGAGCGGCGCAGTGTCATCTATAGATGAAGCGCCAGATGGCTCATCAAGCAGGTGGCTTGATCAAGGAGCGTGTCATCTATAGATGGAGCGCCATATGGCTCATCAAGCAGGTGGCTTGATAAAGGAGCGGCGCAGTGTCATCATCTATAGATGGGTTGTCTGATAGCTCATCAAGTAGGTGACTTGATCAAGGAGCGGCACAGTAGCATTTGATAGTGAGCAGATGTATCCGGCCTAAAGCTCTAGATCCGGCCTAAAGCTCTAAAGTTCAGGCTTCTCTACCCTTGAAAGGAGGCTAGAGTGGTACTTTGTTCCAGAGGAGGATTGTTAGGTGCGACCAAAGTTCTACATCCCACATCGGTTAAACATGGGAAGAAAAATACTATATAACTTAAGAATATATCTTCATTAGTGTGAGGCCTTTTGGAAGTGGACCAAAAGCAAAGTCGTGCGGGCCATTGGACCCAAAGCGGAAAATCTCACACTAATCTGGAGATCATAGTATTCTTACTTATATACAAAGGCTGATAAAGGCTGATGGGTTCATTTTCCTCTAACCAAACGAACACGTTTAACTCGTGTTAATCATGTTGTTGTTTCATTACAAGATTATATTTTACCGAATAGAAATAGTACTTGTAGAAAAAGAGAAACAAAGAAAGAGAACTATTGTTTTATTATTTAGAAAGTGTATAGATTACATAGAGTATAAGCTCTTATATATAGATAAAACATATAAGCTAATGGGCTATAAATAGTACTTGTAGAAAAAGAGAAACAAAGAAAGAGAACTATTGTTTTATTATTTAGAAAGTGTATAGATTACATAGAGTATAAGCTCTTATATATAGATAAAACATATAAGCTAATGGGCTTGGGCCTAATATCTCTAACACTATCTCTCAAACTCGCAATGCTTATTACTTCATTGTGAGTTTCTTACCCACAATAAAAACCAAAATTGCATCAAAAACCAAACACCAAACTCCAAAACCATAGTTGATATCGAAATCCAAAACCAGAAACCAATCTGTAGAACTATAATCGAAAGCCAAAATCAAAACAAAACGCCAAAATCAAAACTTAAATCTCCAATCTCTAATCTTTAATCTCCAATCTCCAATACCAAACGAATTCAAACGAACCCAAAGGACAAACTACGAACGAAGCCAAACAAATCCAAACGAACCCAAACAAATCCAAATGAACACAAACAAATCCAAATGAATCTAAACCAATCCAAACAAAATCTATACCAAAACTGAATCCAAACTTGAACGAAATCGAAATACCAAACAAATACAAACGAAGACAAACAAAAATCCAAACAAATCCAAGTATCAAATCCAAGTACCAAATCCAAATACCAATCCAAATCGAAATCTAAATCCAAATCCAAAACTAAGTCTCAATACCAAACTAAATCTAGATACCAAATCCAAATAAAAAATTTAAATCCAAAACTAAATTCGAATATAATTTTTAATTTCCAACCAAATTCAAAATCAAATTGAATTCACGGTTTTACCAACAAAACTGATGCACTGTTCCAGTAGCGATTTCTCCCGAACCGTAGCACTGAATCATAATCCAACTGGTCAAATTGAAGGATTAGATGTCTCGAACTCACTGTCCATAATTCAAACTAAATAGACACCATTTGCTTATCGATCAGGTCAGTTGATTGTGGTTGCAGACACCAGATCCGAAAACCAAAAATTTTCACTATTTTCTTTTTGCCTCTCGATGTCTCGAACTCAATCTAATTTATTTTAATTTTATCTATAACTATACACTTTCTTTGCAGCTCTGTCATTTTGAACCAAGCTTTGATTTTTGTCTTTTTTCTTACTTTAAGTTTTATGTTTTTTCTTCATTTTATTTTTACCACTTTTGATTTGCTACTATTTTATCCTGATTTTGTTTCTTCTTCTACAACATGGAAATAAAATAAATATAATCCATGTTAAGGTGGCAATTAAAATAGTAAAAATCCCAACGATCTTAAAGAAATAATGAAGTCTATTGTTTATCGTTAAAGTGACGTGTAACTGAACCGTTAGACATAGATCACCTTTTAGCATTACTTATAGAGATTGTGTTTGAATTTGGTGATACTACTAGTTCTTCGCTAACAACAGTTACATCTAAATCCACTAAAGAACCATATGTAACATTTGTTAATAGCTTGCTTGAAGAGGTTGAAACATTTAATGTTATTAATTATGAGTATAAGTACACTGATGTTTTTCATTATAATAAAAAAGAAAGGCTAAGCAATTGCAGAAAATGTTATTTCTTTTATTTTCACAAACAGTTGAAACCCTATTGCACGTGGAGGAATATAAAGTAGTCATTAAACATATATTCTTGATACGAGTATTAGATTTCCATTATGTTCATAATGATACGGGTGATATAGTGTTGAGAAGATATGTGAAGTCCGATTATGCAGACTTTATCAACACAATAAATTCTACTTCAAGTTATCATTTTATTGTGCTTAGAGTAATGGTTAAATGAAAGTCTTGTATATATAAAGTTCTAATTTCTTTATGTAATCTGAGTATATGGTTTCTATGAAAGCCATGAAGGAAGTTATTTGGTGGAAGATGTGATTTTGTTCTATGATAACACTAGTATCATTAATTTAATGAAAAATATGTTTCATGAGTAAACTAAATATGTACACATTAAGTTGCGGTTCATTCGGGATGTGGGTAAAATGAGAAAGTTAAGGTGACTAATATTTTTAACGAAAAAAAAAAACTTTTTAGATGCTTTTACCAAGTTATTATTGATTTTAAAGCTCACAAAATGTATGAGACTGGTGCAAGTCCAAGGAAACAAGTGATTTGATCTCTAAAAAGTATAACATTGGGTGTTATGGATATTGGAGTTACTAGAAGCCTAAGTGGAGAATTTTTAGGTGTAGGTTAGAAGTAACTCGTCAGCAGATGTATTTTTGTATGACTATATGGGAGTTAGTTCTTTTGTGATATGTATTAGGTAAGAACTTTTGAAACTCTCTAGAGCTTTATTCGTGACCTAGTTGCAGAGGTTTCCACCCTAAGGACTTAGACAAGTTATGGAAGACTGATTACCATTGGTTCGAAGAAGATATGTGTAGATCCAAAGAAAGTTAGTCTGAAACACTTTGTACTAAAGCGAGCTGATCCAAAGCAAGATGGATTGTAGCACCACAGGTGAACTGAAGCGGAGTATTCTATTTTCTAGGTCTCAAATATTAATTAGGTATTTAATTATGGTCTTCCTATATTAATTGGGTCTTATATGTTACTTAGGATTTTTATTTATGAGGTTTCATAGATTAACATATTATAAGTTATTTAAGTCCTTGATTTATGGCTTTAACTTGGAGCGTCTGGTTAAGAATTAGGGTTTGTCATAAACTTATAAAGAGAATAAGATATTGTTATGAATGTGTGATGTGATTTATGAGCAACATATATCCTCAGAGAGAGAGAAAGAGAAAAAAAAAAGATAAAATAACTATAGGTCATTTGAGAGATAAGTGAGGTGAGAGATAAACACTGAATCTGGGGTTCTGTGAATCACGTCATCTTTTGTTATAAAAAGTGATCGATTCGTTTATGTTTGAGAGTATTTCTTTCAGCGTACGGATTTATAAAATAATCGTCCATTATCTGTGGATGAGGAATTTCTTCACAATCTGAACCACGATAAAATTTGTATTGTGTGCTTGGTTTTAGTATGTTTTATTTTACTTGTTGCTTCGCCTTGTACATGGAATTAGATCATTGTTTTGTAAGTTTATCTAATCATATATTGGTTCTTGCATTGGCTGAACGGTGGTGTTTTCCCAACAGTACTCATGCTTGTGGTTAGTATACTGCAAAATTTAAGCCAAATAAATTTTCAATAGTTACATTTAATGCATAAACATACTATTTACTCAATGTGCAGTCATTTCTCGTGAAAGCACAATTATTGGAAGACAAACAACATATATAACACATATTATACCATAATTGTTCAAGTGGTATAATATGAACATATATATTATGTTTAATGTTTAGAAATAATTAAAAAGATAAGGTGTGTTTAAAGTTTTTTTATTAGTTTATACAGTAAATATAGTACACCACATTCTTACCAACACTTTTAATTATATGTTTCGCAACACATTTTCTAAGCTCAATCAATATTAAATTTCACGAGATTTGTTTTCTTTAAGATATTTAAATCTTAATGATGAATAAAACAATGGCATTTAAAAGTGAATGATGATCAGGTAAATATGACACTAACATGGCAGAAGTTCAAGAGGTTCAACCATACTAATAAGAATAATGGGGGATGAATATAGCACAATAAAATTTCAAGAGGTTCAAACATGACAAGAAAGACGAGAAGGACAAGAAGAAGACTGGGATGAATATGGCATAACCGAACAACAAAGACATCAGGAAGAATAATGGAAAGTATATGACATGGAAGCTCCACAAGGACACCATAAAGAAAATTTACATAAATAACATGATAGTATTTGAAGAACAATATGAAATTTAATTTCCAGAATATGACATGGCAGATTCACAAGGATAAGAATAAGATGAATGACCATAAAATGACATGACAACATTTGAGAACCAATTAGAAGATGTGGAAGTTGACTGGCCAATCGACAATGAAACAAAAAGGTTAATTTTCCTTGATGTTGTCAAGACTTTATTTAAGGTGAACAGATGGAGTCACATTGACGATCTAACTAGATTGTCTTATGAAAAAAATATCAATTTCTTAAATATGTTAGAGATATAAAATTAGGAAGAATTGGACTATAAGATAGCATATTTTAATTTAATCTAATTGGTCAACTTATAGTGTGTTTTGTTATTGTTTTGGATATTTTTCAAGTACTAATGTATTAGGTTCCGCTCGTATATTTGCCACGTTGTGGCACGTGTATTTGTTAATATTTCGCAAGCACCTACATTTAATTTGGTAAGTTGTTTTGATCTACAGGCCATTGATGCAAGCACCCACATTTATTAAGAAGACCATAAACCAAAAACCATGTCAAGATAATCTACAAATTGAGTCATACAATGTTATGTGAAATTTTTATTATGTAAAAAAATAAAAAGTTAACTTTTGTAAGAAGTAATTTTCTTATTTTCTTCGATTGATAACATCGATTTATCAAAAATATATGTAAAGCTAATGGTTGACAAAGTCTTTAAAAGAGGGATCCATAACAAAATTTATCATTGTTCTAATTTGTACCAAATCTAAAAACGAGGATTAAATGAATTATTGGACTTTAGTTATCATATATTTCAAGAACATGATTGTAAATAACTACAACCCTCTCATGTCAACTAAAACTGATAGAGAAAAATAAACATTTAGAAACTTTGTAGGGATTTACATAACATTTTTGTATTTCTTGTGTATTAAAAAAAATTAACAATGTTTTTGGCAACTTTACTTTGAAATACAGTTAATTTATAACAAGTAAGCTCATTCCTAAAAAACCAAATATGAAGATGGAAAGCCCAAAAAACATCCCCTAATAGGATTATGCGTTATCGTTCTTTGGACGGTGATAACCATCATTCACAAATAACTATCTTCGACTTAATTTCAAGCCATGAAATAATTATCAAAAATCGAGGTCAAGTTTTGGACTTAGGGTTGCATTCAAAGTTTGGACAAGATGGTATAATGACATGAAAATCGGTATTCACTTGGTAAAAGAAGGACAAATGATAAAACGTTTAAAACATGTATTTCCCAAGGGTATACATGTATATTTCGCAAGTAACACGTGTGGATATTTTGCGGATAATGGTTTAGAATATGTTTTGCAGTGATATTTATGTTACATGAACTTAGGTTTCACAAATAATTAGGTCAAACTACATAATATAACGGTGTGTACATAACATATTGTAGTCATAATACAAAAATAACAAACAACAAATACAACAACAAATAGTATTATACAAATTATTGTCAACGGTTGTAAGAAATATTGCAATGCTAGAGGAAAATGGCATAGATATTATCATAATTGACATGGAAGTAGCGACATGTAACAGAAATCATTTAGTACGTAGCTCTCAGTTGTCGTGTCACTTCATTTTCACGGTCATCATAGATGTACGACTCTATTTCTATGAATTTGTAATTTAAAACTTTCATCCAACTCATTTCGTGTGTACAGTAAATATAATCCAGAATGCATCATGTTTCCCCTCGAGACTAAAGACGCTCATGTGCTCATCTTGCAAAATGAACGAGTTCTGCATTTTCTAAATTGTATTTCTTTGCTCGTACATAGTCGTATTCGGCTTCTATTTGGTTTCCATGAGCATATCTCTAACATTAAGTATCAGAATGCCTTGTACCTGTCCAAATTCAAAAACTAGTCGTTTTATATAATATGTCTCCACATGATTCAGCCAGCTATATTTCCATGATACTGAGCTTCACTGATGACTATAATGTGGTAGAACATAACCCAAAAGAACATTTTGGAAAATAATACTGCAATTTGTAACAAGATAACCTCACATTTTTCAAGTGTATAACACAATATTTTGCCGCCAAAAATTCATATTTTGCACATATAATATAATCATTTTGCAAGTACATAGTGCAACTTACATCACATTCGTCCACGTGGATCAATTGAATCCTCCTGTTCATTTTGGACTTAGAGTAGGGATTGATGCGGCACATATCTCACCTTGTTATGAATGGCATCTTATGTATGTATTATGAGCATATAACAGATAAAAAATAGGGAAGTGGTTGATGATTCATGTATCTAGCATAGCTAGAAAACCGCACATAATCCTCATTTCTTGTTCAGAAGCTACGCCAAAATTATGGTAAATATTTGTGAGTACGTAAATACTTCATGCGTGCAATCTCATACCATCGATGTCTTTGAGAATGAATGCATACTTAGGTGATACGTATTGGTTTCTTTTATAAGAAAATATAACACATCCGCACACGTGCAACAAGTAAGCTCGTGTCGCATGGATCACGTTCTCATCAGTAAAGTTCAGGTTGTTGTTGTGGTATTTAAGGTTTCTAAACATCATGTAGAGATAATCTATATTGATTCAAACCCTTTTTCATTTTCTAATAACATCAGATAATTATTCGTAACCTCCACCCAGCTAATCCGATGATCAAGCTCTGTTTTGAAAATATTTTTTAAAATATTCATAATATTATCGGTGACCTTCAATCCAGTGATAGCATACATATCGTCAAACGTGATAGTTATTTTACCAACTAAAGATATAAAATTTATTAGTTTGTAGGTGCTATCTTTTCATGATCCCTTCAATAATAATAGTGTGTGTACTAAAATTAATCAAAAGATCGATAAACTTCTCAAAACTACATTATAACTAAACGAGAGACCAATTAGTATGTGTTCATTAACTAACAGAATCTTATCTAAGCTTCTTAATAGCAGGTTGTCTAATATTCTTCCTAGGATTATCTCTGGCACTCAGGGGGAATTTTTTAAAGATCGATCTATTCACGACAATATACTGCTTGCTAGGGAGATGGCTTTTTGACATGAGCAGAAAGCCTACCAAAGGTAACATCATGGTCAAATTGGACATGTCCAAAGCATTTGACTTGATGTCAATTCCTTTTATACTAAAAGTTCTTTCCTTTTTTTGGATTTTCTAATCAATTCATTCAGTTAGTCAAAGCTATGATCAATTTTGTCTCTATCTCTATTCTAATTAATGGAAAGTCATATGGCTACTTTAAATCTGTGAGAGGGTTGAGGCAAGAGGACCCTCTGTCCCCAAGCTTGTTTATCCTTAGTGAGGAAGTTTTGATTAGAGGATTGGTAAATTTGTATAATCAAAACAATAATATGACTTTTTCTTCTAGATCATCTATTGTTATTCCTAGCATATCCTTTGCAGATGATATTCTAGTCTTTACTAACTGTATGAACTCTTCTATTCGGTTGCTTAGTGGACTTCTAGACAATTATCAGCTTATCTCAGGTCAAATTATAAATAAAGACAAGACTCAAATAATTACCTCAAATATTCTTCATCAATGTAGAATCAAAGAGCTGGAAACTACTACTGTCTTCAAGACTGACCATCTACCTATTAGCTATTTGGGAGTCACCTTGAGCTGCAGCAATAAAACAAATAATTTTAGCAAATTGCTGGATAACATCAATGGAAAGATTATGGATTGGGACAGTAAATACTTGTCATTTGGGGGAAGGCTTTCTCTTATCTCTGCTATACTTATGTATATACCTTAATATTGGATGCATAATAATATAGTTCCTCAAACTGTGATTAGCAGAATAGAGAAAATGTTTAACAAATTCTTATAGAGGTCCAAATTTTCAAAACTAAAGCCATTCACTGGACTCCTTGGAATAATATTTGCAGACATTTTGATGAAGGTGGCTAGAATAAAAGACGATTAAAAGATATTCAAACCACTTTGTCTCAAAAGCTATAGTATAAGTATAGAAAGCAAGACAGTATTTGGGATAAGCTAATGAAAGATATTTACAATAAAAACAGCCATCCTCTAAAATCTAAATCTAATAAATCTGGTTCAATGACTTGGAAGAGATTGGTTAATATAAAGGATTTAGCAGAATCTAACATTAAATGGTCATGGCAGTGGAAATATGGACTTATGGTTGGAGAATTGGCACAACCAAACTTCAATCATGGACTACAAGAATCCTGAATCTAACCTTTGGTTCCTAGAGCAGAAGGTCAACACTTTTTGGAAAGGAAATGGTTGGGACTTAGATTTGCTGAAAACTTTCCTTGAAGAAGACAGAATTTAACAAATCTCTTTATTCAAGATAGACTCTTCTAAGGAAGATAAGCTGATCTGGACTACCTCTCCTAACTTGGAGTTTAATACTAAGCATATATGGGAAAAAGTCAGATGCCACTTTAATAAATCCTCTTTATACAAGAAGAATTGGAATCAATTAACACCCCAGAAGTGCTCTTTCTTTATATGGAAACACATTAAAAAAAATTCTACCTATTGATTCTACTTTAAAAATAAGACATATTAGCCTAGCATCTAAATGTGTTTTTTGTCCAAACTATGAGAATAGAAATCATCTATTCGTGAACTGCAAACTAGCATGGTCCATTTGGAAATACTACAGCCTAATTTTTAATATTAAAATTGAGGCTTTCATGAGCATCACTCATATCATTAGAGAATGGTTTTGGTTCTCAAAGAAAAATGTTCATATTACTCATGTTCTTCCATCTATAATATGTTGGACTATCTGGAAATCTAGGAATGATATGAAGTTTAAGAACAAACTTACTATTACTCTGCTATTTTTTACATTAACAGAATGATCTGCAGTTTGGACACGAAACTAAAAAAGAAGCATTGGCACAACGCTTTGGATGCTGGGACTATTCTAGGAAGTAAATCTGTCTATAAAAATAACAATAAGAAACTTTCTGTTAAATGGACTCACCCGGTGGAAGGGAGACGAAAGCTCAATGTCGATGGAGCAAGCTCTTATTCTGGGGAAGCATCAGGTGGTTTGATCTTTAGAGATCACCAGGGCGACTTGGAGCTTGGCATTGGTACTACATTCGGGAAGCTACCTCCTTTGTTGGCGGAGGCTCGTGTTCTTCTTGAAGGCCTCTTGATATGCAAAGACAGAAGCTAGGAGAAGGTTGACATTGAGACATATAGCCAGGCGCTGGTCGATTACTTAGCAAAGGGCAAATACCCATGGTCTCTGTCCAAACTTCTCCCAATCTGCAGGTGTTTGATCCATCCTTGCTGATCATTAAATTTATTCCCCGATCCCAGAATTTCGTCGTCGATTGGTTGGCTAAATGGACGCTTCGTTGTAAGCAGAAAACTGAAGTAACTCAGTCGTCTGCCCCAGCTGAGCTTCCGTACATAATCCTTCTTGAAAGCTTGGGTATTGGATATGTTAATGCTTCAAGGTAGCTGTTTGAAGAAATTAAGCTTGATTTATGATGTTTTGGGGTTTAACTTAGGATCGGAGTTTGACTAGAGTTTTTCTAGTTTCTTTGTATTTGGTAATCGTCTTCTTCACGAAGAGATATGTTTCGATCTAGGGTTCTGAATTAGTAAAGTTAGAATTTATCTAACTTTTGCTAGTTAGGTCTCAAACTATTATGGTTATTGTAATTCGTCATTCTATGAAATAAAATATTCAAATTTTGATTATAAATAAATAAATAAATAAACGGGAGCCCCGTAGGGAGGTCGATAAACTTCTCAAACTGCAATATAGTGGTCACACCGATGTATCTATGGTTTCAAACCGGCTTAGTGAACATATAATTTTAAGTATATGGTTGTTCTCTCCTATGATATAGGATAAACTCTTTGGGTAAACACCTTCTTACTCAATTTGAGCAACCGGCAAACCCTTTTCCTTAGGTGCCCTGTAAACTTTAGGAGCTTGTGCAACAGTAAAACTGGTCAAGGAAAGACATAGTATTTTCTTTCTTACGTTTATGATTTTGAAACCTCTTCCAAGACATGATTTCGAGTTCCTAAGGGATATTAACACGATCTTGTACGCCAATGTGTCCAACTTCATAACCAGAGCCAATCTGGTGTTAGTTGATTCCCTGATGTGTCTTCTTGTGGGAGATACTAAATTCCAACGTCAGCGGAAGTAATTGGTTAGTGACATGAATCTAGATCGCCAATGAACTCGGCCGGAGAAATTAGGGTTTTCTCTTGGTTACCGACAGGAAAAACGAAATCAGAATCAGACAGGGAAAATAGTATCTTGATATAAATTAAAAACTACCTTTACTACTTGATAAATGTATCATCTTATTGTTGTTATATTTCAGCAGAGCAGAACTCACTCAGCTATGTGAGAAATTGCTTAAGCAACAAATGAAGCCAGTAACGTGACCAAGAAGAATAAAACTAACAGTTTATACAAAACTTTTCTCCATAAATAAATATAACATTTTAAATTGAAACCACACTTTAACTAAGAATGGGTTTGCAAAATTTTGTTGATCCTCAGTTACAAACGTTGAAAGGGCCAACATAGCCATGTTTCTAAAATACGACTACTAATCTTATGCCTTTCCTTTCTTCGAAAATCCTTTGTTTCCAGAGTTCTTTTGGATATCCTTCCTAGGTTTCAACTTGCTTGGAGTTGACGACGGAGATTTATCTCCTCTTCCTCCAAACTTCTTATCACCTCCAAACTTGCGCTTGTCGCCTCCCTCAAACTTGCGCTTATCACCGCCTTCGAACTTGCGCTTATCACCGCCTTCGAACTTGCGCTTATCACTGCCTTCGAACTTGCGCTTATCTTTTCCATGAAACTTTCCTTTCCGTTCCTTCTTAACGTTATACATAGAGATTGCCTATCGTCGAACAAATGTTTACAATATTCAGTCGTTCCAAGTTATTATTGCAAGAAAAAAGGAGCTTATATATAGAGAGAGCTGGAATTTGAAGATAAAATACAATAAGAATTGCTTCAACATTTAACTTACCTTGTCGACATTGAGTATTTCATGGGAATGCTTTGACATTAACTTGCTCAAAACTTTATCCGTCTGCTGCTTTTCTTGTGAGCCTATTCCTGACCCTTCGACCACCGGTAAGAACTGAAACAAAATCAGAAATTATAAATAAGAATTTTCAAAACTAACAGAGAAAGAAACTGGTCATGGGTACAAACCTTGCGATGCTTTCCTTGGGCTTTAGGAGGTTTTTCCCCAGGCAACTTCTTATCGAATTTTCCACCGCTCGCCGTTGACGTTGCAGCCAAACCAGCAACATTACTAAGTTCATCCTTGCTAATTTTCTTTGGTTGAACTTGGCTCCCTGTTATAGGCAATGCTGTGGCAGCTAGTTGAACATGACTGGAAAAAGTGTGTAAAGTAATTAAGTTGCTATCACTACAAGATCTACTAAAGATGCTAGGAGTAAAATGAATCTGATACCAGGTACAAAATATTATAATCTTCTCCATATTATTTTATAAGTAGCTATGAAAAAAACGAAAAAAAACAGGATTATTTTTTATAAACTAAGGTGAACATTGTGGATTTCAAATCCTAGCATAACAAACAATTTGCGTCTTAAAGGTTGAGTGTTACAAGGTGGTACACAAAAAATCACAACTTTGTGTAATTTAGAGGCTGTAGCCAAGGAGGAAAAATAATGAATGATTTTATAGGATACAGAAAATAATATCCACATCTAAAGGGAAGATTAATACCTTGGCAAAGCACCAACTTTTGCTGCCTGCTTCAAGTTCTCCAATCGGTGCTTCTCATGTTTCTCGACTCTCTTCTTCTTTTCATCTATCCTCTTAGCAAACGGATCCTCTCCAGGTACTAAATCCCAAAAGGAATAGAAAGGTTGACCATCAGACATGTAATTTAAATTTCTAATGTGCTTTCCAGTACTCAAGAGAAAACGAAAATATCATTGTACCAGGAAGTAGAAAGATTTTTGGGTTACTAACCATCTGTTTCTTTGGCTTCAATAATAGGTACATCTTGATCATCATTAACGCGATCATATCCGTAGCGACGTTTCCACTTATCAGTTTGTTCATCCCAGACAATCTTGTCCTTCTTGCGCTTTTGTATACCTGTAAATGACACAGAAGAGTGCGACCGAGATTAAGCAAAGTTCGGATTTCACAAACATCCGACTTGATGACCCAAAAACCAAAAATCCATACATCACAAAGTTCAGATGGTGTTGTTTGAAACGAAGGTGAACAAAGAGAAAACAAGCTCACATAAGCTGAAATAAAATGAACTTACCTCTCTTTTTCGCAAATTCTTCCCACTTTGTAGGAGGTTGAGGCCTTGGCATCTGAAAAATATTTGGCATGTAAGTTTCAAGCCAAACTGAGAATAGACTTAGGAAGCAATACCATGATACTGTTTATTACTATGAAATGTAAGCAATTACTTCAAAAAGTACTGACATGGTCACAGTTTAACGTCTATTATTCAATTGATGATTCATAATAGCATTTCACTTCACCAATATCTTGAACTTTCAAACCCTGGTTGTTTCTGCAGAAACATTGTGGTGTGCTTTTCGATTGATTATTCATATAAATGTACATAGACTGAAGGGAGATTAAAAATTTACCCTCTTCATCTGTATAACAATGACCTTGCAAGATAATTTCAAAAGTTACCTAAATCTTAAACTATGAACGAATTCCTAATCCTCATACGAGGAAAAGACTATAAGCAGGACAAAATCTATATTCCCTAACAAGACTTGCAAATATTTCTACTTAAATTTGGTTCTTTTTCATGTTTTTTCATCACAATCAAACATGAAAACTTCTCTAAACATACAAAAGACTAATATATGCAGGTTAAGCTTCAGATAAAATCTACAAAACAGTAATAACAAGCAAAAGATGAGCTCACATGCTTCTCCCTTGGCAGTCGTAATGTCGGTGTTGGCAAATTGACAAGAGGACCATCGATAGATTCGGTCGAAGGCAAGTTAAAGAGACCATCTGCGATTGCTTGTACCAATTTTGTTCCCTCCTCTAGACATATCTTTGCAAGTTCCTCCCTAAACACATTAAACAGCTCTAATTGATTATAAACCAAATGAAATAGCAACCAATTGACTAGAACCCTAATTTCGAAACACTTCAAAAGCCGCTCTTAAAGAGGACGAACCTGGAAGAAGGAATAGAAGGAAAATGGTGATGGGGATTGAAAGCAAGTAGGTTTCCAAGATCTACTTGAAAGGGCTTTTCTGTTTCGAATTCTATCTCCATGGCAGTCATGATAGAGAAGAGCTTGAATACAAGCTCGAAGAGAAGAGAAGAGAAGAGAAGTGAAGAGAAGTAGGGTTGATGGAAGAGAAAGTAACCAACGTGGTTTAGGGTTTAGCGAGGTTCAAATTTGTGGCGGCCGGTATCCGGTGGGCTGTATCTACAGATAGGCCCATCTGACTTCTATATAAAAGCAATAAGAACGAAATTAAGAAAATAAAATACTTCTAAAATAATTTATGAGAAATATAACAAATTTATTCTAGAAATATTAAATAACAAATTAGATAAGTATCTCCAACTTAATTAACAGTAACCATTCAAGATCGGATAAACTATTATAAATAATGGTGTTAAATTAATATTTATAGATAATTAGTTATAATGGGAAATATTTTTATTTTTATTTTGAAAAAAATATCCTAATATATTTTTAAAAATCTATAAAAATATTTATTTATTTATTTGTAAAAGAAACGTACGTAGGAGAAACCAACAAATATGTTCATTTTGATACAAATATAAAATATAATATTAATGGCTCTTTTGAGACAATTGACTAACACTCATGACTATCCATGGTTCTTAGTGAGTACAAAAGTTATCGAGCCATACTAAAACGCGTAACTATTTTACTACTGTTCAATCAACCCAAAAGTTTTGTTTACGAGAGTCCAAATATTATCATCATATTTAGATCAAATCAGCCGAATGGAAAATTTAAAATCAGCCGAATGGAAAATTTAATAGAATTGTTATCAATAATCATCAAACATCAAATTTATCAATCAACAACTATTCAATATTTAATAAAGTACGAATAACCACGTAACGATAAATTAGTATTTACACATAACTATCTCGTAGTCCAAATTACTCTTTAACTATTTTTAATTTTACTGGTTTTTTTTGTTTTTTTAAATATCATATCTTTCAAATTTACCTCTAAACAAATCTGAAAAATACCACTGATTTTGTTTTTTTAAGACGACAAAACTAGATCCATTGACGATATTTTTTTGAATTTTTTTAGTTGTGCAATTACATGTAATTGGGTTATGAAATAAATCTAGACAAAGTAACCGTGTTCCAGTTGCAAAACTACGTGTAATTTGGTTGCTAAAAGAAATTAGTGTTCCAATTGCGAAATTACGTATAATTTGGCTGTTAAAAAAACAAGTGTGTTTCAATTACAAAATTATGTGCAAATATGTTGCGTAAATAAGAAACAATAGTTGCCAAAATAGGGTTTTGGTTGTTAAATAAGTCTTGATTATGTAAAAAAACAAAATACAACTTGTTCTATGAAAATAAGTGTTAACTCAGTGTGAAACAACTAATTTTTTCGTAGTCGTGAAAATATATGCATTTTTATATTGAACAAATTTATTTAAAAAAACTGTGTTTCAGTTGCGGAATTACTTGTGATTTGGTTGCTAAAAAATAATTGTGTTCCAGTTGCATAATTACGTGCAAATAAGTTGCGGAAATAAGAAGAGAATAGTTGCGGAAATAAAACTTTGGTTGCTAAATAAGTTTGATTGTGTGGAAAAAAATACAACTTGTTTTTTATGAAATAATAATTTGGTGTGAAGCAACGAACTTTTTGTAGTTGTGAAAATATGTGCATTTTTTGTATGGGAAAACTATTTTATAAAAAAAAAATTGTGTTCCAATTGCGAAAATACATGCAATTTTGTTACAAAATTAGTTTGGAAAATTAGTAATGTTCCAGTCGTGGAATAACGTGTAATTTGGTTGTTAAAAATAGTTGTGTTCTGGTTGCGGAATTATGTGTAATTTGGTTGCAAAAATAAGAAACAAATTCTCCAAAAAATCACTCATGGATTTTGTTTTGTTCGTTTATAAAAAGTAGAAATATTGGTTTTTAGTTAAAGTTTGAAAACTATAAAGTTTTGAATGTTAAAAATAAGTAATTCTTAAGTAAATGTGTTTATGTGTTTCATGACTATTGTTGGAAGAAATTATGTTGCATGTTGTTTTTAGTAAACTTCAAAACTCAGGGGGTTATGAGTAATTAAATTTATATTCGGGTGGTTATGAGTAACTTATCCAATTTAATTTTTGGAAATATAAAAACCAACATTATTAAATATAAAATATAAATATAATGGTTATTTATAACACAATTATAATATACTAATTATATTTTTATGTTTATTTAAATACAACAGTAAATATAAAGATGACTCTTACAAATATATGGGACATATCCTAAGGAGTTACATGAAGAGATGTGAAAGAAAACAAACAAGGAAGATTTGACATTAAATAGGACAAACTAGTACCAAAAAATAAAACGAAAGTGCTAAGACTCGCATTATCAAAGAGACTAAACAAAAAAGTCTAATATCAGGAAAACAACCACAACAACCCAACTTGGGAAAGGTGGCCGCAAACAACAAAATCAAACAAATTTATGTTCAAATCAAAGGATTGAGTAAAGCAGACATCCTCGCTATCAATGAACCTGAACTGTAAGTCATAAAGTATGTAATACGAAGCCGCATATGCAATGGAAGAAGATGAGCAAAAAAATCTATTATTCATCTCCCACCATATATTGTAAACAATTACGCCAATGAAGACACGTCATAGGTGCCGTAAACTGGAGGGAGGCTTGTTGAACGCATATTGAGTCCAAGAGAACCAATTGTTATTGTTACTTAAAGAAAATACAAGCTAGCTTGTGTAACCTCAAATGCTCTGAGTGAAACTACAATTATGAAGGACATGACTGGTAGATTTGTATAAGACACAATTATAATGATATTTAAACTTCAATTGAGAATCTTGTAGCGGGTGGACAGCTTGCCTAGATAGCAAGCCAAGTTATGAAAGAGTGACGGGGAATATTAAATTTATGGCAACTAACCCCGCCAATCCGACACGGGAATAAGCGTACGAATGACATTGTAGGTGTCCTTGATAGTGAATTTAGTGATTCTTGTCTTAGCAATCCAATAGTGGACGTCACTATGGAGGATATTGGGGGAGTGGTGGAAATGATGTGGATGTTAATCTTATGAAGGTTGTTGTGAATTCTAGCACTTTTAAATATAATATGAGCTAACCCAATTCCATATTTCATCGTGGATAATGTCTGAAACATTGAGATTTTTTCCCAATGTTGAATCATTGACGATATCATGGTCTTAACGAGTATTAAGAGAAAAAGGGATAAGTTAGCGATCGAACCAGATGAGGTGTTTTCCTCATTTTTGGTCGATACGTTATAATTTACTAGCCAAATGCCTAATATATAAAATTTTTCTCCAAGTCTAGGAGGGAGATGAGTAAATATCTAAAACCAAAAATTTATTGTTTCTACCTTTTTTGGTTTTAATCTCAACAGTTATTGATTTTATAACATCAATAGTTAGTACATTTTTTTAACATACAATATATATACAACGTATAAACATGTACATAAATAAAAATTCAACTATTATGTATAAACTGACTAATCTATTAAACTCACTAATTTATTTTTGTGTTTTGTGTAGGATTTTTTTTAATATTCTTTTTTTTTATCCATTTTTTATTTTTCGCGACTGATCCTCTTTTTTCCAAAATAAAACTGGACATTTCATTCGGTCATTCGAAGTGGTGAGGAAATTGTTCTTTTTACCAATAAACATTGGTGATGTTTGATTTGTGTCATCTTCAAATGACATTTATATATTATCAAATTTAAAATATATATGAAAAATACAAATTGATTCATGAATCCTAATAGTTTAAACTAAAAGCAAAAATAAAAAATAAAAAGAGAGTAAATTTTTTATTTATCTTTTATATGAATTAGGTTTTTTAAAATGAATATAGTCCATTTATAATTACTCATGTATGTTTACAATTTTTTTATATATAATCAAAGATGATGTTATTCTTAATTCTCATCAATTTCATGGTTTATAATTTAAGCAATAAATATATTTGGAGAAATCATCTATCTTTAGAGAGTCTGGCTAAATCTCATCTTTTTTATGTTATATCTCAAATTTTTCTCTATTTTTTTTATTCAAAGTTGAAAAACAAAAAATATCCTTAACTAACCTAGAGAATTACATGTGTGCCAATCACCCAAAAAAAATTAAACTCTAAAACCACTAGACTTAAACCATAAAACTTTAAACATCTAAAACTTCAAAACTTTATAGGCTTCAATTATAGATTAATGACGATGATTTCTAAACTTAAACATATAATATATAACATTTTTTTAACTATGAATCAAAACTTTGAAATAATTTGGCCAGTTAATTACATTGTCTTATTTTATTAGACATGTGATTAAATTTTAGGAAGTTAATTACATTATCTTATATGTTATAAGACATATGTTCTCAACACTCATTATAACAAATATTTTCCCACTAAAAACTTCCAAGGTGAATATACAATGTGATACATTCACAATATGATATGTTACTGCATTAACCGTAATGTATCTAATTTATGACCCTCTATATAATGAACTTTAGTCTAATAGTTTTACAATAGATCTCTGTCTCATAAATTTTGAAATGAACCTAAATATAAAATTTCATATTTTATTTTAATCTAATTTTATCAATAATATATTCAATTTTTATAAGTAAAATAACATAGTTATGTAAATCACATAATTATCAGTTTAAATTATCAATCTTCGGGACACCACTTCTCATTTGTTGTATGAGTTTTTTTACAAACAACCAATTCAATATACTTTAGTAAATTATCAAAAATAGATGGCAAGTATGGACATGATTCGAGCTATCCTCCAAGACATGTTATAACTATAAACATTCTTCAAGAAAAACTTGCAAGAATACAAGAGTGCCACTCTTCATATGAAGTCATTAATTATTCAATAAGGGAAGATCATCATCAACTTTTCATCAACAAAGTAAATATCTAGTATGACTTTGTCAAAATATATTTTAAAAATAATTTTTGGTATTTGTTAATGGTTTTAAATTATAACTCATACTTAAAAAACTTAACCCACAACAAAGAGGTATATCTTATAAATCAACATAGTTATCATACAACATATGAAGGAACATATATATATATTTAGGAAGAGTTCATCATTTTGCATAAATTTAAGAGGTTTAATCTTCTTTGACATAAAGATAACATAAATTATGCGTAATTTTATATCAAGATATACACCAAAAATCTTCATCAACAAAATAGAGGCCGTATATAAGCCTTAAAAATAACAATTGCCAACCCATCTCTTGATAGAAGTAATCTCCATGACAAAAAGGTTATAAGCCAAGTGATTTTCATGACATAAAAGCTATAACCAAGTGATATCCATGATAGAAATTATTTAAGCTAGGTGTTCTCCATGATTGAAAAGCTATAAGACAAGTGATCTTTGTGATGTAAATGCGACAACTGATCTCCATGATAAAAATGATATAATCCAAGTGACCTCTATAGTAGTAAGTCAATTAATCTATATGATCGAAATTATGTAAGTCAAGTGATCTTCATGATAGTAAGCCAATTGATCTCCATGAAGATAAAGTTATGACAATCGACAAAATCAAAAGTACAAGCTTCGACAAATGATAACTGGTGTCCCGAAGACATTGATAAGGAAAGACTCAAAAATTACATTATCCTGATATTATATTTAACCATTTTTTAGTCCTTAAGTTTCATTATACTCCAACTCGTGGATTAGAGGAATCCCGATAAGGATATAATACTCGGATAATAAGAAACGTTACTACACATTTATGAGAAAACATAATCAATATTTAGGCACAATAATACGTTTTAACATGTGACTATTGGAGAGTAAATGTGAAGAGAAAGTCTTTTTTAAATTTTATAAATAAGTACATAACTTTGAACTTAAAGATGGAACATTTTTTTGTACAGAAAAATCATTATAGTCAATCATATTCTCCTCTCAATTTATTTTTTTTCATTTTTGGTTTTATTCTTTCTCTAGAAAACTTATTTGGTGTTTTATTAGGTTTGTATACTATTCACCAATGTACCTTCAAACACTGCACATCTCATTATAGCAAGGTACTTTGTCTATATCTCTATCATTTCCTAAAATTTCAAGATGTTTTATAGTGACTTTGGCTAGTCATGCTTATGAATCGTGGGTAAATGCCTATCAAGTTCTTGTTTTTGTGTACCATGTAGTATATATATAACATTCTTCTACTATCTATAAACTATATCGATGTTAGGTCTGTATAAGTACAATGATAGATTAAAGTTAAATTTAATTTGTAATGTTGGTATTACGTAACCATCCCTTGATTATATATTATGGTAAAGGAATCTACTTGTGAAATGAAACATTTGATTCAAGCATAAAATAGAAAAATTGATGTGCTATATGAGAAGATAAACTCGCAGATATTGTTATTTCATTCACTAGATAATAAGGCGTCCGCTATCAACAAAGTAATAAACGATATCCACTGCGTTCTTTGTGAAAACGAGGACATAAGTATGTAATTTTCTTAATTCTTACTATTTCCTTGCACACTTGCAGTAAAAGAGATTAATGGTTTTACATAAGCTGCAATTTTGAGTATTTTCTAGTGATTGGTTTTTTTATTCAATTGTTTGTTCGAAAGAGCAAAATGGATAATATCTCTGCCTACAAAAAAATGCTCACATGTAGTTTTAGCTTTGTTTATTACTCTCAGTTAGCCCGTTACGTATCATTTTTTAATAAAAATATATTCATTTTCTATATGTTGTTATATATTGTGTCAATCGTATTAACAAAATATATAAATGTGCGCTATATCTCAAATCAGCTCGAATTTTTTGTTGAGCTAAGGTAGGTTGATACTTGTAATTATTATAATGTTAAAGTTTTTGTTGTTATGTATAAATCACTGATCTTAAATTTTTTCAAATTAGAGATGGTCCATAATAATCTTGAGTTTCTCTTTCTTTTGATACAGGAAAATATTTGTAGTTTAGAAAATAAAGTAAAAAATTCCGAAATTGAGTTAAAAAGAAAGAATCATGCTATTTTGGAACCCAAACTTAGTTGGAAGCAACAAAAATTAGTAACAAATATCAAACTCTATTAGAAATTATATCCTTAGGGACATCATCAATGTGTATGTCATTTAACCATAAAAAAATGTATATAACTTGTTTTGGGATTATTGCAAATACGTATGTTTGGGACTTTTAACCAAATTTTATAAAATAATTTTGGTTTGTTGATTTTAGCTATATAACTTTTATACCATAATATTGTTTACATTTTCTATATAAAATGTAAAAAAATCTAAAGGTTTAAAAATATATATTAAGTATATAAAAGAAATTGTAATATTTTTTAACATGTTTCATCTCTGCACATGCTTATTATTATCTATACATGATTATATACATCGTTGATTTACTTAAATCAATATTATCCATTGATTTTTTTTCTCTCGTATTTTTATTTACATGTCTTTGAAAAATGTATTTTCTTAATCAAATCAAAATTTTAATACGATTTTTTAGTCGAAGAACAAAACATAAAATTAAAATTTCGTAAAAGAACCCTCGAGACTACGAAAGTCAATTCCTAAATCTATTTTACTAATATTAAATAATTATTCTTTTTTTCATAAATTGAAACCATAAAAGCTGCAATTTTTGATGGAGTTAATTCGCATATGATCATCTTCGGTCACAAAGTCACTAATAAGTTGGTTTTATCTTTTTTTATCATCTTCACATCAAATTTATGTTTTGGATTCATTATCAAACCTCACAATATTTGTAAATGTCATCAATCTTTGTACACTAAAAGTTTTCTCCAAATAGTTTTGGATAACGATTTATTGAGAGTTTAACCTCGGAATGAAAAGACCTCGAAATAAATTGGATTTCAGATATTTTTAATCGTGTACTTATTTGGAAATACAACAAATGGGTTTATATATGATTTCAGTTAGTATCAATAAGAGAGATCTTGCACTAAGAAATAGTTAGTATGGTAACGATTTCGACACATAAAATTTATTTCGATAGTAATTTGTCCTGCAATATTAAAAATAAACACAAAGAATGTTATATAAATAATTTGACTTCCCATAAGAAAGAAATACAAAGAAGGTTAAATAATTTTTTTACCTATCAAATTAAAGTCCAAAATAAATAATTTGAGATTCCTTAATAAAGTAATACAAGTAATACAAAGAAGGTCAAATAAAATTTTACTTCTCCAGTTAAAATAGAAAATAAATAATTTAAGCATTCATAAAAAATAATATAAGGAAGGTCAAATAAAAATTTCATTTGCTTAGTTGAAATTCTAAACAAATAATTTGATCTCTCATAAGAGAGTGATACAAAAAAATCAAATAAAAATAGCACCAACCAACTTAAAATATAAAACAAATAATTTGACCTCTAGTATAAAAATAATATCAATTATGTCAAATAAAAAATTCATAAATCCAAAATAGATATGGTATTTTTCTCGATGATATTGAACTAAAAACTATGTTTGAGAAGCTTATGGAAAAGTTTGCTATCTATACTAACGTTAATGGTACCTGATAAGGAAATAGAAGTTCAGGACTAAAGTGTAAACAATAAAAGGTTTAGTAACAGATTGAAAGGTTAAAGAAGCGATTTTGATTATGTGTCTTTATTAAAGATTAAGTGCAATTTATCCTTTTTGTAACTACTTACAGTTATGAGTTAAGTTTTTGCGCCTCTATATAAAGGCCACAGCTGAACTAATAAAGGGGTTGAACTTCTGTTTTTACTCACTTGTGTTCTCTCATTTCCTCTCTCTAAAATCTCTTTCTCTCTCTAAGCATTCCAACTATTGTTCACTAAAGCTACTCTTAATAATCCAGCTCACCGAATTGGCGACTCCACTGGGGACAACTGGAGACCATTGTTTTTTTTTCTAGTTCGAATTTTGCTAATCTGGATAAACAATCTTGAAATTTTACAATGAATCCTGAAAATAAACTGTAAGTTCGATCAACGATTGAAATGCTAAAAGAATATTTACAGGGGAATGAAAGTAGACCCGAAGGATCTATTCCGGTCCAAACTCAGTCGGATATAGAAATGCGTATGAACCAGCTTCTGGATAAAACAAACGCGCTAAATGAGAAGTACAAGCAAAAAAAACAAGAAATTCATTCGAGGAAGCTTAAATCCGAAGTGATACAAGTAAATGAGAAAACTGAAATTGGAAACCAGCCTGATCGATCTTGCATTGATCGACAGACTATGAATGAGCAAAAGAAAGTGCACTTCAAAGCTCAAAAAGAGCGTTATTCTTCTCGAAAATGAAAGAAAGACAAACATAAATGTGTCACGTCTAGCAATGAGGAGGTTGAGAGCTCTACCTCAGGTTTTAAAAGGTATATGAGTTCTTCAAATAAGAAAATGGAACAACCCCAAAAACATAAGAAGGAACAAAAATCTAGGAAGGACAACGAATCCTCGTTGTTTGAGGAAATCTAGTTGGTATAAGGGGAACACATCGAATTAGTATGCTGAGACTGATCGGAATTTGTATGGCGTCATGGGAGCTGATGATCAGTATGTGTGGGGTGTTGATTGAAGGAACTCTCCGTTGACAAGTGAAATTAGATCCATTACACTTCCGAAGCGTTTTGATATTGCTAAGGTTGAAAAGTTCGATGGGATTCAAGATCCAAACGATCAAATCGAACAATTCAAGAATTACATGATAAACTTTGAAGATGACGACGGGATGGTGTATCGTGCAAACTTTTAAATGAACAACGTTAAAGTGATACAATCAGATTCTGAGGGGATCCATTTTGAATTTTAGGGATTTCTATACTACTTTTTGAAGGCAGTTTATTAGAAGCAAAGAGATGAGAGCGAATTGAGATACGATTATCCAATGTAAATAGGCAGTTGGAGAAACGTTTAAGGACTATACAAAGAGATTTGTTCTTACTAAGGCCAACTTGGATAATTGTAAAGAAGGTGTAGTGATGACAGCTTTTCGCCAAGGTTTATTGCCATGCAATCTGGCTAATGAGACGACAAAAAAGAGGGATTTAACTTTTGGAGTATTAATGGCTCAGGTTGAAGATCAGATCAAAGTCGAAGAGTCTACCAAGGTCCGAGGAGGACCAGTTAATGTTCCAAAAAATTCAAGTCAGATGGCCAGTTCCCATGGGCCATCTTCGAATGGTAATTAGCAGGCGCGTTCGAAGAGTAATAATTTTCCACCTCGAACTGGAGGATATTCAAATCATGCCCCATCCTACAATTACAAAAAACCGAGGCCGAGTTAGTGGATTAGGCTAGAGTATTATGCATACTTAACAGAAAGTGTAGCTGTAATTTTTGACAAAAACAAGAGCTTCGTGAATTTCAGGGAGCCAAATCCAATTAACATGCCAAAGGAGGAGCAGAACAATAAATATTGCAGATATCACGAGGACATTGGTCATGATACCAATGATTGTATTGCATCGAAAAAAGAAGTCCAAATTCTAATTGAAAACAGAAAGCTTTTGACTTATGTGAAATCACAAGGAAGCGCGTCGAAAATTCCAACACTGAATTCACTGCCGAATAAACTAAGTGCACCAACCGAGAATTTGATGATTTAGATTCAAAGGCTGATGCGTTCGACACTGGTTTGGAATATTTGGATAAGGATCCAGACATGCTGATTCCGATGGTTGTTGAAGAGCTAGTAAAGAAAAGGCATGTGCGAAGTTTGTGTGAATGTTTTGAGTCATTGGTCATTTTTTGAGGAGATTTAATGGCTGGTACTATTGACAGTTCGAGGAAGAGACATATTGTCAATTTGACAACTCAAATTGAAGGAAGGATGTCCACTCACTTATATGGCAAAAAGGCCATTCCTTTTATCTTGTTCGATGAGGATGAATTGTGAGGTACTGCGGGGCCGCATAAAGACGAGGTATTTAATAGGCAGAAGTGGCTGGTGTTGAAATTAAACATGTGCTCATAGACACCGGTAGATCTGCAAATGTCCTTTTCAGAGCAACATATGACAGGATGTGTAATCCTCTTCAAATTTCTCAATCGGAGCGCATGACTATTGGATTTACTGGTGTGACAACGCGGGTGATTGGGGAATTCGAAGGGGAGGTGAGCCTAGGAAAGGGACCCTTCGAGAAGAAGGTCCAAGTGCTCTTTATGGTGGTGGACTGTCCCACAAGTTACACCACTATTTTTGAAAGGTCTTGGTTGTCCAGAATGTATGGGGTTGTGTCGACAGTACATCAATATTTTAAATATAGTAGAAACTCGATAAATTAATACTCGATTATTTAATAAACTCTCAAAGATAATATTTTTGTTCGGTCCCGACTCGGGGATAGGGTGCTAAATTAATAATTCGCTAAAATTATAAGATAATACATTTTTGATAATTTCTTTAGATCCCATATAAAATATAAATTAATAATTCCTTATATATAGCATATTACATGAATGATTTATGAAAGTTTCTTGAAAAATGACTCAATTGTTTTTTGTTTTTTTTGTTGAAACCAATTTCCTCTTGAATCTCGTCTCTAATTTTCCTTAACATGGTAATACCTTAAATCAACAAAGATATATCTTAAACCACATATTTTCTAATTTCAGTATCTTAATCTTTAAAATCACTTACATTTTTGTAATATTTGTTAACATATAAGGGTATTTATGTATATATATATAAAATATAAATTCTAATCATAATTACATGCCTGAAAAGTACCTTAAATATAGAAAAGTGAACATATTTGATGTTGGTTAATGGCACCGGTTAGCCAAACCTTTGTTAATTTACCTTTTGGCTTCCAGGCTAAAGCGGATCTTATGGTTGAGAAGCCTTGAATATTAATTAGTAATAAAACCATTTCATATTAAAACAATCAATTAAATTATCCAGCTTCGTTTTTCGGAGTAATAACCGACAGAATCTACTGTCGTTTTTAATCTTTTAATAATCTTAAAATAATATAAATTAGTAATAAAATCATTTAATATAAAAAAATATTCAATCAAAATCATTCGAGTGGATCGACTGAGAATGGAATTCAGAACAAAACATAAAATTATTAAAAATAAAAAATATTAAACAAATAAATTATTTTAATGACTACAATCAATTAAATTAAATATCTTGTCTCATTTTGTTTAGGTACATTAGTTACTAATATAAATTAGAAGAGAGCTCCCTATGCTAAAAGACAAACATATTAAACAAAGTGCTGCCAATAATTATTTGCTTTTTTATTAGAAGTTTGAAGAAAAAAACAAATGTAATCACTAAACCTTCGAACAAAACTAAACGTCCAAAGAGAACACATAGTTTTTTAGAATTTTAACTAAACATGTACTTGTCAGCAACACACTTGCCCACCTAGCCAATTTCTGTTTTTTTTTTATAACTGTAGCAAAACACATGCAAACTACGATACACATGCACCAAAGTGAATCCAAAAGTACATAAGTAAAGTATGTTGAATTTCTGCAAATTATGGTGAATACAAGAACATATACTGAATACAGAAAAATAGCTTACAAAAGAACATTTGTCGGTCTACCGAAAACAGTCCATAAAGATATGGACTCATGTCTTTGAATATGATGAATGACTGAAGTCCAGTATCCTCATGCTAGGAGGAGACTGACACCAAGCGAAATTGTGCAGCCAGTGAGACCCATTAGAGCCACAAAGAAGTATTTCCTGTAAACCAAGATTCATGTCAAATAAAAACATCGGAAAACTGCCAAAACGAAAACACACACAAGTCATACGCAGCAAGGCGCGCATGTCAACCAAACTATATCACATACAACACCAGACACAATGGAGAAACCACGTTTTCGTAGACTTGTTAGTTTATACCATGAACCCACTCAGTCAGTCATCAGAATACTAAGCTTACAACACAATATCGCATTTTGAATTAACATGACTCCTATCTAAAGATAAACATGATCCGTATCATTTCTACAAATCAGCCCATGATTTAAACCGTCTTAAGAGGGACAACTAATCATATGCCTTATGCCTACAAGGCTACAATACAATACCGATATGCTACTACAAGCCCCATACTGTTCTAAGCTTAACATGATTCAAGTGAGCCATACCATTCTACCATTCTAAACTTAACATGAATCAAGTGAAAACAACAACCCATCTAAAACTAATCAACAGCTAAATCAACTAGATATAACAAGATTATCTAGAACTGAATTCATAGTACAAATGATCATGTTAGTCAACGGAACAAAAAATAACAATAATATGATAGTGAAGTTTTGAAATGGAATTACTAACCCGATGTCGAGACGTCTCTTAGGGTCACCAGTGGAGTAGCCTCGGAAGTAGAAAACGCGAGAGACGCAATAGAGAATACCGAAAGAAGCAGAGATACAAGGGTGCTTAAGTCCTCCTAGAATCATCAACATGTAGAAGGTAGGCATGTATTCCAGAGAGTTCTGGTGACCTCTCTGCACACCACCACCACCAACAACAAAAACAACAACAACAATTAGCTTTTCATCAATGTCTAAAACCCTACCGACACTATGAAAACGATGAATTCTAAAAAGATAACTATAAATTTCGGAAATTGAAGAGCTATATGTATATACCTGAACACAGTTGAAGAGATTAGCATCCTTGTTCTCTGATTCCAAAGCATACAGTTTCGGATACTGAACGTTGTACCTGTTCCGATCAAGAACAAAAATCAGGAAACTCGACTACACTCCATTACAGTGTGAATTTGAACTGTGCAACCAAAAATCAAAATCAAGATCGAGAAATTGGGAAGATGGGTTTTAAGTTTTTTACTTTTTGCGAGCGGCACCGACTCCAGCCGACATGTAGATATTGATGAAGGTGTAGAGGACGAGGACGAAGACGACATATCCGTATTCTTTAGGGAGGAAATCGATCGCGGCCATCGTTGGTAGTGATTTCAGAGCTTAGAAGAAGAAATGGAGATTTGTTGACTTGTGAATGAAGGAGTGAATCTTAGTGTCTCGGGTTTCTGGTTTATTTATTGTTGGATCAGATGATTCTGGAAGTTTCGAGTGAGGCTCAGTTATTCGTTTTAAAAGGCTGTTGGATGAGACCAAGCCCAACCATAAAAGAAAGCTTAAAGGAAAACTTGTTTTCCACTGTGTTTATTAGCGTGTAAACAGCCGTTTGGTTTAGTATTTGAATTTGTTATATCGTTGTTGTCTTTTTATTTTCGCTTTTGGCCCCTATAAATATAATATTAATAAAATATTAATATCAAATCAATATTTTTCTTTTCCTTTTGTCAAATCAATTCTAGGTTAATATAAAAAATTATAGATAAAATTTACTTTTATCCTATACAAATAATCTGATATAGAAATCGGATGATTTTAATGATGCGTAGTTCTAAATTGTTTTAGATTGATGATAAGTTGCATAATTTTTTTTTAAGATCACATGGGAATAAATTTAATTTCTGTAAGAAGAGTTGGAATGCAGATATATCAAGGAAGTGTTCCTTTCTTTTATGGAGAGTGATGTTGAATTGGATCCCTGCTCATTCAAACTTGTAGAGAAAGAAGCTCCAGCTAACATCCAAATATTAGTTCTGCGAAACAGAAGAAAACACAAACCATGTGATGATTCAGTGTAAAGAGGCGTGGCCGTGTGGAGTCATTTCAGTGTAATTTTGGGAATTAATATTTTCAGGAATATGACTACTCACCATATAGTTAGAACCTGGTATTCGTCTTCTACGAAAAAGTGGAGCATTAGATCGATTTTGCCAGCAATAATTGTTTGGGTTATCTGAAGAGCTAGGAATCTGAAAAAGCATAAGAACACTCACTTGTCAGCAACAAACATGATCAGTCATATAGCCCATATGCTTACTGATTTAAACTGCGCAAATTTAATAAAGAAAATGTACTACGGACCTGATTCGAAAGTTGCTAATCAGCTAGGTTACAGTGTGTGTTCAACCAAGCAGAGGATCTCAATCTCTCTAATGTGGATAACTCCAAAATTGAACCAGTACAAACTTAACTCTGATGGGTCTTCTTTTCTATCAGACGAATCAAGCGGAGGAGGCGTGATTAGGAGCCACGATGGTAGTATTATTAAGGGTTATGGACGATTATATGGAAAGAACTCTGCTACTATCGCTAAAGCCAGGGATCTCTTGGATGGTCTGATGATCTGCAAAGCCGTAAACATCACAAATGTAGATGTTGAAGTCGATTCAAGTATTCTGATAAACTTAATAAACAGAGGACAATCGATTTGATACCTTGATTCATTGATTAGGTTTTGCAGAAAGCTGATATCTCCTAACATGTCGATCAAGCACATTTTCCGAGAGCAAAACAAGTTGGCTGATTGGGTGGCAAAGCATACTTTGAGTCAAAGGAATGAGATGGATTTCGATAACAACTCTGCCCCAAATGAGGTTAAAGTTATTGCTTTACTTGAGAAGAATGTCACTCGCTACTTGAGAAATAGAGAGAGGGATTAGAAGATTGTCGATTTGACATTTTTGGTGTTGTTGAAGCTCTGAAGAGTCCGCTTCTGATCTCAAGGTTAAAGACGAGCGTGTAATTGCTTTAAATACTGACTTATATTGATACTCATGTACTTTCAAATATTTGTAATAAAGTCCAAAATTAGAAAAAAAAAGATTGGGTGGTAAGCGTGAATACTACGAACGAGTCCGTAATATTTTATTTATTATAATATTTATCTAAAATTTTGTAATTATTAGTAAATTTTAATTCATCAGTTTTTTGCGCTAAACGATGATGGAAAAAGTCTGAAATATGTGGTATTCGTGCTTATTTTAGAAAGATTCATCAAAATATCTAATGTTCGTGTGTGTTTTTGAAGATTTTGTAATTATGTAATGTGATTATATATTGTGTCCGTATTTATTTATTAAGGGCTAATATGGTTTGTAATTAGTTCGATGATAGTTTGTTTTGCTATTCAAAACTAGGATTTCAATTAATTTGATGTCTTCATGTGTTTTCCTATTTTTTTTATTTTCAGACGAGTAATTGGGTTTGTTTGACTGATTAATAAATCGTCAATTGTGTTAATTATGTTCGGTGATAAAGCAATTCATCATCCAAATAACTACATTAATCCTCCAAACAATAAGCACGAACAAGAAATATAGTCATATTATATAATTATAAAATCTCTAAAAAATAAATGGGAACATTAGATATTTTGTTAATTTCTTCCAAAATAACCACGGACACCACATATTTCAGGACCATTTTCATCATCGTCTAGTGCAGGAAGCGAATCCTTGTTGCAACCTCCCGATGAAAGATCGATATCCTTTTGAACACAAATTCCATCAACCTGGTTAATTAAAATTACTAAATATTATAAAATTTTAAAAAAATATAATATTAAGTAAAATACTAAATATTGACTTACGCTTTAAGAATCCATCGAGCTTAATATTTAGGTTTCGTATCCGAATTTGAAACAATATAAAACTATACGTCAATAATTGGAACCCACGACAAAAGTACGTGTCGTCTAACTCATTTACCATCGTTATAGGTTTTTTCACGAAGATGACACTATTAAACAACAAAAACAAAAGTTATATCAAATTATTTGTATAAAATAAAAGTAAATAATTTATTTTTATTAAAAAACAACTATATTATTTTAGAAGCATAATGAACTATATCTCATACCTAATAGTTAAATGCATATTTATACCTTGCATATTTTCGTGGAAGATTGAGGAGAAAATACCAAAAATACATTGCATCATACATGACCAATGTTGAAATTCTTACAAAATAAAAATATGTTAATCAAAAGTTTAGTTTCATTTAAATTTTAAAGCACGGTAAATCTAAGACATTATACCTTTCACCGTATCAAAAATCAAATTTATAAAATTAAATAAACAATCAATCATACGTAGTCTTAAATAGATCAAATTGTAATTGGGTTGTTTTGCTATTCGAAATTAGGATTTCGATAGATTTGATTTCTTCAAGGGTTTTTCTATTTTTTATTTTCCTATGAGTAGTTGGGTTTGTTTGACTGATTGATGAATTGTCATTTGTGTTAATTATGTTTGATCAGTTTCCATTTTTTCAAGTTTTAAACTGATGCATTTGTTTGAGCTCATCAGTGGCTTTAGATAATCCAGCTCCCTTCTTTGATAAAAATAATGCACCGTAATCAAGTAGTAAACTTGAAATACAATTATTGTTGTGGTAGTGATCTTGACGATAATAGTAGTTAGTGTTTGTATATATAGTACTTGTTTTCCTAAATTATCCTCCTGGGTTTGTCCCAAATCTTAATATTTAGGTTTCGCATCCCAAATCTGAAATAATTCAAAACGGCACGTCAATGAGAAACGTCCTGAATCGTGACCTCCCACAAAAGAACGTCCAACTCATTTATCATCATAATAGGGTTTTCACAAGGATCACACTATTAAACAACAACAACAAAAATATATCAAATTATTTGTATAAAACAAACCGAAAAATATTTTTTATTAAAAAATAAATATATTATCTTAGAAGCAAAATGAACTGTTTCTCATAATGCCTAATGGTTAAATTCATATTCATACCTTACATATTTTCTTCTTCTCAAAATTGGGGATACCGAAAAATACATTACATCGTACATACCCGAAATGGTTGAATTTTATACTAAATCAAAATATTTTAATCGAAAATTTAATGTAATTTAAATTTTAAATCTAAAATTTTAATATATGATATATCTAAAACATTATACCCTTCAATGTATCAACAATCAAATTTATAAAATTAAATAAACAATCATATGGAGTATTAAATAAATCAAAATTGTAAATTACATCTCCAAATATATTGTTTGCAGTATAAATAGATTCATTTTTTAGAGTGAGAAAATTAAGTTTTGCTTAAAGAGAGAAGTTTTCTTTAACGGTTAGTTTTTGAAAGGGAAAAAACCGTTTTGGATATTCAAGGTGGTCTCAAGCCGTATGGCCTGAAATAGTTGGAGACTCTAATGGTGGAAGGATGTTTAACTATATCTTCATGTTCTCCAACTCTTTTGTTTGTGTCAAGCAATGTTTCAATTTTAGTGAGACTGTTATTCTTTCTATGTTTGGAGTTTCGTCATTGGTTTCTTTTCGGTGGACGCTGGTTTTATACCGCCGTTTGGTGCCATGGAGTTCCGTCTCTCGTTCTTTGTCGGGGAAATAAAGCTCTTCTCATTCTTTCCTCTTGGTTTTATTTAGGTTGTGCACTCTCCTGGCTTTGTCCCACGGCAGTCGAGGGTATGCTTGTCTTGATGTAGTTCTCTCTCCGGTCGAGATGCCGACCAGACTTCCCTCCGTCTTGTCTTCTGATGTGGCTGTCCTGTCCAGTTTTTTGGAGGTTCACTCAGAACCTTCTTACACCGTGAGCGGAAGTAGCCATCCTTCCAGATCCGGTCTTCGTTCTTCACCATGTGGTTTCGGTCCAGCCAATACCACACCGGTAAGGAATTTTCAGGAAATATACCAACCACGGTTTCTTTCCTAGATGGCTGGTATTGAGTGTCCTTTTCAAGTGGGTTTCATTTCTTCTTTATTTTGGAGTTTAATTATTATTAAAAGTAAGGTGTTAATTTATGTTGTTAGTCTTTCCTCCTATTTTAATTATCAAATGGACCCCTTCAATTTAAGTAGAGTTTTTATTTTGAGCTTCAATTATTATTCTATTTCATTAAGTATAATCTTAAGTTCTAACAAAAATAAAAGGTTAGTTAGGAAGGTTGTCTTATTTATTCTCGATTTTCAAAGGATGAGTTTTCGCTTTCGATAATTATCATCGTCGTTTCTTATTGGAACTCTCACTCTCATCGTAAGTTTTTAATGTTTATTACATCCTGGAATGTTCGTGGGTTGAACGACCCTGTTCGGCAAAAAGATGTCACTGATTTTATCTTTAGAAACTGTATCACAATTATGATCCTAGTGGAGACTAAGGTTCGTATATCTAATGTTAACTCTATAATTATAAATATTGCTCATTTTCGGAATTATGTCATTAATCACTCTTCTCATAGGTTGGGTAGGATTTGGGTTATATGAAACCCTAATGTTTTTTCCATCTTTACACTCCCTTCTTCCTCTCAATTCATTCATTGTAAAGCTTGTAGCTTTAATTGCCTTGCCCCTTTCTTCATCGTGATTATCTATGCTTTTAATGATGGTCTCGAGCGTCGTCCTCTGTGGGCGAACCTAGAGGCTATTGCGACTTCTACCTGCAATTATCCCTGGGTGGCTCTTGGGGATTTTAACACTATTCGTTACCCTGATGAACGTACTAGCTTATTCTCTCAGGGTGAGATTGGCGAATTCAATCTCTGTTGCTATCGATGTGAATTGAGTGACCTTCGGTCGTTTGGTTCTCATTTCACTTGGATCAATAAAAACCCTTTAAACCCTATTGCTTCAAGAATTGGTCGGGTTCTTGTTAATAGTGTTTGGGATGATTATTTCCTCATGTTCATTGCCCATTTTGGACATGCCCGCTCCTTCGATCACTCTACTGTTAAGCTTATTTTGGGTTCCCATAGGCCACGTACTAAAAAACCTTTCAAATTTTTTAATATGTGGTAGACCCATCCTTGTTACAATGAGTTGGTGTCTTCTTCTTGGAACCTTCCGATCTCAGCTCATGGTATGAGATTGGTCTCCCAAAAACTCACCCGACTTTAATTTTCCCTTCATGACCTTAATCGTAAGGAATATAGCGACGTAAGCTCTAGGGTGTCAATTGCCCAAAACCATCTTTTCTCGATCCAAACTCTTTTGGCTAATGACCGTTTGAATCCATCTCTAGTCTTTTATGAGATTATTGTTTATTTAGTCTATATCTCTCTAAGTCGTGCTAAAGAATCTTTCTATAAACAGAAGTCTAGAGAGACTTGGCTCAAGCTTAGGGATCGTAACACTAAATTCTTTCACAATAGTATAAAAAACCGAATTTTAAGAAATAAAATTATCCCGATCTCTAATAGTAACAAAGACCTTTCCACTTCCCCAAATGAGGTGGCGAGTGTTTTGGTTAACTATTTTTCTAACCTAATTGGCTCTAGGTCTCTCCCGGGATACCCTGGGCTAGCCCGTATGTCCGCACTTATCTCTTCTAAAGTAAATTATCAGGATCGGTCTTCAATGATTCATCCTGTTACTTGTGCTGAAATTAAAAATGCTCTCTTTAGTATTGATAGTGATAAATCTGCGGGGCTTGATGGCTTTAATGCGAGTTTTTTTAAACATTCCTAGAACCTCATAGGCAAAGACATCTGCGATATGATCTTAATGTTCTTTAGTACATGTCGTCTTGAGCCTTCTTGGAATACCACTATCAATTCTTTGATCTCTAAGAAGGATTGACCTTCAATCGCCAAGGAATTCAGGCCAATTTCTTGTTGTAATGTAATCTACAAGATTATTTCCAAGATCTTGGCCGACAGGATTAATGGCTTTTTCCCCTGTCTGATTGATAAATCTTAATCGGCTTTTGTGGCTGGCCGTAATATTAAGAACAGCATATTTCTTTCCCAAGAACTCCTTAAGGCTTACCAGACTAATGGGAAGGGCCGAGGGTCGCTCTTAAGATCGATCTGATGAAAGATTTTGACAAAATTCGTTGGCATCTTATCTTTGACATCTTGGTGGCTATGAATTTCCTGAAATAAATGATCGACTGGATTATTCAATGCACAACCACCCCTTCATATATTATTAACATTAATGGTGATCATGATGGGTATTTTCAAGGCATAACGGGTCTCCGAGAAGGTGACCATTTATCCCTCTTTTTATTTGTCTTGGTCATGCAAGTTCTCTCCAGTATTCTTAAGGAGAAAAGTAGTGATGCTAACTTCAACTTCCACTAAAAGTGTCACAAGCTTAAGATTGTCAACCTTTGCTTCGCATATGACCTTATGATTTTCTGTCGTGGTGACATTAATTCTCTTAATCTCATTAATGAGGGTCTTAATGATTTCTTTGATCTCTCAGGCCTCAAATTTAGCCCTCAGAAAATCCATTTATTCCTCTCTGGGGTTAACCCCTCTCTTAGATCGGACTTGATAAATATCCTAGGCTTCAATGTCGGTTCCCTCCCGGTTAAATATCTCGGAGTCCCTCTTCTCTCTGGTAGACTTTCCCATAACAACTGCCGACCCCTTCTCGATAAAATTACTACCCGTATTGCTTCATGGACCTCCAAACACCTCTCTTATACGGGTAGGCTTCAACTGATTAAGTCTGTGTTTTTTGCAGGACAGGTTGACTGGTCTTCGATCTTCATATTACCTACTATAGTTCTTAAAGAACTCTCACATTCTCTTCATCGTTTTCTCTGGCCAGGCCATGAGATGAAGGTATCCGGTGCTAAAGTGGCTTGGTCTGCATTGACCTTGGCCTTGTTAGAGGGCGACCTTGGGATTCTAGACCTAAAAGTTTGGAATCAGGCGGCCATCCTCAAACATTTGTGCTCCATCATTAGTAAATAAAATAACTCAATCTGGTGTGACTGGATTTACTCTGAGAAGATTAAAGACAATAACTTATGGTCTTTAAAGGTTGACTCTTCTCCCTCCTAGACTTGGAGGGAAATTTTAAATATTAGGCCTCTCGCTAGTAAATTGTATAAGATGGCGATTGGTAACGGAGAGAATACCTCATTTTGGTTTGACCTGTGGTTGCTCTCAACCTCTTTGGTCAACCACTATGGGCTTAGTATTATTCGGGATTCTCGTATGGGGTGTGACCTCAAGGTTTCCGATATCATCCGAGATGGTCTCTGGAATTGGCCACCTCACTTAAGGTTTGCTAGTGCTAGAAACCATCGTACTTTTCAAGAGATCAACCATCTTATCCTCTCCCTTCCTCCTCCCTGCATCCTGAACAAGGACGTCCACTATTGGATCGCGAAGAGAGGAATCACCAAGTTCACTATTAAAGATACTTACAACATCATCCGTTCTCTTATCCCCTGTGTTGGGTGTGCAAGGTTAATATGGCATAAATTCAATATTCTCTGCCACTCATTCATCTTTTGGCTTGCTATCAAAGGGAAGCTTTCTGTCCGTGATAAGCTTCTGAGTTGGGGTTTAAAGACTTCCCCGAATTGTGTCTTATGCAATTCTGCCTCCGAATCCATTAATCATATCATTTATAACTGTAGCTACACTCAGAGCATATGGGATTATGCAAGCTTCAAACTCGGTTTTACTTTTAGTTACAATAATAATTAGGTCTCGTGGATCCATGAGGCGTCCAACTGGCCTTCATCCAGTTCACGATACCTTTGGCGTGCTTGCTTTGGCTCCGTCGTCTACCATGTCTGGTGTGAGAGGAATGCTAGAATTTTTAGCTCCTTGCATACCCTAGCCTCTGCAATATCTTACCGCGTGCTTTTTTACCTGCGGTTCAGATTTCATGGTACTAAGGTTGTCTGGCCTTCCCAATCCATTTAGTCTCTAACTTAATGTTCTTTTGTTTTTATTAATGCAGACTTCTATCACTACTGGTCTGTTAGCTTTACTGACTTACGACGCTGCTTCTTAGTCTCTTTGGTCATATCAGTCTTTGCTCACTTACGAAGCTTCTAGTACTTGTCTCTTTGAACATATTGGTCGTAGCACATCCCCTTGCTTTATTGTTTTTGTTCGGTCAAGTTTAAGTTGATTTCTTCGGTTCCTCTTTCTTGTCTCTTAAGCCAATCCTGAGGTATGCCCCATGTATTTGTAAGAACTTTTATTATTATTATTTAATGCATTTTTTAACCAAAATAAATAAATAAACAATTATCAATAATTTTATATGAAAAAATATTTTTTTTAATTTGATAAGAAAAGTAAAAAAAATCAACATAAAATAATTATAATAAATTTATTAAAAAAATCTACAAACATAATTCCATACTAATCTAACAACATAAATAACTACGTTAAATAATTCAACAAATAATATTTTAACATTGATATATACATTCCATAAATCAATATATATAAAGAATCAAATAGAATAAAAGTATTAAAAATCAACAACGTTAAATAAATAGAATTACTTTCTAATTTAAAATTATATATTGATAATGCATACATTCATCCTTTCTAATTTAATATTTTCAAATATTTAAAAAACAAGATTTAACAAAACAATTTTTGCTTCAGCTAAATTAAATAAATAAAAAACACTTTATAACTTAATATTATATAATTGCGATGTACGCGTTTATCCTCTTTAATTTAATATATAACCTCAAATTGTATAAATGTGATGTATGCATGTACGCACTCTCCTCTTTAATTTAATATATAACCTTAAACGAATTTAAAAGTGTATAATTGTGATGTATGCATGTATGTCATCTTCAGTTCAATATTTTCACATATTAAAAAAATAAAACAAGATTGAAGAGAAGAGCTAATCCTAAATCAGTGGGCTAAGCCTAAAATAAATAAATACAATGCAAGCCATGGGTACGACCCACGTGCGATAATGTGCAGGTGTCTTTAAGTCTTCCCGACTTCCCCTATGACCATTCGGACAAAATCAACAACCGATTTAAATAGGGTAAAACCTCAATATAACATATACTTACGGTATTCGGTTTCAAAAGTAAAAATGGAAACCGAATTTTATTTTTAAAATCGTTTGTATATATTTACGCCTTTTTGTAAAATTTGTTCGGTTGCTAGAAGATCCTCCAATTTTTCTGGTTTGGATGAGCCTCATTTGTTTTGATGTGTAGTTCCATTTTTGGAATAGTTTTGTAAATTTTAAATCTCAATTTTTTATAATTTTATTAGGCAAGGTTTTTTAATTCTTGTCTTGTTTGTGGAAATATCGTAATTGTGACTTTGTTTTGATAAATTTTTTAGCATATTCCTTCTAACTTTCATAAACCATATGTTTGCAAAACATTATCTAATCCTCGTCTACCTGTATTACAGTAGTTTGTGAAGGTCCTAACAAGAATTTTGTAGTTTTTTATGCAACTTTTTGGGTGGCCGTTGAACCATTGCATTGCATTCCTCTGAGGCTAAGGGCAAAGGCTCGGCACTTCGTCCTGACATCAGTTTCACATTTCAGTATTTCACTGCTAAACAGTTAGGTGTAGTCTTTTGGATATCCTCTGTCATCATAGTTACTCACTTCATGATTGTCATAATACGATAGCATTATCTAATATAATATTTATACGGCAAGTCGAGACTGTTCGTCCAGATGGAGTTACTCATTTTCATAGTAATCACAGAAATATTCCACGAATGAGTACTTTAGTTGAGTCTTTGGTCATTTGAGATTTTTGTTATAGGGTGATTACTTTGCTCAATTATGAGTGGTTTATAACCTTTAGATATTTAAAAGTGCCTAAGAGATATTATAGGGTTTTTCTGTATATTTCGTGAATTTTTTTTTAAGTGTGTTTGCTTTTATTATGGGAGTAACGTCATCTTCATTTTCGTCATCCATAACATCCAGTGGTTGGATCATATGTTTGATTTTTGAGATATGCAATAACAATTGTTTATGTAATACGAATTTCTTAATTTATTCTTCTTTTACATGCTGATCCATAAGCTCGATCCCAGTTGGAAGTATTGCAAGGTCCTCTTTGGTCGTTGGTGCTTCGACCATTTGTGCTTTTAATTGTTCATTCATACATTCCATCTCATTCTCCTTTTGTTCGAATTTCGGGACTGTTCTAATCTTAATGAGGAAACAATTTTTTGTTTCTTACACACGACACCAATTGATGTCGATAAATCTGGATCTATAGACCTAACAGAAATGTTAGTTAGATTAAACTGAGTTGGATTAAGGATAAAAGTGGAGGTCAATGATCGTATGTAGGAACACATGCTTTGATCTGTAATTCATATCTGGACTATCGGTTTTAGTGACAAATAGTCCATAAACTTTCAAAAGTTCGTTGGTAGTCCTTGAACTATCGAGTTTGGACAAAGTTAGTCATCTGGATCTATTGATTAATATAAAGCTGTCATGTGGCACAATACTCAACAGAAACTTGTATCACCAATGGTCCCTCAACTTTCACCTTGACTACATTTGTAGTTCGACTTAAATACGAGGTACTATTGGTGATACAAGTTTCCGTTAAGTATGATGTCACGTGGCAGTTTAATGTTAATCAACATATAATGTGGACGAACTTTATCCAAACTGGATAGTCGAGGGACTGTCAACAGACTTTTGAAAGTCTAAGGACTATCTGTCACTAAAATCGATAGTCTAGGGATGAACTACCGTTCAAAGCCTAAGAACACAAGTAATAGTGAAAGATACATTAATTTTATTGATTGACGTTGGATCTTTATTTATAGGTATTATGTTACACTAAACATCTCATTGACATTTAAAGATAAGAAGATATTTCTCTAACTACTTAAATATGCAGTTGCGTGTATTTTTTACTAATTGTCTGTAAGTATTTACGCTTTGTATAATCGAACTAAACTAATTACACCATTTATCAGTTTTCATGTAAAATAATTTACAAGTATAAAAACATTTTATGATAGTAACTGAAAGAGTTACGATCATAGGTACCCGAATACAAACTTCCAAAATGTTAGGTGTTTTAAGTTTGTCTTTGAAATCTTCCAAGGAGTGCATTTCGAAATATAGGTGGATCATGTGATAGTAACTGAAAGAGTCATGATCGTAGAAAGGTCCAGTCAATTAGCTTGGAAAGCTCAACCACAACATATAAATGAAGAGAAACATATATAATTTATCATGGAGAAGCATCATAATCAATTATAGGAGGAAATTTAGGCATTGAAATATATAAAAGAAGCAATGCCAATTGAAACAAGAAAGGTCTGCTTGGAAATTTAAAAGTTTAAGGAAAATGAGAGTTCTAGAGGATAGGTTGATGAGTATTTTTTTTATGAAACTAGGAAAAATGCCGAAGAGGTCGATCAAACACAAACCAGCATTCTTAAAAAAGAACAAATGTACATGTATCATTTTAATTCTTCAGAGTCTAGTGAGTAATTTATGTTCGATTCCGAGGGATTTTCTTTTTCTCCAAATATGGATCACTATCATAAAAAGAAAATAAATTATGGTGGTAAGCATTATTCGAAGAGAAACACCAATGGACACGAAAACCTAGAGCGAGAACAAATGTAAAAAACTAAAAGCCTCATCAGATAAAATGATCCTCTAATTGACAAGGATAAAGTGGTAGCTAAATGAATGAACAAACATCAACAAACTATGATATCAATCTAGGAAACTCTAGCTTTGATATAGGAGAGTTCGGGGAACTAGAGTTTTGATTACCAAGAAATTAGTCAGTTTACGGTTAAGTCCAAGCAGGGTTTTTATGCAATAGCTATTGATGACCACCAATATAGTCAGAGACATAATTGGAGGCAATGTTCTTAGAAATTCTTTTTTAAAAATTACCAAAGTAGTTTGATATATCTACGATGGAAAAATTCAATGAGGATAGAGATCTGGATAACTATTTAGAGCATTTTACAAACTTTATGATAGATTATGACGATGATGATAAGTTATTGTTTATAGCTTTCTCTCAAACTTTAAAAGATAGTGCTCTGAAATGGTACACTCGACTTTCACATGGTTCTATGAAAAAATTGATATATTTTGGATGGTATTTAGATGACAGTTTGTGGAAAGTAAGGAGATGCGTGGGAACCAGTATATAGTATCATTCACGTGATCATTAATTCTAAGTTTGGAAATTAAATTAATGTTAGAAACAAATAGTAAAGGTCTAATATTTTCAAAAATTCCAAGATTTATTATCCCAAACAGAGTCAACAGTAGACCCTATGAACCAATTATTATCAGAATCATTATTAAACTTGATTAGAGATGACTTTCCAAACCAGTTATTAAACTTGATTAGAGATGACTTTCCAAACCAGTTATGAAGAATAACCAAGATGATTGTTATGAGCAAGTGGTTATTGCTTTCTGCAGACAAAGGATTCTCCACAGATATTTAGCTCATTAGGTAACCGGAAAAAAAAAACCTTAACACTCGGGCATCTATTAGCTCATGTTAAGGAGAAAATTAAAGTGGAAAAGTCAAAGGTATTAAAAACAATCCATTTGCAAAGACAGGTTCCACAATATTCTTCTTTAAGTTATCAACAACAACTAGTCTAAAACTTTCAGCCTCATACAACTAATTCTTTCCATCTGAATGACATAAATCAGACCTTGCCTTGACCTAAGGTAAATCAACGCCCACAAGGTCAACACTATAGACCCAAAATGAATCAATGGCTCTGACCCGATAACTATGCAGAACTAATAGAGAACGTCGTTATTATTTTCAACAAGATGTAGAATTTTGTTCAGTTTAGAAAACAACTTCTAATTCAGAGTCCAAATGAAGTACGAAATAACCATTTTTACAAGTATCATAATGATATATACCATGACACAAGAGATTGCTTAGCTTTGAAGCATAAGATCTATTGAGAATGGAAAGGTGACCTTTTTTATCAAAGCATATTTTTTTAAAGGGGGGGTGAGCAACAACTGCCAATTGGAAATTAGACCATTGTCCGAAGAGATGCAGTCAATAATTTAACCTAAGCAGTAAAATGTAATGGTCATAACGGATCTTAAAATGAGTTTGATGAAGATTATGTGTATCCGAAACCTGATCATAACCGAATGAGTGTTATGGTAATTGATGACCCAACAAGGAAAGAAAGCTTAAGAGTTTGTGTGAATTCTTTTAATCACTGAATATTTTCAGTGGAGATACGGTATCATGGACTTTTGGTTATTCATGAAATAAATATGTTAGAAATTTGGAAACTTAATTAGAAGAGAACATATCCACCCACCTTTACCAAGATCTGATGTCGTTCTTCGTGTTTGGTGATGACAAAACGAGTAGTTCGGTAAATATCATCTTCATGTCCATTTATAAGAAAATTGAGAACCTTCATATCATACTATGGTCAAATAGAACAATAATGGGATTCACTAAGATCATTTATGATGTAATCAGAGACTTTAAGAAGACGCGTTGTTAGGACGGAGTCCATTAAAGAGAACTGTGAGAGCACTTTTTATAATAGTGGATGACATGACCTCGTATAATGCTATTTTTGGAAGATTGTGGTTTTCAATAATGCATGATGTTGCCTCAACTATCCATCAATTTTTAAAATATGCAATCATGGGCCGTGCTCGAGTTATCCTTATCAGCCATAAATTGACCAAATAATGCTACTTTACCACTACGGCTCCCTAGACCTCCGAAGTGCTGAAACAAAAAAAAATAACAATTATCAGAGTCCATTTCAAATTAAAATGCTATAAATTATTTGAGAGAGACTCTCATTTTGGTAACATCTGATGAGAACATAAAAGTTTATACTTTTCCAAATGTAAAAGTTTGAAGATTAAAGCTTGATTACCACTAGTTATAAAGGAACAACTACTATCCTTCTTGTCAAAGAATTTGCACATGGTATACCAAGGATGTAACAGACATCCATGCGAGTGTTATTTTCCACAAACTTCCCATATGACCCATTGTACGACCCATTATTCGGAAACAAAAAGCTTTTTCTATCAAAAAGTCTGAAGTAATTATGGCAGATCCTAACAAAACTGAGGCATATCCGAGAGTCTCAATACCCATTGTGGATAACAAACCCATTACCCGTAAATAATAAAAATGAGAAATGGCATATGCATATTAACTTCACATATTTAAATAGTACTTGTCTGAAGAATCATTTCCCTGTTCCTGGAATTGATCAGTTGATAGACTAGATCTCGGGTAATAAACTCGTATTATTTATGGAAGATTTTGTGGGGTATAACCATATACGGAAGGATATGAATAACCAAGATAACACCACATTCATAAAGAGTATGAGGATATACTACTACAAAGTGATACCATTTGGATTGAAGAATATTGATGCTACTTATCAGTGCTTGGTAAGCAAAGCTTTCGCCAGCCAGATCGGAAGGAATTTTGAAGTTTATATTGATGATATGTTTGTAAAAAACACGGGAGATGAGAATTATTTTTCTGATATAGAGGAACTGTTTTGTAAACTAAAGGTCATTAACTTAAGATTGAAACCAAAAAAAATATACGTTTGGCATTTGGTACATAAAATTCTTGGGTTATATAATGAATAAAAGGGAATTGAAGCTGTCCAATTGCATTTCAACGCTTTAACTACCATGGATCCCCAAAGGTCCATAAAAAGGTACGAATCTTAATTAGAAGGTTAACGAATTTAAATAGATTTATATCAAGGTCTTTGAATAAATGTGCATCATTTTCCCAAGGTCTATGAAAGTCAAATAGGTTCAATTGAAATTTAAAGTGTGACGAAGCATTCACAAAAATAAAAGAACATTTATCATCTCCATAAATGTTTTACCAAACTTGTTGTGAGAGAGAAACTATTTGTCTATATAATTGTTTTGGATTATGTAGTAAGTGCGGTTTTAGTCAAAGAAGTTATAAGTTATCATAGCCTAGTTTATTATAAATAAAAGCTTACTAGATGTTAAAAATGAGGCTATGTTTCCAAGTCTACTTTATTATGGTCCAAACCTCATTTCCACTTAAGAATGTGTTGTAAAAACTAGATGTATTGGGTCGGATGACCAAACGACTGGTGGTTTATGAGACTATAATATTGAATTTAAAACTTGAACAATAATTAAGGCACAAACTATGCCATAATTTCTAGTTGAGTTCTATCTTATGAACATGTACCTGAGCCAAATATTGATAAGTTACAGAACAAGTTGGTAATTCTAACCGATGGGGGCTCAAGTATTTTGTGTTACGAAGTAGTGGTTCAGTTGGTATCTCGTGTCAGATATTCAATGAATGAAGCAATAAGTTTTGGTTTCAAAGAATCAAAAAATGAGGTAAAGTATGAAGTAGCCTGCGTAGGGCTACGTCTAGCACAAATATGTGGTGCAAAGAAAGTTTGTTTCATAAATGATTTGTATTTTCTTATTAACCATGCATCGGTCCAAGACAAAGCATAAAAAATACCACTTGGTAAAATACCTTAGAGTATTGAAAGAATTAGCAACCCTCTTCAAGCACGTTAAGTAAAAATATGTTTATTAGACGGAAAAATAAATGACTAATTCTTCAGCTACTATCACATATTCTAAAGGGTATCTATGATTACTGCAATAAGAGCATCATTCGATAGCATTAAATTATGAGAACAAATTAAGCATCAAAGAAACATTCCAAATTTTGACAAGCTTGGAGAAATATTAGAGATATAATATTAAAAAAGTTATAAATAGATGGACTTTGCCAGTTGATAAAGTCTTGGCTAAAATGATGAGGTTCAAGGCACATGGTTTCACGGTCCTCGAGGATATACTTTATAAAAAGTATTGAATTCAACCAATATTATGGTGCCTAATCACAAATTATGTTATTTATTTGCAGGACAGAGAGGGATATGTCACTTGTGGCTATAAAAGATTGACAAAAATGGTTTTGTTGGCCCCATATTATTGGCCTTCCATCATGGCAGATTCCAAAGACATAGTTCGATGATGCGACCCATGCCAACGATTTGTAAATGTAATACATGTATCAAGTGTACCGCTTGAGTTAATATCTTATGCACTACCTTTCGACACATGGGGGTTAAACTTCGTTGGAAATTTGTTTATGGTCTCCAGAAGACGTCAAACTATCATCATGGTTGTTGATTATTTTTCTAAATTGCTGGAAGCAGAGCTTCTGTCCAAAAATATGAAAAAAGTTATTATTAAATTCATCTAATCTAACACATGTTATTGGTTCTAAATTTCAAGAATAACTACCACATATAACAACCCTCAACTTGAAAACAATGACATGAAGTATTTTGATCCTTCAGGTATATTTATCATTTATATATATATATATATATATTCATCCTAAATCTAACAGGAAAGTAAAGGTGATAAACAAAACGATCATAGATGGCTTGAGAAAAAATTTGGAGGGGGTTGCCGGCAAATGACCAAATTATTTACATGAATTATTATGGGCTCACCAAACCACACCTAGACAACAACTCAAGAATCATTTTTTTCAATGGTTTATGGGATGAATATGGCAACCCGACCGATTCTACCTTTCCATCTTTCGAGATCACAAATTATCTTAAAACGGGTAACGACGAGGGTCGAATTGCTGAGCTAGATCTAATTGAAAAAAAAAACACATCTAAGATCCTTTTATTATCAAACTCTGATGAGAAGTAGATATGAATCCCGAGTCTAAATGATATACTTTCCGAATGGGGGACAAAGTTCTAAAAAACGTTAAACGATTGGGGAAGTTATGACCAAATTACGAAGAACCTTATTTGGTTATTGAAAGGTTCAAGCCTTTAAATTATCGGCTAACATATCATGAAAATAACCTTCTTTGGCATCCGTGTTATATCAAACACTTAAGGTTGTTTATGGGATAGTTGAAAAAATGTATACATTTTTTAATTTTATGATGTAATATATAGAGACAAACTCTTTGGTGCATGGAGTTTTTAACGAGGTGTCTGAATAAGTTATTTTTATATATAATTTTTCCCTATATATTCCCGTCTTATTGTTTATAAATTCAAATATTTTCGACTAAAAAAATCAAAAATATTAAAAGGTTCCAACATTAGCTGGTCAAGTGTAAGTGATCCAACATTAGATACTCACAATTAAAAGGTTCCAATATTAGTTGGTCAAGTGTAAATGATCCAACATTAGTTGATCACAATTAAAAGGTTCTAAGGTTAGTTGGTCAAGTGTAAATGATCCAGCATTAGTTGGTCACAGTTAAAAGGTTTCAACATTAGTTGGTCAAGTTTAAAATATTCAACATTAGTTGGTCACAACTAAAAGTTTCCAACTTTAGTTGGTCAGGTTCAAAGTATGTTTCATTGATTAGTTGCGAATCGATGCTCAGGTTCAAAGTTTATTTTGGTAACCGATTAGGGATTGATCACCCTCAACTAGGAAAATTCCAACTATACTATTGACAAATAATAAATTTGTGTACATGTGAGAAGAAAAAAAAGAAAAAAAAACAATTTATCTTGATAGAATATGAATTCGATTACAAAATGCTATGGTCAAACCAGGGATTTAAAAAGAGATGATAATATGCATGAAAGAATTATCAAACAACTGCCTTCAGATTTGTTTCCATAAGATTGACCATAATTTGTGTTACATATATCTTTCGGATTATCCGGCTGCTAATCTTCCTCATAACTTATACACTCAGAGTCCTTATTTTTATTCACATCCTCATAAGGACTATCCTCACCTTTTATATCTATGGCGGTTTCTATCTGATATGTGAATGAAATATTAGCAGGCATTTTTCTCTTCAGGTACCACGTTCGAAAACGATCCAAGATTAAACTCTGATAATATTCTGTAAAAACTAATAACCAATTCATATTTAACCTTAGGGTCCCGCTTATCTCGGTAGCTTAGGCATTTCTCAATATACGCATTGATCAAATATTTGCGATCATTTGCAGCTTGAATCTTGAATGCGGATAGATTATCTTTGACTTTCTTACTAGATGTTTTATGCTTACGACATCTCTAACATGAGGTCTATTTAAATGTTATGTCATTTTCCTCATCCTTGTATTTCCGAGATTCCTCTTTCGATGAGGCCTTTAGCTAATCAATATTAGATTCATTAGCGGGTTATGTTTCTAAGATTTTCTCCAACATGTGCAAATAGAAATTTTAGATTGCTAGCATTAGTGAGTTCAATTATCAGAAGTCGCTTTTGTAAACAATAATAGGAGTGTTTTAGTGAGAGAAATATTTTAGAGAGAGAAAATGAGACAACACAAGTGAGTAAAATCAGAAGTTCAACCTCTTTATTACCTCAGCCTTGGCCTTTATATAGACGTGTATGGACTTAGTTTATAATTGTAAATAGTTACATAAAATGATAAATTACTCTTAGTCCTTAATAAAAATACATAATCATCATCGCTCCTTTAACCTTCTATTATTTATATTCTAAGTCCCTGAACTTTTATTTTCTTATCAGTAGCCCCCATAGTTCTCATTCAGTAAATGAATGAGAACTAATTGTCTTCGAATCATGCCAAAAGAATTAATAATCAGAATTTTAAAATTTGAAAATTCAAAATCAATAACATCTTTCTCCTCGAATCTCGTCAGAAGCAAATCTGACAATTGAAAATCAATAACATCTTTCTCCTTAAATTTTGTCAAATGCAGAGATACATCGAAGTATGTCTTCAGGCAATCATTATTTGAGTTAATTTCGAGTTCCGTCTATAAAATCTAACCGTTTAAATACGTCATGATTTCCCAGCAACTAGGCTTACATCTAGTATGACAGATGTCGAACTCGTGACGTTGTTACCGTTTCATATTTTGTCCAATCATCACAAAACCTAATTCAATTCTGCACACATCTTCTTCCTCCTATAAATTCGTTAGCAATTTCACTTTTGGGTTTCACAACCCAAAATTCTTGTGAGAGAAACAACAAACCTCCCAACTTTTAGCTACCTTCAACGCTTTCTTTAAACTTTCTAGTTGCTTTCAGTAGAAAAATCATATTTTCCGATCAATCTTCAACCTGTTTTTGAGAAAACATCCAAGATCCATAAGATCTAAAACAAGAATACCCAAAGAACCCAAATCTCCAAAACCTGACGATAATATTGTCTTCAGAGCTTATGAGTACTTCTGCATAAGTGAAAGAGCATACAAATATAGAGTTGCTGGATTGATAAGCAACACTTCTCTTGGAACATCAACAAAGACCATTTATTAAGGTAACTTTGATCCATCTAAAGTTCACGCTTTTTCACCTTCACTTGTTACTGAAGAGAGTCAATCTTTGAAAACTCGGACACCGAAAACTCAATAAACTACTCCTCAAATTTCAACTTCTCTTACCAAGTCATCACCTCGAACAAGTCATAAAGCTAGTCAATCTTCCTCAAAACAATCTGAAGTGACCTATTCCTCTACTTATCCTTCAAGAGCTCCTAGAAAATGAAATTTTATAGCCATAAGAGACGATTATGATGCTACACTAAACCGTTCTACCGACTCTCCTTCCCCGAGAAAAATTATTGATAAAGTTACAGTAACTCAACAAAGTCCCTCGAAGAATCATCCACAACTGAGAGACGAGGCGTCAGATACAAAAGTTGATTCTGATGCGACCCAATCAAACAACGAGGCTGATACTGATGATGAGACCTCAAAAGTATCTGAACATACCCCTCAGAAAAAACCACACAGGCTAAGAAACAAGAAATCTCTAATCATGATATTCGACGAAGAAAAAGCAAAAATTGGTGAGAATTTAAGATCTCTTGACGCGAGCTACATCATTGCTTTAAAGAATGTCAAATAGATCTACTACGAAGAAAATCAGGCATCGGTTTTGAAAAAACAATAGGTATGGGAGACAACATCACCCATCATTTTCCCAAAAGAGGTGAAACACCCTTAGAGCGCAAGAAAAATGAGTTGGTAGTCTACCCAGAAATCATCAAATGGGGGCTTCAGTTCCCACTGGATCCGATGATTGTTGACTACTTCGAACTCCTAGATCTGTGCCCAACTCAAGTGACCCCAAATCTATGGTTCACCTTATGTCTGTAATCATGGCCTCCCGTTTGTCCAAGATTCTGATCACCATTAAATATTTCATATATTTAACAAAACTATCGAATGGACCAAAGCTTCCATTCTACTACCTCGCATTAGATGATGACTTGAAAATCATCGATGATCTTCTGGAAGCGGACAAGTTCTGGAAAAAAAAGTTCATTTTCATTTCTGGAGCATGGGAAAATGGCAAAGAGATATCCGAAGCCAATCCATCAAAACTAAATCTTGTTTAGAAAAACGGTCGTAAGTATTATAATACTACTCCTTTGATACTGAATTTTCTAACTGTTGTTATCCTTATTCATTGTCAATCTATTTGTTCTTATCATAAATTCCAAGGGGCTATGCCATTTCGTTGACCCAAATCCAAATAAATATTTGTCAAGCTTGCCACATGGGCCGAAGCAGAATGGAATAATACTTTCCATAAAACCTTCGAGCCAATCAATTTTCTCAACAATAATTTATTTTCGATCACTTCTGAAGCTTCTCCCCCTGCAAATCTGATGGAACAACCCTACCCTCGACAAGCTGTCAAAAGGTTGATCCACCCTGACTGTAAAGTATTATTACCCGTGCGCAACATATCTGACATTCATCTTCCTCAAAAGAGAAAGCAAATAAAGAGAAAAAGACAGCTAGTACATTTGGTGCTAGCCTTTCAATAGTTCTGAAGCCCAAACGATTAAAAATAAAGACAAAAGAGGATGCCCTGTCAACCATTGAAGAAGAAACAGAAGAATAAAATTCTTCGAAAAAGAAGAAAACTGCTACACCTTTGAAGAAGAAAACATTTGCAACCATCAAAATATGTAGTATCCGATGACGATGAGGTCATAGCTGCTGGAAATCAACAAAATCCTCAGCAAGAAAAGGAAGCAACTGAATAAGATAATACAATCGTTGTTGAAGACAATCAAGATGATGATCACTTCGATCCCGATGTTTTCATCAACTTTAATGATTCACAAGAGCTTACCAGAGAAGAGGATCCTGTCATCCAAGAAATTCAAACTCGTCTACATAATTTTGGAAGAAGATATGCATCGTCTACCTCTGAAGCATCTCCAGAAATCACTGCTCCTTCTACTTCTACTACATCTTTGGACCTCATCCCTTGGTCTAGCCCAACGATTTTCCTCCTATTCTACCAAACCCAGTTTTCCTTGCTGCACTTCAACCATTTTCCGATCTTGATACTGCTGCAAAAACAATTTCTTAACAAATCGATGCTTCTCATGGTCATTTGAAACGACTGGCCAAAAATATGGTTCGTTACAAAGGAATCGTCGATGTTGAGAAACAGTTGAGGGAGAAATTTGAAAATCATATAATCAATCAGTTCCATTGTTTCGATATGGAAAGGTCTGAGCTTTTCCGAGGACTTCTTTTTGTCAAAATCCATTTACGAGAGCAACACCAAATCGACAAAGAAAAATTGATCGCTTCGCATCAAGAGGGGATAAATAAGCTCAAGGATAAACATCTTGAGGACTTGAATGCTGAGAAAAATAACTTCGACAATCTTCAGACTTCTCTTAACACGTGCTAAGCAGAAAAGAAAACTTTGTCCGATGAGATAGCCTAACTGAAATTTGATTTTGAAAAGGAAAAACAACTTTCTATTACTGTTTCTGAATATGAATGTTCGAAGGATATGTTAGTAGCCATTAATAGTGGTAAAGAGGAGAAGACCATCACACTTTTTCAGGAAATTCATGCTACCTATCCTAAGATAGATCTTTCAAGTTTCTCGAATGATATTGCTGCTGATCGCCGCCCCACTGAAGCCTTTGATCCTATCCTTAGCACAATGTCTAAAGAAGAATCATCTGAAGAAGAATCATCTAAATGATTTTGTTATCCTTGTTCTCTTTTAATTTTTTTACATTTGTCATATTAATATCATAACTTTTGTACTTATCGACTTATCCTAAATGACAAAGGTTTTTGTTTATAATTCTTCTGTCGTCAATTTATATAGTCTTTTATTTAAAGTTAAATCATACCAATATTTTAAGTTCTACCCACAAAATGTAATCCCTTCGAATATTAAAATGCGTTAAATGAGCATGGCTCATCGAAAACATTAGTACACTTATCAAACGTAGCACTTCAGAAACCATACAATGTATTTATTGAACGTAGTACTTTAAAAATAACATAGTACATTTGTTGAACGTAACACTTCAAACATTACTCAGTGCGTTTATTGAAAGTAGCACTTCGAATATGGTTGTTTCTTCAAAAAGTGTAATAAACACTTCGGAAGATTCTACTCTTGAACAACCTCAAAGATGATCAGTCTTTGATAAATTATCAAGATAATTTAATTAAACACTTGTAAACAACCATTGGCAAAAAATGCATTTTATTTATAATGTTGAATATGTACATAGAGCCTCATTAAAACCTTTCTAGGCCAACAGGATTGGAAAACGTGCGTTATTCAACCAAAAGAAACAAATTCAAAATACAATATAACTATTCCCAATATAATTTTAGATGCTGTATATTCCACGGGTGTTGAAGAATCCTCCCCTGAATATCGCAAAGGCGATAAGACCCTAACTTTCTCCTTTCAACAACCATATAAGGTTCTTCCCAATTCGGGGCCATTTTTCGAGGCTTTTCTCCTTATTATGCAAGAATAATTTCCTCAACACTTTATTACCTGCTTTAAACTCCCGCCTTTTTACCCTCGAATTGTATCTGTTCCTCATAAGAGTTTGGTAATGGATTACGTTCAAATGAGCTCGAACTCTTTTTCATCAATCAAATCTAAATTTTCTCTTTTAGTTTCGTCATTAGATGTTTCAGAATATTGAGCTATTCTAAAAGATAACATCGTAGATTGTACAGGGCTAACAAAAGAAGTTTCTTTAGTAGCTCCCGTGGGAGTTTTTTTATGAGCCCAAAGTACTTCTTGCAAATAATTTGGCCATTTTCCTGCTACCCCTATCAAATTTTTCTTCAACCCATCTAAAATAGTTTTGTTCGTGACCTCAACTTTTCCATTGGCTTGGGGTTGAAAAGGTGTTGAAAAACATTGCTGAATTCCCTTTGATGCGCATAATGAATCATTTCTTTGTTATTAAACTGAGGGACATTATCCGCAGTAGTTCTCCAAGGTACTCCAAAGCGGTAGCAAATACTATTTACAATGAATATGATTACATATTTTGCTTTTGTTCCAGATAGTGGTTCTGCCCACTTCGTAATTAATCTATTGCTACAATTATCATTTGTCGTCCCCCAGATGCCATTAGCAAAGGTCCCACCAAATCAATCCCCCATCTATCAAATGGTATAGCCTCGGTTATAGACATAAGTGGAACTGCCGGTTTGTGTATGGAATTGGCAAACCTTTGAAAAGTATCAAAACTTCAAACGAAATTTTTGGCATCGTTCATGATTGAAGGCCAATAAAATCCTGCCAGTAAAACTCGAAGATATACCGCTTTAAACCCGCAGTGAGCTGACCCTTCTCCATCATGCAACTCTGATAATACCTCCCGTGACTCTTGCCTGTCTAAACACTATAATAATGGACTGCTTAATGCCTTTTTATACAAGATTACATCCAAAACTATGTATCCAAAGGCGTATCATCTGGCAATGTTCCTTGAATCAAAAAATTTAGAATATCAGTTTGCCAATCGCCTCGGACTACATCTGGAGTGACAAAGAATTCCTCTATATATTCATATTGGTCTTACTGGGTTAAAATCGAGGGACTTTCTTCTAACAAAATCCAATAATACTCCTCCTTATAAGCAATATTTGTTAAAGAATCAGTCACCATGTTACTTCCGCGACTAATATGTTCCACAACAACATGATCAAATGGTAACATTAAGTTGTAAGCTCTTGAACATATAAAATTAAGCGATCCTTTTTTGCCTCAGAATTTCGAGATACTTAATTTGCTACTAACTGAGAATCTGTCTCTAAGCACACTGAAGTTGCCATATATTTTTTCAACCTCAAACCAGCCAGCACAGCTTCGTATTCAGCTTCGTTATTAGAGGCATGAAGACCAAATTTGATAGACTAAAACATTTTTTCTCCAGATGGGCAACCAACTGAACTCCAGCATTGCATCCTGAAATACTAGACCATCCATCTGTTTGAACAACCTACACCAAACTCGCTGACACAACATCATGAGTTTCCTCTACACCCGATTTGCTCGAATGAAATTCAACAAAAAAATATGCCAACGCTTGAGCTTTAATCGTTGTTCGAGGTGTGAACAAGATATCATAATCTCCTAATTCTACTGACCACTTAGTCATCTTCCCCGAAATTACAGGACGTTGCAAAGCATTTTTTTAAAGGGAATGAAGTTTGGACTTCAATAGTATGAGTTTGGAAGTAAGGCCGCATTTTCCTAGCAACAATCACCAACGCTAATGCTAATTTCTCAAGCTTCAAATACCTCTTTTCTGCTATCACTAAAATTTTGCTGATATAATACACTACCTTCGGAATTCTTGAATCTTCACTTATCAATATTGCACTTAGTGTAAAATCCGACGCCGTAATGTATTAAAAAATATTTTCTCTACTTCGAGGTTTTGACAAAATCTTTGGTGATGATAACTAATTCTTTATGCTTGTAAACGATGCTTCACAATTTGATGTCCATTCAAATCTATTTGGACCTCGCAACATTTGAAAGAAAAAAAAAACATTTGTCAGAAAATCTAGAAATAAATCTTTTAAGTGCTGCTAACCTTCCTGTAAAAAATTGCACTTTTTAACAGGTCGAGGTGAATTCATTGTTATTAGAGTTTTCAACTGTTCTGGGTCAGCATCTATTCCTCTTTCACTGATAACATCACCCAAGAACTTCCATGATCGAACTCTGAAGGTGCACTTTTCAGGATTAAATTTTAGTCTGATTGCCCTTAGATTAAAAAATATTTCCTCTAAATCCTCCAAATGTGCATCATCCCTCAAGCTTTTTACCACCATATCATCAATATACACCTCCATGTTTCTTCCGATCTGAGTGGCAAATTCTTTATTCATCAACATTTGATAAGTAGCTCCAGCATTCTTCAATCCAAAAGGCATAACCTTGTAGCAATGCAATCCCATGTCAGTTATGAAGGTTGTACATTCTTGGTCCTTCAGATCCATTTTGATCTGATTGTATCATGCGAAAGAATCCATGAAAGTTAATATATTATTTCCCAAAGTGGAATTAATCAATTGATCTATTCGAAGAACATGAAATGGATCTTTAGGACATGCTTGATTTAAGTCTGTAAATCCACACACATTCTCTATTTTTCATTCTTTTTCTTAACCACCACTGGATTCTCCGTCCATAAGGGATACTGTGACTCCCTTATAAACCCTGGATAAATGATCCACTTCATAAACTATTGATTTTGCTTTCTCTGATGAAAATTCCCTTCGTTTTTGAATTACCGGCTTCACCTTTGGATCAACAGCTAAACTATGGTAAATTACTTCGATTGAAACCCCTGTCAAATCCTCCGTTCTCCAAGAGAAAACGTCCAAGTTAAAAGATAAAAACTCTAGCAGATGTTGACGTATAACTGGGGTTAGTAGGGTTCCTATTCAAAGTACTCTTCCTTCAGAAAAGGTATACTCCTCAATTTCTTCACTTAGTGTCAAAGACCCCCCGGGTTTCCCTTGGATCGTCAACATTTTCATCAAACTCTAAGGTCAACCCCTTTGATTGATATTCATTTATCATATCTCCACTGCTGGATTCTCGAATCCGAAGTGCAGTGGCATACCACTCTCTTGCAACTTTTTGGTTGCTTCGAACGAGCCACACACAATCTCCTACCACATATTTAAAACATTGATGTACTGTCAACACAACTCCATACATTATGAACAGCCAAGACCTTCCAAAAATAGCGTTGTAACTTATGGGATAGTTCACCACCATAAAGAGACCTTGGACGACCTTCTTGAAGGGTCTCTTTCCTAAGCTCACTTCTCCTTCGAATTCCCTAATCACTCGTGTTGTTACACCAGTGAATCTAATAATCGTACGTGACGATTGAGAAATTCGAAGATGATTACGCATCCTGTCATATGTTGTTTTGAAAAGGACGTTCGTAGAACTACCGGTGTCTATGAGAACACGTCGAATTTCAACTCCAGCCACTTTTACCCCAATAACTACATCATCCTCATGCGGCCCCGCTGTACCCCGCAAGTCGTCCTCATCGAACAAGATAAAAGGTATAACCTTTTTGCCATACAAGTGAGTGGATATTTTTCTTTCAGTTTGAGTTGTCAAATTGACAACATGTCTCTTCCTCGAATTGTCAGTATTACCAGCCATTGAATCGCCTCCAAAAATATCCAATGATTCAAAAACTTCACACAAGCTTTGCACATGCTCTCTCTTTACTAACTCGTCAACAGCCATCAAAATTAACCTGTTTGGATCCTTATCCAAGTATTCCGAAGAAGCATCAAATTCATCATCCTTTGAATCTAGAATCATCAAATTTGCAGCTGGCACACTTGGGTTAGTCGGCCGTGAATTCGATGTTGGAGTTTTGGACGCGCTTTCTTGTGACTTCACATAAGTCAAGAGCTTTCCATTTTCAATCAAGATTTGGACTTTTTTTCATTGCAATAAAATCATTGGTATCATGACCAATACCCTTGTGATATCTTCAATATTTATTATTCCACTCCTCCCTTGGCCTATTTATTGGAGTTGGCTTCCTGAGATTCACGAAGCTCTTGTTTTTATCAAAACTTGCAGCTACACTTTCTGTTAACTCTACGTAATACTCTGGTCTAATCCACTGATTCGGTCTCGATCTGTTGTAATTGCAGTATGGGGCATGATTTGAATATACCCCAGTTTGAGGTGGCAAATTATTATTCCTCGAGCGCGACTATTGATTACCATTCGAGGGCTGCCCTTGGTTATTGGCCACCTGACCCGAAATTTTTGGAACATTAACTGGTCATCCTCGGACCCTGGTTGACTCTTCAAATTTAATCTGGTCTTCAACCTGATCCATGAATGCTCCGAAAGTTAAAGCCCTATTTTTTGTTGTTTCATTGGCCAGAACTCCTGACAATAACCCCTGGCGAAAAGATGCCATCGCCACACCTTCTTCTCAATTATCCAAGCTTACCTTAATCAAAACAAATCTCTTTGTGTACTCCTTTAATTTTTCTTTAACTGCTTGCTTGCATTGGATAATCGTGTCTCCATCCGCTCTCATCTCTTTGCTTCCAACAAACTACCTTCGAAAAGCAGTATAGATATCCCTGAAATTTGAAATGGATCCCCTGAGAATCCGATTGTACCACTTTAATGTTCTTCCTTTGAAAGTTTGTGAAAAAGCACGACACACCAGCCTGCCGTCATCTTCGAAGTTCTTCATGTAATTCTTCAAATTGTTTGATGTGATCGTCTGGATCCTGCATCCCATCGAACTTTTCAACCTTAACAATATCAAAACGCTTCAAAAGCGTAATAGATCTAATTTCATTTATCAATGGAGAATTCCTCCACTCGACACCATCCATATATTGATCCTCGATTCCCATGACTACATACGAATTCCGATCAGTCACACCATATTGATTCAATGTGTTCCCCTGACACCCATTAGTTTCCTTCAAACAACGAGGAACGATATCTCTCATAGATTTGTGTTCTTTTTTATGTTTTCGGGGTTGTTCCCTTTCCTGTTTCTTCTTCGAAGAACTTCCATACCTTTTAAATCCTGAAGCAGAACCCTCAACCTCTTCGTCACTAGATGTGACACATTTCTGCTTGTTTTTCTTTCCCTTTCGAGAAGAATATCACTCTTTTAGAGCTTCAAAACGCGCCTTCTTCTGCTCATTCCTAATCTGTTGATTAGTGCAAGATCGATCAAAGTGGTTTCTAATTTCAGTTTTCTCAGTTACTTGTCTCACTTCAGATTTAAGCTTTTCCGATTAAATTTCATGTTCTCTTTGCTCGTACTTCTCGATCAGCGTATATATTTTTATCCAGGAGCTGATTCATACGCATTATTTATCTGAATGAGTTTGGATCAGAATAGATCCTTCTGGTCTATTTTAATTCCCTTGTAAATCTTCTCTTAGCGTTTCGATTGCTGATCGAACTAATAGATTGTTTTCAGGATTCATTGCAAAATTTCAAGACTATTTTTTTAAGATTAACAGAATTCGAATGAGAAGATAAGACACCGATTGCTAGTTGTCCCTAGTGGAGTCGCCAATTTAGTGAGTTCAATTATCAGAAGTCGCTTTAGTAAACAATAATATGAGTGTTTTAGTGAGAGAAAGATTTTAGAGAGAGAAAATGAGAGAATACAAGTGAGTAAAAGGAGAAGTTCAACCCCTTTAGTAGCTCAACCCTCGCCTTTATATAGAGGTGCAAAGACTTAGTTCATAATTGTAAGTAGTTACATAAAAGGATAAATTACCCTTAGTCTTTAATAAGAATACACAATCAACATTGCTCCTTTAACCTTCTATTATTTACATTAAAGTCCATGAACTTCTATTTCCTTATCAATCACGATTCTCTTGCTCATTGGAAGCTTTCTTATGAATATCACATTATTTTTGAAGAAGTGAAATGGTCTCCCTTATTTTTCTACGTATGTTTCCAATTGGGTAATGGACTTGACGAAATTAAGAGAAACAAGAGCATAAATGTCCCCGTATTCAAGCTGGAAGGGAGAAGGTTTAACAGAACCATTTGGATTTAGATATTTTCCTCCATGGTTTTGAATACTTCCTCTTTCAGACTACCTACTGGTTTGTGACCTTCTATAGCTCTTTTATATGCCTTCGAAAGAAATGAGGAATGATTCTCAGATGTTTAAGCACTATAACATTCAAAAATTGGAGGAATTGTTGCTTGATACGCGACACAAACAATTTCAAAGCTCGTTTTCGTCTTCGTCTTCTTCTTCTCACAATTTTTTTCCACTTGTGATCCTTTAATGCGCTTGATTTTTTCTTCCTTTTCAGGGTTGGAGGTTCTTCATATATTTGGCCTACTATAACCTCAATAACTTCTTTCAATGGATCATTGTATTGCTCCACTTATACGACACTATTATTTACTTTTTTTCATACGGGAACTGTTAGCATCATTTTTATTCACCCTGCGGTTTGGAGCCCTCTTCCTTGTCAAAAGATATATCTTGCCATAAGTAGATTCTATTGGACTGAGGATTTTCGACACACGTGGTAGAGTCTTAATTTTTTTCCTTGATAAATTAAGCTTCGATTGAGTTATCTAAAAGTACATTCGACCAAGGTTTTTCGATCTGAAGCAATTATGGAACTCGTTCGACCATTTATCTTCAGCCCACCGGTGTAGCTTTTTAAAATTTTATTTGGAAGCTTCTAAATGCTACTGCTAGTACTTGGGTATAGGTTCAGACATGAAAAAAGTTTATAAATATTGAAGATTAACAATAATTAAAGTTGTAAGCGCAAATATTTTGTCACTCATTCAACACTCTAATCGGATTAATTATGTTGGATATTTTTTCACTATTCTCCAGTAGCCACTTATGATGAAAAATTGATGATCCACACTTTATCATCCTCTAGAAGATAATTACTAATCTATACTCATTCACAGAGTAATAAAGTAGAATGGGATTTGTGGGTTCCTTGATAGCCCGGTGCTGGCTCTGAATTACTCCATTGGCACCTCTATCTTTGATAACATCGATGCAATTATACATAACAATAAAATTGAACCAGGTTTTTAGGTTGTCTTGAATATGACGCAAGCCAACCAGCTTAAATTACCGAACTACTTTGGGTGCACCGGGAACCGAAGCCCCCAATTTAGCACGTCGGGTTAGACGACCAGTTCTTTTTGTGCACAGTCGGTGGTGTCTCTCTAGGATTTTGTACCCGTATATCCAAATCCTATGGGATTCCCCATCTAGATCATAACTCACCTACTTTATTTTTTGATTAGTGGTTATATGTGATTTCATAGACAAAAATCAAGTACTAATCTTAACATTGTGAAAATTAATCCCAACTACCTCAACTATCAAAAGAGGCAATTCAACATATGATCATTTTAGGGTGGTGATTGGTAACGGAGAGAATACCTCATTTTAGTTTGACCCGTGGTTGCTCTCAACCTCTCTGGTCAACCACTATAGGCTTAGTATTATTCGAGATTCTCCGATGGGGTGTGACCTCAAGGTTTACGATATCATCCGAGATGGTCTCTGGAATTGGCCACCTCCCTTAAGGTCTTCTAGTGCTGGAAACCATCGTACTTTGCAGGAGATCAACCATCTCATTCTCTCCCTTCCTCCTCCATGCATCCTGAGCAAGGACATCCACTATTGGATCACGAAGAGAGGAATCACCAAGTTCACTATTAAAGATACCTACAACGTCATTTGTTCTCTTATCCCCTGTGTTGGGTGGGCAGGGTTAGTATGACATAAATTCAATATTCCCTGACACTCATTCATCCTTTGGCTTGCTATCTAAGGGAAGCTTTCCACCCATGATAAGCTTTTGAGTTAGGGTTTAAACACTTCTCCAAATTGTGTCTTATGCAATTCTGTCTTCGAATCCATAATCATATCCTTTATGACTGTAGCTACGCTCAAAACATCTGGGATTATGCAAGCTTCAAACTCGGTTTTACTTTTAGTTACAATAATAACTGGGTCTCGTGGATCCATGAGGCGTCCAATTGGCCTTCATCCAGTTCACGACACCTTTGGCGTGCTTGCTTTGGCGCCGTCGTCTACCATGTCTAGTGTGAGAGGAATGCTAGAATTTTTAGCTCATTGCCTACCCTAGCCTCTGCAATATCTTACCGCGTGCGGTTCAGATTTCATGGTACCAAGGTTGTCTGGCCTTCCCAATCCATTTAGTCTCTAACTTAATGTTTTTTTTTGTTTTTATTAATGCAGACTTCTATCACTATTGGTCTGCTAGCTTTACTGACTTACGACGCTGTTTCTTAATCTCTTTGGTCATATTAGTCTTTGCTAACTTACAAAACTTCTAGTACTTGTCTCTTCGAACATATTGGTCGTAGCACATCCCCTTGCTTTGTTGTTTCTGTCCGGTCAAGTTTAAGTTAATTTCTTCGGTTCCTCTTTTTTAGCTTTTAAGTCAATCCTCGGGATATGCCCCATGTATTTGTAAGAACTCTTTATTACTATTATTTAATGTATTTTTTCAACCAAAATAAATAAATAAACAATTATCAATAATTTTATATAATTTTTTTAATTTGATAAGAAAAGTAAAAAAAATCAACATAAAATAATTATATAGTAAATTTATTAAAAAATCTACAAACATAATTCCATACTAATCTAACAACATAAATAACTACGAAATAATTCAACACATAATATTTTAACATTGATATATACGTTCCATAAATCAATATATATAAAGAATCAAATAGAATAAAAATATTAAAAATCAACAACGTTAAATAAATAGAATTACTTTCTAATTTAAAATTATATATTGATAATGCATACATTCATCCTTTCTAATTTAATATTTTCAAATATTTAAAAAACAAGATTTAACAAAACAATTTTTGCTTCAGCTAAATTAAATAAATAAAAAATACTTTATAACTTAATATTATATAATTGCGATGTACGCGTTCATCCTCTTTAATTTAATATTAGGGATGGCAATGGGTCGGGATGGGTGCGGGTATAGCTAAACCCGTAACCCATCCCGTTTATATTTTTCCAAACCAATACCCTAACTCATACCCGTTGGGTAGTAATATTTTTTTCCCACACCCAAATCCGCCGGGTTCGGGTACCCATCCGTGGGTACCCATTGAAGTTGAGGTTTTAAAAAAAAAAACAATTACGCACTATTCTATAGATTTAAACCAATTCTATAAAAAAAATACTCCAACCTAATGCTAATTGTTATCTATTAATAATTAATACTTAGTTTTGGTATATTTAGTAAATCATTTTCTTATAATTTAATTAGTTACATTATTAGTTTGTCTTGAGTTTGATACTAATTGCAGAAAAAAGAAAAGATGTTTCAAAAATATAAATCATCAAATATAATATTAAAATCTAGAATAGTGTTTTGTGATCTATTAATAAATTTTGGAATATGTTAGTAATTTTTTTCATAAATAATAATATTATTAGACCAAAAAAAGAAAAAAATATATTTTAAAATGAAAAATTTGAAAAATCAAATTTAATATTTAAATGTAGAAAGATAGTTTTCAAAATATACTCTATCTAGTGATAATTAACAAATAGTTTATATTCTTATAATGTTATTAATAATTAATATATGGTTTTGGTATAGGTTAGTATTTTTTTTACTTTAGTTAATAATACTAATAATATTAGACCAATATTGATAGTATGAGTTTTGCAAAGAAAAATAAAAAATATTAAAAGAAAAGATTTTAAAAATTAAATTTAATGTTTAAATAGAACAATATTTTTCAAAAGTATATTCTATATATTAGCAGATAATATATAGTTTGGTTATTACAGAATACAGATACTAATATTAATAACTTTATTTTAAAGATTGATAACTAATATTAAATGATATAATATTTTATATAATATTAATTTAACGGGTATCCATCGGGTATTATCCAGTGGGTCGGGTTCGGGTTGGGTACCCGTGGGAAATTATTTAAACCCATAACCCATCCCATACCCGGCGGGTAGTAAATTTTCAAACCCACAACCCATCCGTGGGAAATTTTTAAAACCCATAACCCATCCCATCGGGTCGGCTCGGGTCGGGTACTCGCGGGTTCGAAAAAAATTGCCATCCCTATTTAATATATAACCTCAAATTGTATAAATGTGATGTATGCATGTACGCACTCATCCTCTTTAATTTAATATATAACCTTAAACGAATTTAAAAGTGTATAATTGTGATGTATGCATGTATGTCATCTTCAGTTTAATATTTTCACATATTAAAAAAATAAAACAAGATTGAAGAGAAGAGCTAATCCTAAATCAGTGGGCTAAGCCTAAAATAAATAAATACAATGCAAGCCATGGGTACGACCCACGTGCGATAATGTGCAGGTGTCTTTAAGTCTTCCCGACTTCCCCTATGACCATTCGGACAAAACCAACAACCGATTTAAATAGGGTAAAACCTCAATATAACATATACTTACGGTATTGGGTTTCAAAAGTAAAAATGGAAACCGAATTTTATTTTTAAAATCGTTTGTATATATTTACGCCTTTTTGTAAAATTTGTTCGGTTGCTAGAAGATCCTTCGATTTTTCTGGTTTGGATGAGGCTGATTTGTTTTGATGTGTAGTTTCATTTTTGGAATAGTTTTGTAAATTTTAAATCTCAATTTTTTATAATTTTATTAGGCAAGGTTTTTTATCCTTGTTTTGTTTGTGGAAATATCGTAATTGTGACTTTGTTTTGATAAATTTTTTAGCATATTCCTTCTAACTTTCATAAACCATATGTTTGCAAAACATTATCTAATCCTCGTCTACCTGTATTACAGTAGTTTGTGAAGGTCCTAACAAGAATTTTGTAGTTTTTTATGCAACTTTTTGGGTGGCCGTTGAACCATTGCATTGCATTCCTCTGAGGCTAAGGGCAAAGGCTCGGCACTTCGTCCTGACATCAGTTTCACATTTCAGTATTTCACTGCTAAACAGTTAGGTGTAGTCTTTTGGATATCCTCTGTCATCATAGTTACTCACTTCATGATTGTCATAATACGATAGCATTATCTAATATAATATTTATACGGCAAGTCGAGACTGTTCGTCCAGATGGAGTTACTCATTTTCATAGTAATCACAGAAATATTCCACGAATGAGTACTTTAGTTGAGTCTTTGGTCATTTGAGATTTTTGTTATAGGGTGATTACTTTGCTCAATTATGAGTGGTTTATAACCTTTAGATATTTAAAAGTGCCTAAGAGATATTATAGGGTTTTTCTGTATATTTCGTGAATTTTTTTTTAAGTGTGTTTGCTTTTATTATGGGAGTAACGTCATCTTCATTTTCGTCATCCATAACATCCAGTGGTTGGATCATATGTTTGATTTTTGAGATATGCAATAACAATTGTTTATGTAATACGAATTTCTTAATTTATTCTTCTTTTACATGCTGATCCATAAGCTCGATCCCAGTTGGAAGTATTGCAAGGTCCTCTTTGGTCGTTGGTGCTTCGACCATTTGTGCTTTTAATTGTTCATTCATACATTCCATCTCATTCTCCTTTTGTTCGAATTTCGGGATTGTTCTAATCTTAATGAGGAAACAATTTTTTGTTTCTTACACACGACACCAATTGATGTCGATAAATCTGGATCTATAGACCTAACAGAAATGTTAGTTAGATTAAACTGAGTTGGATTAAGGATAAAAGTGGAGGTCAATGATCGTATGTAGGAACACATGCTTTGATCTGTAATTCATATCTGGACTATCGGTTTTAGTGACAAATAGTCCATAAACTTTCAAAAGTTCGTTGGTAGTCCTTGAACTATCGAGTTTGGACAAAGTTAGTCATCTGGATCTATTGATTAATATAAAGCTGTCATGTGGCACAATACTCAACAGAAACTTGTATCACCAATGGTCCCTCAACTTTCACCTTGACTACATTTGTAGTTCGACTTAAATACGAGGTACTATTGGTGATACAAGTTTCCGTTAAGTATGATGTCACGTGGCAGTTTAATGTTAATCAACATATAATGTGGACGAACTTTATCCAAACTGGATAGTCGAGGGACTGTCAACAGACTTTTGAAAGTCTAAGGACTTCTGTCACTAAAATCGATAGTCTAGGGATGAACTACCGTTCAAAGCCTAAGAACACAAGTAATAGTGAAAGATACATTAATTTTATTGATTGACGTTGGATCTTTATTTATAGGTATTATGTTACACTAAACATCTCATTGACATTTAAAGATAAGAAGATATTTCTCTAACTACTTAAATATGCAGTTGCGTGTATTTTTTACTAATTGTCTGTAAGTATTTACGCTTTGTATAATCGAACTAAACTAATTACACCATTTATCAGTTTTCATGTAAAATAATTTACAAGTATAAAAACATTTTATGATAGTAACTGAAAGAGTTACGATCATAGGTACCCGAATACAAACTTCCAAAATGTTAGGTGTTTTAAGTTTGTCTTTGAAATCTTCCAAGGAGTGCATTTCGAAATATAGGTGGATCATGTGATAGTAACTGAAAGAGTCATGATCGTAGAAAGGTCCAGTCAATTAGCTTGGAAAGCTCAACCACAACATATAAATGAAGAGAAACATATATAATTTATCATGGAGAAGCATCATAATCAATTATAGGAGGAAATTTAGGCATTGAAATATATAAAAGAAGCAATGCCAATTGAAACAAGAAAGGTCTGCTTGGAAATTTAAAAGTTTAAGGAAAATGAGAGTTCTAGAGGATAGGTTGATGAGTATTTTTTTTTATGAAACTAGGAAAAATGCCGAAGAGGTCGATCAAACACAAACCAGCATTCTTAAAAAAGAACAAATGTACATGTATCATTTTAATTCTTCAGAGTCTAGTGAGTAATTTATGTTCGATTCCGAGGGATTTTCTTTTTCTCCAAATATGGATCACTATCATAAAAAGAAAATAAATTATGGTGGTAAGCATTATTCGAAGAGATACACCAATCGACACGAAAACCTAGAGCGAGAACAAATGTAAAAAACTAAAAGCCTCATCAGATAAAATGATCCTCTAATTGACAAGGATAAAGTGGTAGCTAAATGAATGAACAAACATCAACAAACTATGATATCAATCTAGGAAACTCTAGCTTTGATATAGGAGAGTTCGGGGAACTAGAGTTTTGATTACCAAGAAATTAGTCAGTTTACGGTTAAGTCCAAGCAGGGTTTTTATGCAATAGCTATTGATGACCACCAATATAGTCAGAGACATAATTGGAGGCAATGTTCTTAGAAATTCTTTTTTAAAAATTACCAAAGTAGTTTGATATATCTACGATGGAAAAATTCAATGAGGATAGAGATCTGGATAACTATTTAGAGCATTTTACAAACTTTATGATAGATTATGACGATGATGATAAGTTATTGTTTATAGCTTTCTCTCAAACTTTAAAAGATAGTGCTCTGAAATGGTACACTCGACTTTCACATGGTTCTATGAAAAAATTGATATATTTTGGATGGTATTTAGATGACAGTTTGTGGAAAGTAAGGAGATGCGTGGGAACCAGTATATAGTATCATTCACGTGATCATTAATTCTAAGTCTGGAAATTAAATTAATGTTAGAAACAGATAGTAAAGGTCTAATATTTTCAAAAATTCCAAGATTTATTATCCCAAACAGAGTCAACAGTAGACCCTATGAACCAATTATTATCAGAATCATTATTAAACTTGATTAGAGATGACTTTCCAAACCAGTTATTAAACTTGATTAGAGATGACTTTCCAAACCAGTTATGAAGAATAACCAAGATGATTGTTATGAGCAAGTGGTTATTACTTTCTGCAGACAAAGGATTCTCCACAGATATTTAGCTGATTAGGTAACCGGAAAAAAAAACCTTAACACTCGGGCATCTATTAGCTCATGTTAAGGAGAAAATTAAAGTGGAAAAGTCAAAGGTATTAAAAACAATCCATTTGCAAAGACAGGTTCCACAATATTCTTCTTTAAGTTATCAACAACAACTAGTCTAAAACTTTCAGCCTCATACAACTAATTCTTTCCATCTGAATGACATAAATCAGACCTTGCCTCGACCTAAGGTAAATCAACGCCCACAAGGTCAACACTATAGACCCAAAATGAATCAATGGCTCTGACCCGATAACTATGCAGAACTAATAGAGAACGTCGTTATTATTTTCAACAAGATGTAGAATTTTGTTCAGTTTAGAAAACCACTTCTAATTCAGAGTCCAAATGAAGTACGAAATAACCATTTTTACAAGTATCATAATGATATATACCATGACACAAGAGATTGCTTAGCTTTGAAGCATAAGATCTATTGAGAATGGAAAGGTGACCTTTTTTATCAAAGCACATTTTTTTTAAAGGGGGGGGGGGTGAGCAACAACTGCCAATTGGAAATTAGACCATTGTCCGAAGAGATGCAGTCAATAATTTAACCTAAGCAGTAAAATGTAATGGTCATAACGGATCTTAAAATGAGTTTTATGAAGATTATGTGTATCCGAAACCTGATCATAACCGAATGAGTGTTATGGTAATTGATGACCCAACAAGGAAAGAAAGCTTAAGAGTTTGTGTGAATTCTTTTAATCACTGAATATTTTCAGTGGAGATACGATATCATGGACTTTTGGTTATTCATGAAATAAATATGTTAGAAATTTGGAAACTTAATTAGAAGAGAACATATCCACCCACCTTTACCAAGATCTGATGTCGTTCTTCGTGTTTGGTGATGACAAAACGAGTAGTTCGGTAAATATCATCTTCATGTCCATTTATAAGAAAATTGAGAACCTTCATATCATACTATGGTCAAATAGAACAATAATGGGATTCACTAAGATCATTTATGATGTAATCAGAGACTTTAAGAAGACGCGTTGTTAGGACGGAGTCCATTAAAGAGAACTGTGAGAGCACTTTTTATAATAGTGGATGACATGACCTCGTATAATGCTATTTTTGGAAGATTGTGGTTTTCAATAATGCATGATGTTGCCTCAACTATCCATCAATTTTTAAAATATGCAATCATGGGCCGTGCTCGAGTTATCCTTATCAGCCATAAATTGACCAAAGAATGCTACTTTACCACTACGGCTCCCTAGACCTCCGAAGTGCTGAAACAAAAAAAAATAACAATTATCAGAGTCCATTTCAAATTAAAATGCTATAAATTATTTGAGAGAGACTCTCATTTTGGTAACATCTGATGAGAACATAAAAGTTTATACTTTTCCAAATGTAAAAGTTTGAAGATTAAAGCTTGATTACCACTAGTTATAAAGGAACAACTACTATCCTTCTTGTCAAAGAATTTGCACATGGTATACCAAGGATGTAACAGACATCCATGCGAGTGTTATTTTCCACAAACTTCCCATATGACCCATTGTACGACCCATTATTCGGAAACAAAAAGCTTTTTCTATCAAAAAGTCTGAAGTAATTATGGCAGATCCTAACAAAACTGAGGCATATCCGAGAGTCTCAATACCCATTGTGGATAACAAACCCATTACCCGTAAATAATAAAAATGAGAAATGGCATATGCATATTAACTTCACATATTTAAATAGTACTTGTCTGAAGAATCATTTCCCTGTTCCTGGAATTGATCAGTTGATAGACTAGATCTCGGGTAATAAACTCGTATTATTTATGGAAGATTTTGTGGGGTATAACCATATACGGAAGGATCTGAATAATCAAGATAACACCACATTCATAAAGAGTATGAGGATCTACTACTACAAAGTGATACCATTTGGATTGAAGAATATTGATGCTACTTATCAGTGCTTGGTAAGCAAAGCTTTCGCCAGCCAGATCGGAAGGAATTTTGAAGTTTATATTGATGATATGTTTGTAAAAAACACGGGAGATGAGAATTATTTTTCTGATATAGAGGAACTGTTTTGTAAACTAAAGGTCATTAACTTAAGATTGAAACCAAAAAAAATATACGTTTGGCATTTGGTACATAAAATTCTTGGGTTATATAATGAATAAAAGGGAATTGAAGCTGTCCAATTGCATTTCAACGCTTTAACTACCATGGATCCCCAAAGGTCCATAAAAAGGTACGAATCTTAATTAGAAGGTTAACGAATTTAAATAGATTTATATCAAGGTCTTTGAATAAATGTGCATCATTTTCCCAAGGTCTATGAAAGTCAAATAAGTTCAATTGAAATTTAAAGTGTGACGAAGCATTCACAAAAATAAAAGAACATTTATCATCTCCATAAATGTTTTACCAAACTTGTTGTGAGAGAGAAACTATTTGTCTATATAATTGTTTTGGATTATGTAGTAAGTGCGGTTTTAGTCAAAGAAGTTATAAGTTATCATAGCCTAGTTTATTATAAATAAAAGCTTACTAGATGCTAAAAATGAGGCTATGTTTCCAAGTCTACGTTATTATGGTCCAAACCTCATTTCCACTTAAGAATGTGTTGTAAAAACTAGATGTATTGGGTCGGATGACCAAACGACTGGTGGTTTATGAGACTATAATATTGAATTTAAAACTTGAACAATAATTAAGGCACAAACTATGCCATAATTTCTAGTTGAGTTCTATCTTATGAACATGTACCTGAGCCAAATATTGATAAGTTACAGAACAAGTTGGTAATTCTAACCGATGGGGGCTCAAGTATTTTGTGTTACGAAGTAGTGGTTCAGTTGGTATCTCGTGTCAGATATTCAATGAATGAAGCAATAAGTTTTGGTTTCAAAGAATCAAAAAATGAGGTAAAGTATGAAGTAGCCTGCGTAGGGCTACGTCTAGCACAAATATGTGGTGCAAAGAAAGTTTGTTTCATAAATGATTTGTATTTTCTTATTAACCATGCATCGGTCCAAGACAAAGCATAAAAAATACCACTTGGTAAAATACCTTAGAGTATTGAAAGAATTAGCAACCCTCTTCAAGCACGTTAAGTAAAAATATGTTTATTAGACGGAAAAATAAATGACTAATTCTTCAGCTACTATCACATATTCTAAAGGGTATCTATGATTACTGCAATAAGAGCATCATTCGATAGCATTAAATTATGAGAACAAATTAAGCATCAAAGAAACATTCCAAATTTTGACAAGCTTGGAGAAATATTAGAGATATAATATTAAAAAAGTTATAAATAGATGGACTTTGCCAGTTGATAAAGTCTTGGCTAAAATGATGAGGTTCAAGGCACATGGTTTCACGGTCCTCGGGGATATACTTTATAAAAAGTATTGAATTCAACCAATATTATGGTGCCTAATCACAAATTATGTTATTTATTTGCAGGACAGAGAGGGATATGTCAGTTGTGGCTATAAAAGATTGACAAAAATGGTTTTGTTGGCCCCATATTATTGGCCTTCCATCATGGCAGATTCCAAAGACATAGTTCGATGATGCGACCCATGCCAACGATTTGTAAATGTAATACATGTATCAAGTGTACCGCTTGAGTTAATATCTTATGCACTACCTTTCGACACATGGGGGTTAAACTTCGTTGGAAATTTGTTTATGGTCTCCAGAAGACGTCAAACTATCATCATGGTTGTTGATTATTTTTCTAAATTGCTGGAAGCAGAGCTTCTGTCCAAAAATATGAAAAAAGTTATTATTAAATTCATCTAATCTAACACATGTTATTGGTTCTAAATTTCAAGAATAACTACCACATATAACAACCCTCAACTTGAAAACAATGACATGAAGTATTTTGATCCTTCAGGTATATTTATCATTTATATATATATATATATATATATATATATATATATATATATATATATATATTCATCCTAAATCTAACAGGAAAGTAAAGGTGATAAACAGAACGATCATAGATGGCTTGAGAAAAAATTTGGAGGGGGTTGCCGGCAAATGGCCAAATTATTTACATGAATTATTATGGGCTCACTAAACCACACCTAGACAACAACTCAAGAATCATTTTTTTCAATGGTTTATGGGATGAATATGGCAACCCGACCGATTCTACCTTTCCATCTTTCGAGATCACAAATTATCTTAAAACGGGTAACGACGAGGGTCGAATTGCTGAGCTAGATCTAATTGAAAAAAAAAACACATCTAAGATCCTTTTATTATCAAACTCTGATGAGAAGTAGATATGAATCCCGAGTCTAAATGATATACTTTCCGAATGGGGGACAAAGTTCTAAAAAACGTTAAACGATTGGGGAAGTTATGACCAAATTACGAAGAACCTTATTTGGTTATTGAAAGGTTCAAGCCTTTAAATTATCGGCTAACATATCATGAAAATAACCTTCTTTGGCATCCGTGTTATATCAAACACTTAAGGTTGTTTATGGGATAGTTGAAAAAATGTATACATTTTTTAATTTTATGATGTAATATATAGAGACAAACTCTTTGGTGCATGGAGTTTTTAACGAGGTGTCTGAATAAGTTATTTTTATATATAATTTTTCCCTATATATTCCCGTCTTATTGTTTATAAATTCAAATATTTTCGACTAAAAAAATCAAAAATATTAAAAGGTTCCAACATTAGCTGGTCAAGTGTAAGTGATCCAACATTAGATACTCACAATTAAAAGGTTCCAATATTAGTTGGTCAAGTGTAAATGATCCAACATTAGTTGATCACAATTAAAAGGTTCTAAGGTTAGTTGGTCAAGTGTAAATGATCCAGCATTAGTTGGTCACAGTTAAAAGGTTTCAACATTAGTTGGTCAAGTTTAAAATATTCAACATTAGTTGGTCACAACTAAAAGTTTCCAACTTTAGTTGGTCAGGTTCAAAGTATGTTTCATTGATTAGTTGCGAATCGATGCTCAGGTTCAAAGTTTGTTTTGGTAACCGATTAGGGATTGATCACCCTCAACTAGGAAAATTCCAACTATACTATTGACAAATAATAAATTTGTGTACATGTGAGAAGAAAAAAAATAAAAAAAACAATTTATCTTGATAGAATATGAATTCGATTACAAAATGCTATGGTCAAACCAGGGATTTAAAAAGAGATGATAATATGCATGAAAGAATTATCAAACAACTGCCTTCAGATTTGTTTCCATAAGATTGACCATAATTTGTGTTACATATATCTTTCGGATTATCCGGCTGCTAATCTTCCTCATAACTTATACACTCAGAGTCCTTATTTTTATTCACATCCTCATAAGGACTATCCTCACCTTTTATATCTATGGCGGTTTCTATCTGATATGTGAATGAAATATTAGCAGGCATTTTTCTCTTCAGGTACCACGTCCGAAAACGATCCAAGATTAAACTCTGATAATATTCTGTAAAAACTAATAACCAATTCATATTTAACCTTAGGGTCCCGCTTATCTCGGTAGCTTAGGCATTTCTCAATATACGCATTGATCAAATATTTGCGATCATTTGCAGCTTGAATCTTGAATGCGGATAGATTATCTTTGACTTTCTTACTAGATGTTTTATGCTTACGACATCTCTAACATGAGGTCTATTTAAATGTTATGTCATTTTCCTCATCCTTGTATTTCCGAGATTCCTCTTTCGATGAGGCCTTTAGCTAATCAATATTAGATTCATTAGCGGGTTATGTTTCTAAGATTTTCTCCAACATGTGCAAATAGAAATTTTAGATTGCTAGCATTAGTGAGTTCAATTATCAGAAGTCGCTTTTGTAAACAATAATAGGAGTGTTTTAGTGAGAGAAATATTTTAGAGAGAGAAAATGAGACAACACAAGTGAGTAAAATCAGAAGTTCAACCTCTTTATTACCTCAGCCTTGGCCTTTATATAGACGTGTATGGACTTAGTTTATAATTGTAAATAGTTACATAAAATGATAAATTACTCTTAGTCCTTAATAAAAATACATAATCATCATCGCTCCTTTAACCTTCTATTATTTATATTCTAAGTCCCTGAACTTTTATTTTCTTATCAGTAGCCCCCATAGTTCTCATTCAGTAAATGAATGAGAACTAATTGTCTTCGAATCATGCCAAAAGAATTAATAATCAGAATTTTAAAATTTGAAAATTCAAAATCAATAACATCTTTCTCCTCGAATCTCGTCAGAAGCAAATCTGACAATTGAAAATCAATAACATCTTTCTCCTTAAATTTTGTCAAATGCAGAGATACATCGAAGTATGTCTTCAGGCAATCATTATTTGAGTTAATTTCGAGTTCCGTCTATAAAATCTAACCGTTTAAATACGTCATGATTTCCCAGCAACTAGGCTTACATCTAGTATGACAGATGTCGAACTCGTGACGTTGTTACCGTTTCATATTTTGTCCAATCATCACAAAACCTAATTCAATTCTGCACACATCTTCTTCCTCCTATAAATTCGTTAGCAATTTCACTTTTGGGTTTCACAACCCAAAATTCTTGTGAGAGAAACAACAAACCTCCCAACTTTTAGCTACCTTCAACGCTTTCTTTAAACTTTCTAGTTGCTTTCAGTAGAAAAATCATATTTTCCGATCAATCTTCAACCTGTTTTTGAGAAAACATCCAAGATCCATAAGATCTAAAACAAGAATACCCAAAGAACCCAAATCTCCAAAACCTGACGATAATATTGTCTTCAGAGCTTATGAGTACTTCTGCATAAGTGAAAGAGCATACAAATATAGAGTTGCTGGATTGATAAGCAACACTTCTCTTGGAACATCAACAAAGACCATTTATTAAGGTAACTTTGATCCATCTAAAGTTCACGCCTTTTCACCTTCACTTGTTACTGAAGAGAGTCAATCTTTGAAAACTCGGACACCGAAAACTCAATAAACTACTCCTCAAATTTCAACTTCTCTTACCAAGTCATCACCTCGAACAAGTCATAAAGCTAGTCAATCTTCCTCAAAACAATCTGAAGTGACATATTCCTCTACTTATCCTTCAAGAGCTCCTAGAAAATGAAATTTTATAGCCATAAGAGACGATTATGATGCTACACTAAACCGTTCTACCGACTCTCCTTCCCCGAGAAAAATTATTGATAAAGTTACAGTAACTCAACAAAGTCCCTCGAAGAATCATCCACAACTGAGAGACGAGGCGTCAGATACAAAAGTTGATTCTGATGCGACCCAATCAAACAACGAGGCTGATACTGATGATGAGACCTCAAAAGTATCTGAACATACCCCTCAGAAAAAACCACACAGGCTAAGAAACAAGAAATCTCTAATCATGATATTCGACGAAGAAAAAGCAAAAATTGGTGAGAATTTAAGATCTCTTGACGCGAGCTACATCATTGCTTTAAAGAATGTCAAATAGATCTACTACGAAGAAAATCAGGCATCGGTTTTGAAAAAACAATAGGTATGGGAGACAACATCACCCATCATTTTCCCAAAAGAGGTGAAACACCCTTAGAGCGCAAGAAAAATGAGTTGGTAGTCTACCCAGAAATCATCAAATGGGGGCTTCAGTTCCCACTGGATCCGATGATTGTTGACTACTTCGAACTCCTAGATCTGTGCCCAACTCAAGTGACCCCAAATCTATGGTTCACCTTATGTCTGTAATCATGGCCTCCCGTTTGTCCAAGATTCTGATCACCATTAAATATTTCATATATTTAACAAAACTATCGAATGGACCAAAGCTTCCATTCTACTACCTCACATTAGATGATGACTTGAAAATCATCGATGATCTTCTGGAAGCGGACAAGTTCTGGAAAAAAAAGTTCATTTTCATTTCTGGAGCATGGGAAAATGGCAAAGAGATATCCGAAGCCAATCCATCAAAACTAAATCTTGTTTAGAAAAACGGTCGTAAGTATTATAATACTACTCCTTTGATACTGAATTTTCTAACTGTTGTTATCCTTATTCATTGTCAATCTATTTGTTCTTATCATAAATTCCAAGGGGCTATGCCATTTCGTTGACCCAAATCCAAATAAATATTTGTCAAACTTGCCACATGGGCCGAAGCAGAATGGAATAATACTTTCCATAAAACCTTCGAGCCAATCAATTTTCTCAACAATCATTTATTTTCGATCACTTCTGAAGCTTCTCCCCCTGCAAATCTGATGGAACAACCCTACCCTCGACAAGCTGTCAAAAGGTTGATCCACCCTGACTGTAAAGTATTATTACCCGTGCGCAACATATCTGACATTCATCTTCCTCAAAAGAGAAAGCAAATAAAGAGAAAAAGACAGCTAGTACATTTGGTGCTAGCCTTTCAATAGTTCTGAAGCCCAAACGATTAAAAATAAAGACAAAAGAGGATGCCCTGTCAACCATTGAAGAAGAAACAGAAGAATAAAATTCTTCGAAAAAGAAGAAAACTGCTACACCTTTGAAGAAGAAAACATTTGCAACCATCAAAATATGTAGTATCCGATGACGATGAGGTCATAGCTGCTGGAAATCAACAAAATCCTCAGCAAGAAAAGGAAGCAACTGAATAAGATAATACAATCGTTGTTGAAGACAATCAAGATGATGATCACTTCGATCCCGATGTTTTCATCAAATTTAATGATTCACAAGAGCTTACCAGAGAAGAGGATCCTGTCATCCAAGAAATTCAAACTCGTCTACATAATTTTGGAAGAAGATATGCATCGTCTACCTCCGAAGCATCTCCAGAAATCACTGCTCCTTCTACTTCTACTACATCTTTGGACCTCATCCCTTGGTCTAGCCCAACGATTTTCCTCCTATTCTACCAAACCCAGTTTTCCTTGCTGCACTTCAACCATTTTCCGATCTTGATACTGCTGCAAAAACAATTTCTTAACAAATCGATGCTTCTCATGGTCATTTGAAACGACTGGCAAAAAATATGGTTCGTTACAAAGGAATCGTCGATGTTGAGAAACAGTTGAGGGAGAAATTTGAAAATCATATAATCAATCAGTTCCATTGTTTCGATATGGAAAGGTCTGAGCTTTTCCGAGGACTTCTTTTTGTCAAAATCCATTTACGAGAGCAACACCAAATCGACAAAGAAAAATTGATCGCTTCGCATCAAGAGGGGATAAATAAGCTCAAGGATAAACATCTTGAGGACTTGAATGCTGAGAAAAATAACTTCGACAATCTTCAGACTTCTCTTAACACGTGCTAAGCAGAAAAGAAAACTTTGTCCGATGAGATAGCCTAACTGAAATTTGATTTTGAAAAGGAAAAACAACTTTCTATTACTGTTTCTGAATATGAATGTTCGAAGGATATGTTAGTAGCCATTAATAGTGGTAAAGAGGAGAAGACCATCACACTTTTTCAGGAAATTCATGCTACCTATCCTAAGATAGATCTTTCAAGTTTCTGGAATGATATTCCTGCTGATCACCGCCCCACTGAAGCCTTTGATCCTATCCTTAGCACAATGTCTAAAGAAGAATCATCTGAAGAAGAATCATCTAAATGATCTTGTTATCCTTGTTCTCTTTTAATTTTTTTACATTTGTCATATTAATATCATAACTTTTGTACTTATCGACTTATCCTAAATGACAAAGGTTTTTGTTTATAATTCTTCTGTCGTCAATTTATATAGTCTTTTATTTAAAGTTAAATCATACCAATATTTTAAGTTCTACCCACAAAATGTAATCCCTTCGAATATTAAAATGCGTTAAATGAGCATGGCTCATCGAAAACATTAGTACACTTATCAAACGTAGCACTTCAGAAACCATACAATGTATTTATTGAACGTAGTACTTTAAAAATAACATAGTACATTTGTTGAACGTAACACTTCAAACATTACTCAGTGCGTTTATTGAAAGTAGCACTTCGAATATGGCTGTTTCTTCAAAAAGTGTAATAAACACTTCGGAAGATTCTACTCTTGAACAACCTCAAAGATGATCAGTCTTTGATAAATTATCAAGATAATTTAATTAAACACTTGTAAACAACCATTGGCAAAAAATGCATTTTATTTATAATGTTGAATATGTACATAGAGCCTCATTAAAACCTTTCTAGGCCAACAGGATTGGAAAACGTGCGTTATTCAACCAAAAGAAACAAATTCAAAATACAATATAACTATTCCCAATATAATTTTAGATGCTGTATATTCCACGGGTGTTGAAGAATCCTCCCCTGAATATCGCAAAGGCGATAAGACCCTAACTTTCTCCTTTCAACAACCATATAAGGTTCTTCCCAATTTGGGGCCATTTTTCGAGGCTTTTCTCCTTATTATGCAAGAATAATTTCCTCAACACTTTATTACCTGCTTTAAAACTCCCGCCTTTTTACCCTCGAATTGTATCTGTTCCTCATAAGAGTTTGGTAATGGATTACGTTCAAATGAGCTCGAACTCTTTTTCATCAATCAAATCTAAATTTTCTCTTTTAGTTTCGTCATTAGATGTTTCAGAATATTGAGCTATTCTAAAAGATGACATCGTAGATTGTACAGGGCTAACAAAAGAAGTTTCTTTAGTAGCTCCCGTGGGAGTTTTTTGATGAGCCCAAAGTACTTCTTGCAAATAATTTGGCCATTTTCCTGCTACCCCTATCAATTTTTTCTTCAACCCATCTAAAATAGTTTTGTTCGTGACCTCAACTTTTCCATTGGCTTGGGGTTGAAAAGGTGTTGAAAAACATTGCTGAATTCCCTTTGATGCACATAATGAATCATTTCTTTGTTATTAAACTGAGGGACATTATCCGCAGTAGTTCTCCAAGGTACTCCAAAGCGGTAGCAAATACTATTTACAATGAATATGATTACATATTTTGCTTTTGTTCCAGATAGTGGTTCTGCCCACTTCGTAATTAATCTATTGCTACAATTATCATTTGTCGTCCCCCAGATGCCATTAGCAAAGGTCCCACCAAATCAATCCCCCATCTATCAAATGGTATAGCCTCGGTTATAGACATAAGTGGAACTGCCGGTTTGTGTATGGCATTGGCAAACCTTTGAAAAGTATCAAAACTTCAAACGAAATTTTTGGCATCGTTCATGATTGAAGGCCAATAAAATCCTGCCAGTAAAACTCGAAGATATACCGCTTTAAACCCGCAGTAAGCTGACCCTTCTCCATCATGCAACTCTGATAATACCTCCTGTGACTCTTGCCTGTCTAAACACTGTAATAATGGACTGCTTAATGCCTTTTTATACAAGATTACATCCAAAACTATGTATCCAAAGGCGTATCATCTGGCAATGTTCCTTGAATCAAAAAATTTAGAATATCAGTTTGCCAATCGCCTCGGACTACATCTGAAGTGACAAAGAATTCCTCTATATATTCATATTGGTCTTACTGGGTTAAAATCGAGGGACTTTCTTCTAACAAAATCCAATAATACTCCTCCTTGTAAGCAATATTTGTTAAAGAATCAGTCACCATGTTACTTCCGCGACTAATATGTTCCACAACAACATGATCAAATGGTAACATTAAGTTGTAAGCTCTTGAACATATAAAATTAAGCGATCCTTTTTTGCCTCAGAATTTCCAGATACTTAATTTGCTACTAACTGAGAATCTGTCTCTAAGCACACTGAAGTTGCCATATATTTTTTCAACCTCAAACCAGCCAGCACAGCTTCGTATTCAGCTTCGTTATTAGAGGCATGAAGACCAAATTTGATAGACTAAAACATTTTTTCTCCAGATGGGCAACCAACTGAACTCCAGCATTGCATCCTGAAATACTAGACCATCCATCTGTTTGAACAACCTACACCAAACTCGCTGACACAACATCATGAGTTTCCTCTACACCCGATTTGCTCGAATGAAATTCAACAAAAAAATATGCCAACGCTTGAGCTTTAATCGTTGTTCGAGGTGTGAACAAGATATCATAATCTCCTAATTCTACTGACCACTTAGTCATCTTCCCCGAAATTACAGGACGTTGCAAAGCATTTTTTTAAAGGGAATGAAGTTTGGACTTCAATAGTATGAGCTTGGAAGTAAGGCCGCATTTTCCTAGCAACAATCACCAACGCTAATGCTAATTTCTCAAGCTTCAAATACCTCTTTTCTGCTATCACTAAAATTTTGCTGATATAATACACTACCTTCGGAATTCTTGAATCTTCACTTATCAATATTGCACTTAGTGTAAAATCCGACGCCGTAATGTATTAAAAAATATTTTCTCTACTTCGAGGTTTTGACAAAATCTTTGGTGATGATAACTAATTCTTTATGCTTGTAAACGATGCTTCACAATTTGATGTCCATTCAAATCTATTTGGACCTCGCAACATTTGAAAGAAAAAAAAAACATTTGTCAGAAAATCTAGAAATAAATCTTTTAAGTGCTGCTAACCTTCCTGTAAAAAATTGCACTTTTTAACAGGTCGAGGTGAATTCATTGTTATTAGAGTTTTCAACTGTTCTGGGTCAGCATCTATTCCTCTTTCACTGATAACATCACCCAAGAACTTCCATGATCGAACTCTGAAGGTGCACTTTTCAGGATTAAGTTTTAGTCTGATTGCCCTTAGATTAAAAAATGTTTCCTCTAAATCCTCCAAATGTGCATCATCCCTCAAGCTTTTTACCACCATATCATCAATATACACCTCCATGTTTCTTCCGATCTGAGTGGCAAATTCTTTATTCATCAACATTTGATAAGTAGCTCCAGCATTCTTCAATCCAAAAGGCATAACCTTGTAGCAATGCAATCCCATGTCAGTTATGAAGGTTGTACATTCTTGGTCCTTCAGATCCATTTTGATCTGATTGTATCATGCGAAAGAATCCATGAAAGTTAATATATTATTTCCCAAAGTGGAATTAATCAATTGATCTATTCGAAGAACATGAAATGGATCTTTAGGACATGCTTGATTTAAGTCTGTAAATCCACACACATTCTCTATTTTTCATTCTTTTTCTTAACCACCACTGGATTCTCCGTCCATAAGGGATACTGTGACTCCCTTATAAACCCTGGATAAATGATCCACTTCATAAACTATTGATTTTGCTTTCTCTGATGAAAATTCCCTTCGTTTTTGAATTACCGGCTTCACCTTTGGATCAACAGCTAAACTATGGTAAATTACTTCGATTGAAACCCCTGTCAAATCCTCCGTTCTCCAAGAGAAAACGTCCAAGTTAAAAGATAAAAACTCTAGCAGTTGTTGACGTATAACTGGGGTTAGTAGGGTTCCTATTCAAAGTACTCTTCATTCAGAAAAGGTATACTCCTCAATTTCTTCACTTAGTGTCAAAGACCCCCGGGTTTCCCTTGGATCGTCAACATTTTCATCAAACTCTAAGGTCAACCCCTTTGATTGATATTCATTCATCATATCTCCACTGCTGGATTCTCGGATCCGAAGTGCAGTGGCATACCACTCTCTTGCAACTTTTTGGTTGCTTCGAACGAGCCACACACAATCTCCTACCACATATTTAAAACATTGATGTACTGTCAACACAACTCCATACGTTATGGACAGCCAAGACCTTCCAAAAATAGCGTTGTAACTTATGGGATAGTTCACCACCATAAAGAGACCTTGGACGACCTTCTTGAAGGGTCTCTTTCCTAAGCTCACTTCTCCTTCGAATTCCCTAATCACTCGTGTTGTTACACCAGTGAATCTAATAATCGTACGTGACGATTGAGAAATTCGAAGATGATTACGCATCCTGTCATACGTTGTTTTGAAAAGGACGTTCGTAGAACTATCGGTGTCTATGAGAACACGTCGAATTTCAACTCCAGCCACTTTTACCCCAATAACTACATCATCCTCATGCGGCCCCGCTGTACCCCACAAGTCGTCCTCATCGAACAAGATAAAAGGTATAACCTTTTTGCCATACAAGTGAGTGGATATTTTTCTTTCAGTTTGAGTTGTCAAATTGACAACATGTCTCTTCCTCGAATTGTCAGTATTACCAGCCATTGAATCGCCTCCAAAAATATCCAATGATTCAAAAACTTCACACAAGCTTTGCACATGCTCTCTCTTTACTAACTCGTCAACAGCCATCAAAATTAACCTGTTTGGATCCTTATCCAAGTATTCCGAAGAAGCATCAAATTCATCATCCTTTGAATCTAGAATCATCAAATTTGCAGCTGGCACACTTGGGTTAGTCGGCCGTGAATTCGATGTTGGAGTTTTGGACGCGCTTTCTTGTGACTTCACATAAGTCAAGAGCTTTCCATTTTCAATCAAGATTTGGACTTTTTTTTCATTGCAATAAAATCATTGGTATCATGACCAATGCCCTTGTGATATCTTCAATATTTATTATTCCACTCCTCCCTTGGCCTATTTATTGGAGTTGGCTTCCTGAGATTCACGAAGCTCTTGTTTTTATCAAAAATTGCAGCTACACTTTCTGTTAACTCTACGTAATACTCTGGTCTAATCCACTGATTCGGTCTCGATCTGTTGTAATTGCAGTATGGGGCATGATTTGAATATACCCCAGTTTGAGGTGGAAAATTATTATTCCTCGAGCGCGACTATTGATTACCATTCGAGGGCTGCCCTTGGTTATTGGCCACCTGACCCGAAATTTTTGGAACATTAACTGGTCATCCTCGGACCCTGGTTGACTCTTCAAATTTAATCTGGTCTTCAACCTGATCCATGAATGCTCCGAAAGTTAAAGCCCTATTTTTTGTTGTTTCATTGGCCAGAACTCCTGACAATAACCCCTGGCGAAAAGATGCCATCGCCACACCTTCTTCTCAATTATCCAAGCTTACCTTAATCAAAACAAATCTCTTTGTGTACTCCTTTAATTTTTCTTTAACTGCTTGCTTGCATTGGATAATCGTGTCTCCATCCGCTCTCATCTCTTTGCTTCCAACAAACTACCTTCGAAAAGCAGTATAGATATCCCTGAAATTTGAAATGGATCCCCTGAGAATCCGATTGTACCACTTTAATGTTCTTCCTTTGAAAGTTTGTGAAAAAGCACGACACACCAGCCTGCCGTCATCTTCGAAGTTCTTCATGTAATTCTTCAAATTGTTTGATGTGATCGTCTGGATCCTGCATCCCATCGAACTTTTCAACCTTAACAATATCAAAACGCTTCAAAAGCGTAATAGATCTAATTTCATTTATCAATGGAGAATTCCTCCACTCGACACCATCCATATATTGATCCTCGATTCCCATGACTACATACGAATTCCGATCAGTCACACCATATTGATTCAATGTGTTCCCCTGACACCCATTAGTTTCCTTCAAACAACGAGGAACGATATCTCTCATAGATTTGTGTTCTTTTTTATGTTTTCGGGGTTGTTCCCTTTCCTGTTTCTTCTTCGAAGAACTTCCATACCTTTTAAATCCTGAAGCAGAACCCTCAACCTCTTCGTCACTAGATGTGACACATTTCTGCTTGTTTTTCTTTCCCTTTCGAGAAGAATATCACTCTTTTAGAGCTTCAAAACGCGCCTTCTTCTGCTCATTCCTAATCTGTTGATTAGTGCAAGATCGATCAAAGTGGTTTCTAATTTCAGTTTTCTCAGTTACTTGTCTCACTTCAGATTTAAGCTTTTCCGATTAAATTTCATGTTCTCTTTGCTCGTACTTCTCGATCAGCGTATATATTTTTATCCAGGAGCTGATTCATACGCATTATTTATCTGAATGAGTTTGGATCAGAATAGATCCTTCTGGTCTATTTTAATTCCCTTGTAAATCTTCTCTTAGCGTTTCGATTGCTGATCGAACTAATAGATTGTTTTCAGGATTCATTGCAAAATTTCAAGACTATTTTTTTAAGATTAACAGAATTCGAATGAGAAGATAAGACACCGATTGCTAGTTGTCCCTAGTGGAGTCGCCAATTTAGTGAGTTCAATTATCAGAAGTCGCTTTAGTAAACAATAATATGAGTGTTTTAGTGAGAGAAAGATTTTAGAGAGAGAAAATGAGAGAATACAAGTGAGTAAAAGGAGAAGTTCAACCCCTTTAGTAGCTCAACCCTCGCCTTTATATAGAGGTACAAAGACTTAGTTCATAATTGTAAGTAGTTACATAAAAGGATAAATTACCCTTAGTCTTTATAAGAATACACAATCAACATTGCTCCTTTAACCTTCTATTATTTACATTAAAGTCCATGAACTTCTATTTCCTTATCAATCACGATTCTCTTGCTCATTGGAAGCTTTCTTATGAATATCACATTATTTTTGAAGAAGTGAAATGGTCTCCCTTATTTTTCTACGTATGTTTCCAATTGGGTAATGGACTTGACGAAATTAAGAGAAACAAGAGCATAAATGTCCCCGTATTCAAGCTGGAAGGGAGAAGGTTTAACAGAACCATTTGGATTTAGATATTTTCCTCCATGGTTTTGAATACTTCCTCTTTCAGACTACCTACTGGTTTGTGACCTTCTATAGCTCTTTTATATGCCTTCGAAAGAAATGAGGAATGATTCTCAGATGTTTAAGCACTATAACATTCAAAAATTGGAGGAATTGTTGTTTGATACACGACACAAACAATTTCAAAGCTCGTTTTCGTCTTCGTCTTCTTCTTCTCACAATTTTTTTCCACTTGTGATCCTTTAATGCGCTTGATTTTTTCTTCCTTTTCAGGGTTGGAGGTTCTTCATATATTTGGCCTACTATAACCTCAATAACTTCTTTCAATGGATCATTGTATTGCTCCACTTATACGACACTATTATTTACTTTTTTTCATACGCGAACTGTTAGCATCATTTTTATTCACCCTGCGGTTTGGAGCCCTCTTCCTTGTCAAAAGATATATCTTGCCATCAGTAGATTCTATTGGACTGAGGATTTTCGACACACGTGGTAGAGTCTTAATTTTTTTCCTTGATAAATTAAGCTTCGATGGAGTTATCTAAAAGTACATTCGACCCAGGTTTTTCGATCTGAAGCAATTATGGAACTCGTTCGACCATTTATCTTCAGCCCACCGGTGTAGCTTTTTAAAATTTTATTTGGAAGCTTCTAAATGCTACTGCTAGTACTTGGGTATAGGTTTAGACATGAAAAAAGTTTATAAATATTGAAGATTAACAATAATTAAAGTTGTAAGCGCAAATATTTTGTCACTCATTCAACACTCTAATCGGATTAATTATGTTGGATATTTTTTCACTATTCTCCAGTAGCCACTTATGATGAAAAATTGATGATCCACACTTTATCATCCTCTAGAAGATAATTACTAATCTATACTCATTCACAGAGTAATAAAGTAGAATGTGATTTGTGGGTTCCTTGATAGCCCGGTGCTGGCTCTGAATTACTCCATTGGCACCTCTATCTTTGATAACATCGATGCAATTATACATAACAATAAAATTGAACCAGGTTTTTAGGTTGTCTTGAATATGACGCAAGCCAACCAGCTTAAATTACCGAACTACTTTGGGTGCACCGGGAACCGAAGCCCCCAATTTAGCACGTCGGGTTAGACGACCAGTTCTTTTTGTGCACAGTCGGTGGTGTCTCTCTAGGATTTTGTACCCGTATATCCAAATCCTATGGGATTCCCCATCTAGATCATAACTCATCTACTTTATTTTTTGATTAGTGGTTATATGTGATTTCATAGACAAAAATCAAGTACTAATCTTAACATTGTGAAAATTAATCCCAACTACCTCAACTATCAAAAGAGGCAATTCAACATATGATCATTTTCATGATGGTTAGAAACATGTTTTCTTTTACTCATCGATTATTGCTAGTATCTCACTGGGCTCAGGTTAGCCTAGGATGGTGAGCTTTTTGCGCTGAAGGCTGAGCGTTAGAAGACAAGGGATCAGCTGGTATGGAATGCCTATTATAGGGAAGTTGCCTTCGAAGTCAAAGGTTTGAACAATGAGTTGGGGTCCTTTGTCTTCTAAAAGCCCAATAACTCCTGTATTTTCTTCTTCATTTTGGTTTTATATGAGAGACGCAAGCAATGGATTAGGGAGTTTTTAGCACGAAACATGCAAATCTAAAAAGAAAGCTTAAACTATCGCCGGGGAAATATTTTATGGTGGCTATCAAACTGAAAGCTAAAGGTTGTGGTGAGAGAAATGCGGAGTTTCTTTCTATCTCTCTCTCTCTCTCTAGAAATTATTTAAGAAAAAGTAATATTAAAAATAGAATACATATTTATAAAAGGCAGTATAAAAGCGCAAAAACTGCTTCTCATAGGCCCAATGAATGTAAGCTTGAGAAATTATAAATTTCTCCCCCAATGGATACTTGTGTTGGGAAGTGCCATTCCGAAACATATATCACACTTCGCCACTCAAATATCGATCGAGGGTCAAATGACTCTATGACATATGTACCATATTAGAATTCCACATAAAATTTCTCGAACCAATAATGATTAGAAGTATAGTTATTTAACTGTAGGCTACTCAGATCAATTAACGAGGGCTAAAATCTGAAGCATATGAGCAGTTGTATCTAAAGCAGTTCCATTATCAACCAAGTTTCTCCAACCATGATTTGTTTGAATCGACCAGTGTTCGTGAAAATACAACGTGTCTGCATAATTTAATCTGAAGTAGTCCTCCCGAAGGACTTTTGCAATGACTAAATGGGCATCTGATAAGGACTAAATTGAACTGTGAGTCAGACCGATAAACTACTAGACCGTAATTTACTTTATGGTACCATTGACACAAAAATGTATTATCAAGAGTATTTCATGTAATAATGGACTTGTATTATCAAAAATGGTCCTATGGACCATGTAAGCCCAATTATCCGTAAAATTCTATATAAATTCTTGTTTTACGCTTTAGAATATTTAATACAGTTTTTACACTCCAATTGTTTTTACAGACTTTTTCTATCTACAATTAATAATCAAGAAACTCAATCATCTCTCTAAAAACCACTCCAATTTCGTTTATTCTCTATTTTACATAAATACAATCCACGAATCTTTGGAACTATCATAGTTGATGCCGAATTGGGGCCATATGATAATTTGATATTGTAGATAATTTTATTTATATTAATATAACATGCAATTAAAAAACAAAAAATGAATTAAGTAATGAACTTAGACGTGTTTGTATACTTTAATTAATAATTAATAAACCGTTGGTAGGAAGAGACTAGCCGAGATCAATGTAGTATGATCCAAATTAGAACTCAAGAAAAAAGTTTAAACTACAAGGCAGTAAGTATCAAATGAATTTCGAAGATGAATAAGCTGAATTGAGGTTGAGTTAGAATGAGTTAAACCAATGCAAGAAGAGACCAACCAAGAGCGAGGTAATATGAGCCTAACTAAGGCTAAACGGCTAGATTTAGGCCAGATTAGAAGCAACAAAACCAAGGTTGAGACTGAGACCGAGACAAAATAAGCTAAGGAAAAACTGAGCCTGAACTAAGGCTAAGGCAATATATAAAGATTTCAGCTAATTTTAACAATAAAGTAGGTCGAATTAAAGATGATGATGAACCAAGGAAGAAACAATCAAGTTAAGGTTGATCATGAGGGTAATTTTGGTGGTATGTCTCTTTTAAGGATTTTTAGAGTTAGTATAGATGCCTTTTAATTGTATTTTATTTCATGCATTTCCCCAACCATCCATGGTAACCATAGATCGAAATGTCTTGGATACGAGGGTTCAATAGTTTTAATGTCCGGGCCTTTATGGGCTTGGACGTGGAAGCGTATTGTTATGTATGACATTGGGTAAGTTGTTATGATGGTTTGACGGATATCATGTGGCTTCACACACGGATCTTGTCCACCTTGTTTCTTTACGATGGAGATGATAAGAAAAACTTATGTTATTTTCATCAAATTAAGAGTATTGACGCTTGGAGTGATGATACTTATATATGTTGATCGGTTCTTGGACAAACTACTCATTTGACTCTCTTTCTTTTAGGTTTTTGTCAAAAAAACGATGGGTTTGTTAGTCTTTTCTTGGTAAATGGTTTCAAGAATGACAATATTTTCATATTATGAAGGTAAGCACATCATTATTTTTAGTATAATTTTCTGACTTATGAGGGCGATGAATGTTTTTATAGGATATTTGGATGATCAGAATCTATTAATGATGCAGCATGTGAAAATCATTATCTATTGCCGCATCTCTATGATCAAATAAATATGACTCTCTACCATTGAGACACTAATCTTTAGCCACTGTATATGTAGTTATCATATGGTAGTTTAGTGTTTGAAGAAGAATCTATGTTGAGGAATGGTTTCTTGAAAGACCATTGAATCCTACAGATGATGTCAATTGATGTATGGTATTTACTCCATATGATCAAATATTGATTTGACCAGAATAAAATGGATAAAATATTGATGAAAAAATAGTTTAATAAAGAGAGTAAGTAAGCATATAAAAAAAATTAGGACTTAATTTTTTTATTATATGTTTACAATAATATCCAACATTATTATGTCATCATTTATTGTTGACGTCTCTCTATGTGCAGAGATATATCTACCTATTGTACAAATAATCCAATAATAAAAATATTTTTGATTTTGACATGGTATCAAAGCCTATTTTTATGATTAAGTATGTCTTTAAAAGATTGTTCTCATGGCCCTAATTCCATTATATTTTCAGTTTACCATTATTTTGATCTTATTAGAGTTTGTTTGATTGAAATATTAAAATTTAGATATTTAAGGATCTCTTTCTTTTCTTTTGATCAGGTTCGTTGGAGATTCTGAATTTTTTTATTTGGGTTTTTTGTATTTAGGATTTTCTATTTTGATTTTGGTATTAAAGTTTTGAGATTTAATTTTGGGATTTGAAATTTGGTTAAGATTTTAGTTTGAAATTGATGATTTGAGTTTTTTTGGATTTGGGATTTGTATTGAAGAATTTGAGATTATAGTTTGTTTAGTTAGTTTGTATATATGTATTTATCATGTCTATTCGAAAGTATGATTCACTTCAATTGATTAGTGTTCAATTGGATGAAACAAAGTACACGTACTATGGTATACAATATTTATTTGGTGAAAAATATATCTTGATTTATGTAAGACGTGTGTGATAAAACCTATAGATGGCAGGGTAACTAACTATACAATATTGGTCGACAACTGGAGGATTAATAATTTCATTTTGTTACTTACTCAATTGGTATTCAGTTGGGAAATACGAGATAGTTAAAAAAAGTTTGGCATCATCTAGTTATATTATATGCATAATATATTTTTGTCAAATAATATCATTTGGAAACATATATTCACACACTTCAATAGAGTGATATGAACATCCAATAGTTTTATTCTGCCATGACTAATCTTTGGGATCAATTGGCTCTCACATAGTTTCAAAGTTGTGAAAATTTGAGCCATATATTATCAAAGAGAAGAACAACACTTGGTATAGTTTTATATGACTCTTTAGAATGATTTTGTGAAATTAGATGGGAAAATTTTACATCACTCTCCTATTCTTTTTTTTGATCCGATGGTCTTGATCATTATGTATAAATCTGATACGGGGTATGTCACAACTCTGGTTCCTTTTTTCTTTGTTGCTTCACAATATCATATACGCAGTAACCAAAACGCACTAGCTTCTGAATATGCCATATTTCAAAGTCTGAATGTCTAAAATTACAAACTAAAGGTAAAAACCAACAAAAATGACCCCCACAATAACAATGCCATATTGTAGAATTTTACATGGATGTGTTGTCTGCCATAGCTCAACAATAATATAGTCGTTGCCTGTCTTTAGGACCATATATATATTTGAAAAGTTTAAATAGTTCATTGCTTCATAACCACATACCATGGTAGTATTCTCTCATAAAAGTATGTCTTTATCTATTAAGTATGCTTCATCTTTGTCTTTTATAACCAACAATGGTACTTTGATGCCACTAACAAGAATTATGTATTTTTTTACATCGTCTTTATATATTTGAAATGTATACTAAATTCATAGTCTAACTTTAAATTTTGTATTTGTTGGCCAGTTTTATGATTTCAGTCTCTTAGTTTTTTTTACTTCTTATAATTGTTGTATTCATGATTCGTAGTCTAATAAGGTGAATTGTACATGCCATAAAGAAAAGTCTATGTTTTGGATGAGATTAAAACATCAAATGTTTATGCCTTTAGTGTGGACTTTTATCGTCTGTTTTCTGAGTCGTTCTTATCCTAATTTTCATATTTCGCATTCTTGTCTGGGTTATGTTTTTGCGCATCTTTTAAGGTTTTTGACATCTATAGGAATTTTAGGTAATGTCGATTGATGAGTCCGGATAACTTAACCACTGCATAATGAGATTTCCTAACAAGGGAAATTCGGACAATAACTTGCCACTAAACTATCCGGACAAGACAAAAGTAAATAATGACTAAACACTTTTGGACTAAGCTATATGCTAATCAACTTAATAAGTAAATGGGTCCTTAAACTTGACCCGAAAGCCCATGGATCCATAATTAAGAGTATAAATACCCCAACAACTTTCATTAATGAGGTTAATGAATATTTAATACAACCATGCAGCTCAAAATTCTCACTACTTCATACTAAACATTTAATACTCTCTAAACTTTCCAAAACACATGACATAATTACCCTCATCTCAAAATAAACCTCACCAAATTGGCGACCACAGTGGGAGGAGAAGGTGCGTGAATCTAGCATTCAAAACCAGTAAAAAGACCTGTTCGGATGGATCCAAACGAGCAAGCCATTCCACCACCTTTGGTGGAGGTGGTTGGGGAAAATAATGAATACACCACCGAAGAGAGAGATAAGTTGAGAGCCGAAATAGAAGTGTTGAAGGCCATTAAAAAGGTAGTGATGGGTTTAAAGGAAAAGTCAAAGGCGTCAGCCATTCACCATACTGACAACCCAATGGAGAATGACCCATCAGCAAAGACTCATTTAAGTACAAAAAAGATCCATGTCAGTTCCAAGAAGTCTCACCGGTCCAAGCCGGTGAAAAGCTCAGAGTCTGAGTCCTCTAGTAGCTTTTCGAACGAGGATGAGCTTGAGGAGTCCTTGTCATCAAGCAATGATGAGAGGAGGTCCAGAAAGAAACAAAAGCTAGTTAAAAAATATTCAAGAAAGAGAGATAGGCATGGGAGACTAAAGAGGCATCTGGGAAAAGGGTCATCTCACAGCCACAACCATAGTCACAAGCATGTGGACCAGCTGCTGATTGATCCTTTTTCTTTCTATGATGAGCCATGTATTTTTGCAACACCTAATGAAGACACAATCTTTAGTCGTAGTCGAAATTGGAGGCAATCGCCATTGTCTGCCAAGATACTGTCCGGAAACCTTCCTAAGAGGTTTGACAATACTAAAATGGAGAAATACGATGGGAGCAAAGACCCAGACAACCATCTGGAACAGTTTAAAAATTTTATGATGAATTTTGATGACGATGACAAAATTCTGTGTATGGCCTTCTCCCAATCCTTTACGAGAAGTGCTCTGAAATGGTACAACAGTTTGCCACAGGGTTGTATCAGAAACTTCGACACATTTTGGGTTGCCTTCCGAAGGCAGTTTGTGGGGAGTAAAGAGGTGAAGGGCAATGAAGATAATGTTATCCATTGTGCCCAAGAGCCAAATGAGTCACTAAAAGACTATATAAGCCGGTTCGTAAATACCAAGAATGGGTTAGCTGATTACTTTGAGCAAGTAGCAATAGCTTCTTTAAGACAAGGGTTAAACCCTAGGAATCTAGCTGATTCAGTAACAAGGAAGAATGCTATGACCTGAGCGGTTTTCTAAATCAGGTGAGAAAGCAAATCAATGTGGATGAAACAAAGAAGACTATGGTACACAGACAAGTGAGGTCTTCCCCAGCTGCTCCAAACCAGAACCAATCCGAATACAAGGCCAAAGAAACCGGACAGGGGTCCAACAGGGCCAAACAGACTCAATCCCACTCAAATCCAACTCAGAGTCAGCATACCAGAAATAAACGAGGACCTTGGGTCCAACCGGAGTGGTTTGCAGAGTTAAAGGAGAATGTGGCAACCATTTATGACAAAACTAAATATGAGGTCCATTTCCGGAAATCGACGGCACTATAATCTCCCAGGGAAAGTCGTAATACTTGTTTTTGCCAGTATCATCATGATATTGGCCACAACACCGAAGACTACATCACTTTGAAACAAGAGGTACAGAATCTCATCGAAAGAGGAAACTTGGGTGCCTATGTCAAAAGAAGAAGTGGGAACAGGCCTGACAATGCTCCTCGAACAGGCCCTACAAACAACGTAGGAACATCAGCTCCGGAGGGTGCAATGATGATCCATGAAAGATTTGATGTGGACTCAGAGTATTTAGAACATGACCCAACTCGTAATAAGGTGGGGTTCATAACAGCACAAGTCAAAATGGTGTCCAGACTCATTAGTTTCTTTGAGTCACTTACTATTTTTGGAGGGGACACCATGATAGCACCCACACATTCATCGAGGAAAAGGCACGTTCATAATCTAGTTACTCGGTTAGAAGGGGGCATGTTTTCATACCATTCCCAAATTCCTTTTCCATTTATAGTCTTTGATGATGATAATCTAAGGGATATTTCTGGGCCTCATGAGGATGCTGTGGTGATAGGAGCATCTATAGGGGGTAACGACATCAGACGAATTTTGATTGACACTGGCAGCTCAGCCAACATTCTCTTTTTAAGTTCTTACAAGCAGATAAAAAATCTGCCAGTAATTTAACGTTTGAATAGATCCATTGTGGGCTTCACAGGGAGCTCTGCGGATGTAATCGGAGAATTTGAGAAGGAGGTATTATTGGGCAAATGGCCTTTCAAGAAGATGGCCAGGGTGTTATTCGTTGTGGTAGGCTGCCCCACATGCTACAATGTAATATTTGAGAGGTCCTGGCTCTCTAGGATGCATGTTGTGGCCTCAACGGTCCATCAATGTTTGAAGTGGGCGGTTCAAGGACAAGTGGGAGTTGTCCGGAGTAGCCAAAATATAGCAAGAGAATGTTATGCAACTGCACTTTCTCCTAAAACATTGGGGGCAGTCCGGGCTGATGAAGATTACCAGTTATTGGGGCCTTCTAGGGGTGAGGGTGAAATTGATGAACCTAGAGAGACCCCTGGTGTTTTGATACCAATTGAAGAAGTTGAAACCCACTCTCTGGCTGAATGAAAGAATTTAAAAATTGGCTCCAAGATGGCACCAAAGTTGAAGATAAAGTTGTTGTCCTTTTTGGCAGGTCACCAACATCTTTTTGCTTGGTGTAATGCTGATGTGACCGGAGTGCCTGCAAGTGTTATATCACACAAGTTGTCCATCCGGAGAGATGTTGCACCTGTTGTGCAAAAAATGAGAGCTTTCTCTAAGGAGAAAGCTGATGTAATAGTCCAAGAAGTCGATCGGCTTACCAAGATGGGGCACATAAATGAGTCTCAGTATCCTTTATGGACTACCAACCCAGTGTTAGTTAAGAAAAAGAGTATGAAATGGCGTATGTGTATCGATTTTACTGACCTCAACAGAGCATTCCTAAAATATCTCTATCCGGTCCCCCGGATAGATCAGTTGGTGGAATCCACATCTGGAAATAAGCTATTGTCGTTCATGAATGCCTTCTCTGAGTATAACTAGATACAGGTGGATCTGAAGGACCAAGATCATACTACCTTTGTTACATATAGGGGTCTCCATTGTTACAAGTTGATGCCTTTTGAGTTGAAAAATACTGGGGCTACTTATCAGAGGTTGGTGAACAAAGAATTTGCTGATCATAATGGAAGAAATATAGAAGTATATATCGATGATATGATGGTTAAAATCTTAGAAGAAGAATTGCACCTAACTGATCTTTAGGAAACTTTTGCCAACTCGACAAAGGTTAATTTAAAATTGAATCCAGAAAAATGTGTGTTTGGGGTAGAGTCTGGAAATTTTTAGGGTTATGTAATAAGTGAAAAGGGGATACAGCCTGATCCGGACCAGCTCGATGCTCTGTTAAAAATGAACCCTCCTCGAAAAATTAAATAAGTACAAAGGTTGACAGGAAGATTGGCTGCTTTAAATCGTTTCATTTCAAGGTCTTCGGACAAGTGTGCCCCGTTCTTTCAGACCTTAAAAGGTGCTAAAAACTTTAACTGGTCTCCATAGTGCAACCTGGCTTTTGATAACATAAAAAAGCATTTGTCTTCTCCTAAAACCGTTTTAAGCCTGTTGAAGGAGAAACACTTTATGTATACTTGGTTGTGTTAGAATGTGCTATAAGTGCAGTATTGGTAAGAGAGGTGGACAATTATCCTCGTCCAGTGTACTACATCAATAAAAGTCTGATAGATGTTTAAAAGAGGTACATAAAGCTTGAAAAGCTGGCACTAGCCTTAGTGATTGCTGCTCGAAAAATGAGGTCGTATTTTCAGTCTCATTTCATCATCATCCAAACATCTTTTCCCTTGAAGAATGTTCTTCAGAAAGCAGACATATCAAGCAGGATGACCAAATGGTCAGTGAAGTTAGGTGATTATGATATTGATTTTGCCCCACGAACTGCTATTAAAGCTCAACCTGTTGCTGATTTCTTGGTAGAGTTTCATTCGAACATAAGTACTAAACAAGCTTCAGAAAAGAAAACTAAAAAAGAGTGGGTTGTCCGGGCAGATGGTAAATCAAGCACAATGGGTTGTGGGGTTGAGATTTGTTTAACCTCTCCATATGGTGATAAAATATACCAGGTATATGCTTTCCTTTTAGGGCCTCTAACAATGAGTCTGAATATGAAGTAGCTATATCTGGTCTTAAGTTAGCTTTTCTAATATAGGGCTAAAAGAGTTAGATTGATGAGTGATTCTCAGCTTCTTATCCACCATGCTCAAGGTCAGTTAGAAGCTAAGAAGGAGCAGTTGATCAGATACTTATTTGTTCTTAAAGAAATAGCAGCCAACTTAAAAAATGTTTGCTATGAGCATATTACTAGATAAGAAAACACACTGGCAGACTCCTTAGACCCAATAGCATACTCTGAGTCCTACCCATGGATTCATGTACAAGAATTCCCATCTATACAATCAAATCAGAACAAGGAAGATGAGGAGAGCTTGAGTGTACATGTAGTTCAATCCAAAAATTGAAGATTTCCCCTTCTTCAATACATCTCTGATGGAATTTTGCCTCAGGAGAAAGTTATGGCAAGGAAAATGAAACACAAGGCTCGTAGTTTCTTGATCATAAGAGAGGTTCTTTATAAAAAGTCGTTCAGCAGACCTCTCCTGTGTTGTTTAAGGGCTGAAGAGTCCCGAATTGCTTTATCCGAACTACATGATAGAGAGGGATCAACATACTGTGGCTATAGAGCTCTAACCCTGAGGGTTTTATTGACCGGATACTATTGGCCATCCATAATGGCAGATGTTAAGGAATTGGTGAAGAAGTGTGACTCATGCCAAAGTTATGGTAACGAAATTCATATCCCAGCAGTTCCTATGGAGTCTATTTCTGAGCCAGTTCCTTTTGCTCGTTGGAGACTGGAATTAGTTGGACTTCTACCAATAGCATACAGAGGATGCATGAATATTATTGTAGTCATTGATTATTTCTCAAAATGGGTAGAAGCAGCCCCCCTGGCAGGAACTACTTCGAAAGTTGTTATAAAATTTATCTTGTCTAACATTTGTTGCAGATTTGGGGTTCTAAAAAAGATAACCACAGATAACGGGCCACAATTTGATAACAAGGATATGGAGAGTTTATGTGCCTCCAGGGGCATTCAGCATTGCTTCTCTTCTCCTTTCTACCCACTAGAAAATGGTCAAGTTGAAGTGGAAAATAAGACCATTATGTCCGGTTTAAAAAAGAATTTAGAAGGGGCGGCAGGGAAGTGGCCAAGCTATTTGCAAGAAGTATTGTGGGCATACCGGACTACTCCTAGGGCTGCTACTTAAGAATCTCCTTTTGCCTTGGTGTATGGGATGGATGCAATTACTCCTATAGAATCAACCCTACCATCATACAAGGTCCATAACTATTCCGAACAGGCCAATGAGTTGGCAATTAGGAGTCAGTTAGACTTAATTAAAGAAAGAAGGGTTAAAGCTCATCTTAGAACAACCCACTATCAAGGATTGATGAGGAGCAGATTTGCTTCCAAGATCAAGAGAAGAGATTTTCAACCAGGAGATACAGTTTTATGAAAAGTTTTCTTTTATACTAAGGAAAAGCAGTTCGGTAAGTTGGCTCCGAACTGGGAAGGCCCTTATGAGGTCTCCGAAAAGCTTAAGCCTTGGACATATAGGCTTCAAGACAAATATGGAAGAATTTTGAAGCACCCATGGAATGTTGAACACCCCGGGTTATATCTGGAATAAAAGTTGTGTAAATATTTACTTGTTAAAAGTCATTGTAAATATTAGGGGGCATACTCTTTCCTACCCTGGTGGCGCGGAGAGGTTTTAATGAGGTGTCTAGTCTTTTCAATAAAATATAATGCCTTCTTAAAACATTTGGTGTGGTTTGATTACAATTCTTTTCAAGTTTTCAATTTAATACTGAGGATCTTTGACAGATCGGATTAATATGGTTGAATTATGACCATTAAATACATGTCATCTGAGTTATTAAACACTTTCACCTTAAATATTTTTAAAGTAAGTATGGCTCTTTAAACATTAGCCATTAAAATTGAAAGCAAGCATGAAACAAAGCAAAATTTGATTGATAAGCCTGTCCAGGTATAAACCGGATAACGTTACCAAAAGGCAAAGAATGCCTTGGCCATCCAAGGACTTTAAGTGTTGTGAAAGACTTATCCGGACTCAGACCGGATACAATTATAAAAATGCATTGGCCATCCAAGGACTTTAGTAGTTCATAAGATTAACAAAACACAAAAGATAGTTAAAAACCTCAGGGTTTATTCCCTTCAGATGTTCTTGCATCATCTCCTTTTTTGGGGTTTCTAAGTTCAGTACTTGAACTCTCACCAGTTCCTTCCTCTTCATCGGTGGTAGAGTCGATTCCACTACAGTAGTTCTTTTTATCACCATCTACCATGGTATGGAATGGGATGTCTTTGTACTCCAAATATTTCTACAAGGGACTAAGCGTCCTCTTCAGAAACGTTTCATAGAAAAGCAGCACCATGTCAGACTTCACCTCGGCATACCTTGCTTCCAAGGAATCTATCACCTCATTAGTGTATTTATCAATGATGGCCTGAATTTTCTGTTCATGCTCCTTCTCCAAGTCTTCTTTCTCCTTGGTTACCTTAGACACAACATCTTCTAGGGAAGTCTTCTCACCGGACAAGGTCTGGATGGCACCATCTTTGGTTTTCATGTCCTCCCTTAAAGTTGAAAGATCTTTTTCCAAACCAGAGCACTTAGTTTGAAACTCAGTATTAGCATTCTCCAAAGTAGCCAACTTGGTTGACAGATCTTCTTTGTCTTTCCTCAATTCTTCAAGCTCTTTCTTCAATTCTTCTATGCTCTGATTAGCATTAAAGAGAGTAGTTGACAGAGACTCCTTGTCAGTATTGAGGGTGTTGATAAGGGCGGACTAGTTTTTCACCCGTCTCTCATGAACGAGCACTGGTTGGATATGACCTAGTAAGGAATGGGCCACTGTATCTTGATCTTCGGAAATAGAAAAAGACTTACCGTTGTAGGTTACCATGTTGGAAGAGCCCGAAGGACGGAAAGGACCAGCAAAGTCGTCCTTCTCTGAGTCGGTGAAGTAAAGGACGATGTTCTGAAGGGCTCTGATGTCCACACCATCAATCCTTCCTCCGATGCCCTCTCCGAGTTGCAGACCTGTTGGAATTTTTTCTGTCAATGTGGGATCGGCAGGAGCTAGTGGAAGAAGAAGCTCCGAAGGGCGAAAAGTTATTTCTCTCCCTAAGGTGACCTTTTTCTTCTTGGCAGCCCTTTCATCACTACTTGCCCCCCTTTTTTGATCCTTTTTAGAGGTTTTGATGGATTTTCTAGGTTCTCCTGCCTTCTTAACAGTCTCATCTTCAACCACCTTGAGCAAGGAGGCATCGATCCCTCATTGGTTCTCCGGATTGGTCTCCTCTGTGGCAGCCCGAACTGCTTTTGTTGCAGTTCTCTTCTTCTTCCCCTTCATCTTGTTGGGAGCCTTGGCTCTAGAGGGCAAGACCAGTTTAACATCTTTTTCCTCTGTCCGTTTGAGGATGACACATGGAGGAGAGGGTGTGGTCAATTCTTTCCATGTAAGATCTCTCCGGCCTGTGGGATTCCTCAGATGAGATCTCACCATATTGACGGAGGTAAAACAGTTGTGGAAAGCATTCCCTGAACGTTCTGCGGCTCATGCATATAGTTTGGCACATGTAGTGTACCCCTCCTCCAGATATCCGATATACTCCTTCGATAATACTGAAAAAAAAGTAATGAATAATTCAGAAGTGGAATATTTGTGAAGTGAAAAGGAGAACATGAAAAACAAAATTAAATAGCCTACTTGTACTCTTCCACCTACTAGTAAACATACTAGGGTTGGTCTTGGCTTTGATTTTCCTCCTATTTTCCCATGACCCACTGATGAATAAAAACTCGGTTCTCCAATTCTTCTCTAACTCCAACAAGTCGTCTACCACTTTGAAGTTGTTTCCCATGTTATAGTGCTAGAATGGGATGTGGTGATTCTTGTATAGACTTGCCACAGCGACAAATTGCTCCATAGAGAGAGGGATTTTGGACAGCCTTGATGCCATTATGCAAGCAAGGATGGAGTACCAAGCATTTGGACTTAATTGGCTTGGGCAAAGATTTATCAGGTGGAAGTACCTGACAATCTTTGGGTCTAAGGGGAATCTGAGCCCCCAGTTGAACAGTTCGGTGAAGATGATCACTTCATTAAGTTTGCAGTCCATCAGAGTCTCCGAAGTGACAGGTATCCTCACCTTCATTGACTGTGGGATCCCCTACTTTGTCCGGATCCGTCCTAGCTCGGCGGTATGAGTATAAACATAACTTATGTTCTTCATGGCCAACAAATACTTAACATTGACTTTCTGGAAGCAAGGCCCTACATTGCCCTCCAAGCATTCTAGGAGATCCGGATGAGCCACACCAACCTTCACTTTTCCTTTGCCTTTCCTATCAGAGGCAGCATCCCCAGTTTTCCCTGAGGCTTCAGTTTCGAAGGGGGCCTCTTCGGTGCTGTCCTCCATCACTTCTTCCATCATTGTGGAAGGTCTTTTAGTAGTTGTAGATGGAAGGAGAACAATATCTGACTCCAAAGGCTCTCCGGATGGATGAGTGCCAGTTGTTTCCAAATGCCTAATATCTGGTTGAGGCTGAGTTCTGGAGGAATTCGCTTGAGAGACTACTTTGGATGCCTCTGATCCGGAGGGTTTATCTTGTGGGGCTCTTATGGATACCTCCGACCCGGAGGGTTTATACTTGGATGTTGCTTTAGAGGCTTCCGGTTTGGAGGATTTTAACAGTGAGGCAGTTGCTTGGGCCTTCACCAAACGAGTTGTCCGACGTGGATTTGATTTTGCTAGAGATTTTATAATATCTGATTGCATGGCTATAAAAGGGGAGGGTTTTCTAACGCTCGATACTGCTTTTTCTTTGGTAGTGGAAGGTTGGGACTCCTGAACAGAGGAGCCTGTTGGGATTGGTGAAAGGTTTGGTTTGAACAACCGTTTGGGTTTTGGATTTCTGGTGGAAGATGATCCTTGATCGGCTTCTTGGGATGGTTTATCAGACTTTTTGCTTGGGGAGACTCGGAGACCAACATCGATACGCCTCTCTCGTTCGACTTTCCTTACTTTCTCTAACTCAGATAGATTCAACTAGCCGCCTTTTACACGAGTGTTTCTAGCTGTGAACATAAAACTATCCAAGAACAATTTTGAAAGAAATGGAGGAAAGCTCTGAAGAGGGTTTTTGAGTGATGAAGGTAATGAAATAATGGAAAAATGGTTTATATATTAATAGAAAAATATAACTGATACCTAGGAGGAGACGAAGAGACTTTTGCAATGATTAAAGATGGCGCAGATGTGGAGAAAATTAAATGCATATGTTACTTTTTAGATTTAGTGGGAGCGCCAATCTAGGTAAAAACGACTGGTTGGTCGAATCAGATTGTGACACGTGTCCCATGATCCAAAAAAAATACTCTTAGAATTCTGGGAAAAGTCAATTCGGACAAACTTCAAGCTAGATGCATGAGTGGATCGGAAAAATTCTTTACTGAATAAGCAAATTTTTTTAGTCCTGCCAAAGATTTTTTACAAGACCTAAAAAAGTGGCTACTGATGAGTCCGGATAACTTAACCACTGCCTACTAATATTTCTGGACAAGAAAAATTTGGACATAAACTTGCCACTGAACTATCCGGACAGGACAAAAGTAAAGAATAACTAAACACTTTTTGACTAAGCTATATGCTAATCAGCTTAATAAGTAAATGAGTCCTTAAACTTGACCCGGTTCCATAATTTGACCTGAAAGGCCATGGGTCCATAATTAAGAATATAAATACCCCAACAACTTTCATTAATGAGGGTAATTAACATTTAATACAACTAGGCAGCTCAAATCTCTCACTACTTCATAGTAGAACATTTAATACTCTCTAAACTTTCCAAAACACTAGACAAAATTACCCTCAGCTGAAAATAAACCTCACCATGGATAATCATGATATTTCTTATTGTAGTGGTTGTAAAATGATTAGCTTTTTAGTCTTACTTTTTCATACAAGTATTAATTTTTCAACTGATCCATTTTATTTTGTGCATTCTGATGTATGAAGACCTCCTCTTGTATCATACAAAAAAAGTTTCATATATTATGTTTTGTTTATTGATGATTTTATTTGTTATATTGAATTTTTTTATTATGAAACACATGTTTGGCTTCCTTACTATATTCATTAATTTTTAGCACTTATGAAAATCCAACACTAATTTGTCATCAAAAAATTTGGTGTGATTTAGAGGGGTGTACAGTTCTAAAAACTTTTCTCAGTTTCTTGTTTCTAATGGGATTATCCATCAAACCTCTTGCATGGATACTCTAAAAAAATGGTCTTGGAGAAAGACAACATCGTCATCCCTTTGAAAAAATTCATTTATTCTTATTGTCAACTAAGGTTCCTAGTGTTTTAGGGGGAAACATATCTTCATTTTTCTTATGTGATCCTAATATCTCGTAATCAGGTTTTTTCCCTTTTAAAAAGTTGTATCATCATTCACCTGATTATTTTTCTCCTATTCGGTTGTATATATTTTATCATTCGACCAAATATTGAATGTAATAAACTATATTCTTTGTATGTCAAATGTGTATTTTTAGGTTATGGTATTGGTAAAAAAGACATCATCGCTTTGATCATGTTAGTAAAAAATTATATGTAACACATCATGTTGTGTTTTTAGAGTATATTTGATTATTTTTCATTTTTGCTACTTCACATAATATACTCGTGTTCGTATTGATCCTTTCGATACCAACCCCGACGAGAATCTATTTGATACTTTAGTTCACAATGCATTCATGTTGTGGATTATCGTCGTTCGCTTTCATTCACTCGTATTCAGAAGTCTACTAAACACCCCAATTTTGAGTACTCCTCTTATTATTGTTCATTTGACTCTTTTGTTTCTCTTTTTCATTGTTTTTACGAGCCTCTATCTTGTAGATAGTTAGCTTGTGATCTATTTTTGAAGACTGCTAATGTTGAGGTACTTACTGGTGTGGTTTATTTTTGGTTGAGAGTAATTTTGTCCAGAGTTTTGTAGTATTTCAAAGGTATTTAATGTTTGGATAGGTTGTAGTGGGAGAATTGAGCTGCCTGGTTGTATTTAATTTTCATTATCCTCATTAAATGAAAGTGGTTGGGTATTTATACCCTTAATTGTGGGCCACATGGGCTTTCGGGTTGACTTATGGATTCGGGTCGAGTTCAAAGACTCATTAGTTTTAAGAAGGTAGGTAATTAGCTTAGTCATGAAGTGATTAATTTTTTAGTACATTAGTTCAGTTCGGATGGTTCAGTGGGTGGATGTTGTCCGAATTTCCCCTGTTCGACTCTCATAAAGAGTGGCAATAAATTCCGGACTCATCAGTAGCCCATTTTTAGGTTGTGTTCGAAAGCCTTTGGCAAAACCTGAAAAATAGCTCAAATGTAATCATAACTTCATCCAGACATTTCGAAAATGTGTAACGACTTTATCCGGACAGACTAAAACCCTTAGAATCTGAGAAGTTTTGCCAGAGATAATGGGACACGTGTCCTCCTCTGATTCGCCTCACTGGCCGTTTTCCTCCTAGAAAGGCGCTTCCACTTGTTTCGAAAAAGTAACCTTTTACTTAATGTTGGTGACATCAGCGCCGTCTTTAATCATTATACTTATCTTTTCGTCTTCTCCTAGGTATCGAAGCATCATTTATCTCATTAGTATAAATCAGTTCACTTTTCACTATTTTATCATCTTTATTATCTTTACTCTGTTAAACTTCAAAGCTTTCATCTCTCAAAAAACCCTTCTTTTGGTGTGAGTTTATGTTCACAGCAAGAAACGCTTTAGTAAAAGGTGGGTGGCTCAATTTGTCAGAGTTGGAAAAAGCTCAAAAGGTTGAACGAGAAAGGCGCATCGCTGCAGGCCTCCCTGTTTCCCCTGTTGATAAACCGGAAACACCAAGCTCAGAGCCTGACCGGGGTTCATCTTCAACTAAGAGTGCTAAACCTAGGAGGTTGTTCCAGTCCAACCTTTCACCAATCGTTTCGGGCTCATCGGTCAAGGAGTCAGAGCCTGTTGTTGAACCAGGGCAGGTAGTCAAAAGCTTTAAGAAACCTTCCCCATTCATTGCTATGGGGTCAGATGCTGATATTTCCCCAGAGAAACTGGTAGATAGATAAAGGGGTCATCTGGTAAAAGGGCAGGCTGCTGGCACACAGCCTAAACCAAAATCCACGCCTTCGAAATCTGGGGCAAAAAGTAAAACCACAGGGTCAGAAGCACCCATCAAAATTCCCAAGGACAACCTGTCTGATCCAGAGGCAACTAGCTCAAGTATTCGAAAAGAGACCTCCGTGTCCGAGCCCCAGCCGGACTCTAGACCACAAGAGGGAAATGATGCTCAACAACCCGGTGGGCCTACTGAGCCAACCACCAGCCCTTCTCTTCAAAAACAGCTGACAACCCCTCCATGGTAATGGAGGATGTAATGGAGGACAGCGTTGAAGAAGCCCCTTTTGAGATTGACATATCCGGGCAAACAAGTGAGACTACCATCACTAGGAAGAGCAAAGGCAAAGAAAAAGTGTGTCTAAAGCATCCGGACCTGCCGGAGTGCCTTGTGGGAAAAGTGGGGCCTTGTTTCCACAAAGTAAGCGTTAAATATCTGCTGGCCATGCAGAAAATCAATTATGCTTTCATTCACACAGCTGAACTTGGTTGGATAAGGACAAAGTGGGGGATTCCAAATAATGTTAAAGTAAGGATTCCAATCGATCCGGAGACTCCCATAGACTGTAAGCTCAACGAGATTGTCTTCTACACTGAGTTATTCAAATGGGGACTTAGGTTTCCCTTGAACCCAGAAATAGTCAGATAATTCTATCTGATTAAGCTTTGCCCAAGCCATCTAAGCCCTAATGCATGGTTCACCCTCATGTCATGTATTATGGCTTTAAGACTCTCTGGAATTCCTCTTCTGATGGAGCAATTTGCTGATGTGGCAAGCCTCTGCAGAAATCATCTCATCCCTTTCTATCACTTCAACATGGGTGACAACTACAAGGTAGTGGATGACTTACTCGAAGCGGAGAAAGGCTGTAAGACTCAATTTATGTTCGTCAGCGGTGCTTGGGAGAATGGGAAGAAAATTAAAGCTGGTGTCAACCCAAGCATGCTTACCATCAGATGGCAAAGTGATGGTAACAATCTCACCAGATACTTCTACTTTTACTTATAAAAACTTTTTTATCTAATTCTTTTTTCTTTTGCTTTTTGGTAGTGCTGCCCAAGGATTTCAACGATTACTTAGAGGCTAGGCAGACTACTTGTGCCAAGCTGAATGCTTGGGCAGCTGAAAAATGGGCAAACCGCTTCCACAACTGCTTTACCGGAGGCAATTTAACCAGATCCTATCTTTGGAATACAACGGACCGGAGGGATCTGTCTTGAGAGGAATTAACTACTCCACCCCCTCCGAGAGTGATTCTCCGGAAGACAGGGAAAAGATGGAAAATTGGTCTTGCCGGGTAGAGCTAAAGCCCCAAGCAATATGAAGGGCAAAAAGGTTAAGGCCGAGCAAGGTGTGGTAGAGGCCAATCCTACTAAGGTGGAGGAAGTTGTCCCAACAAAACCAGAAAAACAAGATCAAGGGAAAATTGATGATGCCTTACTACAAGTGGTGGAACATGAGAGCGCCAAGGAAGCTGCTGGGTCTCCAAAACTTCAAAAGGTCCCCAAAAAGGACAGAAAACGGGGAGTAGAAGGTGGAGGCCGGGACACCAAGAGAAAGAAAACTTCCAAGGGAGATGAAGTTTCTCTCCGGGATCCGAAGCCACTACCCCCAGTTGATCCAGCTGACCCTACACAAGCAGAAGAGATCCCCGGTGACTTTCGACCCGGAGAGGGTGCATGAGGGGATATCAGTATTGATGGTGTCGATATTACTGGGCTTGAGGGGCTTGGTCTCTACTTTGAAAACCTCCCCAGAGATGATTTTGCTGGGCCCTACCTTCCCCCAAGTTCTTCGAACACCGTCACATTCAACGGTAAGTCTTTTTTTGTCTCAAGCGAAAGAGATGTCATTGCTCACTCCATTCTGAGCAATGTCCACCAGTGCTTATTTTGGATAAGCAAGTACGCAATCAGTCAGCCATCATCAACACCCTCAATTCTGACAAAGAGAAATTGTCTAGCGATCTTCTTAGTGCCAACCAAAATACTGAGGCATTGAGGAAAGAAAATAAGGAGTTGAAGAAACGCCAGGAGGATTTGGTCAAGAGGTTGGCTACTTCGGAAGAAGTTGTCAAAGAACTCCAGTTAAAGCAATCCGATCTGGTAAAAGACCTATTTTCTTTAAAAGAGGAGGTGAAGGCCAAAGATAGCATCATTCAGGCCTTAACTAATGACAAGATCTCTTTTGAGAATAGTGTGTCCAAGGCTGAGCAAGAAAATGCTGACTTGTTAAGGGAGCAGGAGAAAAAAATCCAGGCTAGGATGGATGGTTATACCAATGAGGTGATAGATTCTCAGGAGGCAAGGTATGCTGAGGTCATGTCAGATATGGTTCTGCTCTTTCATAAAAAAATTCCGAAGAAGACCTTGGGAGATTTATGGAAATTCGTGGAGTACGAAGACATTCCTCATCATACCATGTCTGTTGGTGATAAGTACAACTACTCCAGTGATGACACCACTGATGAAAAAAAAAGATTGGGGAGAGCTCGGATGATGACCCAAAGAAGAAGAAGCCAAGTGAGGCTGAGCCATCTACAAAGGCTCAGTCTTAGAGTATCAATTATCTTTTTAATTTTGTTGTGATTGAACCAAAGTCCTTGGATGGCCAAGGCATTTTTTGTAACCGTGCCTGGTCCTTGTCCGGATAAACCTTTCTTGTTTTGACAATTCAAAGTCCTTGGATGGCCAAGGCATTCCGTATGTTTTAATGGGTAGTTTCATTTTGCATAACTCCTGCATCGTTTCATGATTTTTTATAAAATTTGATGCCTCCTTAAAAGATTCGGAGTGTTTCAATTAAAAGTTTTCTCTGAAATTTTTTATCAATAGTAGACCGGATTAAATTAGTGGAGTGATGACTACTTAAACATTGGTTATCGGAGAATTCAAACACTCTCACTTTAAAATACTTTAAAATACATCAGAAGGTCGTGGGTTCGACTCCCACTGTGGTCGCCAATTTGGTGTGGTTTATTTTCGGTTGAGGGTAATTTTTTCCAGAGTTTTTATAGTATTTCAAAGGTATTTAATGTTTGGATAGGTTGTAGTGGGAGAATTGAGATGCCTGGTTGTATTTAATTTTCATTATCCTCATTAAATGAAAGTGGTTGGGATTGTGGGCCACATGGGCTTTCGGATTGACTTATGGATTCGGGTCGAGTTCAAAGACCCATTAATTTTAAGCAGGTAGGTAATTAGTTTAGTCATGAAGTGATTAAGTTTTTAGTACATTAGTTCAGTTCAGATGGTTCAGTGGGTGGATGTTGTCCGAATTTTCCATGTCTGGTTCTCATAAAGAGTGGCAATAAATTCCGGACTCATCACTTACTACTCTACATTAGAGTCATACATTGAATTTGGCTCTGCTGCCTTCTGGGAAACATACCCATGGTTTTCACCGAGTCTACAAGTTTAAAACCAAATATGATGTATGTTTTGAACGATACAAGGCCCAACTTGTTACCAAAACCTATTTCAAAACGTATATCATAAATTATGAAGAAACGTTTTTCTTTGTGGTAAAAATGACAATATTTGCACTCTTATTGCAAATGTTTCCGTTTGTCGATAAATAATATCTGAGATGGATGTCCATAATGCACTCTTAAACGATGATCTTCATGAATATGTAACATAAAATATAACATAACAACACATAAAAATTAATTCTCAAATTTTATATTTCATATTCAAACATTACACACTTCATATATTTGTATGGAACTATTTTCACATGATATTTGTCTAATCAATTGAGAGTAATTGTAATATTTTTTTATATCATTTGCCAATTATATATATGTATATATATATATTAGATTTGACCCGTTACCATCTAAGACTTTGTAATTCAATTACAGATTATTATAAAAATAAAATCAAGGTACTAATAGGTATTTGAGCTACAATTTCTACCTAAAACATCCTTATTCACAAGAACATCAAACACACTTACATTATCTCTCTTTATTTTTAAAAATAAATAAATTAAAAGTTCAAAATCTTTCAAACGGTAGTTCAGAAAAGAAAGTATGAAAGTATCATTTGTTTTATGTTTAAGACGCACAAATCTAGATCCATGAATGATAAAAAAAATTCTAATTAATTTTCACGAGCCCACTTAACATAGTTTCATATTTTTGTTTTTGGTTTCTCATTTCGCACTTAGGCAAAAACAATTATTTTCAAATTTAACATTAGTTTCGCATTTTACATTTTGCATTTTATTTTATCATGGTTTCGCATTTTTCATATTCATTTTAAGCATGGTTTTACATTTGACACTTGGACTAAAAAATACAACATTTTCTCCTCGTTTCACATTTTGCATTTCATTTTATCCTGGTCTTGCATTTTGCATTTTCATTTGACCCTAGTTTCATACTTCACACTTAGACAAAAAAAGATTTTTATATTTAACATTGATTTTGCATTTCATATTTCATTTTACCACGATTTCACAAATTTAACAATGGTTTCGCAATTTACAATTGCATGTCACCTTTTTTGCATTTCAGATAACTAAGGTTTCACATTTCAATTTTTTATATCCAAAAATCGTGTTTTTATGTTTTAACAGATCTTACTATCTCAAACTCTATAAACCACCATAAAATCTTTCCAAATCCGTCTTTTTACCTAACTCGAAAATAAATCGACATTAAAATCTATCAACAAAATCACTCATTTCTCACTTATCGAATAAAAGAAAAAAAACCTTATGTGGAATCGATTTCTTGTATGAAATATTCGTGAATCATTCTTCGAAAGATTGTGTCAAATCTTGATGAATCTTGTATCGAGAAAAAAAATTGTGCAAAAACATTCTTTTTTTGGTGTAAAAAGCTCAAATTAATTGAAAAAAGGTTCATATATAATCCTGGGGCATACCCCGAGGTAATACATTACTATAATAAAAGTCGATTAACAAGACAAGTAAAATACTAGGAGACAGTTCTGAGACCCATTGCCCAGAACAGGAAATGACACCATGGGTAAAATAGCACATGATAAATAAATCTGACAGGGGTGGTGAGGATGACTCGGTGGCATAGGCAGACTCCAAGTGTAATCAATCAGCGTCCATGCTCCAGTCCAGAAATGAGATCACCTGAACCAATAAAAAATAAATTAAGTTATAAAGTAACCAACTACGCCGGCAAGACAATCTTGGTACCATTAAATCTGTATCGAAGATCCGATAAGATATGGTAAGAGATTGAGGATGCTAAAGTGGGAGCAGATCCAAATTTTTTTGAATTTCGCTCCTTCCAAACGTGGTAAACGACCGCGTTGAAACACGTTCGTCAAATACAATAGTCACGCTTATTTGACCATCTTGAAGCCTCAAGAATCCAAGATTTCCATCTCAAGGATAGGAATGGGAAGCCAAATTTAAACATTCTTCGAAAGAAACTTCAAAACAGATGAATTAAAAAAAATAGAAATCTATAATAAAAGTGAGATGATAAACAATAATTAAACCTATTTAATAAAAAACTTGGATTATATAACCAATAAAAATATTTGAAAATAGGATAATAAATAATAATACAAAAGCTACATTTAACCTAATAAATATAATTGGTAAGATAATAATAAAATAATTTACATAGTTATTTATACATTATTCTTTTAAATATTTGAGTATCAATTAATATAAAATACTAAAGTAAGTGGACACATATTTATTATTTAAAAGGGTAATGGTAACGCAGCCAATTTAAATATAGTAACTCATTTTATTTTTTTTACATATCGATGAGCTTGTTAAATATTCAACGATTGTGAGATAAATAATTTAAATTTAGATAAAAATAACCTCATTTATTATAATAATAATAATTATTATTTTAATTTACTTTTACAATTTTATCTAATTTTTAATTGATTGATAATATAATAATAAATTATTTATATTATAATATATATTTCGTTATATTTTGGTAGAATAATTTTTACTAATTTTTATATCTATTTATAATATGAAATGTTAATTTTGGTATACAAAATAGGAAATTAATATCTGTAAAATAAAAAATAATTTTGGTAACTAATCATATTTCAAAAGATCTTAAAATATCAGTTTTTAAATTACTGCTGTTTTCGCAATTCTAAATTTTAAAAAAAACACACTTTGTTTTCTTATCAAATTTTAAATTTCAGTTTTTAAAAATTTAAACATTTTGAGATATTAATTTTTTTTTAACAATTTATTTATTTATTTATTTAAAAGTTAAATCTATTAGTTAGCTTTTTAAACAAGTAAGTTATATACTTTAATATAAAATAAAATGATTTTAATACTAACTAAACAAGAATAGAATCTGGATTCAATTCATTAGAAAAATATGATAATAACTAATTAAAAAAGCGTATATTTTTCTTTGGTAGTACAAACTAAAAACTGTTTATATAAAACGAAAGGATACTTTATAAAATTATAATTTTAACTAGTACAGTATTTATTAAAATAAACTAATGATTACTAAAGAAAAGTAGTGTAGTTAAGTGGTTGCTAAAGACCGCCATTAAGGTCAATACCTTATTTCAAATCATTATCACTGATATAAAAGATAATATTAATTTGAATGTTTGGTACGATCGAGACTGATATATTTTCGAAAGAAATAATCAACGAATACAATATAATAAACGAAAAAAGAAATGTTTTAATTTTCAGATGGGCCCGATATTGCAGCGGATTTAACAATAAAAAAACTCTTGGATCCAGCATCACAATTCCATTTTTGTCTAAATTACGGAGTAAATAGCTCGAGTCTGAATTTCATATTTACGTATGTGGAAAGAAGTATAAATATCTTCAGATACTAGCCGCTCGCTAATGAGTACCACATTTTCAAAATTGTAACCTTCTCATGGCATATAAGCTACTAATACATTTTTTCTCAAAGCGAGCTCGTCATCAACTGTAGCGGCACCATCTGCTAAAACTTGTCATTTTTAATGCACACAAGTATTTTTGTTGGACCGTTAATACAAAATTAATGGAATGTTTAGGGTATTTATGCTACCCGATAAAATAATTTTGTCAGTGTCGGTAGAAATGATCCGCCATTCGTGTTCGGCTATAGTGGGAACCCCTTAATCTAGAGACACTTGGCGTTCCAACCCGGTTCCAACAATACACTTTTCTGACCGAGAAAGCGGAACTGTTTGACGTTGCATATTAGAACTCATTAAAGCCCGATTCACATCATTATGCTCGATAAAAGGAATGAGGGAAGCTCCGATTGAAAAATATTAGAAATGAAAAGTACTTCGAAGATGAACCTCTATGCGATGGTCAGGAATTCTTGACGGTATCGAGCTGGAACAACCTGTTCTTCTTGAATACCCCGATTCAGAGCCAAAGAATTTCCCGCTGCTACCATAAAATATTTATCTCTGCTTGGTGATAAATAAAGTATCCGTGCATTTTTTTATTTTTCAAAGATTTCATAAAATGAGCTTTCTAGAGACCCCCATTGACCAATCTAGGCATGAATTGCTAAAGATCCAATGAGTCCAACATTTATACCTTCCGACGTGTCAATGGGTCAAATTCTCCCATAGTGACTAGGATGAATATCTTGTATCCGAAAATTAGCAGTTCGACCGGTTAATCCTCCACGGCCCAAATAACTCAATTTTCACCCATGAACTATTTGTGTCAATGGATTGGTTCGATCCAAAAATTAAGATAATGGGTGTAATCCGAAAAAATATTCATAAGTGGTTGTTAACGGAGTTGAAGTTACCAAATTATGAGGGGTCGGTATTAATTTCTGCCTAATAGCTCCGCATATAGTTCCCTTAACTACATTTTCTAAATGAACCAGAGTCAATCTGAATTGGTCTTGTAAGAGATCCGCTACAGAGCGAATACACTTATTTTGCAAATGATTTATATCGTCAAGTGTACCCATTCCAAATTTTATTCCAATCAAAAGATCTGCCGCTGCTAATATATCTCGTGGTAACAAAAATGTATCGGTTGGAGGTATATTCAGCTTGAGTCTCCGGTTAATATTTCGTCGACCAACCCTTATTCACACCTTTGATGAAAGAATTGTCTTTTGTAATTCTTTACATAAGTATTCTGAAAAAAAATTGGATCTTCGCCTACACAAGAAAATTGTTGATAAAACTCCAAGATGACATCTTCTTTTGACCTAATTTTTTCTCTCCTTATCGGTCAAGAAAGACAAGAAAATTTCACGGTAGCAAACATTCTCCAGAATTTCTCTTAGATTCGAACCCATAGCTGATGATAGAACTAGAATAGATATTTTCTGCTTCCTACTTATACGAGCCCATATCCTTGTTTTTTTATCAATCTCTAATTCTAACCTTCCCCCCCAATCAGATATTATGGTGCCGGAATAGAACGAAATCCCGTTATGATCCAATTCAGACCGGTAATAAATACCGGAACTTTGCAATATTTGATTGATCACAATTCTATATATTCCGTTTACTATAGAAGTTCCAAGGGAATTCATTAGAGGGATGTTTCCAAGAAAAATTGTTTGTTCTTGCATATTCCTGCTGGTTTTCCAAATTAATCCCGCGGATACATATAATTCAGAAGAGTATGTGAGTGATTCATATACAACATCTCTTTCATTTATCAATGGTTCCACCAATTGATATGTTTCCACAAATAATTGAAATTCAATTTCTTGCTCTGTATCTTCTAGTTTTGGAAAAGTTCTTCTCTTAAGCCTTGATCAATAAACCTACAAAATCCTTCAAATTGTATCTCATCAAACCCAGGTATTGTAAACGTTCCCTCATTTCCATCCCCCAACCTGTTTTTAAAATTTAACACTTATCCTTTTATTGAAAAAATACCATTTCTTATTCTTCATCGAATCATATAATTTGATTTAACAATAATGGAAATATTATTTTGTTTACTGAATCACATGAAATACACAGGAACGAAGAAAAAAAGTAACGGAGAAAAAAAAGTAACGGAGAAAAAAGACGATACTACTAAAATCAAAGTTTATAACAGACATAAATAAATCTGAGAAATGCCACTTGGAGTTTTGTATTGAATAAAATAAGAAAGTAATTTCATTCATACCATTATTATGATATTACATATTGCAATTCAGTTGGATACTAGAGAAAAATGTATTTTCACTTCACGCAGATACAGACATAATAATCGGAAACAATAAAGATAAAGTAGATTTTTGTCTTTTTAATGTATTCCATTATTAAAAAAGGATTCGGAGAAAAAAAGATATATTTTGACTCATTTTTTAGTCTAATTATTAGAATATCATCTAAAATCTTGGGTTTTTATTTATTAAAATAATGCTAAGCATCCTAGACTAGATAAAATACTCAATTATATAGCTTATAGCTCTATAACAACTTAACTTATGTGCTGGGGTTTACATATATTCATAATTTCTCTTTGAAATACTGATTAGTTAGAGTTATAAATCTATTTTGATTTTCTTTGATTTTGCTATATCCTTTGTAGGAACTACCCGTAATAACGAGCTTGAAAAATGGATCTGTTTATCATAAAGAGATTTGTTGTTCCTGACCCTGCTTCACCTTAATAGTCATTTGAACAAGTCAAATTTATGTCTTGGTATGAGTGGGGATATCGTTTCTTTTCTACATGTTCATGAAGTTTTGAAAAATCCAAACATCTCACAGATAGATAGAGAGGTAGAAATTTATCAAACGAACCGCACTCCTTCGTATACGTCAGGAGTCCATTGATGAGAAGGGGCTGAGGAAAGCTTGAACCCAATTCCTACAATGATGAATATAAGTGCAATTCAAATTCCTGGGGAGTTATACATTTGTGTGTTGATAAGATTATTCACTATTCCTTGAAGCTCAATCTATCCCCCGGATGAACCATATAGCCAAGAGAAACCATGAACTTGAATAGAAGAGCTTGCCCCATCCATGAGTAAATATTTCGTAGTAGCCTCATTAGACCGTACATCTTTCTTGGTATATCCAGATAACAGATAGGAGCATAAATTGAAACATTCTGGAGCTACAAAGATAGTTATTAAATCGTTAGCACCGCATAAAAACATTCTTCCTAAAGTAGTTGTTAATACGAATAACAGAAACTATGTTATAGCCATTTCTGTACATTCAATGTACTCTACGGATAGAGGAATACAGAGAGTTGAACATAGTAAAATAAGAAATTGAAAGATTTCGTTAAAATTGTTCGTTTCGAAATTTCATGAAAAGCTAATCATAGGTTATTCTCTCCATCGGAACAATAGGGTCGTTATGCTCATTACTAAACTTGTTGAAGAGATAAAATATAACCAAAGTATATCTTTTTTATGAGAGGTTGTAATTTAACGTAAAATTAATTGCGATGCTTACAAAAACTTTTTAAAAAGTTAGGATAGAGAGAAATATTAAACATGTATGGTTTATTATTGTACTTGTTGATAATAATTAATTAAAACAACTAAATCGATTTAAATGAAAATTAAAGGTTTAATAAATAATTATTTTTATTATTGTTCTTTTATTTTTAACGAGATTCAAATACCAAAAACCATCTGGAAAGGTCCCGACGTAATGATTTGAGCAAATGGAAATGGTCTATTTGAAACGGTTAGTGTGAATGGATTTTAATTTGAATTATGTTCTATTCCTACCCGAGACTTTTAACTCATTTCCTCTTTGGAGTGAAAATATTGATCTAAATAGAGAAGTTGAAATGTTTTGTGGCATTAGATCTATCTGACGACATCAAAGAAATTTATGGACATCCAAACGGTTGGTGAATCATCTTCGAGCATTTAAAGATAAATTTCTTCAGAGTTATGCTACCCTTCAGAGCGACTCACACTAAGCGGTGTTATATTATATCCCTGACTTGTATTGAAAGTGAATGGATTTTTTTTTGAGAATGTAAAAGTCTTCAACATAGTTTTTTCTTATCTCGAGGCTATACACGCGTACATCTTGTTCTATCATAGGTATATGTCTGATTATAGCTTTGCTTTGCGTGTTTGAAGAATATCATCGTTTCGTCTTCCCGATGACCCTTTAGGGTTGTCATTTTAAGGGAGAGTAAGTATCATAGTGAAGCCCCTTCACAATAAATAGATTCAAGCCCTCAGTTCGTTTCTCACAAACTTTATAAAGAGAGAAATGTGAGTTCTAGCCACTATGTTAAATTATTCTTTTTTGGCGTCTAAACCTCCAAACTAACACATTCAACCATACGTTTCAAAATCGTGTGTTCTACCCAAGCATCACTTTGGTTCATGCTCAACCCAACCTCCACACTTCTTTCATACTCTTAGAGTCTCAAAATTTACTAGAGGTGCTCCTCTTTTCTTTACTCTTATTTATCAGTTATGGTGGGAAAATATATTAACTTAGCAAAACGACTTTGGGAATTTAATGAACCATTCAAAGTAGATTCATTCGAAGTCATGAAGAGTAGCTATGATGCTAAATTTCCATCTCCATCCTTGTCCCAAACTATTTCCTTGACCCTTCAGATTATTTCCAATCCCTCTGAAGCAAAAAAGAGAGTTAATAATGGTATGAAAGTTATCAAAATCGAACCGAGAAACCAAACATCCCAATGGACCCCTTTTGTTAGCCCTCACATTTTAATACCAACACAATCTCAAGTTTATTCCAACGCGGCTCTAACTCAAGACACCGCATAGAACGAACATCTCGAAGATGGGTTGCCTTACTCAGACCTGTAAGGGAAATGTACTAATTTCCTGGCAAACCACTTCTAAATTGGCTTGAGGTAAAAAGGGTTTTTGGAAGATACACAGATTTCCTGCAATCAGATTAAAAGAAAAGAAAAGAAACACAAAACAAAAGTAAAATCAAACACAATTTTTAACGGAGTTCAGCAAATTATTCCTACGTCTCCGGACCTGCTGCCGATCGAATTTATAAGAAAGGCACAGCGAATCTGCCCGTTTTCGATGCATACATAAAAAACCCTAGATTTTGGTTTTTTGTGATGACTGAAACACAAAGAAGAGAAAACGTTTACAGTCTTTAATGTGTAATTTATGACACAATAAAGTACATTATCTTTTCAAATTACTCCAGCTCTCTTTAATGAGTCTAACACTTTCCACATCTTCACTGTCCTATCATCATCACCAGCTTCACTGTATGTTCATCTAACATGAGGAATGTAACATGTTTAGATAAAATAAACGATACACGAGCTTAGTTATATTATTTAACCTAACAATCTCCCACTTGAAGACTGGTTTCAACCTGTCTTCACACCTTGATCTATGCAACAGGTCTTTATGGTCTTGTTACTCTTGGAGACCAACTGAAGTTGAACACAACTTTAGTTTTTCAATGGCTACTATCTTTGTCAACATATCACCTGGATTCTTGATTCCTTGGATATTTTCCAGTATTAACACCTCATCTTTCAATAAAGATCTAATGAAATGATAACAAATACTGATGTGCTTGGTTCTCGAATGAAATGTTGAATTCTTCGCCAATTGAATTGCAATCTGACTATCACTATGCAGAATGTTCTTCTTCTGTCTGAATCCTAACTCGGTTAACAAACCGTGAAGCCATATCATCTCTTTACTGGCTTCGATCACTGCTACATACTCAGCCTTTGTAGTCGATAGAGTGACAATTTTCTGTAACTTTGACATCTAACTAACAGTTGTAGTTCTAACAGTAAATATATAACCGGTGGTGCTTTTCCGATGATCAACTTCACCTCCAAAATCTGCATCTGCGTAGCCTTGTACCTTTAACTCACCCTTACCAAAGTACAAACATTTTTTTGTGGTACCTAATAGTACCTCAAAATCCATTTGACAGAAACCTAATGAATTTTCCCTCGGTTTGACATAAACCTACTCACAACTCCCACTGCATGACTAAGGTGTAAGGAACCTTAGCATAAAGTCTTTTTCTTCCTCCGTCTTAAGGGATTGATCATTGGATAAACGAAAGTGACATGCCAATGGTGTACAAACTGGCTTGGTATCACCCATGTTAAATCTCTTCAAAATGCGACCGATGTACTATGACTAAGATAAATGCAAATTCTATACTTATCTCTTGTGATTTTCATTCCAAGAAACTTATTCGTCGGACCCAAATCCTTCATGTCAAATTCTTTTGACAATTGTTGCTTTAATCTTCTTATATCATCCATATTTAAACCTGTTTCTAACATATCATCAACATAGAGTAGCAAAATGATATAACTGGACTTACATCTTTTAAAATAGCAACAGTAATCCGCATTACACTTCTGAAAACTCTCTTTGTGCATAAAACAGTCAAATTTCTTGTACCACTGTCTTGGAGCTTGTTTTAGACCATACAGACTTTTCTTGAGTCTGTATACCATGTTTTATTTCCCTTCTTTTAAGAAACCTTCTGGTTGATACATGTATATTTCCTCATCCAAATGCCTGTGAAGAAATGCAGTCTTCACATCTAACTGTTCAAGATAAAGGTCTTCAATGACAACAATACTCAACACTGATCGAATAGTATTGAGCTTCATAACTGGAGCAAAAATATCGGTGTAATCAATTCCTTCCTTTTGCTGGTACCCTTTAACAACTAGTCGGGATTTGTATATCTTAGAGCCATCATGCTTATTTTTCACCTGATACACCTATTTGTTAGGAAGTGCCTTCTTACCCATTGGTAACTCAGCTAGTTCTCATGTATAATTTGAGATTAAATACTTCATCTCATTTTTCATGGCAAGCTCCCACTTGCTAGCATCACTGGTCTGACAAGCTTCATCATAGCATTCAGGTTCCCCTTCATCGGTAAGTAACAGATAATTCAAGTATCTCATGTTGGGAACATAGGGTCGGGAAGATCTTCTCAAAATAGGAACTACCGCGGTCGGCTGTAGGGTGTCGGACTGTTGTCGATCGGTATGTCCAAAAGAGTCTCCTTGCTGAGGGGTTAATCCGATCGACTCTATTTCTTGACTATCTGAGACTTACTCGATATATACAAATACTGATTCATACAGATTTGAGTCATTTGCTTCAGTTTTATGTCTATCATTGTACATCACTGTTTCATTGAAGATCACATCTCTACTTTGTATCATCTTCTTGTTTTCCTCATCCCTAACATAATAACCGAACTCATCTTCGCCATAGCCGATCATGAAACATTTTTTCGATTTCGGATCAAGCTTGTTCCTGCCTTGATCACTTATATGAACATATACTGTACAACAACAAAAATATTAGAAGTGATAACTTTATATCCTTACCAATCCATACCTCCTCAGGTATTTTATGTTCTAAGGGAACCGATGGGCCTCGGTTAACCAAGTAAGCCGATGCGTTGATTACTTTAGCCCAAAACTGCTTTGGTAAACCAGACTGTATACGAATGTTTCTGGCTCTTTCTGCCAATGTTATGTTCATACGTTTGGCAATACCATTGTGTTGAGGCGTACATGGCACAGTTATTTCCATCCTGATCCCATGCTCATAGCAAAGCTTCTTGAATTTAGTGTCCTCATATTCACCACCCTTATCGGTTCTCAACTTTTAATCTTCAGACCTGTCTCATACTCAACCATAGATTTCCCTCTCCTAAAAACATCAAATACTTCAGATTTATGCTTTAAAAAATAAACCCATACCTTCCGATAATGATCATCGATAAAGGTCACGAAATACTGTTTCCCTCATATAGATGAAACAATTGTTGGCCCCCAAACGTCAGAGTGAACAAGCTCCAACCTTTCTTTCTTTGGGGTTCTGTCACTCGCCTGAAAAGTGACTCTTTTCTGTTTTCCAAGTATGCAATCTTCGCACATGTCTATGTCGATTGACCTAATACTTAGAAGCTTCCCCTTCGAGTATATAATTTTCATAACCTTTTCACTCATGTGGCCAAGCCTCTGGTGGCCATACATTTGGATTTTCGTTTCCTGCTGCTATTGCAATTGAACAACTCGTCTTTGTTGTCTTGTAAAAAGTACCACTCTTCTTTCTGCGAGCAACCGTCATTGCTCCCTTTGAAATCTTCCAATTTTCACCATGAAAGATCTTATTGTAGCCATCGCTAGCCAACTGTCCTACTGAGATTAAGTTCTTTCTTAGATCAGGGATATGTCTGACATCTTTCAGTTCCCATACAGACCCATTCAACTTAATCTTCACAATACCTTTACCAATAATATCACAAGTTTTATCATCACCAAGATATACTTTTCCAAGGTTTCCAGGTACATACCTCTCGAAGAATTCTTTCTTCGAAGTAGCATGAAACGATGCTCCAGAGTCTAACACCCAAGACTCTTCCATGCTTTCTAAAGAGCATATTAACGCATCGTATCCTTCTCAAGTGATATTTGCCTCTGTCTTCTTCTTCTGGTCCTTTGGTTCTCTCTTGCATTGAAATTTATAGTGCCCGGTCTTCCCATAATTCTAACACCCGATGTTTCTCAACCCCTGGGAATTTTTGGGATTCCTAGACTTGGAACTCCAGTCTCTTGATTTGCCTTGGTAGTTTGATTTACCACGTCCATATCCTCTCGTTGAATTTCTTTATCTCAAATCTGTATGTAAGACTGAGGAGATTGATGACTAACCTGATTCTCTTATTTGAATCTCTTCACTGAGAACTAGGTCACGAACATCATCAAATTTCAACTTATTGCTTCCTGACGAGCTACTCACCGCCGTGACAATAGCATTCCAACTATCTGGTAGTGAATACAATAGTATCAGTGCTCGTATTTCTTTATGAAAATGAATTTCAACTGAACTTAACTGGGTTGTGATTGTATTGAGTTCATTGAGGTGTTGAGCTACCGACGCGCATTCCGTCATTTGTAAATTGAACAAACGCCTCATCAAGTGAACTTTGTTAGACGCTGATGACTTCTCATACATACTGGAGAGAGTCTTCATAAGACCCGCCGTGGTTGTTTCCTTTACGATGTTAAAAGCAACATTGCGGGATAACGTCAATCAGAGGACTTAAAGAGATTGTTTGTAAAAAAGGGTCCATTTTTCATCTTCCATACTCTCTGGTTTCTTCTTTAATAGGGGTTGACAGAGTTTTTTCTGGTATAGATAATCTTCAATCTGCATTTTTCAGAACCCAAAATCTACACCATCGAATGTTTTTTAGTATTACCTTTCCTTCGTCTGTAGCCATTGCTCCCACTCAAATCTCACCTCCTTTGAATCGCTACCAGCCTGGCTCTGATACCACTTGTAAGCAGTGGTGGATCTAGGAATGAAAATTAGGGGGGCTAAACTATAAAATGTATACATAATCTTCTGAAACATTTTTCAATATTTTCGCAAAACCTAGTTCTATTGTTAGTTTTGAATGCGTTATCTAGCTCTAAAAACACAAACGTGCTAATTCTAAAAATAAAATTTCTCACTACCAGTACAACGACAAACCATTGTGAAACAGTTTTCTTCCAATTATTTTGTAAACAAAAATAACATAAATTTATAAAAATATCAATTTCTCTTATATTCTATTTCAATTTTAATTATTACCATGTTATTTAATTTCTAATTTTGATATATTTTTTAATAATTTACTTATCTTCCATTTATTAATCTCTATCTTATTATAAGACAATAAGAAGTTGATGTTTCTTTTAAAATTAATTGTGTTTTCTAGTTATAAAAGGTAAATTAATATAAAAAATGAAAAATAAAAATCATATAAGTCTTTTTTTAGAACAAAATGTGAACCACTCCATGAATAATGGTGGGACCGGAAGTAGTTTCCTAGAATATCTTTAATAATGGTCAAACTGATTTGTCCATTGTTTATCGTTTAAGAAGAAAAAACAATATTTTTTTGCGGGACCGGGATTAGGGGGGCTCCAGCCCCTCAAGTGGCTCCGCCACTGCTTGTAAGGGAAATACACTAATTTACTGGCAAAGCACTTCTAAATTGGCTTGAAGTAAAAAAATGATTTTTGGAAGATACACAGTTTTCCTGCAATCATATCAAAAGAAAAGAAAAGAAAGGAAACACAAAACAAAAATGAAATCAAACACACAATTGTTAACGGAGTTCAGAAAATTATGCCTACGTCTCCAAACCTGCTGCAGGTCGATTTTATTAGAAAGACATAGTGACTCTGCCCATTTTTGATGCATACATAAAAAACCCTAGCTTTTGATTTTTTTGTAGTGATTGAAACACAAAGAAGAAAAGATGTTTACATTTCTTAATGTGTAATTTATGACACACTAAATTACACTGTCTTTTCAAATTACTCCAGCTCTCTTTAATGAGTTTACCACTTGCCTTATCGTCACTGTCCTATCATCATCGCCGGCTTCACTGTCTTTTAATCTAACATGAGGAATGTAACATGTTTAGATAAAATAAACAGTACACGAGCTTAGTTATATTATTTGACCTAACAAGACCTCCCAAAAAATAAGAAGATACTTCGAAAGAAAGATTTCGAGATTCCATTAAAAACCATTAAAGTGGGTGAAGAGCCTGGCCATTGATTCAAAAATAAAGAAAGACTAGCAGCCATCCCCGATTGTATCTACCTCTTCAAACTTTAGATATAAAAAAGTCATACTTTTTAATTCTCCAAAGGATTCACTAACAGTACCAACAACCCGATACCCTTTTAAAAATCCGAACGAAATGAGAAATGTTTGACTAAAATTAGGTTTCGAGTCAAGGGAAAAAACCTTATCTCGTCCTGGTCGTACGGGCTTGGGATTTCCAATGATATGTTTGGATGAAACTTCTAGCTTCCCTTCAACCCAATCATAATAATTTTTTTTACCTTACTTGAACTCTGGCCTACTCAGACCAGTCCGAACACGTGAAGGACCTTGATATTGTACATAATCATCTTGAGTGTCGAAGTTTCCCTTGACAATGTAAGAACTGATCATTAAATGCAATATTTTTACTAATACAAAGTATTCTGACTATTACCTCTCTGTTGGAAGTGATCTTAAAGTTATCGTGGATTTACACACATCTTATGCCAAATCAGAGAGGAAATTTATCTTTTTTCGACGGGCATCTAGAATGGGATTTCAATCAATAAAATCAATCTGATCCGACTTAAGAGTTCATGGTTAAGAAACATTAAAAGTCCTAACATTTTAGACCATATCATATCAAAGCTGGTAATAGACCTCTGGGCCAGGTGGTTGAACCATGTCAAGGCATTATTATTGAAGGTCATTGAGAAGGCTCGACACCAAAGTCGACCATCATCATGAAAACTCATCATGGTGTTTCCAAACTGTTCAATATGGTGTCTTTATACTTCTCCATTTTTTGCTGATCAAACCTACGCACTAACTTGACTGCTAATATTTATGTAATTATATGGAAAGCCCTTATTATGTAACCCTGATTATAGAGAGTCTACTTGAACCATTGTTTTGAGTCCAATAACGGTCGATATGGCACTACGACTCGATGTGAAACATTGGTGCTTGGTTGTTTTGATGTGGATTTCAAAACACAAGCCCGTACAGTTGTTAGTTAACATGTTCATCTTAGTCTGCAGGGCGCATAGTTGTCAAATGGCGCTATGGCGGCCGCCACAGTTGCATGAACTCAAAAGAGAGAGACTGTCAAATTCCAGACTTTGCTGTTGTTTTGTTTTGTATCAATAATTTGTGTTGTGGTTTATTATTAATATTAATAATATTATGTGACTTGTGTCATGCGTGTACAATCTAGTATACTGATTTTTCGAAATTTAATTGGTAGGTAAGAGTAGTAAAAAAATGGCAACCAGTTCTCTTCGTCACGGACCGCCGCACGCCACTGACAACTATGGCAGGGCGGCCACCTCGACCAATGTTTTTTTTTTCAGCATAAAATCTCACGACTTGAACTAACAGTTGTTGTCTTTGCTCCTTTGACTGAGTTTGTGAAAAAACGAGTTGAAAGATTTTTTTTACCTTAATCGTACAACTTCACTCCCCAGAGTACAACATACCTACTACTTCTAGGATAACCATACTAATGCAATACATTCTGAGAGTAACAACAAGTGGCAACTAATTTAAAAATTGGTTTTGAAAAAATATTTTCAAATATCAATTCAAATATTACTACCACTATGATCGTCACTAATATATATGCATCCATCTCACTCCAAATTTTTAAAATTAGCGGAGAGATTTTTTTTAAATAATATTAAATGCTTTCTCTTAAAATAATGATCATTAACCCTCCCAACTATATCAATAAATATAGATTTTAAAAATCTACTAACCCAATATATACATAAAATTTCATATTTGACTTGTTTTTTTAAGCAATAAATTTTATTACTTGATTGAAAGTTTACAATGTTTTAGTTGTCAAATTTAGACAGTAAACAAAATAGGGGACTAAAAGGAGAAAACAACCCATGTTAGACCTAATACCCGAAAATGAGGCCATTTCAGACTCTTCCTTATCAGTCAAAGCTCCAAAACCCTAGTCATTTCTCCTTCCTTTAATCAGCCGCAAATCGCCAGTGTCGAATCATGAGCTTAACCAGAAAATTGATTGAAAACTTGAGTTTATTTCCATCAATTACCACAAATAGCTCATGCAATACAACCCCAAATCCCCATGATACGATCCATAATGAGTCTTCAACTCCTCATCTTCATTTATATTCGGAGACGCTTATAAATTTTGCTCAGAACCAGTGAAATCTCTCTAATTTAGCCTCAAGAACCTCAATTTCACCAACCACTCCTTAATTTCACCATATTGCACCTATAAATAAGATAGATATCCAACAGATTTCTGGGTGATATGTCAAACAGGAGATATGTAACCTAAACTAAGGTTTTCCAGCAACACTATGGCAAAAAATGGATTCGGGGCATTGAAATGAGAGAACGAAAGTTTCTCTTTACATTTCAATGTCCACTTGGCGAGCCAATCCAAATCTCTATTCAGAGTCCTAGGGATATAGGAAATAGACATTGAAGGAAGAATGAGCTCTCTGCGAATCGGTATGAGAGATTTCAGGTAAATATGATAATTTTGATTTTTAATCATATTAACCAAAGTTGAACAATCAGTTTCTATATCGATATTAACCCAACTATTGATTTTGCAGATTAATAAACCCTCGATAAATGCTATGGTTTCAGCAACCAGAGGCGTAATTTTACCAAATAATTTGCTGGAGCCAGAGACTATGGAGCCTTCCTTGTCTCTAAAGATCATAACTCCACAAGCCTCCTCATTGCTGAGATAGGAAGCATCGACATTGAGCTTTATTCTACCTTCAGTAGGAGCCACCAAGTTAAGATAAGTAATCCGTTAATTCCTGCAATTATTTTTAGAAGAATAGCATCTTAATGATTGACCAACATCATAGGCATTTTACCAGTGCTTGCTGGTCAAGACATTAGCAATGTCCAGACCCTGGATAATTCTATTAACAAAAGAAATACTAGAGTTAATACTAAACCCACCATTTTTATACTTTGCAGAGTTTCGACTCTTCCATATCACCCAGCAGATTAAAGCTGGTAAAGAATGGTATGAACCTTAATAGTAGAAAACCAGAAACAATTATATATGACATGTTTTAAGGTCATAAATATTTCAATTCTTATATTGAAAAGTTTAAAGAAATGGCTCCAAAGACCCCAAACGTAGTTACAACTAACAAACAGATGGTTAAACATCATCCCTATTTAAATAAAATTGACATTTTGAGGCTAAATGTACATGTCTATTTTGTAAAATCGAATCAACATGTATAAAGTTTTTAAAATTTCTCAATAAAATGAATGCAAACTTTCTAGGTGTAATAGCAGTCCAAATTTTTTGAAAAAACTAGAGGGATTATTAGTTTTCCTGATAGAGTTCAAAGTATTTTTCATGTTAAAATTATTATCAGGAGATAAATCCCAAATCATAACATTCTTTTTATTTGGATCAACTTTTAAATTTCTTATCTGCTTCATTCTGTTTTCAGATACAGCATCACCTCATCCCAAGAATCATCTTTCCAGAAGGACTTCCCCTTGGCCTCAAGATACCAATTATTGGTATCAAGATTTTGGTCCAAGATAGGAGGCCAATGGTGCCAGTTTTCAGACCAGAAGTCCATGTCACCACACCCCAAGCTCCACTTTATGTTGTTCTCAGCTACATCCGTTATACCTACAAGACACTTCCAGGTTAATGAGCCTATAATATTCTTATTAACTTTTAAAGGATGAGAATCTCTGTTATAGATATCATTTATGATTTTACTCCAGAGACCCTCATTCTTCCTATAATTAAACCATATTTTTTGAGAAAAAATGGTCTAAATATTAGCAACGTTCCTGATATTTAGACCACCTTCTTCAAAAGGGAAGCAAAGCTTATCCCAAGAGGCCCAATGAACCATTTTTCATTAAATTTAGACCTCCATAAGAATCTGTTGAAGATTTTTTCAATTATGTTGATAATACAGTTAGGTAAAATTGAATTTTACATCCAATAATAGGTTATTGACATAAGAATATTAGAAATCAAAGAAAGCTTGCCCCCATAGGACAGATACTTAGAGTCCCACTTCAAAATTTTAGCATTAATCTCATCGATTAAATGTATAAAGTTCTTAGCCTTGTTATTTCTGTGCAAGGTGATGCCCAGATAGCAGGTTGGTTGATTTCCAGTGCTAAATCCAGTGTTGGTTTCTAAAGTCTGAATTCTGCACTGCTGCAGCTTGCCAGAGGTAATAATTGCTGTCTTTTCTTTATTTATAATTTAACATGAAGCATGTTGATACTTGTCTAAAAAATTACTTAAAAGATCAATAGAATTAGGATGGTTGTTGGTATAGATAATAATATCATCAGCAAAAGCAGTATATGGAACCAGAATTTTTTTTGCCTAAGTTGCATATTGAATAGACTTATTCATCTTAAAAACATTAAAGAGACCATGAATCAGAACCTCTTCACTAATAATAAAGAGGCTTTGGGATAGGGGATCACCCTGCCTCAAGCCTCTTTTAGTTTGAAAATACCCATAGTTGTTGCCATTTATAAGAATAGACAGATTAACCTTATTAATAATCTTAGAAATAAGACTAATAAATCTATTAGAAAAACCAAAGTGAGTTAAAACATTCAAAATGAATTGGAAGGACATTCTGTCAAAAGCTTTTAATATGCCCAACTTAATCATGATATTGCCCTTCTTAGGCTTTCTATTGATATCAAAAGCTAATTCTTTAGCAACAAGAATATTATCATGAATAGATATGTTTTTAATAAAAGTAGCTTGAAATTTAGAGATAATATTAGGCAGAATAGCAGATAATCTAGTATTAATAAGTCTAGCAAAGATTCTATTCAGCATAATACAAATGCTGATTGACCTGTAATTGGACCAGCCCATAGGGTTAGTGGTTTTGGGAATCAGACTGATCCTAGTGGAAAACATGCCATTAGGCATGCTATGACCCTACAAAAAAGAATTAATAGAAGTACAAAGATCATATTTTATAATCCCCCAACTAGTTTTATAACATAAAATATTATACCCATCTAAACCAGCAACACTATCTGCTTTCATACTTTTAATCATATTCCATACTTCTTAATCATTTGCATGTACCATAAGGAGACCATTATCATATCTGGAAACCATCTTTGGGATGAAGTCAAAGATGTCACTGCCATTAAGGCATCTTCTTCTTCCTTGCTATCAAAGGAATCACAAGAAAGGTAAGCAGTAAAATAACTAACAACTGATTTTCCAATATTAATATTATTATAAAACCAAGCATTATCATGCTTAATGCCATATATAATATTGCGTCTTCTTTTCTTATTTACAAAATCATAGTAAAATTTAGTGTTACCATCACCCTCCTTTAGCCAAGTATTATAACATTTCTGCCTCCAATAAACCTTCTCACATCTTAGAGCCTTAAGGTGGAGAGCAGTAACTTTCTTTAAGTTAGCATTAGAACACAAATTATTTTCACTTTGATGAATAATGTTGAATTTATTAACATTTTCCCCAGCCTCTTTTACTTTACTAAAAATATTACCAAAACGGTTTATGTTCGAGGATTTTAAACAACTTTTTAATCTCCTCATTTTAAACCAGAAAACCTAATTTATAAGAGCATTAATGTTTTAACTCCAAGTTTTCTCAACCACACTTAAAAATAATTCATCAGAAGTCTAAGAATTTAAAAATTTTAAGTTTTTCTTCTTGTTAGTATAATTATTGTTTAATGTAGATGCAGAGATAAGAAGAGGGGCATGGTCAGAGCAAGTTCTGACCATGCTAATAACCTGTGTGTAGTTGAAGAGGTTAGAGTAGTTGTTGTTTATCATAACACGGTATAATCTTTTCAACTTTAAGTTTTTGTTCCAGGTGAACTTGGAGCCAACCATCCGAGCATCTTCAAGGTTACACTCATTAATAGTGTTGACAAAATCTTGAATGCTATTCTGACAAAGAGAGGAACATCTAATTTTCTCGTCCACAGCAGCCACAACATTGAAGTCACCCATGGTAATCCATGTTTTATTCTTAGTAGAGATATTGTTAAGCTCAAACCAAATCTTACCTCTTAATTGCCTATTACACTTAGCATACACCACCGTTAACAGAAAGCATTCACTAACATTAGGATAGCTAACCTCAATATTTAGGCATTGATCATGATTATCAACAACCTCAATGTTAATATCTCTAATCCAGAAAACCCTAGTCTTGTTAGAATGATTAGCAGAATAATTAGGAAGCCCTAATTTAGCAGCAACCTCTCTAATAACCGTCAAACTAGCCATAAGTTCTTGAATAGCAAGAATCTTCACATTCTTAATAAGATAATCTCTTTCAATCTACTGATAGTAGATATATTATTAATGCATCGAACATTACAATTCAAATATTAATCATGATCAGATACAAACTTGTACGTTTTCTTTATCCGTGAAAGATTCAGAGATTTAAGGGATCTTTTAGTTGGTCTTTTACATTTACTCACAGTTTTAGCTTCTTTTTTCAGGATATTGTTAAACCCCTGGTTGGTAGGAAAAGTACATTCACTTCTTATGTTATCTCTTTTTGGTGAGTTGTCTTCTGTGTGAAGGAATCATGAGACAACTTAGAGTCCATGTCCTTGTTAAGATTATTTAAGGTATCTATTATTTCAAAATCTTCAATTTGATTAGTATTGTCATTGACAGAGTCTTGTTGAGAATCTTGAACCAGGTTAACACCATCTGAATTATGAAGAACATTGTTGGAGCTAAGGCCATCCTTGTAGATATCCAAGTTTCCAGAGACTTTTGAAGATGCAATATTCTTATCAACCACCAAAGAATTCACTTTAGGAATATAAACCCGATTTTACTTAGGGTTACCATTACTCTTTTTATTATTCTTGTAAACATTCACATTAACAAGCAATAAAATTTCTTTTTGATTCTTTTCATTTCGTGTTTCAATGTTTCTATTTTCTTGCATCTTTTTCTTCTTCAAACAATTATCAACCATATCTCCAAGATGATAACAAGATGAACAATAACTAGGCAGTTTTTTTATAAGAAACAGAGAGTCAACAACCATCATTCCTACCAAAACCAACCCATATTCTATCATAAATTTTTGCTGAAACATCCATCTCTACCAAGCCAAACACATCATTGTTCAAACCACTATTCTTTTCTACACAATCAATCTTATAAAAAGTACCCAGAGTAGCCAATATATCCTTTAAAACCTTCTTGTTATATAGAAATTCTGGAACCCTTCCCAGCTTTACCCAAACCAGAGAAACAGGGGATTTATACTTAATATTAAAATCTAGTTGCCATCGAAGGACTCTTATCGTTGAGCTACCGATTCGCCACACATTCTTAGCCCAAACCTTGATAACATCTTCCCTCGCATCAAATTCCATGATGAGATGTCTAGAGTCTCATTTGCATATACTATAACTATATTTAAATCTAAAAGAAGACAAGAACTGATCCATAGTACTCTTCTTAGGTAATCCAAGCAAAAATTTTCCAACAATCGTTATTTTCGCCGATAAACTCAGATAATCTTTGACATCATTTGAAAACTGAATAGAGATATGATCTCCACTAGTGGTAACTCTTTCTGGTGTCAAGTTAACAGAAGGTTCCACATTTCTTTCTTTAACAGCATCTACAAATGTCTTCATACTTACACAACTTTTATCTTGGACTCTATTTCTTAAGTTAAGAACAGGGAAGTCATCTTTCTCAAATATTTCATTATTATAAATCTCCATGATAGAGATGACAACAACAATAAAAAAAATTAAGAAGAAGACAAATCAGAACTTGAGAAAGAAGGAGGAACAATTCTTGAATGTAAATTTTTTCCCTTATTTGACTCATTAATAACGACTAATTAATTCAAATAGGGTAGCCGAGTTGGTTGAGTAAGACACCTTTGTTACCAAAGGTCATGAGTTCAAATCCCTCTACATACGCCCACTAAAAAAACGACTAATTAATTCAAATAAACCCACTCCAAATTCAAATTTGGAACCTAACTAATAATCATCTTACCAAATCTGATCCATCCAACCTTTGAATAATAACATTAAAAATAAAATCAATAACAAAGACCACACATGACAATAGTACTGTACTAGTAATTACTACTACTATATGTAACTGCCTATTCTTGGCAAAGAATCTTATCCTACGTCATGGAGTGCATCTATAAGTAAATGTTCTCACCCAATATCTTATCTTTCATCTTATCTTTCTACCAACCCAAGCGTCCAATGCCATCACCGCACCTTTATAAGTAAATCAATACTAATACATACACACTAATACTATACAGTCCCCACATCTACATACATCATCGCACATGGATCATCTCAGACCAAGTCCACCTAACACCTCCCCACTCACTCCACTTGGTTTCTTAGATCGAGCCGCCACCGTCTACGGCGACTGCACTTCCATTATCTACAACTCCACCACCTACACCTGGTCCCAAACCCACCGCCGATGCCTTCACTTAGCCTCCTCTCTCGTCTCCATCGTCGGCGTCAAGAGACGCCACGTCGTCTCCGTCTTCGCACCCAACACCCCCGCCATGTACGAGCTTCAGTTCGCTGTTCCTATGGCTGGAGCTATTCTCAACAACATCAATATACGTCTCGACGCTAGAACAATCTCTGTCATCATCCGCCATAGCGAATCGAAATTCCTATTCGTCGATTGTTTATCGAAATCACTGATTCTCGAAGCGATTGGTTTGCTTCCACCGGAGATCCAACCTCCGGTGCTCATTCTAATTACCGACGGAGATGCGGTTGGTGAAGGTGGTGGTGAATCGGTCAACGCTGTTGAGGATCCGTTTCGGTGGAGTTACGAGGGTTTAGTGGAGAAAGGGGATCCAAGTTTCGATTGGCTCATGCCGGAGAGCGAGTGGGATCCGATTGTGTTGAACTACACTTCTGGTACGACGTCGTCTCCTAAAGGAGTGGTTCATAGTCACCGGGGGATTTTCGCTGTAACCCTAGACTCTTTATTAGATTGGTCCGTGCCGAAACAACCGGTATATTTATGGACTCTACCCATTTTTCACGCCAATGGCTGGAGTTTTCCATGGGGAATGGCGGCGATGGGTGGTACGAATATCTGCCTCCGTAAATTTGACGCACCGATTATCTATCGGTTAATCAAAAACCACCGTGTCACTCACATGTGCGGCGCACCGGTAGTTCTCAACATGCTGTCTAGCTCGGTCAAAACCGAACCAATCGACCATCCCGTTTATATTCTCACTGCCGGAGCTCCTCCGCCGGCGGCCATTCTCCAGAGAGCGGAGGCGCTAGGCTTCGTAGTGAGCCACGGGTACGGGCTGACCGAGACAGGAGGACTAGTGGTATCTTGCGCGTGGAAACAGAAATGGAACTTGCTACCAGCGACCGAGCGAGCCCGGCTCAAGTCAAGACAAGGTGTTCGATGCATTGGAATGACTAAAGCTGATGTGGTGGATCCTGATTCGGGTCGATCGGTAAAACCAGACGGGTCGACTATAGGTGAAATCGTGTTGAGAGGGGCATGCATTATGCTCGGGTACCTAAAAGACCCGGTTACTACTCGCAAATGCATGACGGACGACGGCTGGTTCTACACCGGAGATGTCGGTGTGATGCACCCTGATGGTTATTTAGAGATAAAAGATAGATCAAAAGACGTGATCATAAGCGGTGGTGAGAATCTTAGTAGCGTGGAGGTCGAATCCGTATTGTATTCGAACCCGGCTATTAACGAAGCAGCAGTGGTGGCTCGACCTGATGAGTTCTGGGGCGAAACGCCGTGTGCGTTTGTTAGCTTGAAAACAGGGTTGACCCATGAGCCGAGTGAGAAGGAGATAATAGAGTACTGTAGGGAGAGGTTGCCACATTACATGGTGCCTAAAACTGTTGTGTTTAAAGATGAATTGCCGAAGACCTCGACTGGTAAGATACAGAAATTCGCTTTGAGAGAGATCTCGAAGAGTATGGGTTCATCGAGAGTGAGTCGAATGTAGAAGTGATATGCGATGTAATATTGTGAATTTCTAGGAATGAATAAGCATTTTGCTAGTTATAAGGTTTTGAGATTCATAACAATGGTTGGTGAAATTCTTATTTAACATAAGAAGTTAAGAACTCTTTCTTCACAAAAAATAATAATATCCTACTTGACTTAATTACTGAGATACATTATAGTTTACATGGTACATCACTCATCCAAATTCCTTCCATGTCCTAAAAAATAAATAAAAAATAAATAAAGGGTTTGGCTAATCGGTGCCCATATTCCGAAAAGTTTCCCTCGTTTAATATGCAAGGCACCGGTTAATGAAGAAATTAATTATGAATAAATTAATTGCTCCGATTATGAATAAATTAATTACTCCTCCCGGAGCAGATTTGATTTATTTTATTTAATTTAATATAAAAACATTCCGAAAAAAGCAATTAAAGCAGGAGGAGATTTGATTTATATTATTTTATTTAATATAAAAACATTCCGAAAAAAGCAATTAAAGCATTCCTTAACCAGTGCCCGATGCACCGGTTAGCATTTTCCATAAATAAATAACACCGAATCAGAAACTATATATATATATATATATATATATATATATATATATATATATATATATATATATATATATATATATATATATATATTTTATAAAATTGAAAAATAAAAATAGGATTAGTAGTTTTTATTTGAAATGACACTTTAAGTATTTACTCATGAAACATAAGTGCGATTAGTATCAAAAATTGAGTTTTTGTTTACTTAATACTCATTATATTAAAATAACTTTCATTTAATATTCAATTTCTTTTAATACCCTAACTACCCTTAATCAAGTATATAAGATTTTTTTTAGACAAAGCTAATACTTTGATGAGTAAGATATTTTAACATTTTGAATTTCTAACCAGCCGCATCTTTTTCTTACTTTAACCAAATACCCGTTTTTTAAAGAGCTAATTTTTCCAAAAATAACTATTCTGGTGATCATTCTAGTAGCCACCCGTCTACCACCGTCAACCGGTAGTTACATCTTGCTTTCCAATCGACTAAGGTACGTGCATAACCTTTTTTCAGACCACTGGAATACTGATTATCAGACCTTCCCGATTCGTGTATGACGTATTTCTTAACTATATATCCTGTCCACAACTAGTTTTATCGTCATTTTTCAGTTAGGAAGGTGACTTCGAAGGTAAGCTTGTTAGTTTCGGTAACAACTAGTTTCATCGCCATATTCTTTGTTACTGCCACTGGTAGTCATGTGATGCTCAATAAAATGGCAGATAACGGTTACAAAAAATGATAGGGTTTTCAAATCTTGTTTTAAGGTTAATGTTTATGCAATATGTTCCTAATTGAGATAGCCACCAAATACGCAAGTAAACCATGGCTAACAATAGAACTTCATAATATATTAAACTACATGCACGATTTAAAAAAACATACAAATGCCTAGATAACTCAACCGTCACAAAAAATACACCATATTTGAGGGTTGCTACATTTTAATTCGAAACATAAAAAAACATACAACTTAAACTACCAGAACATCAATCAACAAACACTTTCGAGTCAGTATCCTCTTCTTCCTCTTCATCATCCTCGTCCTTCTCATCATCGTTTTCTTCCTCATCTGTCTTCATCTCATCGTCGGCTTCTTCATCTTCTTCATCATCTGTTTCCTCTGCTTCCTCGAACTCTTTGTCAGCCCAACTATCCCTCATGCGCTTACGTTTGGGAAGTTCATTCGGGTCTGAATCGTAACCGTCAAACGACCAAGAGTCGGATGACTCGTACTCTTCGTCAAAAGAGAAAGACCAGGCAGAACCGTTTTTGGAATTATCTGAAGAGTACTCCGACATTGTCGTCCGTTTATACGAATAACATTTTTTTGGAGTGATCAGAATAACCCCGTCAGAGGATTCGTATCCAACATAGTCTGGAGATGAAGGGGTCATTTCGAAAGGAGACTAAAAGTTTTTGGAAAATGTTTATGTTTAATATTAAAAAGCCTAAAATCTCTTTTGCTATTTATAGTCAGAAGCCATACTCAATGCTACGTCTATTCTAGCAAAATGCAATTAATTATACACGTCTAGTTAATATTTTTGTAATGATTCAATATCTACCTTTGTCTTTTTAAGTATTAAATTAACCAATAGAAAATTAAACCTTCCTTTAATTACTCACACAAATAGTTAGTAGTCATATCGACATTAATTAAGAAGTGCTTTACATTATACCCCACTAACCAACCAATGCATTAAGTATTCTGTTTTCCATGATGCGATTCATGTGTTAAAATTCTAAATGTAAAACGACTCGTATGTTGCGATTTACAGCTACATGAATCTATCCTACATTAGTTGCCATATTTATCTATCCTACATTAGTTGCCATATTTTACAGATTAAAACCCAAATCGATATTGCTAGATATGCACTATTTAATATTATATACGACTGCAAGATTAATGTAATATAATACAAATGTTACGATTTACACCATTATTGACTCATGTAAAATTCGTGGACATAAGTACTAATTTTTGACCCAAACTGACATTGCTAGATTCAAATTTCTTAGTAAATTATAATCATGCTAGATTAGTGTAAATTATTACTCATATTGCAATTTACAGTATCAACAAATAATGTTAGATTAGTGGACTAAAACTCATTCTTACATCTGTAAATATGACAAAAAATAAAGTCAACCAATTCTTAATTGCAACAAAAACCTAACACTTAGTACAAAATATGTAATGAATTACATACATATACATTCATTCAAAAAAAATATAGTCCGTATCAACCTTTCTACCATCGTCGGTTCATGTTTGAATCATTGAGGAAATGATTAAACATTTGAGCTCTCCTTCTTGCAGGCATATCATCGTTGTATTTTAAAGGTACAAATCATTTATCGTTGATGTCTTTCACGTACTCGCAAACAAAAAACTCTGTAGTCGAGGCTCTTATTGTTTTGCTGTGGGATATCTCTCATAGTCTTGATTTTGTATCCATTTTTTACAACATGTAGGTATTGTTTTTTCATATAGTAGGCCAACTGTAAAAGAATAAAACATTATTTATTAATGTCAATGCATTTTATGTGTACATGGGTTTGCGATTGTAGTTAATGATATAAGTATGCGATTGTAACACCTTTGTTGCGTTGTTGCTGTTCAAGAAGTAATATAGCATTTGCGAGACATGACTTAATACGACATCGCGACTCGTTTCTACTTGATGCATAACATTGCTAAATACTCATTGTCCTATTAAATCACCTCACTTGATAAACACTTTGCTAGTTATGTTACTATTACCAAATAATTGAATGGGCACAACTTTGGTAGATATATACTAACTCACGCAATTTGTTCATAATAAATGGTTGCAAGACACATGCAAAATTAACAATTCAATTGGGAGCAAAAAACGTCTTACCAAAGCATCTGCAGTATTCCTTGTCCTATCTGGAATATGTTTGCTCCATGGAAACAATGAGTTGTAGTTACTAGCAGTGCCATTCTCCAAATCAATAACCAACAACGTCTAGTGATTCACTCCATCCTTATTAATGGTGCACAGAGGAACCAATGTCATATACGTGTCTGGTCTCATTGTCTCAAACACTTTATCCATAATGTGCGACATATCTTCTTTAATAGCCAACATTTTATGCAATTTATAGCACGATAAGATGAAGTAATATCTTATGAATAATTAAAATAATATAAAATGCACTTACAGTTGAAATTCAAGAAAAATTTGAATCGTGTTGTATTTACAGTTAAACTTATCATCAAACTCTTTGAAAGAGACTCTCCAATTTGCTTCATGGAGCAGCTTATATATCCAAGTATCGATAATCTATCAATTGACAAATAGTTTCTTTTAACATATTGATGAATATGAATAAATTAAACAACGTGGGCTATGTCAAGAAGTAAACCATATTACTGTTTTATAACTTTATATTACCTTGAACTCTAGTTCGTCTTTGTACAGTAGTTCCATTATCTCACTCACACTAAGGGCAAGCCTGTATGAGAACTCTGACATTGGCAAATACCATACTTCTAGATCTTCATGATCTTCTTCTCTATCTATTTGCAGTATCTTGTTGTATTCACTGAAAATTATTAACTGTGTCATCGTTGTACGATTCATCCAATATTCGTAGGAAACTTGTGGTTCTCCCACTTGTGTATGAGTAAGTAAGTTCCAGTTCAGCAACTCATTAGCTACCACCCGAAAGATATACAATTGGCATTACTATATTAATCCCATAATATAACTTTTGACATTTATAGTAAGATAATCATCCACTTACCACCGACGTGGTCTCCAACAATTCATTGTTAATAGTACCATCTAAAACATTAGGATTTAATGGAAATTCTTGATTAGATTCTAAAGTACGTTGTTTTTATTTGAATTTGCCTCAACCTTGTCACATTCGTCATAAAAAGATTGCATACACTCTAGAAAACTTCCATCTAAGAATGGTATAACAAAACATACAGTTTATTCGTAGGACGCTTCTTTATCTTGGTGCGATGTTTCATACTTAATGGCCCCTGGTTCTTTGTGTTCTGTCATCTCTCCACCTCCATGTTGGACTTCTTCTGTTGTTTTAGGCTGGGTAAGTAGTTCTGCCTTCGTCCAGGGTTGTTGTTCCTCTTGTTGTTGTGGCTTGTGAATTACTTTATATGTTGGTACTATTTGGGATACTTATTCAGTCTTTGAATATGCTTCTACTTCTTGCACCGTTACATTGGTTATACCTGATCGATGTTGAGCATCCATTTCTGCTACATGTATTTTGTGCAGTATTACCAATTTGAAAGCAACCCTTACTGCGATTTGTTTACATATAACATTGTTAGATTGCTAGTTTCCTATAATACTAGAATGCGATTTATATGCATTTAATATTGCTAGATTGTTGGAATGTTAGCGTGCGATTTATATGAATTTAACATTGCTAGATTATACTAACAGTTGTTGTTACTAGCCTATAACAAGGCAATAAAGAATGCGATGGCTACTAATGACATACATGCGATTTATTGGCTAATAGGTGTTTGTGATTTACTAAACAAATTAACTCATGGTATATATAATGAGTACGCTTACATTACGAGTTATATTATGCTTTTAACATGGTTTGCTAGATACCTTATGCCGATGAGCGCATAATGACATACATAGTTTTCTACACACAGTTGTATCCTACATAAACGATTCATGCTTAAAACAACCCAAGCCATGGTAAACATTTCTTACAGTATCAAAACAATATTTTAAAATAACCACACTCTAATATCTTTAATACCTTTCTAAGATGTCATAAATATCAAAACATGAAAAAAATATACTAAATATTATTGAATCTTGAGGCACTTAAGATCCACTTACATCTTCAAGTCTTGTTGCCACCACCTTTTCGATTCCAGGTTCCAGCTCTTCGACTCCGGGTGCTACCTACTCTGGCCTAGTAGACGATACCACCGTTGGACTGGTTGGGTTTATGTTGTTTTTAACATCCTGTCCGGTAGGCTCTTCTTCCCTCTCACCTTTCTCTCATATGTCCATATTTTTCGTACTTGGTGCCTGGTTCACGACAGTCTCATTTATTACAGTTTCCATGGTAGCTCCATCATCTGTACTCTTTTATTTATCTCTCTTGTTTAGGAGATTTATGTTCAGACACTTTATTGTTTCTTTGTTTGCTTGACATAGCATCTCCCGCCTTGTCATGTCCGTTCACAACTAATGTTGTTGCTATAATATGGCCCTCCGACTTAACTGACTCCTTTTCAGCACATTTATTACCTCTCATTTCTCGCCCTGTTTAATTTTTAATCATTTCTTTTTGGCCGTATTATTGACAACAACGGTTTCAGGATTTTCAGTTTGTCTGGCACCCATATTCATTGGTACCACTAATTTACCAACTGCTACATTATATCCCTCCACCACCACTGGCTCATTTCTAGCAGGCTCATTAAATATGGCTACATGTTCCTGTAGCACACCCACTTTTTCTCTACGACTTCATCATTTTCAACGGCTGCTACAGAAGAAGTTGATTGAACCACTTCCTCGTTTATTTGTTCCTGTAAGGTAACAGCTGCCTCATTTGCCAAGATGTCTAGTACTACCGTTGTTGGTGCACTATCGGACTTCCTAGCCACTACCTCCCGTAATGTAGCGGCCGTCGTAGGTTCAATCGATACTACATTAGAGGTACATGTATTCTTCACCTGTACCCCTACTAGTTCATCTCCAATTATATATGCCTCCAATACTGCAGGGACAATAGGTGTACTATCTCACAACACCATCATACCACCATCGCTCTCTATAGTATAAACAATAGACTTAGATTGTCTCGTTTGACTACATGACAAACTAACATCCTCAGTTCCATTCTCATCCGATTCTTCAACTATTTTGGCCTCTTCAAATTTAGTTTTTTCTATGATATCGACATCCTCCGCCTTCGTTTCTTCTTCCGTTGTATCCTCCACCTCATAATCTTCAGCTACATTGACTTGTTTGGAATCTTTATCCTCTTCGATCCGTTTCTTCCATACACCATGTCTACGAGATTGGTAAAATATAGTTTTTTGTATTACATTCTCTAGTTTTTCCGCAACCACCGGTTCAAGATCCTCCTTATGTTCACAACAAAATGGCATTGATGAAGTGTTGAAAAATTTAACATTTTCAACATTTATGTTATCCTCTGCTACCTATAACTTTGCTTTCAACTTATTTAACTCTCTCTGCAGCCATTCAACCTGTGTCAAAACAAGTATGTTAAATATTTGATGCTAATTTTTACACATCTCATCGCCCACACAAGTATAGTAATACTTACTCTTATGTGTGATCGATTTATATAACTTGTTCCAGTCTCAACCTGGAATGATTTCTTCTAAATTTTGTCTATTTTATGGGAAATAGAGCTCTCACCAAATTCCATGCATCCAAATGCTTCATTTTCAACCTTTGTCAACGAGAGCTCACTCTCCAAAACCTATCCAATCATTCAAAACCAGTTAAGACTATGATAGATATTCAGGTACACAAATATGATTGCACTACTAGTCAGTTCATGAATGCGATTTATATGAATCAAAATTTGCGATTATAATGTATTACAACATTGCTAGATGATTTTGTTAGCCAAACATTCTCATGTATGAACAATATATCAATTGTAGATACTACTACTGATAATAGGGCGATTGATGTATATTATATCATTTCTATATACTAAAATCAATGCGATTTATGAATACGATATCGTCTGTTTTAAAATTTACCTACATACAACCGTTGATGATAATGCTAAGTTAGTTTTAAAAATAATATTTTCTTACCTGTTTGTCCCGTAGCTGGCAAAACATTTGGATAATTTCCATATTTGACTCCTCCCCCTCCAATATCCACCATTTATAACATCTAGGTATGATGTCGGGCCTTGGTATTTCAACCCCTATCAAAGTGTACTCCATAAAAAAGAGCTGCATAAAAAATAAATTAAACATTCAACGATGGTTTTAATAACTAACATAATAATATAAGTCATCCGACTTATGAATAGAACAATAACGCATCCGATAACTCCACCGGGATTCCCGGCAAGAAGATATTTTTCAAGTGATCGGTGCAGCTTTTCAACTATAGCTCTTGACCAATCGTAGTCGTTGATCTTAACCATATCCTCAATGTAGAATACTGCTGTCCAACATACTATATCCCCTGAAACTGAGAAGAATAAGGTCAAGAAAATGAAAAGTATCAAAAGACGAGCAAAGGTCCTTCGCTTCATCCTCCCCTCCCTCCCTAATTGCTTTCTCTATAGATTGCTGCAACCTAAAGAACAACATCCTACATGAGTGCAAGAATAAATAAAACATATAAAATATGTGTGAATATAATTACCTTTATCAAAGCATTCAATATAGAAGCTTTAGCACGGGGACTCAAAAAATAATTACGCATTAACCTAGAATCATTCTCAACCCCTTTAGTGTACCGACATCAGTTGTAGTTAGCTTCACAAACTTACTTCCTATTTTGAAAGCATGTTCCTCCACGAAGTAAACACTCACAATTTCCTCCATCAGTTTATGGAACTTCTTCAACTTCAAATCCTCGTTCTGTAGGTCAAACGATGTTCTAAAAATTGAACATAATGAAGTGTCTCTAGTCGCTTCTGTATGTTTGGCCGTAATAATATTCCGCTTAAGAAGGTTTATAATACTCACTAGACCAGACCTCTAGAATACCCCTTTTGCAGTCATGTTGCATGCACAAAACACCAATGTAATTTATGATGTTATTGCATATAAATTATAACACACTAATCGCATTTATATTTTACTATATCTTTCACACTAGACAAACATTTATAACAACATAAGCATTTGCGTTTTACTATACCCTTCACGCACCCAAAAGTTTGGCTTAAAAGTGAAAAAAGTGGATTTCAATCTAAATGAGCTTATTTATACCCTTAAGGGTATTTTTGTCCATTTTCTAGGTTGAGGTACCTTATGAAACTATTCCACTATTGGGTGCTAGTTTGGTATTACATACTTGAGTACTCAGATGGTTCTTAGTTTTCAAACAATAGATGTGATATAATTTTGTTTTTATGGATCATATAATTTTAGATTCGATAATAAATATTTATGATAAGATATTTGAGTAACAAATAATACAACACTTATAAATCAAAGAGTATAAACAAATAAATGATAATAATAATTGTATTCATATATGTCTTGTTTTTGTGGCCACGTAATTTCGTTATAGGTATCAAATATTTATTAGGTAATGATAAATTTAATATTATCAAATTGTTTTTCGATATTTTTTATTCAAATATAACGGCTTCAATGTTCTATTTTTCACGGGTGAAGTTGAAAATTCCAAAGCGCGAATCTCTCAAAAGATTCACACCTAACAAGGAATTCATAAAGATTCACACCTAACAAGGAATTCATAACGATTGGCGAATTATTTAATTTTTTCGTAAATATAATAAAAAATTTAGACCATGATATTGTAAAAAAATACATAAGGCAACCATCGTCGTTACGCCAAAGAATATTTTGTAAATCTAGGTTTTATTGAGAGTTTAGTATATATAGTGGTAATATATGGATCAAATATATGGACAACGAATCTGATTCTGATACGTGTCTAGATAACGTAATCTATGGTGTCCAATCATATGTTGACACGTGTCAGATAGGGATTACATACGACAATATGGTCTATATTCATTAAAATTTGTTTGGTTAAAAAAATCTCTAATATATGTGGGTAACATCACATATTCGGATTCTAAATTTTGTATCTTTTAAAAATGCTTGTCTATTTAATAATTAAGTTTGAAACCTTAAAAACTCATTTTAAAAATTAATTTAGAAGAATGTGTACATCACAATATCACAAAACGAAGTTACAATCCATCTTTTATTAGTTCTATCTGTTGGCATCTGTAAGCGGGTTGTACATGGTATTACATATTCTTCATCTCTATTATGAATGACGTTTCCGCTTACATTATTTAATCGAGGTTCGGTAATATTATCAGCAATAACCAAAGAGAACAACTTAAACACCTATTATATATTTCGTGTAGGAGGTAAAAAACCTGATACATACAAATTGATCTCACATAATTTTACTTTATAAAGAATTCTTCTAGTCCATGTGTATGTGGCATCAAGAGGACATGATCCATACCGTATAGTATCATATTTTGCAAATAACTTCTTTAACAAAAAATTAATGATTCATTAGCATTGTTGCCTTTAAAGTGCAATAAGATTTTAGAAAAAGTAAATTTTCATTCCATGTCGTAAATCTGGTATATTTGGTTTGTCAAAAATTTTATAATTATCGATATGATTTATGGAATTGGTATATATAGACAAAATAATGTAGATTTAGGTTCAACTACTTGTAGATTAAATTGATTAAATTAAACCAATCACATAAGAACACGTGTTTATATAGGTTATATATGATCTTAAAAAGTAAAAATTAATGAGTTCAGAATCTTCAGACACAACCCACTATATAATCCGGACAAAAGTAAAAACACCTTTTGACTAAGCTATTTGCTAATCTACTTAAAAGACTAACGGGTCCTTAAACTTGACCTGGTTTCATAACTTGACCCGTAAGCCTATGGGTAGTTAATTAAGAGTATAAATACCCCAACCACTCTCATTAATGAGGGTAATGAACATTTAATACAATCAGACTCCTTAATTATCTCACTATTTTACACCAAACACTTAATACTTTAAAACTTCACAAAAAACGTTACAAAAATACCCCCAACCCAAAATAAACCAAACCAAATTGACGACCATAGTAGGAGCACGAAGGTTCCTGAATCTTGCATTCAAAACCAGTAGAAAAGACCAGTTCAGATGGATCCGAACGAGCAGGAAACTCCACCACCTGTGGTGGACACAGTTGGGGAGAACAAAGAATACACCATCGAAGAGCGAGACAGGTTGAGAGCATAAATAAAGGCGTTAAGGGCCATACAACAAGCAGAAAAGGGTATAAGGGAGAAATCATGGGCGTTAGCTATTCATCATATTGACAACCCTAAGGAGAATGATCCATCAGCAAAGACTCATCTAAGTTCAAAAAAGACCCACGTCAGTTCTAAGAAGACTCATCGGTCTAAGCCAGTGTAAAGTTCAGATTCTGAGTCCTCCAACAGCTCTTCGAACGAGGCTGAGCTTGAAGAAGCTTTGTCATCAAGCAGTGACAAAGGGAGGTTCAGAAAGAAAATGAAACTAATTAAAAAATATTCAAGAAATAGGGATATGCATGGAAGGCTTAAAAAGAATCTGGGCAAAGGGTCATCTCACAGCCACATGCATGCTGATTAGTTGTTGATAGATCATTTTGTTTTTTAGACCGAACCAGGTATTTTCGCAACGCCTAATGAGGACACAGTCTTTGGTTGTAATAAGAATTGGATACAGTCACCTTTGTCTTCCAAAATATTGTCCGGAAACCTACCTAAAAGGTTTGACAGTTCCAAAATGGAGAAGTATGATGGAAGTAAGGATCCGAACAACTATCTGGAGCAATTCAAGAACTTTATAATGAACTTTGATAATGATGACAAACTTTTGTACAGACCCTTCTCCCAAACTTTTATGGGAAGTGCTCTTAAGTGGTATAACAGCTTACCCGAAGGGTGTATCATAAATTTTGATACATTCTGGGTTGCTTTCAGAAGGCAATTTGTTGGAAGTAAGGAGGTGAAGGGCAATGGAGATACTATTATCCATTGTGCCCAAGAGCCAAACGAGTCCTTGAAGGACTATATAAGTCGGTTCGTAAATACAAAGAACGGGTTAACAAATTGCTTCGAACAGGTGGCAATTGCTTCTTTAAGGCAAGGGTTGAACCTTGGGAACCTGGCCGATTCAGTGACTAGAAAGAAAGCCATGACCTGGGGTGGCCTTTTGAATTAGGTGGGAAAAAAAATTAATGTGGAAGAAACCAAGAAGATCAGGGTGCACCGTCAAGTGAGGTCCACCACAACCGCTAACTAGTCCGGATTTAAATCTAAGGAATCCAGACAAGGGTCCAACCAGCCTAAACAAACTCAGTCCAACCAGAATCAATCTCAAAGCCAGAAGTCAAAAGGTAAAAGAGGTCCTTGGGTTCAGCCATAGTGGTTTGCAAGAGTTGAAAGAAAATGCGGCCACAGTTTATGACAAGACCAGTGATGAAGTCCATTTCTGGAAACCAGCAACACTGCAGTCTCCCAGAGAGAGTCGAAATACTTGTTTTTGCCAATATCATAATGATATAGGCCATAGCACTCAAGACTGCATAGTTTTGAAGCAGTAAGTACAGAATCTTATTGAAAAAGGAAAGCTGGGAGCTTATGTCAAAAGAAGAAGTGGAAACAAGTCTGACAATGCTCCTCGGACATGCCCTACAAATAATGTGGGAACATATGCTCCAGAAGGGGCAATGATGATCATTTAAAGATTTGATATCGATTCAGAGTACCTGGATCCTGATCCAACCCGAAATAAAGTAGGATTCATAACAGAACAGACTAAGACGGTGTCCGGACTCATTAGTTTCTTTGAATCGCTCACTATTTTTGAAAGGGATACTGTGACATCACCCACTCCTTCATCAAGAAAGAGGCATGTTCATAGTCTGGCTACCCAGTTGGAGGGAGGAATGTCTATTCATAGTTTTTGATAAGGATGATTTGAGAAATATTGCTAGGCCTCATGAAGATGTTGTGGTGATAGGAGCATCCATTATGGGCAATGATATTCGCCGGATTTTGATAGACACATGCAGTTCAGCAAACATCCTATTCTTAAGCTCTTACAAGTAGATGAAGAATCCGGCCGTTATTCAACGCTCAAACAGAACCATTGTAGGCTTCACAGGGAGCACTGCAGATGTAATTGGAGAGTTTGAGGAAGAGGTGCTGTTTGGCAAGGGGCCTTTTAGAAAGTTGGTGAGGGTGTTGTTTGTTGTAGTGGATTTCCCCACATGCTACAATGAAATCTTTGGGAGGTCCTGGCTCTCTAGAATGCATGCTGTGGCTTCGACAGTCTATCAGTGTTTGAAATATATAGTTCAAGGGCAAGTAGGTGTTGTCTGAAGTAGTCAGAAGATAGCAAGGAAGTGCTATGCAACTGCACTTGCTCCTAAAACTTTGGGAGCCGTTCGGATTAATGATGATTAGCAGTTGCTGGAGCCTTCTGAGGGAGAGAGTGAGATTGATGATCCGAGAGAGGCTCTTAGTGTTTTAATACCAGTTAAAGAGATTAAAACCCACTCCAGGGCAGAGGGAAGAAGTATCAAGATTGGTTCCAAGATGGCACCAAAATTGAAAAAGAAATTGTTGTCCTTTCTATTAAACAATCATCATGTTTTTGCTTGGTGCAATAGTGATGTAACCGGAGTACCTGCAAGCGTTATATCACACAAGTTGTCAATCCGGAGTGATGTTGCACCTGTTGTACAAAAAAAAGAGCTTTCTCTAAGGAGAAGGCTGGTGTAATAGTTCAAGAAGTTTATCGACTTACAACGATGGGACACATAAAGGAATCCCAATATCCTTTATGGACTGCCAATCCGGTGTTGGTCAAGAAAAAGAACGAGAAATGGCGTATGTGTATTGATTTTACTGACCTCAAAAGAGCTTGCCCAAATGATCTTTATCGTCCCCCGGATGGATCAGTTGGTGGACTCAACGTCTGGAAACAAGCTACTATCCTTCATGGATGCTTTCTCTTGGTACAACCAGATACAGGTGGATCCGAAGGACCAAGATCATACTACATTTGTAGCAGACATGGGTCTCAATTGCTACAAGGTGATGCCTTTTGGGTTGAAATGTTGGGGCTACTTATCAGAGGTTGGTGAACAAAAAATTCGCTAATCAGATTGGCAGGAATATGGAGGTGTACATAAATGACATGATGGTTTAAAGCTTGGAGGAGGATTTGCACATAATTGACCTTCAAAAAACTTTTGTAAATCTGACAATGGTAAATTTGAAATTGAATCCAAAAAAATGTGTCTTTGGGGTTTAATCCAGAAATGTTTTAGGCTATGTGATAAGTGAGAAAGGGATACAACCCGATCCGGATCAGCTTAAAGCCCTACTAGAAATAGATCCTCCTCGGAATATTAAAGAAGTCTAGAGGCTCATTGGAAGGTTGGCTGCCTTGAATAATTTTATTTCAAGGTCTTCAGACAAGTGTGCTCCGTTTTTCCAAACCTTAAATAATTTTAAAGATTTTAATTGGTCTCCATAGTGCAACCAAGATTTTGATGAAATAAAGGAACACTTATCTTCACCAAAGACTCCTTTTAATCCCATTCAAGGAGAAACACTTTATGTATACTTGGCTGTCTCAGAATGTGCTATAAGGCAGTATTGGTTAGAGAGGTGGATAATTACCCTCGTCCGGTGTACTACATCAGCAAGAGTTTAATAGATGCTGAGAAGAGGTACCTAAAGCTTGAAAAATTGGCACTGGCCTTGGTAATTGTAGCAAGAAAGATGAGGCCGTATTCTCAGTATCATTCCATCATTGTCCGGACATCTTTTCCATTAAAGAATGTGCTTTAAAAGGCAGAGATATGACCAAGTGGTCAGTAGAGTTGGGAGATTATGACATTGATATTTCCCCACGAATGGCTATCAAAGCTCAATTACTTGTTGATTTCCTAGTAGATTTCCATTCAGATAGGAGCTCCAAACAAATTGCGGAAGGAAAAACCAAGAAAGTGTGGGTAGTCCGAACTGATGGTGGTTCAAGCACAATGGGTTGTGGAGCTGGAATTTGACTAACCTCTCCATATGGTGTTAGAATGTACCAAGCTATATGCTTTGGATTTAGGGCCTCTAATAATGAGTCCGAATATGAAGCGGCTATAGCTGGTCTTAAATTGGCCTTCCTATATAGGGCCAAGAGAGTTCGGTTGATGAATGACTCTCAGCTTCTTATTCATCATGCTCAAAGTCAGTCTGAGGCTAAGAAGTAGAAACTGATCAAGTACTTACTCATCCTAAATGAGGTGGCAACGAATTTCAAAAGTGTTTGTTATGAACATATTCCTAAGTCGGAAAATACATTGACAGATTCTTTGGCAACCATAGCATACTCTGAGTCTTACCCTTGGATTCACATACAAGAATGCCCATCCATACAACCAAGTCAAAACAAAAAAGAGGAGGAAAGCTTGGGCATACAAGTGATTCAACCTAAAAAATGGAGATTTTCCCTTTTTCAATACATTTCTGATGGGGTTTTGCCTCCGGAGAAAGCTATGGAAAGAAAAATTAAACACATGGCTCGTCGTTTTTTGATCATAAGGGAAGTTCTCTATAAAAAAATCTTTCAGTAGACCTCTCCTGCTTTGTTTAGGGTTGAAGAATCTCAAGTCGTTTTATCCGAACTACACGATGAAGAAGGATCAACATATTGTGGGTACATGGCGCTAACCCGGAGAATGTTATTGGCTAGATACTATTGGCCATCCATAATGGTAGATGCTAAAGAAATGGTAAAGAAGTGTGAATTATGCCAAAGGTATGGTAATGAAATTCATGTGTCAGCAGTACCTATGAAGTCTATTTCTGAGCCAGTACCTTTTGCTCGTTGGGGGTTGGATTTAGTTGGGCCTCTGCCTATGGCGTCCGCGGGGGTGCATAACTATTATAGTTGCTATTTATTACTTCTCAAAATGGATAGAGGCAGCTCCTTTGGCAGGAACCACTTCGAAGGCTGTCATTAAATTTATCATATCCAATATATATTGCAGTTTTAGGATTCCTCAAAAGATTACCACAAACAATGGGCCACAGTTTGATAACAAGGATATGGAGATTTTTTGTGCCTCTAGGGGCATTAAACATTGTTTTTCTTCGCCTTTCCATCCACAAGAAAATGGCCAGGTTGAAGTTGCCAACGGGACTATTTTGTCCGGATTAAAAAAGAATCTAGAAGGGGTTGCAGGGAAGTGACCAAGCTATCTATAAAAAGTATTATGGGCATACCGAACTACTCCACAGGCTGTTACACAAGAGTCTCCTTTTGATTTGGTATATAATATGGATGCAATTACTCTCATAGAAGCTACCCTACCATCATATAGATTCCACAACTATTCCGAACAAGCTAATGAGGTAACAATTAGGAATCAGTTGGACTTAATAGAAGAAAGAAGGGTTAAATCTCACTTAAGAACAGCTCACTACCAAGGCTTGATGAGGAACAAATTTTCTTCCAAGGTCAATAGAAGATATTTTCAATCGGGAGATAAAGTGTTAAGAAAAAATTTCTTACACACAAAGGAAAAACAGTTTAGTAAGCTGGCTCCGAACTGGGAAGGCCCTTATGAGGTCTCCGAAAAACTTAAGCCTTGGACATATAAGCTTCAGGACAAGGAAGGAAGAGTTTTGAAGCACCCATGGAATATTGAACATCTCAGGTTATATTTAGATTAAATATTTACTTGTTAGATATCAATATAAATATTAGGGGGCATACTCTTTCCTACCCTGGTGGCGCAAGGAGGTTTTAATGAGGTGTCTAGTTTTTTATTCAATAGTATGAGATGCCTTCTTAAAACATTCAGAGTGGTTTTACTACAATTCAATTCATGTACAAATCACTGGTTCAACACTTTGGATCTTTAGTAGATCGGATAAACCTGGTTAAGTGATGACGATTAAACATATGTCATCAGAGATATTAAACATTTTAACTATAATACTTCTGAAATACTAGGGGCTCCATGAAAATCCACGGGGCCAGAGTGGCATGCACCAATATTTCCACTCCCACAAGGGAGGCGGTCTTGGGATTCAAGATCTTAAAACCTAGAATCGGGCGGCCGTCCTCAAACATCTTTGGTCTATAATCAGTAATAATAAGAAATCCATTTGGAGTGAATGGATTAAAATTGAAAAAATAAAAAATAATTTTTTTGGGACCTCGATCCCGACTCTTCTCCCTCTTGGGCCTGGAGGAAAATTTTACGTCTTCGTCCTTTAGCTTGTAATATATTCAGGGTTGCAGTTGGTGACGGTAAGAACACATTTTTCTGGTATGACACTTGGCTTCTCACAACCTCTCTAGTAAAACATTATGGCCAAAACACCATCAAAGGTTCAAGACTAGGTAAGAATCTCAAGGTCTCCAAATTCATCCGAAATAGCCAATGGTACTGGCCCATCCACTTCAGATCTACCAGAGCAAGGAACCGAAGTAACCTCCAAGAAATCAACAATCTCATCCTTACCCTCCCAACGCCCAACGCAATGGAAAATGATATCCACTTTTGGATTGCGAATGCCATCAACCCTAAATTCAACATCAAGGATACCTACAACGCTATTCGTACTCCTGTCCCAACGGTGGGGTGGGATGGGTTAGTCTGGAACAAATACAATATCCTCCGATACTCCTTTATCTTATGGCTTGCCATTCTGGGTAAACTCGCCACTAGGGAAAAGCTTATTAGCTCGGGTATAAATACCCCAACTGAGTGCGTCCTTCGCAACTCTGACTCTGAAACTATCCCTCATCTCCTCTATGATTGTAGTTATTCTAAGAGTCTTTGGAACTACACTAGTTTTAAACCGGGGTTTCCTTTTCTAGCCCCTTGCTGGCAATCTTGGATAAGTGAGGCCTCAAATTGGACTCAATCTCGAAACCATCATATTTGGCGCACTTGCTTTGGCGCGGTAGTCTACCATGCTTGGCAGGAGAGGAATTCCAGAACTTTTGGTTCCCCCCTGCCCCTGCCTCTATGGTCTCTGAACAGATCTTTGATGATCTTCGTTTTACATTCCAAGGAACCAAGATTAGTTGGCCTCACTGGTTATGACAGACGCTCCCGCCTTCCTTCCACTATGGCTTCCACTATGGGATCTGTTGATGTTTCTTATCATTACTAGTCCACCTTATCAGTTTTATCTATTCGACAATTTTTCTCCTTTGATAGTCATGAACAAATTCTACCTTCATTATTTATAAGGTAGTCATCGGGGTATGCCAGGTAGATGTATGAACCTTTTCAATTTAATTTTAATTTTATTCCACCAAAAAATATACTAGGGCTATTTAAACATTAGGAATTTAAATTTAAAGGAAATAAAGTATTAAATAAAAGAAGGTTTGATAAATTAAACCTATTCGGATGTTAACCGAACAGGAAAACAAAACATGCCTTGGCCATCCTAGGACTTTAGGTGTTTGAAAGACTTATTCGGACTCTGACCGAATAACATTACAAAATATACCTTGGCCATCCAAGGACTTTAATTGTTAAAAAAATACAGAAAATATGATTAAACCTTAGGGCTTGTTCCTTCACCACCACCACCACCTTTCTTGGGACTTTTGAGTTCGGCACTCAAAATCTCAGTTGTTCCCTCTTCATCATCAGCGGTGGAATCTAGTCCACTAGCATAGTTGTGATTGTCACCATCGGCCATAATGTGAAATAGGATGTCTTCTTATTCAACATATTTCCATAAAAGACCAAAGGTCCTCTTCGGAAAATTATTACAGAAGAGCAGCACCATGTCAGACTTGACTTCATCATTCTTTTTCTCTAAGGAGTCTATCAATTCATTGGTGTACTTGTCAATTCCCGCCTGAATAGCTTGCTCTTGCTGCTCCTTCAAATCCTTTTTCTCTTTGGCAATCTCTGACACAATACCTTCTAACTTGGTTTTCTCATCGGATAAAGTTTGAATGACACCATCTTTGTTCATCAGTTCCTCTCTTAAAGTTGTGAGGTCTTTTTCCAAGCCAAAATACTTAGTCTGGAGCTCAGTATTGGCAGCTTTTGAGGTGTCCAACTTGGCTAATAAATCCTCCTTGTCATTCTTCAATACCTCTATACTCTGATTGGCATTGAGGAGGTTGGTTGATAGAGATCCCTTGTCAGGAGTGAGGGAATTGATAAGGGTGGTCTGAATCTTCACCTGTCTTTCCAAGTCAAGTACTGGTTGGATATGACCGAGGAGGAAATAGCTCAGAACATCTTGCTCTCCGGAGACGGAAAAAGACTTACCATTGAACGTCACCATATTGGCAGAGCTGGAGGGGCGGTATGGACCTGCAAAGTCATCCTTCTCAGAATCATTGAAGTATAAATCAATGTCTTGAAGGACACTAATGTCCAATTCTTCATTCCCTCCCCCAAAAACCTCTGAGGACTGCAGACTTGTTGGGATTTTCTCTTGTAAGGTGGGATCAACAGGGGCTGGTGGAGGTTGAGTCTCCGAAGGACGAAGAATTATTTATTCTCCCAAAGTGACTTTCTTCTTTTTAGCAGCCTTCTCATCACTGATGGCCCTTCTTTTCCTGTCCTTCTTGGGAGTCCTTGGTGGGTTCTGCAACTCTCCAGTCTCCCTTCCAGTTTCAGCTTCTATTACTTTGAGCATGGCATCATCAATTCCCCCTTGGTTCCCCGAACAAGTCCCCTCTGTGGATGTTTGAACCAACTCTATTGTAGATTTCTACTTCTTATTCTTCATATTGTTGGGAGCTTTTTCTATGGAGGGTAAGAAAATTTTTCCATCCTTGGCCTCTGTCCGTTTGAGAATTACACCAAGAGGAGACAAGGTAGTTAGCTCTTCCTATGTGAGGTCTCTCTGACCTGTGGTGTTCCACAGATGGGACCTCACAAGATTGCCTGAGGTAAAGCAGTTGTGGAAGGCATTCCCCCAATGCTCCGCAGCCTATGCGTTAAGCTTTGCACATATTTTTTGCCCCTCTTCTAGGTGTCCGGTGAATTCTTTCGGCAGCACTGAAAAAAAAAGTAACAAATTAATGAGAATGGGAACACTTGTACTTTAAAAAGGAAAAGCATGAGAAACAAGGATATGTATGAAACTCACCAATACTTTTCGTCCTTCTAGTCAACATACTAGGATTGGTGTTGGCCTTGATCTTCCTGCCGTTCTCCCATGTCCCATTAACAAACAGAAATTGTGTCCTCCAGTTTTTTTTCGGACTCCAGCAAGTCATCCACAACTTTGAAGTTGTTCCCCATATTGTGATGGTAGAATGGAATCTGGTGATTCATGCACAAGCTTGCCACAACAGCAAACTGCTCAATCAGAAGAGATATTTTTGACAACTTTGATTCCATGATGCAAGCAAGGAGAGAGTACCAGGCATTGGGGCTTAGCTGTATTGGGAGGAGTTTAACAAGGTGGAAGTACCTAACGATTTCTGGGTCCAAAGGGAACCGGAGTCCCTAGTTCAGTACTTCGGTGAATATTATCACCTCGTTGAGCTTGCAGTCTATGAGAGTTTCCAGAGTAATAGGTATCCTTACATTTATTGACTCCGGAATCCTCCATTTTGTCCGGATTCGACACAACTCAGCAGTGTGGGTGTAGATGTAGTTTATATTTTGTAGAGTTAATAGGTACTTGACACTAACGTGTTTGAAGCATGGGCCTACCTTGCCCTCTAAGCACTCCGGAAATGAGTCCGGATGAGTCATGCAGACCTTCACCTTACTTTTTCCTTTCTTGTCAGAAGCAACATCTCCTGTTTGACCCGAGGCCTCAGTCTCAAAGAGGGCCTCCTCAATACTGTCCTCCATTACCTCTTCCATCATTGTGGAAGGTTTATCAATTGTCTTGGAAGAAAGGGGTCAACTTATTGCATAAAAGTCTGTTCGGATGGTTGAGCGCTGGTTGCCTCCAAAGGCCTGGTATCTGGTTGATGTTGGGATCCAGAGGGTTTTGCCTTTAGGGCTGCTTTAGATACCTCTGAGCCGGAGGGTTTTATCAGAGAAGGTGTAGGCTGAGTTTTAGTTTGACGAGTTGTCTGGCGATGGGTTGTCTTCTCCGGAGACTTTTCAATATCAGAACCCATAGCAATAAATGGAGAGGGTTTTTTGATACTTGAAATAACCTTTTCTTTAGGCACAGAAGGTTCGGACTCTTGAACAGAAGAACCTGAGGGAAGGGGTGAAAGGCTTGGTTTGAATAGCTCTTTGGGCCTAGGGTTTTTGGATGAGGATGACCCTTGATCGGCTTCTTGAGCTGGTTCACTGGATTTCTCACTTGGAGAAACTGAAAGGCCGGCAGCAATGCGATTCTCTCTTTCAACATTTTTCGCTCTTTCTAACTCTGATAAATATAACCAACCGTCTTTAACTAGTGCGTTTCTGGTTGTGAACATAAAACCTCTCAAGAACAAGTTGAAGGTGACAATGGAAATCTCTCTAAAAAGCTTTGAGTGCTGAAGAAAATGAAATAGTGAAAGAGAATTTATATAACAGTGAAAAAATAAGAGTTACCTAGAAGAAGTTGAAGAGGGTTTTGCAATGATTAAAGGCTGCGCAAACGTGTAAATGATCAAATGCCTAAGTAACTTTCTAGACTTAGTGGGTGCGTCGATCTAGGAAAAATAACGGCTGGTAGGTCAAACCAGGTATTGACACGTGTCCTATGATCTAAGAAGAAAACTTTTAGAATTCTGGAAAGAGAAACTAGTTCTGACAAACTTCGAACTGAGTTAATATTGAAAGTAAATTTCCTAATACGGACCGCACGGGTAGATCAGACAAATTTGTTACTGGCTTAGTAGATTTTTTAGCCCTACCAACGATATTTGGCAAGACCTAAAAAAAGGGCTACTGATGAGTTCGGAATCTTCAGACACAGCCCACTGGATAATCCGGACAGGGGTAGTTTGGACAATAACATGCCAGTAAGTAATCCGAACAAGACAAAAGTAAAAACACCTTTTGACTAAGCTATTTGCTAATATACTTAAAAGACTAATGAGTCCTTAAACTTGACTAGTAAGCCCATGGGTAGTTAATTAAGAGTATAAATACCTCAACCACTCTCATTAATGAGGGTAATGAACATTAGATACAACCAGGCTGCTTAATTATCTCACTACTTTACACTAAACACTTAATACTTTAAAACTTTAGAAAACACTTTACAAAACTACCCTCAGCCCAATATAAACCAAACCAAAAATAAAAACTAATTTCAACCTCCACGATCAGAATTAGTTCAAAAATAAATATAAAAAACAATCGTTTTCGACCATGTTGGTCAATATCATTGGTTAAATCGAAAACAAAATGACATCAAATTTTGACTAAACTCCGTCAAAGTTAAATGTCATTATTATTCTATCCATTTTAAAAAAAAATCAAAGAGTTTGTTTCATATTTCGACACCATGTCAAAATATGAAGACAAGTTTGAAAATTGTATTTTTATTACAGCTATCTCATATCATTTCTCAACTCATGTAATACTTAACAGAAATATTTAAAAGATAATGGAATTCATAAAGTTAGAAACGGGTGCAATCATAAGCTAGCTTCAATTATACCACTTCAAAGAACATACATTACGACGCTTGATAAAATACAATAATTAAAAAATAAAAATAAAAAATACAATAATTAAAAATGAATTAAGAGAAGTATTCTCGAGTAGTTTTGTTAATAACAATTCAACAAAGATACATTATTAATAATAAAAAACTTCTTTTACACCTCTTTTAAGTTTTACCACAACGTATGGGGAATTTGTTTTACAGTTTAAAACAATTTTTTGAATCTCTTTTCTAACCGTATTTAAAGTTATCAAATTCAAATTGTAATATGTAGGGTAGTGGATATGCAAACACACTAAGTGTGACTCCAAACAAGATAAAGTTTTGTGTATCTCATCCCATTCATTTGTACTCTTGTCAATTTAATATGATAATTATGACAAACATTATATTATTATCAGTACAATTTTATATTTACCCATATTTTATTTAGTCGATGTGTCATTTGTATCAAATTTAGCAGCCTATGAACATGCATGTCACAAACTTCTACAATTTGATCCATACATTTTCTTAAAGACAAACAAGGCATATATTTGGTTAAACATGTTGATAAAATCTTATTGAGAGTAAACAAGAATTAGGTAATAAATTAATTCAAAATATCAACATCAAATCAAAGGTTAGAATACCTACTTTAATGTAAATGTAATCAATGGTAATTTTCTCAACATGATAGACCTTTGGAATAACCTTTTATTACTAACTCTAAATTTTCAGGTTCTTATATTTAAATACTGATCTCAGATAAGAACGACACATCCATCAATTCAAACTCTTTAAAATTTACGACTACTGATAATGATTTAAGATTAAATGTCCAAATATTTGTAACGTATCCCTCCTATAGATTATAGTCGTAGGTAATGATTGATAATTTTCTTAAACCATTGGAGTCTAATCTAATATCACTCATCAAATAAGAATGATCTAAGCACAACTTCTCAAGAACATGCAACGATACAATAATGTAGTAAACCCGCAATTAAAAGTGATAGAATGCATTCACAAAACCTTGAGGAAGACTAAATGACATTTTCAGGAATTATAGAAACAATGTTTGCCAAAGTTAACCTTTTAAATGCTTAGAATGCATGTATAAATATTAAAAATTATAATTTAAACCTCTGAAAATCTTAGAGTGACCTCATTAAGCTCATATTCAGTTACAAATTGAAGCCATTCGTTTAGGCTAAATAAGCCATAATCAACAAGTATCATACTGAAAAGAGAAAAACATGTGTTTTTTTGCAATACCATAATGAGTTATTATACTATAGATCATATTCTAATTTGATTCGTGAATGTCGTCTAATATGAGGACCGAGACAAACTTCCATATAGATTTTCCTTGTTATGAGAAAATACTAGTTCTAACACATTCTCCGGTGATGGATAATAACTTTAGGGTGTGTATGGATATGAGATTCGATATATCGATAATCTTCTTAAAGATTTTGTCCTATAAAAAAATATATGTAAATAAATAAATAAACCAAATACCTGAATATGTAACCAAACTAAAGTAACAAAATAAATAACCAACAACATATATAAAAGCATTTAACTTTGACCAAGGACGAGGGGATGATGAGGTCAAAACACAGATAACTTCAACCCAAATGGTCGAAATCAAGTGTACCAAATTTTGATCCTATAGGAATATAGTTGTTTATGTACCAACACTAATTTCAACACATAGGGTCAAAATCTGAAGTGGATTTTTACCCTCTAGATCAGAATCGCACACCTGCAGAATACACAAACAAACGACGAACCTTAACTATAATTTGTCCAAACTTAACCCAAAATAAAAAATATTATAAGTTTATAACGGTAGATCGTACTTAAATAACCTATTAAATGAAACCTAAAATGAATCAAAACTAGTTAAAATTAGGAAATGTGGATTTTTCTAAAATTTGGTCATAAATCTAAAACCCTAATTCGAATTCTTAAATAAAAATTTAAAAAATAAATAAACACATACGTAGATTAATGGATGTAACGAACAATTTCATATAATGAATCTTAAAAAATAAGCTTGAAATCAGAATTGGATTTGGATATGTTCTTGAAATAAAATAATGTGAAGATTTTAACAAGTGGTTTATATATGTCGGATTTTTTCTTTTAATTCAAAGGTAATTTTGTACATTTTGATGGTGTTTATTTTTTTATTGAAATGGTTTTAAAATATAAAATTTTCAACATAAATGGGAATGTTTATAATTCATACATTAGCAGTTATTAGAAATGCTTATCATATGTTTGTTTTTGGATTACAATGAATTATATTTATAATTTTAATCCATTGCATCATTGTATAAGTAAACGTATCATTAGTTTGTGTGTTTGATCGATATTTAAATTTAATATCAATCATCATAGAAAATTGATAATTTTATATGTGTTATAATTTGTTATGTAATTTGTAAATTAAGTTTAATTTAGATAAAATATATGATAACCTTTTACGTAATTCGTGATTTTAGTTTAATTTAGACAAAAGATAAAGACGTGACATATGTCAATTTTTTTGTTTAAGGATGAGAATTCATTTAATCATTATCATAAATAAAATCTTTTGACATTAACACTGAAAATATGAATAATTGATAAGGAAAACTATTGTTATTATCCTCTCTTTTTTCACTAATATTTTTTAAAACCTAATTGTAACTTATGCTTCGACCAAATCGATACCGCTTGGTTAGTTGGATTAGAAAACCATACTTTAATTGCAACGTTTGTGAAAATTCTAACTTCTCGAAAGAGACAATTCCTTCAAGTATATCATCCAACCAAAATATAAATTATACCATATATTGTTTTTAAAATGATTGATGACTGAGTTTGCATAATATCTTTTTGATCCGATCCTAGAAATATAGTAATATATAGACTACATTTGTCACACAAATCTATTTAGACAATTTTTTAACGATTCGAAGGATGATAGCAAATATGAGACCGGAATGTAAAAAAAAGTTATGTTGGTAATTTATTGTTTCAATCAGTTAGAGAATTCTGAAAGTGATGGCAGAATAAATTTCTTGATACAAAATTATAGCCATTCTCCAAACCAATTGTCAAACAAGATCAACAAGCCCATCTATATTATGTCAGTAACCCAAAGGTAAGAGAGTCAAATGAGCGATTTAACTTTGAATTTACCAGATACAAGCGTTGAAATCCGAAGATTGATCATTCTCGATCTGATGAGAGGAATCAAACTTCTTTCTTTTATCATCATAAAATCGAACAACAAGGTAAGCTGGAGCTAGGTTCAAGAATAATGGTTCACCAAACGCTCATCATGGCAATATGTTCTCGTATCTATACAAAAAATGGCATGGTCAACATCAACGGTCGATGCCTTAGATATAGAGTATGCCAGACACTTGATGACACATAATGATCGTACGGCCGATGAATTGTCTTTTATTCTGGTCAAACTACTACTAGTACCATATATTCTGGTCAACATAATGATACAAATGATATTTTAGACTTAAAAGGAACCTGCTCGAGACTACTCGACAAGAAAAAAAATTCCGTTCATGCCTAGTGTCGAATTTATGTTGGAGTGATTATGGACCTATATGCTAAATATATTTGGTTATTGTCATAAGGTAGTCCAATAATAATTATTTGGATTAATTATATTATACATAATCAAATAAGAATTTGGTATATAAGTGAAACAAAAGTTGTGAAGGTATATGTGTGGTAACCGAGTTGAATTTTACCTCTCTGATCCCTGATCACAAAGAGGCAAAAGTAAATGGGCTTTATGCAACTAGGATTACTAGTTGTATATGTCTATAAATTGAAAACCAAGGTTAATAATTCATTTAACCTAAACTATAGAAGATCAATCGTCACTTTGTTGAGATAAAAACTTACAACTGTTTTCCGGGTTTATTTTATCATATGCAATTAGTTAATCACATTGAGGTAACTATATTTCAAGTTTCTTTTAAACTGAGAGGAAATTAAATCAGTTCCTATTAATTGGTATCAGAGTCAAAACCCTCTTATGATTCATATGATAAAATGAAATTAAATTTATAATTGAATCAAAACATGTATTTTTATTTATGTACAGAAATCGTATCATTGGGGTTGATTGATTAATTGACTTGGTAAGATATGGATTTTAGGCTTATGTGAAAAGTATGTATATAATTATTTGTTCATACGAAAGTAAGTTTAAGTGTTTTAATTTTTTATGAATAAATTTATTGTATTGATAAGATTTAGGAGTTTTTATTTTAAATCAGGGTTTAATTGATTATTATAATTTTTATTCCCAATTTAGAGTCAATGAAACCATAATTTAACAAAATAAATCAAACCTATCAAGATATCAACTCATCGATAACGTAACCCCATGTGTTATTATTGCTTGAAAGATGTCCAACGAAATTCACCATAGCCAGCAAATTGTTATCGATGCAGATGAACACCATAACTTGCGAGGAAATCCCAACCCATTGTTTTTGCGATGACAACAATAGAGAATTTGTAACCCTGAACCTTTTTATTCTTAGCCTTCGCACCTTTGGATAAAATCGAAGAACTGATCTCTTTTTCTCTGCTTCATATTTGACTTTTAACATAGTGTTTACCTTACTACCTGTCACCACCCTAGACGGGTTGGAATCATATTTATGACTCGTATCTGACACTGGAGCTTCTATATTCCCTTTTAATGGATAAGTTTACATATGAGAAACCTCATTAACTTAAGCCACCGTATTGCTTCGCCGAAGATTAACCAGATGAACATCATCATCAGAATCATTTCCAGAGTGGTGCACATCAGCATAAGCATATGAAATGAACTTTCTCTTCCTTTCGAACCATGGTGAATTAAAACAAATAACAAGAGAGAGAGATATTTTCACAAAAAGAACATAGTGAAAGCTACAAGATTTTGTCATAAAAAATGAAGCTTAAAGGAAAGCGGATAATGTTTTTCTCATATGTATCAAGAACATGATTTGGTGCGTAAAAGAGAAGAAATGGGACAAATTCATTATTATATAGAAAGGTGTAAGTGGTATCTAACCCTACATTATATTTAATCTGCGACCAATGATCTAGTCTGTAACCAATAATTTTTTTTATAAAAAAGCCTTCCCAAATTTATGTTAGAAACATAACACATTCAGATTCTAAATTTCATAAAAAACTTTAAATGTTTGTTTATTTAATAATTAAGTTCAAAATATTAACAACTCATGTTAACATTATATTAGAAGCGTACTTATATCACAATATAGCAAATTTATTTTACAATATATCTTTTGCTAATTCTATCTGTTGGCATCTTCAAGTTAGTTGTACATAATATCACATATGTTTTCAATTCTATTTATAAATGATGATATTAGACCAAATTTATCGAGAGCAGAGAGTGATGTGGTAAAGAGTGATTAATTTTTGGAAGTGAGTAAAGAGATAAAATATTTTCTTAAGTAAATGTTTAGCGAGAGAATCTGATTTTAGCAGTAAATGCTTCATTCCTCATAAATGTATTAAAAAGTATTTTATAGGCTCAATTATCTTAATGTGTCTAATGGGCTGAACCAAGTCCATGTGTTAATTTCCATCTACCCAAGCCCATGGTCCAAAGCCCATTAGGTCATTAATTAGTTAATAAATAAATCAATAATGAAACTTTAATTATGATGAGTCCGGATAAATCCACCACACCTTACTGAGATATCAAGATAGGGGTAATTCAGATATAAAGTGCCCACTAAACCATCCGGACAGGACAAAAGTATTAAATAACTAAACACCTTTTGACTAAGCTAGGTGTTAATCAGCTAATTAAGTAAATGAGTCTTTAAACTTGACCCGAAAGCCCATAGGTCCATAATTAATGGTATAAATGCCCCAACAACTGTCATTAATGAGGGTAATGAACATTTAATACAACCAGGCAGCTCAAATTTCTCACTACTAAACACCCAAACATTTAATACTCTATAAACTTTCCAAAACAATTGATTGAATTACCCTCAGCATAATATAAACCACACCAAATTGGTGACCACATTGGGAATTGAAGGTGCCTGAATTTAGCATTCAAAACCAGTAAGAAAAACGAGTTCGGATGAATCCGGACGAGCAAGCAGTGCCACCACCTTTGGTAGAGGTGGTGGGAGAAAACAATGAGTACACGACCGAAGAACGAGATAGGCTGAAAGCTGAAATAGAAGCGTTAAGGGCCACTAAAAAGGTAAAAATGGGTTTAAAGGAAAAGTCAAAAGCGTCAGCCATTCACCATACTGACAACCCAATGGAGAATGACCCGTCAGCAAAGACTCATGAGAGCATACAAAAGACCCATGTCAGCTCCAAGAAATCTCACCGGTCCAAGCCAACGGAGAGCTCAGATACTGAGTCCTCTAGTAGCTCCTCGAATGAGGATGAACTTGAGAATGTCTTTGTCATCAAGTAGTGATGAAGGGAGGTCCACGAAGAAACAAAAGCTGGTGAAAAAATATTCAAGAAAGAGAGATAGACAGGAGAGGTTAAAGAGGCATCTAGGAAAAGGGTCATCTCACAACCACAACCATAGTCACATGCATGTGGATCAGTTGCTGATGGATCCTTTTGCTTTCCATGATGAGCCAGGTATTTTTGCAACACCTAAAGAAGATACAATTTTTAGTCGAAGTCGTAATTGGAGGCAATCGCCATTGTCATCCAAGATACTGTCTGGAAACCTTCCTAAGAGGTTTGACAGTACTAAAATGGAGAAGTATGATGGGAGCAAAGATCCGGACAACCATCTGGAACAATTTAAAAATTTCATGATGAATTTTGATGATGATGACAAACTTCTTTGTAGAGTCTTCTCCCAATCTTTTACGAGAAGTGCTTTGAAATGGAACAACAACTTTCCACAAGGCTGTATAAGAAATTTTGATACATTTTGGGTGGCCTTTCGAAGGCATTTTGATACATTATGCCCAGGAGCCAAATGAATCACTGAAAGACTATATAAGCCGGTTTGTTAACACTAAAAATGGTCTACCTGACTGCTTTGAGCAGGTAGCAATAGTTTCTTTGAGACAAGGGTTAAACCCTGGGAATCTGGCTGATTCGGTAACGAGGAAGAAGGCCATGACTTGGGGTGGTTTGCTGAATCAGGTGGGAAAGCAAATCAACGTAGATGAAACAAAAAAAACTAGGGTACACAGGCAGGTGAGGTCTGCCCCAGCTACTCCAAACCGGAATCAGTCGGGATACAAGGCTAAAGAAATCGAACAGGGGCCCAATAGGGCCAAACAAACTCAATCACACCCAGCTCCAGCTCAGAGCCAGCAGTCCAGAAATAAACGAGGACCTTGGGTCCAGCCGGAGTGGTTTGCTGAGTTGAAAGAAAATGTGACAACCATCTATGATAAAACAAAAGATGAGGTGCATTTCAGGAAGCCGGCAGCACTTCAATCTCCTAGGGAAAGTCGTAATACTTCTTTTTTCCAATATCATCATGATATTGGCCACAACACCGAAGATTGTATCACTTTGAAACAAGAGGTGCATAATCTGATTGAAAGAGGAAAGCTAGGAGCTTATGTCAAGATAAGAAGTGGAAATAGGCTTAACAATGCTTACCGGGCTGGCCCAACAAATAATACGGGGACGTCTGCTCCGGATGGGGCTATGGTAATCATTGAAAGATTTGATGTCGAATTAGAGTATTTAGATCCTGATCCAACCCAAAATAAAGTGGGGGTGATAACAGAACATACTAAGACAGTGTCATAACTCATAAGGTTTTTTGAGTCACTTACTATATTCGGAGGGGACACTATGGCAGTGCCAACTCCTTCTTCAAGGAAAATTGATGTTCACACTCTAGCTACTCAGTTGGAGGGAGGTATGTCTTCTTATAAATCTCAAATTCCTTTTCCCTTCATTGTGTTTGATGAAGATGATCTATGAGATATAGCTGGGACTCATAAGGATGTTGTGGTGATATGAGCTTCCATTTGGGGCAATGACATCAGGAGAATTTGGATTGACATTGGCAGCTCATCAAATATTCTCTTTATAAGCTCTTATAAACAGATGAAAAATCCAGCAGTGATTCAGTGTTCGAATAGATCTATTGTAGGCTTCACAGGGAGCTCTGCGGATGTCATCAGAGAATTTGAGGAGGAGGTATTACTGGGCAAAGGCCCTTTCAAGAAGATGGTCAGAGTACTATTCGTTATGGTGGATTACCCCACATGTTACAATGCGATCTTTGGGAGGTCCTGGCTCTCTAGGATGCATGTTGTGGCTTCAACAGTCCATCAATGCTTAAAATACATAGTTCAAGGACAAGTGGGAGTTGTCCGGAGTAGCCAAAAAATAGCAAGAGAATGTTATGCAACTGCACTTGCCCCTAAAACTCTGGGGCAGTCTGGATTAATGAAGATTAGCAGTTGTTGGGGCCCTCTGAGGGTGAGGGTGAAATTGTTGACCCCAGAGCGACCCCTGGTGTTTTGATACCAATCAAAGAAGTTGAAACCCACTCTCTGGCTGAAGGAAGGAGTGTTAAAGTTGGCTCCAAGATGGCGCCAAAATTAAAGAAAAAGTTGTTGACCTTTTTGGCAAATCACCAACATGTTTTTACTTGGTGCAATGCTGATGTGACCGGAGTACTTGCAAGTGTTATGTCATACCAGCTGTCCATCCGGAGAGATGTTGCACATGTTGTGCAAAAAAGAAGAGCTTTTTCTAAGGAGAAAGCTGATGTAATAGTTCAAGAAGTCGACCGACTTACCAAGATGGGGCACATAAAGAAGTCTCAATATCCTTTATGGACAACCAACCCAGTGTTAGTGAAGAAGAAGAATGGGGAATGACGTATGTGTATCGACTTTACTGATCTCAACAGAGCTTGCCCGAAAGATCTCTATCCAGTCCTCCGGATAGATCAGTTGGTAGACTCCACATATGGAAACAAGTTATTGTCCTTCATGGATGTCTTCTCCGGTTATAACCAGATACAGGTGGATCCGAAGGACCAGGAATACACTACCTTTGTTACAGATGGGGGTCTCCATTGTTACAAGGTGATGCCTTTTGGGCTGAAAAATGTTGGGGCTACTTATCAGAGGTTGGTAAATAAAGCGTTTGCTTATCAGATTGGAAGAAATATGGAAGTATATATCAATGATATGATGGTTAAAAGCCTAAGAAGAAGAATTACATGTGTCTTATCTTCAAGAAACTTTCGCCAACTTAACAGAGGTGAATTTGAAACTCAATCCTGAAAAGTGTGTGTTTGGAGTACGGTCCGAAAAGGTTTTGGGATATGTAATTAGTGAAAATGGGATACAGCCTGATCCGGATAAACTTAATGCTCTGTTAAAAATGGACCCTCCCCGAAATATTAAAGAAGTACAAAGGCTGAGAGAGAGGTTAGCTGTTTTGAATCGTTTCATTTCGAGGCCTTCGAATAAATGCGCTCTGTTTTTTTAGACTTTGAAGGCTGCTAAAGACTTCAATTGGTCTCCACAGTGTGACCAAGTGTTCGATGAAATAAAAAAGCATTTGTCTTCCCCCAAAACCCTTTTCAAGCCTGTCAGCGGAGAAACACTATTTGTATACTTGGTTGTGTCGGAGTGTGCTATAAGTGCAGTTTTGGTCAGAGAAGTAGACAATTATCCTCGTCCGGTATACTACATTAGTAAGAGTCTGATAGATGCTGAGAAGAGGTACCTAAAACTTGAAAAGCTGGTGCTAGCTCTAGTGATTGCTGCATGAAAAATGAGGCTGTATTTTCAGTCTCATTCCCTCGTTGTTCGAACGTCTTTTCCCTTGAAGAATGTACTTCAGAAAGCGAATATATCAAGCAGGATGACCAAATGGTTATTAGAATTGGGCAATTACGACATTGATTTTGTTCCCCGAACTGCAATTCAAGCTCAGTCTGTTGCTGATTTCATGGTAGAATTTCATTCGAATAGAAGTACTAAACAAGCTACATAAGAGAAAGTAAAAAAAGAATGGGTTGTCCGGACAGATGGAGGATCAACCACAATGGGTTGTGGGGCTGGGATCTGTTTAACCTCTCTGTATGTTGATAAGTTATACCAGGCTATATGCTTTGCTTTTAGGGCTACTAACAATGAGTCTGAATATGAAGCAGCTATAGCTGGTCTAAAGTTGGCTTTTCTGTGTGAGGCTAAAAACGTTAGATTGATGAGTGATTCTCAGCTTCTTATCCACCATGCTCAAGGTCAATCTGAGGCCAAGAAGGAGCAGTTAATCAAGTACTTATTTATTCTTAAAGAAGTGGCATCCAACTTCAAAAATGTGAGCTATGAGCATATTCCTAGATTGGAAAACACGCTGGCAGACTCCTTAGCAACCATAGCATACTCTGCGTCCTACCCATGGATTCATGTGCAAGAATTCCCACCCATACAACCAAAACAGAGCAAGGAAGAGGAAGAGAGCTTAAGTATACAAGTGGTTCAACCCAAAGATTGGAGATTTCCCCTTCTTCAATACATCTCTGATGGAATTTTGCCTCTGGAGAAGGCTATAACCAGAAAAATGAAGCACAAGGCTTGTGGTTTCTTGATCATAAGAGGGGTATTTTATAAGAAGTCGTTTATCAGACCTCTCCTGCGTTGTTTGGGGGCTGAAGAGTCCTAAATTGTTCTATCCGAACTGCATGATGGAGAAGGGTCTGCACACTGTGGCTATAGAGCTCTAACCCGTAGAATTTTGTTGGCCGGTACTATTGGCCATCCATAATAGCAGATGCCAAAGAGTTGGTGAAAAAATGTGAGCCATGCCAAAGATATGGTAATAAAATTCGTATCCTAGCAGTTCCCATGGAGTCAATTTCTGACCCAGTGCCTTTTGCTCGTTGAGGACTGGATTTGGTTAGTCCTCTACCAGTGGCATCCGGAGGGTGCAGGACTATTATTGTAGCCATTGATTATTTCTCAAAGTGGATAGAAGCAGCCCCTATGGCGGGCACTACTTCAAAAGCTGTTATAAAATTTATTTTGTCTAACATTTGTTGCAGACTTGGGGTTCCATAAAAAATAACCACAGATAATGGGCCACAATTTGATAACAAAGATATGGAGAATTTCTGTGCCTCCAGAGGCATTCAGCATTACTTCTCTTCTCCTTTCCACCTACAGGAAAATGGTCAAGTTGAAGTGGCAAACAAAATCATTCTGTCCGGTCTAAAAAATAATTTAGAAGGGGCTGCAGGGAAGTGGCCAAGCTATTTGCAAGAAGTATTATAGGCTTACCGAACTACTCCTGGAGCTGCAACAGAAGAGTCTCATTTTTCCTTGGTGTATGGGATGGATGCGATTACTCCTATAGAGGAAACTCTACCATCATACAGAGTCCACAAATATTCCGAACAGGCTAATGAATCACCAATTAGAAGTCAGTTGGACTTAATAGAAGAAAGAAGAGTTAAGGCCCATCTTAGAACCACCAATTACCAAGGCTTGATGAGAAACAGGTTTGCTTCCAAAGTCAAGAGGAGGGAGTTTCAACCAGGATATAAAGTATTAAGAAAGGTTTTCTTACATACTAAGGAAAAACAGTTCGACAAGCTAGCTCCAAATTGGGAAGGCCCTTATAAGGTCTCTGAAAGACTTAAGCTTGGGATGTATAGACTACAAGACAAAGATGGAAGAGTCCTAAAGCACTCGTGGAACATTGAGCACCTCCGGTTATATCTGGAATGAAAGTTGTGTAAATATTTACTTGTTTAAAGTCCATATAAATATTAGGGGGCATACTCTTTCTTACCCTGGTGGCACGGGGAGGTTTTAATGAGGTGTCTGGTTTTTTCAATAAAATATGATACCTTCTTAAAATATTCGGACTGATTCGATTACAATTCCTTTCAAGTCTTCAATCCAATACTAAGGATCTTTGATAGATCGAGCTAATCTGGTTGAATGATGGCCATTAAATACACATCATCAAAGATTTTGAACACTCTCATCTTAAATATTTGTAAAGTAAAGAAGGGCTCTTTAAACATAAGCCATTAAAATTAAAAGCAAGTATTAAACAAAGAAAAAATTAGGTAGGATAAGCCTGTCCGGGTAAAAACCGGACAATGATATTAAAACACAGAATATGCCTTGATCATCCAAAGATTTTAAGTTTTAGGCTTATCCGGATTCAAACCGGATACGGTTACAAAAACGAATTGACCATCCAAGGACTTTAATAGTTCACAAAGTAGGAAAAACAAAAAGATAGTAAAAAACCCTCAGGGCTTATTCCCTTCGGATGTTCCTGCGTCATCTCCTTTCTTAGGACTTTTAAGTTCGGCACTCGAACTCTCACCGGTCCCTTCTTCTTCGTCAGTGGAGGAATATATTCCACTGTTGTAACCATGCTTATCACCGTCTACCATAGTGTGAAATGGGAGGTCTTTGTACTCTATATATATCCATAGCTCTCCAAGGGTTCTCTTCAGAAACTTTTCATGGAAAAGTAATATCATATCAGACTTGACCTCCGTATCTCTAGCTTTTAGAGAGCCTATAACGTTTTTGGTATACTCATCAATCCTGGCCTGGATTGTCTTTTTCCGCTCTTTAGCCAAGTCATATTTCTCTTTGGTTACCTTAGAAACAGCCTCTTCAAGGGAAGTCTTTTCACCGGACAGAGTCTGAATGGCGCTATCCTTGGTCTTTACATCTTCCTTTAAGGCGGAGAGATCTTTTTCCAAAACCGGAGCACTTAGCTTGGAGCTCTGTTTTAGCTTTCTCCGAAGTGGTCAGCTTGGTTGACAGATCTTCTTTGTCCTTCTTCAAATCTTCAAGATCCTTCTTTAGTGCCTCAATGCTCTGGTGAGCATTAAGGAGGTTAGTTAACAGAGTCTCTTTATATGTGTTGAGGTCATTGATGAGGGAATACTGATTTTCACTTGTCTTTCCAAGTTAAGCATTGGTTGAATGTATCCCATAAGAGAATGAGCCACCACATCATTCTCCCTGGATATAGTGTAGGACTTTCCATTATAAGTCACCATATTAGAAGAGCTTGGAGGAAGGTAGGGGCCAACGAAGTCATCTTTCTCAAAATCGTTGAAATAGAGACCAATGTTTTGGAGGCCATTGATGTCTACTCCATCAATATCCCCTCCCCCTCCGGTACCTTCCCCAGATTATAGATCGGTGGAAATCTGCTCTGCTAAGGTGAGATCAGTTGGGTCTGCTGGAGGTAGAGGCTCCGGAGGTCGGAGGATTACTTCTTCCCCCAAGGTGACGTTTTTCTTCTTAGCAGTCCTCTCATCGCTGCTTGCTCCCCTCTTTCGGTCCTTTTTAGGAGGCCTTGGTGGATTTTGTGATTCACCTGCCTCCTTGATAGAATCATCCTCAACTACCTTGAGTAAGGTAGCATCAATCCCTCTTGGGTTCCCCGGACCAGTCTCTTATGCAGCAACTTGAACTGCAACCTTTTTCTTCTTTCCTTTTCCCTTCATCTTGCTAGGGGCTTTGGCTCTAGAGGGCAAAACTAGTTTGCCATCTTTTTCCTCTGTTCGCTTTAGAATGAAAACTGGGAGAGGTGGAGTGGTCAATTATTCCCAGGTGAGATCCCTGCGGCCCGTGGTGTTCCACAAGTAAGATCTCACCAGGTTGCTGGAGGTAAAACAGTTGTGGAAAGCGTTCCCCAAGCGTTTTGCGGCCCATGCGTTCAGCTTAGCGCATGTTGTTTTCCCCTCCTCCTGGTGTCCGGTATACTCCTTCGGTAATATTTATAGGAAAGAAATAAGTAAATCATAACTCAAATATTTGTGAAAATAAGAAAGAGAAAATGAAAGACAAGATGGAAGACTTACCTGTGCTCTTCCAGTTACTGGTGATTTTTCCAACTATTCTCCCATGACCCACTAATGAATAGAAACTGAGTCTTCCAGTTCTTCTCTGACTCTAGCAGATCATTCACCACTTTGAAGTTGTCTCCCATATTGTGGTGGTAAAAAGGGATGTGATTTTTTTTGCACAGGCTGGCCACAACAGCGAATTGCTCCACAGGGAGAGGAATGCCGGACAACCTTGATGCTATATTCCAAGCATTTGGACTTAACTGGCTTGGGCAAAGCTTGATCAGGTGAAAATACCTAACGATCTCTGGATCTAAGGGGAATCTGAGCCCCCATTTGAACAGCTCGGTGTAGATGACAATTTCATTGCGTTTACAGTCCATTAGAGTCTCTAGTGTGACTGGTACCCTCACCTTCACTGATTCTGGGATCCCCCACTTAGTCCGGAACCGGACCAGCTCGGCGGTATGAGTGTAAATGTAGTTAATTTTCTACATAGCCAGCAGATACTTCACGTTGACCTTCTGAAAGCAAGGTCCTACCTTGCCCTCTAAGCACTCCGGAAGATCCGGATGAGCCATTCCAACTTTTACTTCGCCTTTCCCTTTCTTGTCAGAGGCGGCATCACCAGTTTATCCTGAGGTTTCTGTTTCAAATGGGGCCTCTTCGACACTATCCTCCATCACTTCTTCCATCGTTGTGGAAGGTTTATCGGTTGTTGTGGATGGAAAAGTGTAAGCTTCTGGCTCAATGGTCTGCCCGGATATTTGAGCACCAGTTTCTTCTAGAGGTTTGGTATCCGGTTGGGGCTCAATTCCGGAGGACTTTGTTTGAGAAGCGACTTTGGATGCCTTTTATCCAGAGGGCTTATTTCGAAGGGCTCTTAAGGAAATATTCGATCCGGAGGGCTTGTCTTTGGTTGCAGACTTAGAGGCCCCCAGTTTGGAGGACTTTAGTTGTGAACCAGTCGCTTGGGTTTTCACCAAGCGAGTTCCCCAGCGTAAATTGTTTTTCTCTGGAGATTTCTTAGTGTCAGACCCATGGCTATAAACGGGGGGGGGGGGGGGGGGGGGGTTTCCTAACACTTGATACTACTTTTTCTTTGACAGTAGAGGGTTCGGACTCTTGGACAGAGGAGCCTGATGGGATAGGTGAAAGGTTTGGCTGGAATAAACGTTTGGGTTTTGGATTTTTGGTAGAAGATGACCCTTGATCATCTTCTTGAGGTTGGTTATCAGACTCGTTGCCTGGGGAGACTGGGAGACCAGTAGCAATGCGTCTCTCTCGTTCAACTTTCTTTGCATTCTCTAGTTCAGATAGGTTCAACCAACCGCCTTTTACAAGAGCGTTTCTAGCTGTGAACATAAAACTACCCGAGAATTATTTTGAAAGAAAAGGTGAAAGCTCTTTAAGAAATTCCGAGGAGTAATGAAGATGGTGAAACAATAAAAGAAAATGGTTTATATATTAATAAGAGAAAAGGAACTGATACCTAGGAGAAGACGAAGAGATTCGAAGCAATGATTAAAGACGACGCTGACGTAAGAAATATTAAATACAGAAGTTACTTTTTAGGTTTAGTGGGAGCGCCGATCTAGATAAAAAAATGGTTGGTAGGTCAAATGAGGATACGACACGTGTCCCATGATCAAAGGAAAAACTCTTAGGATTCTGAGAAGAAATCGGTCCGGACAAACCTCAAACCAAACACATGAACGGGACAGAAAATATCGTTACTGACTAAGTGATTTTTTTAGTCCTCCCAAAGACTTTTGACAAAGCCTAAAAAAAAGGACTACTGATGAGTCCGGATAAATCCACCACACCTTACTGCGATATCAAGACAGGGGTAATTCGGATATAAAGTGCCCACTAAACCATCCGGACAGGACAAAAGTATTAAATAACTAAACGCCTTTTGACTAAGCTAGGTGTTAATCGGCTAATTAAGTAAATGAGTCTTTAAACTTGACCCGATTTCATAACTTGACCCGAAAGCCCATGGGTCCATAATTAATGGTATAAATACCCCAACAAATGTCATTAATGAGGATAATGAACATTTAATACAACCAGGCAGCTCAAATTTCTCACTACTAAACACCCAAACATTTAATACTCTATAAACTTTCCAAAACATTTGACTGAATTACCCTCAGCATAAAATAAACCACACTAAATTATACAAAAATAATTATTGGTCTTTGTTCAATTTCCCCTTTTGAATAATTCCGCTCTCATCAGATAGCCCCTTTAGTCCTCTCAAACATATTTTGGGAGGGATAATGCATAAGCCCTTCGTATACAGGTTGATTACCCTTCCAGACGTGGTCCTTTGAAGCTTGCTTTGAACCGTTTAGAGAAATAATCTTGATTTATCCAATGGAGTCATTCACGCATATTTGTGGTACTCTTTTGATGATTGTTAATCAAACACATTATTGGACACGTGTAATCAGTTCATTAAACCCACGATCTCGCTCTACCATAGGTGAGACACGTTAATAGTTGAAACGGTTTCACTCCTTTAGATTTTATAGTTGTTAGAGGTGTTTCCACTTCTCTAGTAGCAACTCTGATGGCCTTTTACAATTTCTAATATAAATTCTACCCTCATTCTCTTAATACAACAATTTTTAGAGAGAATATTCACTTTTAGAGAGAGAATTGAGTTTTATGACAACCACAAAGTTAATTGCGGATAATAATTTTTACTTTCCACCAATATTACCATAGTAGATTCAATTTCTGGTGATACTCTTTTGTTTGCATGTTCACTGCCAAAACCACTTTAATCGACTGGTTGTGTCTCTCCGATAAAGTCGATGAGAAGAAGAAAGCTAGATTACTTGTATGGTTTCCGCATCTAAAAACATAATCATTGTCTCTCAAACGATCTATTATGAGGGTGTCTATCCATACAATAGACACAACATCCCACTGAAACCCTCTTCCACCGCTCAATCGTTTACCTCAAAAAATCATTCATTAAGACCTGTACAATCCCAATCAGCTACTAGTCGATTACGTCATTCCACCTTCAAAGCTACGGGATCCGATACAGAGGAAAACTCACCACCAAACTTGCTCACACCAGCTAAAGTTCACACAAACCCACCTTCTGAGGACTAGGAAACCATCCAACAAACTTAGTCTCTCTTGATTTTTCATCGTAGTAGCTATATAGAGATAGAGGAAATGTCTCTCATCAAACAGAACCTTCTCGATCCAATCTGAAGGAGTTGGTGTATGAAGATGATGATCTGAGTGAGGAATCTCCTCTTAAGATATCTGGTTAATCCGAGGAGAATGTAGAGATTTTGAAGTAAGCTTGGAATATAACTTTAAAGTTCAAATGTGGTAGAGGTGGAAATGCTAAAATCACCAAAGTAAAGGTTGAAACACTTCCCCCATCACTGGTCAATCGTGTAAGGCCTAACTTTCAAAATGTTAGCTCTAAGTATCTTATGGCCCTTGACAAAATTCCTTATAATTATTTTTAAGATACTGAGCTGAATGTCATTCGTGACAAGTGGGGATTTCCGAAGAAGATGAATGTTCAGTTACCTACTCAAGATGAAACTTCAATGAATTATGGTCTAAGAGTTTTAGCTTTCTATCCGGAGCTGTTGAACTAGGGCCTCCAGTTTCCTTGGGACCCATAATTTCTTAATTATTTTAATATGGTGAAACTATTCCCAAGACAAGCTAGTCCAAATGTTTGGTTTACCCTGATGTCATGTAGCATGGCATCTAAGTTATCAAAAATTCGAATGCCAATAGAGAAATTTGTTGTCATTGCTGCACTATCTCAAAATTTTGCGGATCTTTTTTTACTTCTACAATATCGGTGATGAGTGCAGGGTTGTGGATGACCGGTTGGAAATTGATAAACTGTGAAAGATGCAGTTTCTCTTTGTTACCGATTTGTGAAGAACGATAAAAATCACCTCACGTGGTAATCTGAATCGACTCACCGGGTTATGGAAAAACACAAGTATTTCTTCGAACCCATACTGTGCTTCAAACTTATACCGTTGCTCATATTGTATTCTTTCTGACTTACCTCAATTTTTTATTTTACAGAAATATTAAAATCTCAGCTGCATCTTCTAGAGGATGCTCAAATCACTTTCAAGAAGTTGCATCAATGGGCCAAAGATAAATTGTCAAATTCCTTCCACCAATGCTTTATCTCGAACAACCTAGTTCAGAATCCTCCTCGGGCAGTAACTATTCTTAAAATGATTGAGGTTTTCGATAGTAAAGTATTTCTACCAAAGAAGACCAAAGCCTCGAGTCTTAGGGAAAAAAAGGGTAAGATGGCCAAACAAGGCTCAAAGAAAGACACTATTGGGGTTGAAATTATAGAGCAGCCCGATAAGTCTTTGCCAGCCACACTTGATGAACTCTTGCTAGTTGCAGTCATTAGGAAAACCGAGTCACTTATTCTTTTAATGTAAACCGAAAAGATCAGTCATCACTTTGTTTATATGAATACTTACAACTATCTTTACTGCGATAAGAACCGAAGTAAAGATTCAAATTAGTATTATGGATAGAATCAGACAAAATCGTAAGTTTGTTTTATTAGATTCAAATTAAGATTATGGCCAGAAACAGACAAAATCGTGAGTTTATTTTATTTTATGTAATTAGTTAATCACATTGCGGGTTCTATATTCCGTGTTTGTAATAAAATGTATTAAGACGATTCAATGAGTTATATCAGTTTTCAAGTAAGGATAAACGATAAAAGTCGACAGTAAAGTTTTATTTTTATTTTTATTTTCCACAGTGTCACATATTTCTCTAGGGTTAATCATTTTTCTCTTAATCTAAATCTAAAAATGTAGGATGAGCAAAAGTTCTTTCAAGGATCAGACTTGTCGAATATGAACAATGGTTGAAGCATTTCCATCTATGTTCACGTAACATCACTTATTTATATCCATAGTCTGGCTGATGGTGACCATGAACGCGAGGTAGACTAGTAACAGAAAAGGTACGATAGACGAGGATGCAGACGAGGATGCAGACGTGGATGTATTAATAGAGGAGTCAATGGGTAATTTATTGGCCAGTTTGTTTTTGACATCCCAGACTTGATCGACCTTCAATGTTAAATGTGTTATTGAAAGAGCTACGAGAAATAATGTGTAGGCATATGACTACGTGAAGTGTTGCAATTAGATCACTGATTAGGACGAGTTCCTAGTTTTGTAGGTGCTAATGGTCGAAATCCATATATGTTTTGGATCTGATGGTTCAGTCGACCCAATACGAGTGGGGTTGCAATCCTTACCTCAGGCGGATGTATTGGTTAATTTTTTTTAAGGATAATAAATAGTTTAAAAAAAATTGATTAATGCCTAGTTTTAAGTAAAATGCTGGATAAAACTTTACGCTATTTTTTTTAACGAACTCCTATTTTTAAGAAGTTTGATAAACTATAATATTTTAATCTAAATATTTAAGTAATTCCTATTGTTAAGGTAGAGAATTGGATAAAACTTCAAGTTAAATTTTCTTATTTTTAAGGAAGATAAATAAATTTTTAATGCCTAATTCCTAGTCCTAAAATATTGGTTAATTTTTTCTAAGGATAATAAATAGTTTTTAAAAAATGGTGGACTAATGCCTCTTTTTAAGTAAAAATGTTGGATAAAACTTCACGCTAATTTTTTAAACTAATGCCTATTTTTAAGGAGTTTGTTAAACCATTAAATTTTAAACTAAATATCCTAACTAATTCCTATTGTTAAGGTAAGGAATTGGATAAAACTTCAAGTTAAATTTGCCTATTTTTAAGGAAGATATATAAAATTTTAAAATATTGGTTAATTTTTTTAAGGATAATAAATAGTTTAAAAAAAAGATGGACTAATGCCTATTTTTAAGTAAAAATGTTGGATAAAACTTTACGCTAAATTTTATAACTAATGCCTATTATTAAGGAGTTTGTTAAACTATAAAATTTTAATATAAATATCTTAATTAATTCCTATTGTTAAGCTAAAGAATTGGATAAAACTTCAACTTAAATATCTGTGCCTATTTTTTAGATAAAAATATTGGTTAATTTTTTTTAAGGTTAATAAATAGATTAAAAAAAGGTGGAGTAATGCCTATTTTTAAGTAAAAATGTTGGATAAAACTTTAAGCTAAATTTTTTAACTAGTGTCTATTTTTAAGGAGTTTGTTAAACTATAAAATTTTAATCTAAATATCTTAACTAGTTCCTATTGTGAAGCTAAAGAAGTGGATAAAACTTCAAGTTAAACATCTTAACTAAGGCCTATTTTTAAGGAAGATGTATTTATAAATTATAGTAAGATTAGAAGTTGAAGTTGATTTTGTAAGTCTTTTCGGTTCTTTTATATTTTTAGTGCAATTATTTGTTCCAATTTTATTATGGTTTAATTTTTCTCTCATAATTTAATTTTTATTTATCTCCGTCTTCTTCTAATGTTCTAAATTACAGATTTGATTTACAGTTTCATCATTAAGAAGAAGATAAAAAGTCTCTTTTATCAAGGAGACGAGGAGTGTTTCATCAATTCAGCTTTTCGAGGTATGTGTTTCTCTCTAATGTTTTTAATTAAATAAATTATTAATATTATAAATTATGTTTGATATAAATTCCATCGATATTATATATATATGGTAATAAATTCTATTGTAGATGGATTGATAAAAAATTATACTAAAACATAGATTAGGATTGATTTTCTATATCGTCCATATTTATGTATCTTTTAAATATATTTTAAATATTAAATTTGATTATGTTATATTTTATTTATTTAAATATAGTTTAAAAATAATATATTAAGATTTATTGATAAATATTATTTTTAGGGATAATAAAATATTAATTTGTAATAAAATTTCTTATTTTTTTATTTTTATTCACAATAACATAGCTAGTGCACGATTTAATTGTTGTAGGCTTATAATGAAGCGTTATTTTGCTAAAAACCAAAGAATAATGTTGGTTGTTCAAGTAGCCCGAGTAATAATAATATAACTTATCCTGATGTGACTGTCCCTACATCAAGACCTAATGTTGATAGTGTGGAATTTGATCAGGAGAAAGTTATAGTGAGTGATCCGAGACTACGCCAACGTATTGAAAAATTTGATTCAAATTCTGCCGATACAATTCGACGAGAATTCATCTCAAAAGGACCTTGCCAAACAAAAGATCATATTTTTCCAAAACGAAATTTGGGAAAGAAAACCGAAGTTTTCAAGCTACATGGTTTGAAAAATATCAGTGGTTGGAATATCGGCATTTTGTTTTTGGTGTTACCTTTTTAAACCACGTAATGCTCGTGATGACGTGTTTGTTACAGTAGGTTCTAAGAATTGGAAAAAAGCACATGAAAAATTTAAAGAACATGAAGGTGATGTGAACAACGCACATAATCAAGCTAAGCAGCAGTTTTTTCGTATAAAAATCAAAGACAAAATATTGAATACAGTTTGAGAGAATATGAGAAAGAAGATGAAGTTAACTATCGTGTACGTCTAACTGCATCTTTAGATGTGATCAGATTGCTTTTGTGTCAAGGATTAGCTTTTCGTGGACATAATGAATCATCACAATCATTAAACAAAGGATTTTTTTTAGAAATACTTGACTGGTATCGTGAGCGTAAAACAGAGGTTAAAATGACTACATTAGAGAACGCACCTGGTAATAATCAAATGATTTCTCCAACAATCCAGAAAGAGTTGACAAATTGTTGTGCTATTGAAACTACAAACGCCATATTGGAAGACATCAAGGGTCGTAATTTCTCTCTTTTGGTTGATGAAGCACGTGACGTGTCGATTAAAGAACAAATGGCTTTGGTTATTAGATATGTTAATAATGACGGAGAGATCATGAAAATATCTTTAAGCTTGGTTCATGTTACCGATACAACTGCAAAGTCTTTGAAAGAAGGAATAGACTTTATATTTACTAAACATAAATTATCTTCATCACAGTTAAGATGCCAAGGTTATGACGGTGAATCTAACATGCGGGGTGAATTTAATGTCTTGAAAATACTTATATCGAATTAAAATGAATCGGCCAAATATGTTCATTGTTTTGCGCACCAACTCCAACTAGTTGTTGTTACTGTTGTGAAAGACCATAGTGCTACTAGTGATTTTTTTAGCATTATCACTATGATTGTAAACACATGTGGAACATCTTGTAGGAGGAGGGATATACTACGACAGGTTGAGCACGAAAAAATTGTTAATGCTCTTGAAACTCGAGAAACTACAAGTGGGAGAGGGAAAAACCAAGAAATGAGTTTGAAACGACCAGGTGACACTCGATGGGGATCACATTTCAATACTTTGCTATGGTTGGTGAGTATGTGGTCTTCAATAATTAAAGTACTTGAACATGTAAACGAAGATAGTTCTAATCCAGATAATAGAGGCATATAAAAAACATTAATTATGCGAATGGAGAGTTATGATTTCATCTTTATTTTGCATTTGATGATTAAGCTACTCGGGTCAACATATGTTTTATCACAATGTTTACAACGGAGGGACCAAAATATTGTGCAAGCTATTTCTTTGATTGATACAACTAAAAAGACATTGCACAAGTATAGAGAGAATGGTTGGGATGAAATTTTAGACCAAGTCAATAAGTTCTGTATGACTAATTCCATTGAGATTGTTAATATGGAAGATACAATAAAGACTCGTGTGCGTATGAAGCGAGATGGACGTGTAACTAATTACCATCATTATAAGGTTGAGATTTATTGCAAGGTAAATTGACTATGTCCTTAGTTGTGTTTTAGGATGATAATATATTTTTACGTAGAATTCTAAATTCTTATTTTCTCAAATTCTACAGGTTCTCGATTTACTTATTCAAGAGATGGAATATCGTTTTCCGGAAGCAAATACAGAGTTGCTTACTTGCATGAATTGTCTTAGTCCAAAACATTCATTTGCTGATTTTGATGTTGACAAGTTGATTCGTCTAAGAGAACTTTATCCAAATGACTTTTCTGATTCCGAACGTACGAGGCTTAGATTCGAACTTGAAACATACATCTACGATATAATTGACAATGATGAGTTCTCCAATATTGAAGATTTGAGAGATTTAGCTAAGATACTAGTTGCCACTGAAAGACATCAAAGTTTCCGATTGGTGTATCGATTGATCGAATTGGTATTAATTCTTCCGGTTGCTACAACATCAGTAGAAAGAGTATTTTCTGCAATGAAGCTTGTGAAGACGGACTTGCGGAATAGGATGGACGACATCTGGATGAATGATCTTTTAGTTGTATACAACGAGAGAGAATTTTTTTAAAATATTGATAATGAAACCATTTTACAACGATTCCAAGATATAAATAGTCGCCGTTGTTAATTGCCATCTATCAATCACTAAAACTTTAAATGAATTTTAACCCCCCTAATTTCAAATCCTGGTTCCGCTACCTGTAGACGTCCTCCACCCTCTAAATTCTTAGCAATCTGTGACAAAGTAGACATCGTAGATGCTAGTACTATTTATGCATGTGTTATCTAGTAGAAGAAGTCTGGTTCCAAGCCGTTTCGGGTTACGAATTTGGATTTAAGAGTTGCCTGATATTATGCCACCTTTGGTAAGAGATAGGTCGTTAAGTGTAACCAACCCGCGGGAAAGTGTTGTATCATATTAAGCTCGACGCGGAGGTAACTTTTGTTTGATATTTGCTTCAAATATATGGTTGTTAACAGTTTTTGATTTCGACCAGTTTTACTGTGTACATATCATTTTAATCATGTTCGAGAATCAAGATAATTAAGACGTTGCATGTTGATTATGATGTTAGGGCTTTTAAATTTTTAGTGATGCTCCGTGCATCCATAAAAAGTGTAGAAAATACCCATTATATATACAGGTCAAAACAAAACGGTTACATAGTACTCTTCAAAAGTTTCAAAAAGTAAAACGAGCAACGATGATATATATTAATAAAAAAAGATCACCCGGTTTAAGAAAAATAAACTTTTGGTACGACTTTCACTAAATTTAGAGAAAAGTTGCAGATTTTAGAAAATGCAAAGGGTTAGAAATGCACCCCAAACTAAAAAGTGATTATAGATAAGTTTAGACATTTAGAACTATTGGAATTTTTTCATTGAGTTGGTCTGTCACATGTTTCATCGATGTATTACACTATCATCAATATTAGTCCAATAAAATTAATCATAAAAAAAAAACAGACTAGTAAATAAAATATGTATCATGGAAGTAATGGTATAAATACCAGGTTTAATTATGAATGCGGATGCTAAGTTATCAATGATAGAAATAATGAAAATTGGTTAAACTTAAAGCGGTACTTATTTAATTATAAATTGAAATTAATCAAATAATGAAAATTGGTTAAACTTAAAGCACGATTATCATTACTTTAGTATTCAGTTTAATATAGTAATTAATTAATTAAGGGAGATTTATCATTTAAGATTTATATAACAAATCTATTGCGAATAAATATTTAATTTTTAAAAAGATTTTATACCTTAAATATTCTTTTAGGTAAAATTCAGTAACCAATTTCAATTTATTTTATTTTTTAATTTTTAAAAGTTTGTATTTTTTAAACTGTAACTCGAAAAAAAAATCCGAAAATACTATTGGTTTTGTTTTTTTAAGAAGAACAAGACTGATACCACTCAAGATATGTTTTGAATATTAAAAAAAATATTACGTACGTTTCTTATTATACGATTTCGCATTTAGTGGGTTGGGTTTCACATATAGAATCTATCATAGTGGCGCTGAATTCACATCTAGCAGTAAACAATTTAAACAGGTTTCACATCTAGCAAAACTGATTCAGAGTGAAACGCAAAAGAAGCTAAAAGAGGGATAAAAACCCTAATTTTATTAATCAAAACAACTCCCTCAACAATGTATAGAAGACATATTTATATAAGGATTCAAGTGAAACCCTAAAACCAAAAATATGAAAATTACTAAAATATTCTAAAGTATTAAAAACGCAAAATAAGATGATAGATGAGCCCAAATGCCCAAAAAATGCCCATAGCTCACGAGCAAAGCTCCTGACTTGTGTTTGTGACGTCGTTTCCTTCGAAACAAGGTGCTGTGGGTCAAAATTAGACATCGGAGCTCCAAACTGTCAATTCACCTCATTCTTCGGGTGATCGCCAGTCTTCATAAATTCCAGCGCTAAACTATCTGCATCATTCCCGCCGGGGTCGAGAAGATTCGTCCTCGAATCAGAACCAGTCTCCTCGTCAGAAGAGTCACCTGCATAAGGAATCAGATGCTTAACATTAAAGACATCAGACGTACGAAGATGGCTAGGCGAACGCAGTCGATAAGCATTCAGGTTGATCTGCTCCACAATCTCCACCGGGCCAATCTTCCGGGCGGCCAGTTTGTTGTACTCACTAGTAGGGTACCGATTTTTGGTTAAAACTGCCCACACATAGTCACCAACTTCGAATTGAACAGGACGACGATAAGAATCCGCCTCAGACTTAAACTTGGCGGTGCTCAAGACAAGCTGATCGTAAGTCGTCTGGTGGGTTTGGCGAATCTGCGATACAAGCTCCTCAGCAGTTGTGTGAACACGAATTTTACTGGGCTGGGCAAGCAAGTCGACAGGACCCCGAGGCACAACACCATACATCACCTGGAAAGGACAAAGACCCGTCGAGCGGTGAAGGGCATGATTGTGGGCAAACTCTGCCTGCGGTAGGCGCTGATCCCATGCCTTCGGGTGATCTCCCACCAGGCTGCGCAACAAGTTACTGAGGGAACGATTAACCACTTCTGTCGGACCATCAGTCTGGGGGTGGTAGGTACGACTGAAACTGAGCTGCATATTCACCATGCGCCATAAACTGCACCAGAAATGACTCACAAACCTGGTGTCACGGTCAGAAACAGGAAACATATCTGTAAACACATCAGTCCCAACAGGGCTAGCAATAGGAAACACATCGGCAAACACATCAGTCACAACAGAGCTAGCAATGGGAAACACATCTGCAAACACATCAGTCCCAACATGGCTAGCAACGGGAAACATATCAAACACATCAGTCCCAACATGGCTAGCAATAGGAAACACCTCTGCAAACACATCAGTCCTAACATGGCTAGCAATAGGAAACACATCTGCAAACACATTAGTCACAATAGGGCTAGCAACGGGAAACACATCTGCAAACACATCAACTGTCACAACATCCGTCGTAACCTCTGCCATTTCATCATCATATGTATCAAACTTTGGGAGACCATCAGGAACAATGGGGGCCGATTCAAATGCCTCGTGAGAGAAAAGACCCCTAGCACCCGCAGCATTCGAACATTCTACCTGACGATGCCCTAATTCTCCACAGTCAAAGCAACGTAACTTACCAGCAGAACGGTTGGTCGCACCAATGGGAACAATGAGAACGGTTGAACGTGGAACTGGTTTGGATGCCGAAGTCCGTGAAGGAGCACCAGTCCGTACGCCAATCTGGGTCTGGCGAGCCAATTGTTTTTCTGCCTGGAGGGCACATTGATAGGCTTCGGAAACAGAGCACGAGAACAATGTTCAACACATCTTGAAGTTGAAGACGCAACCCGCCAATATAGCGGGATACCCGCTGATGCGGCGACTCGTTCACCTCTGTACGAGCCAGCAGCTGATAGAATTCTTTTGTATACTCGTCCACAGATCGTGGTCCTTGACGAAGATTCTGGAGTCGCTGGAATAGTTCCCGCTCGAAGTTGTAAGGTAGGAAAGCCTTGCAGATTTGTTTTTTGAACTTCTGCAAACTGCGGACTTTATCCTTGCCTTCACGCTCACGGTTCTTCTTCACTTGCTGCCACCAAGCCTGTGCCCTGCCGCTCAGGTGGATGGTGACCAACGCGACCCTTCTCTCCTCCGGAACTTCCTTGAAGTCCAGTACTTCCTCAATCTGGAATAACCAATCAACAAGCGCCTCTGCCTTAAGGCTACCATCAAAGTCCGGGATGTCTACCTTAAATCCAAGCTCCCAACGGCGGCCGTGATAAATATTTTGTTCGAACCCCTCCCCAAAAGGGTTATCGATACCTTCAACCTCTGTGCCTTGTTGCCTAGATTTAAGATCAGCCATCTGACAGGTAAGATCAGCCACCTGACGGCGTAGGTCAGCAACTTCACGATCACCGAAATCACTTGTATCTCTAGTCACTGCAGTGCCACCGCGACCGCTGGTTCTTCCTCGCACCATCTCGCAGGACTGCCTGTGTCTGATACCACTATGATTCAGAGTGAAACGCAAAAGAAGCTAAAAGAGGGATAAAAACCCTAATTTTATTAATCAAAACAACTCCCTCAACAATGTATAGAAGACATGTTTATATAAGGATTCAAGTGAAACCCTAAAACCAAAAATATGAAAATTACTAAAATATTCTAAAGAATTAAAAACACAAAATAAGATGATAGATGAGCCCAAATGCCCAAAAAAGGCCCATAGCTCACGAGCAAAGCTCCTGACTTGTGTTCGTGACGTCGTTTCCTTCGAAACAAGGTGCTGTGGGTCAAAATCAGACATCGGAGCTCCAAACTGTCAATTCACCGCATTCTTCGGGTGATCGCCAGTCTTCATAAATTCCAGCGCTAAACTATCTACATCAAAAACAAAGAAGGTTTCGCATCTAGCAAATGAAAGAAGGTTTCGCATCTATCAAAACAAAAACAGTTTCGCATCTAGCAAAACAAAGAGGTTTATCATCTAGCAAAACAAAGAAGGTTTCGCATCTAACAAAACAAAGAAGGTTTCGCATCTAACAAAACAAAGAAGGTTTCGCATCTATCAAAACATAGAAGGTTTCAGATCTTCTTCGTTTATCCTATAAATTAAAAAAAAATTAAAAGTCTGTATCTTTTAAACCGTAACTCGGAATTTTTTTTTTGAAAATACCATTGGTTTTATTTTTTTAAGACGAACAAATCTAGTACCACTTATGATATGTTTTGAATTTTTTTGATTTTTTTAAAAGAACAAATAACATTTCGCATATATCTATAAGAATGTTTGGTATCTATCACAAATATATTTTGCATCTATCATTCTAGAAACATACATGTTTCAAAATTATCATTGCGTACCGAGCAAACACGTTTTGCATCTCCTATAGATAAAACCAGAAACGTGATACGCGAACATAAATTTCACAAACACATACTACAGACTAAAATCAACGAAACACTAACTACAATACGACAAATAAAATACATTAGCACATTCGAACTAAAAAATTAACTGGAAATTCGACTTTCCAAACTACGTAAAGAACGAAAACGGATCTAACCAGAACAGATGTTTCGAACTCAAATTCGGTTTTCCAAATACACACAAATCGAGTATATTCGCATAATCAATTAAAAACACAATCAAAATCATACAAAAACAAAAGGTTAACAATAAACCGAGTCAAAATTTGATAATCACCTATAATAATAAGGAACTGTTCTTTTCACGTAGGGAGAAAAAAATAGAGGAAAACAAAGATGAGGTATGGATGTTTAAACCTTTTATATAAGTGTGTAGGGGTATAAAGGGTATTGGGTCTTAAAAAATAAATATTTTATTAAAATATGTATTTTTTTGAGAAATATGAAAATATGAGTCTTATGTCAATTTTGGGTATGAAATGGTACTTAACCCATTATTTAAATTACTATATTAATTATTTAATTCAAGTTTTATGATAGTAAAAATAGAAATATTATATTACTATTTTTAGATATATAATTAGAACTAATAATATTTATGGCAGTTATTTATTTTTAAATTTTTAATTAAAATTATAAAAAAAAGTTTTCGAAATATTCCAAAATATCAATTTTAAAGTAAGAGATATTTTTGAAATTTTAAATAAAAACAGTTTTCAAATAATTTTTAAAATCCAGTTTTTAAATCAGTTTTTTTTGTAAATTAAACATTTAAAAAGATTCAGTTCAATTTTTAATTTCTCAACAAATTAATTTTTTTAAAAAATTAATTTAGAAAGTTAAAGGTTTGTACTAAATACATTTTTATTTGTTTTGAAAAACATTAAACACGATTAGAACTGTTTTTCCAAAATATTTGGAAAAAATATATAATATTTATAAAAATAAACAATTTTTAATATATAAATTCGGTAAACATGATTTTATAGTTTTATAAATCTTGTTTAATGAAAAATGGTAATATAATATTAATACTATTGTTAAACTAGTAAAATGTCAATTAACATATTTTTAAACACTAGAAAATTACGGCGATGGCCGTATTGGGACCTGGTTCGGGTTGAACCTTTTGAGTTTATTTTTTTTTATTTGAATCCTAACCTGGTCCGATCTGCTGCGGGTTTAATATTTTTGAGTCTGAGTTCAACGCGTACGTGTTCGCGGGTTAGCCTGATCCGACCCGCAAATAATATTTTTCTTTGGGTTGGATTTTATTTTTTAATTTAAAGAAAAATTAAGATGTAAAATTTTTAATCCATTAAAATTACTCAAATAAAAAAATATAAATCTTTTGATAGTTTTTTTTGGTTTCCAATAATATCATCAATCATCACCACTATTTATCACAATGTTTTTATCTTCATATTCATTGTCAAAATCATCAAAAAAATATATTAAAATGTCGATATTAAATGTGACATTGCTTTTGGTGACAAACTAAATAAATAACATAATGCTAGATTTAATAATAAAGACTAATGATAAATTTATATTAAAATAAAATAATGATTATAAAAATTAAAATATTATTTGGTTCGGTTTATTTTGGGCTAAAGGTAGTTTTGTAAAATGTTTTAATAAGTTTGTGGTGTTTTGTATTTAGTGTAAAGAGTAGTGAGATAATTAAGCAGTCTGCTTGTATTAAATTCTGATCACCCTCGTTAATGAGAGTGGTTGAGGTATTTATACCTTAATTACTGACCCATGGGCTTACCAGGTCGGGTTGTGAAACCGGGTCGAATTCAAAGACCTATTAGATTTTAAGTAGAATAGCAAATAGCTTAGTCAAAAGTTATTTACCTTTGTCCTGTTCAGATTTATAGTGGAGTGGTATGGTCCGAATTACCCCTGTTCGGATAAATGAGTTTGCTGTGACAATAAGATCTGAACTCATCAGTAGCCCCTTTTTTAAGCCTTGCAAAACATCTTTAAAAGGGTTAAATTTTTTTACAAAGTCAAGATCAATTCCATCTGACCTGCTTATGTTGTCTGAACTGAAAAGCTTCCTTTCACAAACAACCCAGGTCAAATTTTATCAGAACTGATTTTTCTTTCCAGAATTCTATGACTTTTTTTATGAATCGTGGGACACGTGTCAACATCTGGTTTGACCTCCCAGCCGTTATTTTTCCTAGATCGTCGCACCCACTCGGTTTAGAAAGTTACCTAGGTTTTGATTTTTCACACGTTGTGCAACCCGTAATCATTGCAAAAAACCATATTCAACTTCTCCTTGGTAAATGTTTATTTTTACTGTTATATACATATATATCTTTTTACTATTCCATTGTCTTCTACACTCAAAACCTTCTTAGAGAGAAAAACCTTATTTCATCTTCATCTTCATCTTCAAATTGTTCTTGAGAGAGAGAGAGCAAGGAAAGTAGAAAGAGAAAACCGTATCGCCTTAGGTAAAGGAGGTTGGTTGAAGTTATCCGAGTTAGAGAGAGCAAGGAAAGTAGAAAGAGAAAACCGTATCGCCGCTGGTCTCCCTGTTTCTCCAAGCGAGAAGAGTAATCAGTCAAACCAGGACGCCGATCAGGGGTCATCTTCCTAAAAAAACCGTAGATCCAGAAAACTTCCATTTATACCAAACCTCTCACCCATCCCCTCTGGTTCTTCCGTACAAGAATTGTAGCACCCCGTTTCCAAGGAAAAAGTAGTTTCAAGCACTAGAAAACCCTCACCGTTTATTGCGATGGGCTCTGACACAGAAAAGTCACCAAAGATGATAACTCCTCGCCGGACGACTCGCCAAAAAAAAACCCAATCAACACCATCATCTTCAAAACCCTCTGGATCGAAGGTGGCTAAAGTTTCTCCACACGCTAAGCCCTCCGGATAACAACCTCTACCAGACATCAGGCCCTCAGAGGCAACAAGTGTGCAACCACCCAAACAACTTCCGATGAATGAACCATATCAACCTTCTTTAAAAAAAATTGAAAAACCTTCCACAGTGATGGAATAAAATATGGAGGACAGTATTGAAGAGGCCCCTTTTGAGATTGAGACGTTAGGTCAGACAGGGGATGCTGCCTCAGAAAAGAAAGGTAAAAGTAAAGTTAAAGTTTGTATGACTCATCCGGACTCTCTTCCGGAGTGTCTAGAGGGTAAAATAGGCCATTGTTTTAAACATATCAGCGTCAAGTATTTGTTTGCTTTGTAAGATATTAACTACGTCTACACTCACAGTACTTAGTTAGGTCGAATCCGGACCAAATGAGGGATTCCGGAGTCTCTAAAAGTGATGATACCAATCACTCCGGAGACCCCCATGAACTGTAAATTGAACGAGGTGATAGTATATGGTGTGGATAATAATCGCCTGAGGGTAGGCTAGTAATTTCAGTTGGTGTTTTAAGGAAGTATGTGGGTGTTTTAAGTGTTTAGAGAGTAGAGAGATAATTAAGCAGCTTGGTAGCAGTTAATTCTCATTACCCATAGTTAATGCAGGTGGTTGGGTATTTATACTCTGATATTTGGGCCCTTATGGGTTTTCGGGTCATGTTTAATGGACCCGGGTAATGTTTAAAGACCCATGAGCTCTAAGTAGGAGAGCAAGTAGCTTAGTCAAGAAGTGTTTAGGTTTTTTAGTACTTTTGTCATAGTTCGAACAGTCCTATGGTTATTGCGTTCGAAGTGATCTGTCCGGTCCATGTGGTCTGTCCGATCTGTCCGGTCCGGAGTCCTTGGACTGATCTGTCCCTGTCCGGGGAGCATGCTGAATTCGGACTCATCAGGAGCCCCTTTTTAGGTGTTTGAGCAAGTATCATTGTCAAAGACCTGAAAAATAGTCTGACGTCAGAAGTGGTTTTCAATCCGGACAGGTCTATGGCTTTACCCGGACAGATTAAGCTTCACGAATTCAAAACGGTTTTTGCCAGAGTTCATGGGACACGTGTCACACTCTGACTGGTTGCTTTAGCCATTTTTTCACCTTGAATTTCGAACCCACCTTCTTCGAAAAGCAACCTCTTTAATTACAAATGGTGACATCAGCGCCGTCTTTTAATCATTGCCTAACTTTTCGAATTCTCCTAGGAATCAACTGCTTTTCTCAGATTTACTATAAATTCAGACTCACTTTCTACTGTTTTACTATCTCTTTCATATTTACTCTGCAAATTTACTCAGAGCTTTCTCTCTCTAAAGCAAAGATTTCCTTGGTAGTTTATGTTTACAGCAAGGACTGCATTGATCAAAGGTGGTTGGCTCAACCTTTCAGAGTTGGAGAAAGCAAAAAAAGTTGAGAAGGAGAGACGAATCGCAGCAGGGCTACCTTCATCACCTGCTGACAGACCAGCCGTCTCCGTCGCAGAGTCAGATCGAGGCTCGTCCTCCTCTAAAAGTACCAAGCCCAAAAATTTATTTCAATCCACCCTCTCGCCCATAGTCTCTGGTTCCTTAGTTGAGGAGTCAGTACCTGCTGTTGAGCCAGGAGTTACAGTCACAAGTGTTAGGAAACCTTCTCCTTTTCTTGCTATGGGATCAGACACAGAGCGCTCTCCGGAGAAATTGGTCGTTAAGAGGTCAAGCCGGCTGGTCAAAGGGCAAGCCTCTAAGGACACTCCCTCGAAATCGGGGGCTAAAAATAGTAGTTCTTGGTCCGGAGTGCCTATCAGAGCTCCCCGGGAAAGGCCATCTGGTCCGGAGGCGAGCAACCCAGCACTCCCAAGAGAGACCTCTGCTTCAGAGCCTCAACCTGAGGCTAGAAGTCAAGAAAATACAGAAGGCCAGCAGTCCGGAAGCCAGGCTGAGCCAAGTTCGAACCCTCTCCGGGAAACTTCCACTGATATTCCCCCAACGATCATGGAGAAGAGAATGGAGGACTCTGCTGAAGAAGTCCCCTTTGAGTCTGAGCCATCCGGCCAGACTAGTAACACTGCTGCCGCCAAAAAAGATAAGGGCAGAGAAAAACTATGCTTGAGGCATCCGGATCTGCCGGAGTGTCTCAAAGGGAAGGTAGGACCTTGTTTTCACAGGGTTGAACTTAAATATCTCTTGGCCTTACAGAAAACCAAGTATGCTTTCATCCACACAGCCGAACTGGGTCGAATGCGCACAAAATGGGGGATCCCAGAAAATGTGAAGATAAGGATTCCCATAGATCCTGAAACTCCTATGGATTGTAAGCTGAATGAAATAGTTATCTTCACAGAGCTATTTAATTGGGGACTCAGATTCCCATTGGACCCGGAGATCGTCAGATATTTTCACCTGGTCAAGCTCTGCCCGAGCCAGCTGAGCCCCAACGGTTGGTATACTCTGATGTCATGTATCATGGCATCTAGGCTGTCCGGGATCCCTCTCCCTATGGAAGAGTTCGCAGCAGTGGCCAACCTTTGCAAACATCACCAATTCCCCTTTTACCACTTCAATATGGGGGACAACTTCAAGGCTGTTAATGATTTGTTGGAGTCGGAGAGCAAGTGGAGGAGCCAGTTTTTGTTTGTCAGTGGCGCTTGGGAAAACGGCAAGAAGATCAAGGCCGGAGAGAACCCAAGCCTCCTCAGAAGCAGGTGGAGGAGTGACCGTAAGTTTCACACTTCAAATCTTTGTCCATTTCTTCCTTTTTTAAGTTGGTTTAAACTAACTGGTATCTCTTTTGTTTTAACAGAACTGCCTAAGGAGTTCGGGGACTACCTGAAGGCCGGACAGGTTACTTGTGGCAAAATCAATGCCTGGGCTGCTGAGGAATGGGGGAACCGATTCCACTCCGCCTTCACCAGTGGGAACTTGACAAGGTCTCACCTGTGGAACACCACAGGTCGGAGAGACCTGACTTGGGAGGAGCTCACCACCCAACCTTCTGCGGACGCTGTGCTCAAAAGGTCCCATGAGCCAGATGGGACGCTCTTCCTACCGGGCCGGGCCAAAGCCCCAAGCAAAATGAAGGGCAGGAAGAGAGGACAAAAGGTGGCGAGCGATGCTGAAAAGGATACCCCAACCGCCCCGGAGGGGCCGGCCCAGAGCCAAATCGATGCTGCCCTCTTGCAAGTGGTGGAGCAAGAGATCGAGAGGCAGGAAGCAAACCTTCCAAAACCTCCAAGGGCTCCCAAGAGGACTCGCAAACAAAAAAGTGAAGGCGCTGACCGGGAATCCAAAAAGAAAAAGGCTTCACAGGGAGATGAGCTTGCTCTCCAGGATCCGGAGCCTTCATTCCCAGCTAACCCTTCTGACCCAACGCAGGCCGAAGAGATCCCAGGGGATTTTCATACCGATGAGGTGGAAGGGGGAGATCTCAATCTTGATGAAGTGGACATCACCGGTCTAGGTGGGCTTGGTGAATACTTCCTTAGCTTCGCGAGAGATGAATTCGCAGGGCCTCACATTCTTCCGAGCAGCTCCAATACGGTCAACTTCAATGGTAAGACTTTCATTGTTTCTAGTGAAAAGGACACCATAGCCCATTCCTTGCTTAGCAATGTGCAGCCAGTACTCACACTGGAAAGACAAGTCGGGGGTCAAGCAGACACCATTAAAGACCTCAATTATGAGAAGGAAAAGCTGTCCGAAGACCTTCGCACTGCTATTGCCAACGCTGACATGCTAAAGGAGGCAAACGAGGAGCTGAAAAAGAGTCAAGAGGAAAGCACCACAAAGGTTGCCACTCTAGAGGAAACCGTTAAAGACCTCCAGGAGAAGCTATCCGGTGTGGAAAAAGATCTTACTGCCTCGAAAGAAGAGACCAAGGCAAAGGACAAGATCATCACCAACCTTACTACTACCAAGATTGCTCTTGAAAACGCGGCATCCAAGGCTGCCGAGGAGAAAACTGCTTTGTTAAGGGATCAAGAGGCTACGATTAATGCCAAGATTAATGCCTATGCCAGCCGGATGATTAAAAGCGAAGAGCTATTGCTTGAGAAGGTGAGGTCTGACATGGTTCTACTTTTTCATGAAAAATTTCCGGACAGGAACCTAGGGGACTTATGGCTTTATGTTGAGCCCGACGAGGTTCCATACCACACGATGGCTGAAGGTGACAGGTTTGGCTACTCTAGTGGCTCCTCGGTTGATGAAGAACACACTGGGGAGAGCCCAGATGAAGAGAAAGACGATCCTAAAGGCAAGAAGATAGTCGAAGGGAAAAGCGACTTCAAGGGCAAGGAGGCAGATGAAGGTGAGCCATCTTCAAAGGCTCAACCTTAACTTACGATCTCCTTTGATTATTTTTATTCAGACTAAAGTCCTTGGAAGGCCAAGGCACCTTTTTCTGTAATGGTGTCCGGTACTCGACCGGGCAGGTTTTTTGTGTTGTATTTTGACTATATTTAAAAGTCCTTGGAAGGCCAAGGCAAGTTTAAATTATTTCATTTAATGAATATCTCTGTTTTGTGCAACCATCATCTTCTTTCATTTTAGTTTTGATAGCCAGAGTTTAAGTAGCCTTTAGTAGTTGCATGGTGAGAGTGTTTAAATTCTCCGGCTAGAGTTTAAATAGCCCTTAGATATTTCAGTCCGTATAGTTTGACAAAGAACAAAACTTTAAACAACACTTAGAATTTTTTTTAAGAAGACATTGAATCTTATTTAAAAGCCCGGACACCTCATTAAAACCTCTCCGTGCCACCGGGGAGGGAAGAGTATGCCCCCAAATATTTACATGGATGTTCAAACAAGTAAATATTTACACAAATGTTATTCCAAGTACATCCGGAGATGCTCAATATTCCAAGGATGAGTTAAAACTCTGCCATCTTTGTCTTCCAACCAATAAGTCTCAGGCTTAATTCTTTCAACAACAATAAACGGACCCTCCCAAGTCGGGGCCAGCTTTCCGAAGAGCTTTTCTTTAGTGTGTAAGAAGACCTTCCTTAATACTTTGTCCCCAGGTTAGAAATCTCTTCTTTTAACTTTAGAAGCAAACCTGTTTCTCATCAAACCTTGATAGTGTGCAACTCTAAGGTGAGCTTTAACTCGTCTTTCTTCTACCAAATCAAGTTGACCTCTGATTGCCACCTGATTAGCATGTTCGGAGAAGTTGTGAACACGAAAAGAGGGGAGAGTTGCTTCTATGGGAGCTACTGCATCCATCCCATAGACCAAGTCAAAGGGTGACTCTTGTGTTGCAGCCCCAGGTGTTGTCCGGTAGGCCCACAAGACCTCTTGTAAATAACTAGGCCACTTCCCAGCAGCCCCTTCCAAATTCTTCTTTAAGCCGGACATTATAGTTCTATTAGCCACTTCAACTTGACCATTTGCTTGTGGGTGGAAAGGTGAAGAAAAACAATGCCGTATACCCCTCGAGGCACAGAATCTCTCCATTTCTCTATTGTCGAACTGTGGCCCATTGTCCGTTGTTATTTTCTGCGGGACACCAAATCTGCAACATATGTTGGATAGAATGAATTTTATAACAGCTTTTGATGTTGTCCCTGCTAGAGGGGCTGCTTCTATCCACTTCGAGAAGTAGTCAATGGCCACAATTATAGTTTTGCGCCCTCCGGACGCCACAGGGAGAGGCCCTACTAAATCCAATCCCCATCGAGCAAAAGGAATAGGCTCAGAAATTGATTCTAAAGGAATGGCTGGTACATGAATTTCATTGCTGTACCTCTGACATGGGTCACACCTCCTCACCAATTCCTTAGCATCTTTCATGATTGATGGCCAATAGTAACCAGAGAGTAAAACTCTTCTTGTCAAAGCTCTAAACCCACAATGGGCTGATCCCTCACCATCATGCAATTCGGAGAGGACCATTTGTGATTCTTCATCCCCCAAACAGCGTGGGAGAGGTTTACTGTAAGATTTCTTGTATAACACTTCTCTCAATATGATGAAACCACGAGCCTTGTGTTTCAATGTCCTGGCTTGTGACTTATCTGGGGGCACAACACCATCGGAGAGATACTGCATAAGAGGAAGTCTCCAATCTTGAGGTTGTTTTGCTTGTATTTCAAAAATCTCCTCTTCTTTACCCCTACAAAGTTGAATGAAGGGGCTTTCAAACACATGGATCCATGGATATGACTCCGTACATGCTATGGTTGCCAGTGAGTCTGCTAGCTCATTTTCTGCCCGGGGAATGTGTTCATAGACAACACTTTTAAACTTAAGCGCTTCATTTTTTAGGAGGAGTAAATATTTCACAAGTTGCTCATTCTTAGTCTCAGACTGGCCTTGTGCATGGTGGATAATCAGTTGGGATTCGCTTAGCAGCTTGACCCTCTTAGCCCCACAAATGTAGGCCAATTTTAACCCAGCTATAGCTGCTTCATATTCGGACTCGTTATTAGATGCCCTGAAAGCAAAACAAATAGCCTGGTAGATCTTGTCTCCATATGGGGAAGTCAAACATACCCCTGCACCACACCCCATAGTACTAGATCCACCATCTGTTCGGACAACCCATACTTTTTTATCTTTTATATCAATAGCTTGCTCCGAATCTCTGTCAGAGTGGAATTCGACCAGAAAATCAGCCACAGCTTGGGCTTTGACTGCTGTTCGGGGAGTAAAGTCTATGTCGAAGTCCCCCAACTCTACTGACCACTTGGTCATTCTGCTCCAAATGTCTGCTTTTTGAAGGACATTCTTCAAGGGAAAAGAAGTCCGGACGATGATAGGATGAGCTTGGAAATAAAGCCTCATCTTTCTGGCTGCTATTGGTGAGGATAATAGTAGCCTGAGGGTAGGCTGGTAATTTTGAGCGGAGTTTTAAGGCGGTGTGAGGGTGTTTTACGGTGATGTGTGGGTGTTTAAGGGTGTTTCAAAGTGCTTTTAATGTGGAGAGAGAATTAAGCAGCTTGGCAGCAGTTAATTTTTCTTACCCATAGTTAATGCTGGTGGTTGGGTATTTATAGTATGAAATTTGGGCCCTTATGGGCTTTCGGGTCAAGTTTAATGGACCCGGGTCATGTTTAAAGACCCATGAGTTTTAAGTAGATGGGCAGGTAGCTTAGTCAGATAGTATTTAGGTTTTTTAGTACTTTAGTCATAGTTCGAACTGCCTTAGGCTTGCAGTGTTCGAAGTCATCTGCCCGGTTCATAAGTTCTGTCCGAATTAAGTTCTTGGAGCCTGTCCGGTTTACGGAGAGATTTACTTTGGGCTGCCCTCCCGGGGAGCACTTCGAATTCGGACTCATCAGGAGCCCCTTTTTTAGGTATTTGAACAAGTGTCCTTGTCAAAGAACTGAAAAACAGTCCGATTTAAGAAGTGGTTTTTCAATTCGAAGAGAGTTGAGGACGGACCCGGACAGACCAATCGTTACGAATCCCAAAAGGTTCTTGTCAGAGTTAGTGGGACACGTGTCACTCTCTGGTTGGTCACTTTAGCCGTTTTTTCACCTTGAAATTCGCACCACTTTCTTGAACAAGTTACCTCTTTTAAATGTCATTAATGACATCAGCGCCGTCTTTTAATCATTGCCCAACTTTTCGGATTCTCCTAGGAATCAACCCCTTTTTTAACATTTACTATAAATTCTATTCACTTTTCACTGTCTCATTATCTCTTTCAAACTTTACTCTGCCATTTTACTCAAAGCTTTATCTCTCTAAAACTTCAAAATTTCCTTAGCTGTTTTATGTTCACAGCAAGAACAGCACTGATCAAGGGTGGTTGGCTTAACCTCTCAGAATTGGAGAAAGCTCAAAGAGTTGAAAAAGAAAAAAGACTTGCAGCAGGGCTTCCAGCGTCGCCTGTCGAGAAACCAGCCCCTTCAGTCGAAGAATCTGACAGAGGTTCATCTTCTTCTAAAGGTACAAAACCTAGAAAACTCTTTCAATCAACACTCTCCCCTATAGTATCTGGCTCTTCAGTTCAAGAGTCGATCCCTATCGTTGAACCGGGGGTCACTGCCACAAGTGTTAGGAACAAATCCTCTTTCATTGCTATGGGGTCCGACTCCGACCATTCCCCAGATAAACTAATCATGAAAAGGCCAAGTAGGTTGGTTAAAGGGCTTTCTTCCAAAAATACTAGCGAATCAGGGTCCGGGGCAACTAATAGGACTCTCCGGGAAAGGCCGGCCGGTCCGGGGGCTAGCAGTCCTCTACCTCCCAAAGAAACTTCAACCTCAGAAGCTCAAACTGAGGTGATAAGTCGAAAACATCCAGAGGGTCAACAGTCCGGAGGATCAGCTCTGCCAAGCCTCAATCCTCCCCGGACTATTTCTACTGAAGCTCCCCCAATGATTATGGAGGAGAGGATGGAGGACTCCGCTGAGGAGGTTAGATTTGAGTCCGACTCCTCCGGACAGGCTGAAACTGCTATCGTTGTTGCCAAGAAGGGCAAAGAGGACTTGTATCTGAGGCGTCCGGACCTGCCGGAGAGCCTTGAAGGGAGAGTGGGGCCATGCTTTCATAAGGTGGAGTTCAAGTACCTTTTGGCTTTGTTGAAACCCAAGTACGCGTTCATCCACACTTCAGATCTGGGCAGATTGCGCACAAAGTGGGGGATCCCTGAGAATGTAAAGATTCGAATTCCCATCGATCCAGAGACCCCGATGGATTGCAAAAGAAATGAGATAGTCTTCTTTACGGAGCTATTCAATTGGGGACTTAGGTTCCCACTGGACCCGGAGATAGTGCGCTATTTTCATATAGTCAAACTCTGCCCATCACAGCTAAGCCCTAACGGTTGGTACACCTTGATGTCATGTATTATGGCGTCTAGGCTATCTGGAATCCCTCTTCCTATGGAAGAGTTTGCAGCTGTGGCCAACTTGTGCAAACACCATCAGTTCCCCTTCTACCATTTCAACATGGGGAACGATCTTAAAGCTGTTGACGATCTCCTGGAGTCGGAGAGCAAGTGGAGGAGCCAATTCTTATTCGTTAGTGGCTCATGGGAGAATGGCAAGAAAATCAAGGTCAAGGAGAATCCTAGCCTTCTTCGAAGCAGATGGAGGAGTGATCGTAAGTTTTTAATTTATGTTCCTGTTCGAATCTCTCTTTTCTTCAAGTTTATGCTAATTAGTTTCTTTTCGTTTTAACAGAGCTGCCAAAGGAGTTCGGGGACTACCTAAAGACCGGACAGAGTACCTGTGGCAAAATTAACGCTTGGGCTGCAGAGAACTGAGAGAACCGGTTCCACAAAGCCTTCACTGCTGGGAACTTAGCAAGGTCTCACCTGTGGAACACCACAGGTCGAAGAGACCTAACTTGGGAGGAGTTCTCCACCCAACCTGATGAAGACATCGTGCTGAGAAGGTCTCACGAACTGGATGGGACTCTCTTCCTTCCTGCCCGGGCCAAAGCCCCAAGTAAAATGAAGGGCAAGAAGAAGAAAGGCAAGAAAGCGGTAGAGGATACTAAGAAAGAGGCCCCAACAGACTCAGAGGTGCCAACCCAGGTTCAAGTTGATGCAAACCTTCTACAAGTGGTAGAACAGGAGAGCGAGAAACAAGGAGTGAATCCCCCAAAACCTTCAAGGGCTTCCAAACGTACTCGTAAGCAAGCAAGTGACAGTGCTGACAGGGAAGTCAAAAAGAAAAAGACTTCCCAAGAAGAAGAGCTCGCTCTCCAGGATCCGGAGCCCACTTTCCCAACCGATCCGACGTTAGCCGAAGAGATCCCAGGGAACCTTAATGAAGGGATTCCAATGGAATTCCATACTGATGAGATTGAAAGGGGAGAGATTAACATGGATGAAGTGGACGTCACCGGTCTAGGTGCTCTAGGTGATTATTTCCTTGGCCTGTCCAGAGATGAGTTCGCAGGGCCATATGTTCCCCCAAGTAGTTCCAACACAGTGAATTTCAATGGTAGGACTTTTATGGTTTCCAGTGAGAGGGACGTTATAGCCCATTCTCTCCTTAGAAACGTGCAGCCAGTACTTACTTTGGAAAGGCAAGTCCGAAGTCAGGCAAACACCATCAAAGAGCTCAAGTCTGAGAAGGAGAAGCTGTCCGATGACCTCCGGACTGCTGCCACTAAGATTGATTTGCTTAAAGAGGCAAATGAGCAGCTAAAGAAGAATCAAGATGCAGGCAAGACAAAAGTTGCTTCTTTGGAAGAGATCATAAAAGACCTCCGGGCTAAGGTGTCCGGACTGGAAGCGGACCTGACAGCCTCAAAAGGAGAAACTGCAGCAAAGGAGAAGCTTGTCACCAACCTGACCACTGACAAACTTGCTTTAGAGAATGCAGTGACTCAGGCTGTTGAAGAGAAAGCTGCTCTGGTGAAGGATCAAGAGGCCATGATCAAGGCCAAGATTAATGCTTATGCCAGGGAGATGATACGGAGTGAAGAATTAATGATTGAAAAAGTGAAGTCTGACATGGTCCTCCTGTTTCACGAGAAATTCCCGAAGAGGAGACTAGGGGACTTATGACGCTATGTGGATGACGATGATATCCCATACTGGACGATGGCTGATGATGAGAGGTACTCCGGTGAGTCCTCGTCTGGTGATGAAGAGGAAACCGGAGAGAGCCCAGGTGAGGAAGAGATCGATCCCAAGGGTAAGAAAATTGTCGAGGAGAAGAGCGACATCAAAGGCAAGAAAGTAGATGAGGGTGAGCCATCTTCAAAGGCTCAACCTTAATTTATAATTTGTTTTGTTTATCTTTTGTGTTGAACTAAAGTCCTTGGAAGGCCAAGGCACCTTTTTTGTGATGGTGTCTGTATTATTCGGACAGATTTTTGTACTGTGCCCAAACTTACTCAAAAAGTCCTTGGAAGGCCAAGGCAACTTTAAGTTGTTGAATGAATGCTTTTATTTTACTCAACCATCTTCTTCTTTTATTATTTGTCTTACTTTAGACAGCTAGAATTTAAGTAGCTTTGAGTTATTGTATTGTGAGAGTGTTTAGTTTCTCTGGCTAGAATTTAAGTAGACCTTAGACCTTTCAGTCCGGGTAGTATGTCAAGTAACAGAATTTTGCAAAAACTTAGAATATTATCGAAGAAGGCATCAAGTTTTATTGAAAGCTCTCCGTGGCGCCGAAGAGAGAAAGTGGTATGCCCCCAAATATTTACATGGATGTTTAAACAAGTAAATATTTACATAAGCTTTATTCCAAGTACATTCGAAGGTGTTCAATATTCCAAGGGTGAGTTAAAACCCTGCCATCTTTGTCTTCCAACCAGTATGTCCCGGGCTTGATTCTTTCAACCACAGTATATGGACCCTCCCAAGTTGGGGCCAGCTTTCCGAAGAGCTTTTCCTTGGTATGCAAGAAAACTTTCCTCAATACTTTATCTCCTGGTTGAAAGTCCCTTCTTTTAACTTTAGAAGCAAACCGGCTTCTCATCAAGCCCTGATAGTGTGCCATTCTAAGATGAGCTTTAACTCGCCTTTCTTCAATCAAATCAAACTAATTTCTAACTGCCATCTCATTAGCCTGCCCGGAGAAATTATGAACACGAAAGGAGGGGAGTGTCTTTTCTATGGGAGCTACTGCATCCATTCCATAGACCAAGGCAAAAGGGGATTCTTGTGTTGCAGCCCCAGGTGTTGTCCGGTAGGCCCATAAGACTTCTTGTAGATAACTAGGCCACTTTCCAGCAGCCCATTCTAAGTTTTTCTTTAAGCCGGAAAGAATTGTTCTGTTAGCCACTTCAACTTGCCCATTGGCTTGTGGGTGAAAAGGTGAAGAAAAACAGTGCTGAATACCTCTTGAGGCACAGAAACTCTCCATCTCTCTATTATCAAACTGTGGCCCATTGTCTGTTGTTATTTTCTGGGGGACACCAAATCTGCAACATATGTTGGATTGAATGAACTTTATAACAGCTTTTGATGTTGTCCCTGCCAAGGGGGCTGCTTCTATCCACTTCGAGAAGTAGTCAATGGCTACAATTATGGTTCTACGCCCTCCGGACGCCATTGGGAGAGGCCCAACTAAGTCCAATCCACATCGAGCAAAAGGGATGGGCTCAGAAATTGATTCCAAAGGAATGGTTGGTACATGAATTTCATTGCTGTACCTCTGGCATGGGTCACACCTCCTCACCAGCTCCTTAGCATCTTTCATGATTGATGGCCAATAATATCCGGAGAGTAACACTCTTCTAGTCAAAGCTCTAAATCCACAATGGGCTGATCCCTCACCATCATGCAATTCGGAGAGAACCATTTGTGATTCATGATCCCCTAAACAACGTAGGAGAGGTTTGTTGTAGGACTTCTTGTACAAGACTTCTCTAATCATAATGAAACCACGAGCCCTGTGTTTCAATGTTCTGGCTTGTGTTTTATCCAAGGGCATGATGCCATCGGACAGATATTGCATAAGAGGAGACCTCCAGTCTTGAGGCCGGTTTACTTGTATTTCAAAGACTTCCTCTTTTTCACCTTCATTAAGTTGAATAAAAGGGCTTTCAAGTACATGGATCCATGGGTAGGACTCCGTATATACTATCGTTGCCAATGAGTCTGCTAGCTCATTCTCTGTCCGGGGAATGTGCTCATAGACAACAGCTTTAAACTTTGACGCTTCATTTTTAAGGAGGAGCAAGTATTTGATCAATTGCTCCTTTCTAGCCTCTGACAGGCCTAGAGCATGGTGGACAAGCAATTGGGAATCACTTAGTAGCTTGACCCTTTTGCTCCACAGATGTATGCCAATTTTAACCCAGCTATAGCTGCTTCGTATTCGGACTCATTATTGGATGCCTTGAAAGCAAAACAAATAGCTTGGAACATGTTGTCCCCATAGGGGGAAGTGAGACATATTCCTGCCCCAGATCCCATGGTACTGGATCCTCCGTCTGTTCGGACAATCCACACTTTTTTGTCTTTTGAATCAGCAGGTTGTTCTGAATCCCTATCAGAATGGAACTCAACCAGAAAGTCAGCCACAGCTTGAGCTTTTACTGTTGTCCGGGGAGCGAAGTCTATGTCGAAGTCTCCCAATTCTACTGACCACTTTGTCATTCTGCTCGAAATGTCTGCTTTTTGAAGGACATTTTTTAAAGGGAAAGACGTTCGGACAACGATAGGATGAGCCTGAAAGTAAGGCCTCATTTTTCTTGCAGCTATCACCAAGGCCAAAGCTAGTTTTTCAAGTTTCAAGTAACGCCTCTCAGCATCAATCAAGCTTTTGCTGATGTAGTACACTGGGTGAGGATACCCATCAACCTCCTTTACTAACACGGCACTGATGGCACAACTTGAAACAGCCAGATATACAAAGAGTGTCTCCCCATAGATTGGTTTGAACAAAGTCTTTGGAGAGGATAGATGCTTCTTGATTTCATTGAATTCCTCATCATACTGTGGTGTCCACTCAAACCCCTTTGCACCCTTCAGGGTTTGAAAGAATGGAGCACATCTGTCCGAAGACCTGGAGATGAATCTGTTCAAGGCTGCCAACCTCCCCGTTAACCGCTGTACTTCTTTAATGTTTCGAGGAGGCTCCATTTGGAACAAAGCATTGAGTTGGTCCGGGTCGGGCTGTATTTTATGCTTACTTATGATATACCCTAGGAACTTCCCGGACTGCACTCCGAACACACACTTTTCAGGGTTTAATTTTAAATTCACTTTGGCCAAGTTGGCAAAAGTCTCTTGGAGGTCGGACAAGTGCAACTGCTCATCCACGCTTTTCACCATCATATCGTCAATGTAAACCTCCATATTTCTTCCAATTTGATCAGCAAATGCCTTATTGACTAACCTTTGATAAGTAGCCCCAGCATTTTTCAAGCCAAAGGACATCACCTTGTAGCAGTGTAAACCTTTATCAGTGACAAAAGTAGTATGCTCTTGATCTTTTGGATCCACCTGGATCTGATTGTACCCGGAGAAGGCATCCATGAAGGAGAGTAGCTTGTTCCCAGAAGTAGAGTCTACTAACTGATCTATCCGGGGAACCGGATACAAGTCTTTTGGGCAAGCTCGATTGAGGTCTGTGAAGTCAATGCACATACGCCATTTACCATTCTTCTTTTTTACCAAGACAGGATTGGCAGTCCACAAAGGGTACTGAGATTCTTTAATGTGCCCCATCTTTGTGAGTCTGTCAACCTCTTGTACAATGACATCGGCCTTTTCTTTTGAGAAAGCTCTCCTCTTTTGTACCACTGGAGCCACATCTCTCCGGACAGATAGGTGATGGGAAATCACCTCTGATGGAACTCCAGTAACATCAGCGTTGCACCAAGCAAAAACATGCTGATGGTCTTTCAAGAATTTCAACATTCCTTCTTTCAGTTTTGGTGGCATTTTGGACCCTATCTTGACGCTTTTTCCTTCTTCCAAGCAGTGTGTCTCAACCTCTTCAATCGGAATCAACACTCGGGGGGTCTCTCTGGGGTCATCAATTTCACCCTCACCCCCAGAAAGGCCCTCAAACTGCTATTGATCGTTTACACGGACTGCCCCCAGCGTTCGTGGAGCCAAGGCAGTGGCATAGCATTCTCTTGCAACCTTTTGGCTGCTCCGGACAACCCCAACCTGTCCCTGAACAGCATACTTTAGACACTGATGGACTGTCGAAGCCACTGCATGCATCCTAGAGAGCCAAGACCTCCCTAGAATAGCATTATAACAGGTGGGACAATCCACCACAATGAAGAGTATTCTAACTATTTTCTTGAAAGGGCCCCTGCCCAACAACACTTCTTCTTCAAACTCCCCGATCACATCAGCTGAGCTGCCCGTGAAGCCCACGATTGATCTGTCCGACTTTTGAATCACAGCTGGATTTCTCATTTTCTTGTAAGTGTTTAGAAAAAGGATATTGGCAGAGCTTCCAGTATCCACCAAAATTCTCCTTATCTCATTGCCCCTTACAGATGCTCCTATGACAACAGCATCCTCATGAGGGCCAGCAATATCTCTCAAATCATCCTCATCAAAAACTATGAATGGGAATGAGTTTGGAGATTGATAGGATGTCATGCCTCCTTCTAGCTGGGAGGCCAAATTATGGACATGCCTTTTTCTTGAAGAAGTAGTAGGAGCTGTCATAGTGTCCCCTCCGAAAATTGTCAGTGACTCGAAGAATTTAATGAGCCCGGAGACTGATCTAGAACGCTCCTCAATAGTACCCACTCTGTTTCTTGTTGGATCAGGATCCAAGTACTCGGACTCCACATCAAACCTTTCAACTATTACCATAGCCCCATCCGGGGCAGCATTGCTTGGACCAACCCTATGAGTGTTGTCAGGCCTATTGCCTCCTCTCCTTTTAACGTATGCACCCAACTTCCCTCTTTCAATCAAGTTTTGTACCTCTTGTTTCAACGCTATGCAATCATCGGTGGTATGGCCAATATCATTATGGTATTGGCAAAAGGAATTATTTCGATGTTCTCTGGGAGACTGCAAGGCTGCCGGTTTCCGGTAGTGTACTTCATCTTTTGTTTTATCGAAAATGGTTGCCACACTTTCTTTGAGCTCTGCAAGACTGTTGGCTTTGTGCAGGAGCAGCTGGTTGAGACTGAGCTTTTCCCCTTCCATGCCCCTGTCCGGTTTCTCTTGCTTTGTTCCCGAACTGGTTTTGATTTGGAGTTGGTACCACCGGGGTGGATCTCACCTGTCTGTGCACCCTGGTCTTTTTCGTTTCATCAACATTTATTTGCTTGCCAACTTGGTTCAGCAATCCTCCCCAGGTCATGGCCTTCTTCCTGGTCACCGAATCGGCCAGGTTGCCTGGGTTCAAACCTTGTCTCAGGGATGCTATTGCTACCTGTTCAAAGCAATCAGCCAACCCATTTTTTGTGTTTACAAAACGACTTATGTACTCTTTTAATGATTCGTTTGGTTCCTGGGCACAATGGATTATGGTATCTCCATTACCCTTCAGTTCCTTACTCCCCACAAATTGCCTTCGAAAGGCCACCCAAAAAGTATCAAAGTATTTAATACAACCCTGAGGTAGGCTGTTGTACCACTTCAGAGCACTCCCCGTAAAGGACTGGGAGAATGCCCTACAGAGTAGTTTATCATCATCACCATCAAAGTTCATCATGAAGTTCTTGAATTGCTCCAGATGATTGTCCGGATCAGTACTACCATCATACTTCTCCATCTTGGTGCTGTCAAACCTCTTGGGGAGGTTTCCGGACAGGATTTTAGAAGACAGTGGAGACTGCCTCCAATTCCTTCCACGACTGAACACGGTATCCTCATTAGGAGTTGCAAAGATACCTGGCTCATCGTGGAAAGCAAAGGGATCCATCAACATCTTGTCCGTATACCTCCGGTGGTGAGATGACCCCTTTCCAATATGCCTCTTCATTCTTCCATGGTGATCTCTTTTTCTGGAATACTTTTTAACTTGCTTTTGTTTCTTCTTGGTTCGTCCCTCATCACTGCTAGAGGACAAGGACTTTTCATTTCCCTCACTGTCCGAAGAGCTGTCCGAAGACTCTGAACTCGAGTCAGAACTCTCCACAGGCTTGGACCGGTGAGATTTTTTAGAGCTAGCATGCGTCTTCTTAGTACTCTCATGAGTTTTGGAGATCCCATGCTCTCTTGGGTTATCGGTGTGGTGAGCAGCTGATGCTTTGGATTTTTCTTTCACGCCCATCTTGGCTTTTTCAGCCCTCAGAGCTTCTATCTCAAGTTTTAACCTATCGCGCTCTTGGACAGTATACTCATCGTTCTCTTCCACCACTTCGAGCAAAGCTGGTGGAAGCTCTAGATTATCCGGATTCATTCGGACAGAATTTCTTTACTTGGTTTTGAATACTTGATTCAGGCACCGTCGCCTCCCACTGTGGTCGCCAATTTGGTGAGGATAATAGTAGCCTGAGGGTAGGCTGGTAATTTTGAGCGGAGTTTTAAGACGGTGTGAGGGTGTTTCACGGTGATGTGTGGGTGTTTAAGGGTGTTTCAAAGTGCTTTTAATGTGGAGAGAGAATTAAGCAGCTTGGCAGCAGTTAATTTTTCTTACCCATAGTTAATGCTGGTGGTTGGGTATTTATAGTATGAAATTTGGGCCCTTATGGGCTTTCGGGTCAAGTTTAATGGACCCGGGTCATGTTTAAAGACCCATGAGTTTTAAGCAGATGGGCAGGTAGCTTAGTCAGATAGTGTTTAGGTTTTTTAGTACTTTAGTCATAGTTCGAACTGCCTTAGGCTTGCAGTGTTCGAAGTCATCTGCCCGGTTCATAAGTTCTGTCCGAATTAAGTTCTTGGAGCCTGTCCGGTTTACGGAGAGATTTACTTTGGGATGCCCTCCCGGGGAGCACTTCGAATTCGGACTCATCAGCTATCACCAAGGCCAATGCCAATTTTTCAAGTTTCAAGTAACGCTTCTCTGCATCTATCAAGCTTTTACTGATGTAGTACACTGGATGGGGATGACTATCGACCTCTCTTATCAGCACACCACTGATGGCACAACTTGAAACTGCCAAATATACAAAGAGAGTCTCCCTATCGACTGGTTTGAACAAAGTTTTGGGGGAGGACAGGTGTTTATTTATCTCATTGAAAGCTTCATCACACTGCGGAGTCCAATCAAAGCCCTTTGCACCCTTCAAAGTTTGAAAGAAAGGAGCACATCTATCCGAAGATCTTGAGATAAATCTGTTTAAGGCAGCTAATCTCCCCGTTAACCGTTGTACTTCTTTGATGTTTCGAGGAGGTTCCATCTGGAAAAGAGCATTCAGCTGGTCCGGATCGGGTTGTATTCCATGCTCACTTATGATATAGCCTAGAAACTTCCCGGACTGCACTCCGAAGACAAACTTTTCAGGGTTTAACTTTAGATTCACTTTCACAAAGTTGGCAAAAGTTTCTTGGAGATCGGACAAGTGCAACTGCTCATCCACACTTTTCACCATCATATCGTCAATGTATACCTCCATATTTCTTCCAATTTGATCATCAAATGCCTTGTTGACTAACCTCTGATAAGTAGCCCCAGCATTTTTCAAACCAAAGGGCATAACTTTGTAGCAATGAAGACCTCTGTTTGTGACAAATGTGGTATGCTTTTGATCCTTTGGATCTACTTGAATCTGATTGTATCCGGAGAAAGCATCCATAAAGGAAAGCAGCTTGTTCCCAGAGGTAGAGTCTACTAACTGATCAATCCGGGGGACCGGATACAAGTCTTTTGGGCAAGCTCTATTGAGGTCTGTGAAGTCAATGCACATGCGCCACTTGCCATTCTTCTTTTTCACCAAGACAGGGTTGGCAGTCCACAAAGGGTATTGAGACTCCTTGATGTGCCCCATCTTTGTAAGCCTGTCAACCTCTTGCACAATAGCATCAGCCTTTTCTTTGGAAAAAGCTCTTCTTTTCTGAACCACTGGAGCTACATCCCTCCGGACGGATAGGTGGTGTGATATCACTTCTGGTGGAACTCCAATAACATCAGCATTGCACCAAGCAAAAACGTGCTGATGGTTCTTCAAAAACTTTAACATTTTATCTTTCAAAACAGATGGCATTTTAGACCATATCTTGACACTTTTACCATCTTCCAAAAGTGTGTTTCAGCCTCTTCGATTGGTATCAATACTGCAGGGGTCTCTCTGGGGTCATCAATTTCACCCTCACCCCCAGAGAGGCCCTCAAACTGCTATTGTTCATTAATACGGACTGCCCCCAGTGTTCGAGGAGCCAGGGCAGTAGCATAGCATTCTCTTGCAATCTTTTGGCTGCTCCGGACGACTCTAACCTGTCCCTGAACATCATACTTCAAGCATTGGTGGACTGTTGAAGCCACAACATGCATCCTAGAGAGCCAAGACCTCCCCAGAATGGCATTATAGCAAGTGGGACAATCCACCACAATAAAGAGTATTCTGACCATTTTCTTGAAAGGGCCCCTGCCCAATAACACCTCTTCTTCGAACTCTCCGATCACATCTGCTGAGCTGCCTGTGAAGCCCACGATTGACCTGTCCGAATTCTGAATTACAGCTGGATTTTTCATTTTCTTGTAAGTGGTTAGGAAAAGGATATTGGCTGAGCTTCCAGTATCCACCAGGATTCGTCTTATGTCATTGCCCCCTATAGATGCTCCTATGACAACAGCATCCTCATGAGGGCCAGCAATGTCTCTTAAATCGTCTTCATCAAACACAATGAAAGGGAATGAGTTTGGTGACTGATAGGATGTCATGCCTGCTTCTAGCTGGGAGGCCAAAGTATGAACATGCCTCTTCCTTGAAGAAGCAGTTGGAGCTGTCTTAGTGTCTCCTCCAAAAATTGTGAGTGACTCGAAAAATTTAATGAGCCCGGAGACCGACCTAGAACATTCCTCAATTGCACCTACTCTGTTTCGGGTTGGATCATGATCCAACTAATCAGATTCCACGTCAAACCTTTCAACTATAACCATGGCTCCCTCCGGAGCGGCATTACTTGGACCAACCCGGTGAGTGTTATCAGACCTGTTACCCCCTTTTCTTTTCACATAGGCCCCCAGCTTTCCCCTTTCAATCAAGTTCTGAACTTCTTGTTTCAAAGCTATGCAATCATCAGTGGTATGACCAATATCATTGTGATATTGGCAAAAAGAGTTGTTGTGATGCTCCCTGGGAGACTGCACTGTTGCCGGTCTCCGGAAATGCACCTCATCCTTTGTTTTAACAAAGATAGTGGCCACGCCTTCTTTTAACTCTGCGAACCACTCCGGTTGGACCCATGGCCCTCTCTTGTTTCTGGATTGTTGACTTTGAGCAGGAGCTACTGGCTGAGACTGAGCTTTTGCCCTACCATGCCCCTGTCGGGTTTCTCTTGCTTTGTTCCCAGACTGATTATGATTGGGATAGTGCCACCGGGGTAGACCTCACCTGCCTGTGCACCCTGGTTTTCTTTGTTTCATCGACGTTTATTTGTTTACCAACCTGATTCAGCAACCCTCCCCATGTCATGGCCTTCTTCCTGGTCACTGAATCATCTAGATTGCCTGGGTTCAAACCCTGTCTCAGGGATGCTATTGCTACCTGTTCGAAGCAATCAGCCAACCCATTCTTTGTGTTCACAAAACGACTTATGTACTCTTTCAAGGACTCATTTGGTTCCTGGGCACAATGGATTATTGTGTCTCAATTGCCCTTCAGCTCTTTACTCCCTACGAACTGCCTTCGAAAGGCCACCCAAAACGTGTCGAAATCTTTAATACAACCCTGAGGCAGGTTGTTGTACCACTTTAGAGCACCCCCGTAAAGAATTGGGAGAATGCCCTACAAAGTAGTTTATCATCGTCGTCAAAGTTCATCATGAAGTTTTTAAATTGCTCCAGATGATTGTCCGGATCAGTACTGCCATCGTACTTCTCTATTTTGGTGCTGTCAAACCTCTTGGGGAGGTTTCCGGACAGAATTTTAGAAGACAGTGGAGATTGCCTCCAATTCCTTACACGACTGAACACGGTACCCTCATTGGGAGTTGCAAAAATACCTGGCTCATCGTGAAAAGCGAAGGGATCCATCAGCATCTTGTCCACATGCTTGCGACTATGAGATGATCCCTTCCCAATATGTCTTTTCATCTTGCCTTGTATATCCCTTTTTCTTGAGTATTTTTTAATCTGCCTTTGCTTTTTCCTGGTTCGACCCTCATCGCTTCTAGAGGACAAGGATTTTTCATTTCCCTCGTTGTTCGAAGAGCTATCTGAAGATTCTGAGCTCGAGTCAGAACTCTCCACAGGCTTGGACCGGTGAGATTTTTTAGAACTGGCATGAGTCTTTTTAGTGCTCACATGAGTCTTTGAAGACTCATGCTCCCTGGGGTTATCAGTGTGATGAGCAACTGATGCTTTGGATTTTTCTTTCATGCCCATCTTGGCCTTCTCAGCCCTCAGAGCTTCTATTTCACCTTTGAGCCTATCACGCTCTTCGATAGTGTACTCATCGTTCTCTCCCACCACTTCGAGCAGAGCTGGTGGCACTTCTGGATTGTCCGGATTCATACGGACAGATTTTCTTAGCTGGTTTTGAATGCTTGATTCAGGCACCTTCGTGCTCCCACTGTGGTCGCCAATTTGGTGTGGATAATAATCTCCTGAGGGTAGGCTAGTAATTTCAGTTGGTGTTTTAAGGAAGTATGTGGGTGTTTTAAGTGTTTAGAGAGTAGAGAGATAATTAAGCAGCTTGGTAGCAGTTAATTCTCATTACCCATAGTTAATGCAGGTGGTTGGGTATTTATACTCTGATATTTGGGCCCTTATGGGCTTTCGGGTCATGTTTAATGGACTCGGGTCATGTTCAAAGACCCATGAGCTCTAAGTAGGAGAGCAAGTAGCTTAGTCAAGAAGTGTTTAGGTTTTTTAGTACTTTTGTCATAGTTCGAACAGTCCTATGGTTATTGCGTTCGAAGTGATCTGTCCGGTCCATGTGGTCTGTCTGATCTGTCCGGTCCGGAGTCCTTGGACTGATCTGTCCCTGTCCGGGGAGCATGCTGAATTCGGACTCATCAGTATACACCAAAGTGCTGAACTGGGGCTTTTAGACCCAGAGATCGTCAACTGCTTTCACTTGGTTAAACTTGGTCCCAGTCAGCTAAGACTCAATGCCTGGTATACACTCATAGCTTGTATCATGGTGTCTAGACTGTCAAAGATCCCTCTTCCAATGGAGCAGTTTGCTGATGTAGCAAGTCTGTGCAAGAACCATCAAATTCCCTTCTACCACTGCAACATGGGAAATGATTTTAAGGTTATGGACGACTTGCTAGAGTCCAAAAAACCTTGGAGGACACATTTCTACTATTAGTGGGACATGAGAGGATGGTAGGAAGATAAAGGCCAACACAAACCCTTGTAGTGTGTTGTTCTTAAGAGTGTTTTAACCCTTCTCTCTTCAACTAAGTCTAACTGAGTCCTAATTGTTGTCTCATTAGTCTGTTCGGAATAGTTATGGACTCTGTATGATGGTAAAGTAGCCTCTATGGGGGTAATTGCATCCATCCCATACACCAAGGCAAAATGAGACTCTTGCGTGGCATCCCGAGGAGTAGTTCGATAGGCCCACAATACTTCTTGTAAATAGCTTGGCTATTTCCCCGCAGCCCCCTCTAAATTATTTTTTAACCTAGATAAAATTGTTTTGCTTGCAAATTTAACTTGGCCATTTTCTTGCGGATGGAAAAGTGAAGAAAAACAATGCTGAATGCCTTTAGAGGCACATAAATCCTCCATATCTTTATTATCAAACTGTGGCCCATTGTCTGTAGTAATCTTTTGGGGGACTCCAAATCTGCAGCATATATTGGATAAGATAAATTTGATGACAAATTTCGACGTGGTTCCAGCCAAGGGAGTTTCTTCTACCCACTTTGAGAAATAGTCAATAACGACTATAATAGTTCTCCACCCCTCAGATTCCACGGGTAGAGGTCCAACTAAATCCATCCCCCATCTAGAAAAAGGTATTGGCTCAGAAATAGACTCCATAGGTACAACTGGCACATTAATTTCATTCTCATACCTTTGACATGGATCACATTTCTTTACTATTTCTTTAGAATCTGCCATTATGGTTGGCCAATAGTATTCAGCCAAAAGGACTCTCCGGGTTAGTGTCACGTACCCACAGTGTGCTGAGCCCTCCCCATCATGCAATTCAGATAAAATAACTTGGGATTCTTCAAACCCTAAACAACGTAGGAGGGGTCTGCTGAAATATGTTTTGTAGATAATTCATCTTATCATCAAAAAACCATGTGCCTTGTATTTAATCTTTTTTGCCACAGCTTTATCCGAAGGCAATGTCCCATCAGAAATATATTGATGGAGGGTATATCTCCAATCCTTAGGCTGGATCACATGTATGCTCATGATTTTCTCATCTTCTTTGTTTCGATCTAGCCGTATGGACATGCATTCTTGTATAAGAATCCAAGGGTAGGACTCAGAATATGTTATAGTTTCTAGAGAGTCTTCCAAGGTATTCTACGATCTAGGAATATGTTCATAGCAAACACTTTTGAAGCGTGCTGCCACTTCTTTCAAAATGAGTAAATACATGATCAGTTATTCTTTCTTAACCTCAGACTGACCTTGAGCATGGTGGATGAGCAATTGACAATCACTCATTAACCGAACTCTCTTAGCTCCACACAAGAGAGCTAACTTAAGACCAACTATAGATGCTTCATATTCAGACTCATTATTAGAGGCCTTGAATCCAAAACATATACTTTGAAACATTTTATCACCATACGGAGAGTTTAAGCAAATTCTAGCTTTATAGCCCATAGTGTTTGATCCACCATCAGTCCGGACTACCCATTCTTTCTTGAAATTATCTTCTGAAGTTTGTTTAGAGCTCCTGTCTGTATGAAATTCCACCAAGAAATCAGCCACTGACTGAGCTTTAATTGCAGTTTGGGGGGAAAAATTAATGTCATAATCGCCCATTCGACTGACCACTTTGTCATTCGGCTTGATATATCTGCCTTTTGAAGAACATTATTTAGTGGGAAAGACGTTCAGACAATAATAGAATGAGATTGGAAATAAGGCCTCATCTTTCTTGCTGCAATCACTAAGGGTAGTGCTAACTTTTCCAACTTTAAATATCTTCTTTTAGCATCCAACAAACTCTAACTGATGTAGTACACCGGGCGAGGATAATTGTCCACTTCTCTTACCAAGATATCACTTATAGCACATTCTGACACAACCAGATATATATAAAGCTTTTCTCCTTGAAGGGGCTTGAAAAGAGTCTTTGGTGAGGATAAGTGTTTTCATTTCAACGAAAGCTTGGTTGCACCGTTGAAACCAATTGAAGTCTTTAGCATTTTTCAATATTTGAAAAATAGAGCACATTTGTCCGATGACCTCGAAATAAACCTATTTAAGACAACCAATCTTCCGGTGAGCCTTTGAACTTCTTTAATATTTCGAGTATGATCCATTTCAAATAGTGCATTAAGCTGATCCAGATCAGGCTGGATACCTTTCTCACTTATTACATAATCCATGAACTTTCCAGATCGGACCCCAAACACACATTGCTCTAGATACAATTTCAAATTCACAACTGCCAAGTTAGCAAATGTGTCTTGAAGATCATTTATATGCAAATCCTTCTCCAGGCTTTTAACCATCACGTCATCTATGTATACTTCCATATTTCTACCGATTTGGTCTAGCAAATGTTTTTTTCACCAACCTTTGATAAGTAGCCCCAACATTCCTTAACCCGATGGGCATTACTTTGTAGCAATAGAGACCTCTTTTTATAACAAAAGTAGTGTGATCTTGATCCTTCAGATCCACTTGTATCTGATTATACCCTGAGAAGGCATCTATGAAGGACAACAACTTATTTCTAGATGTAGAGTCTACCAACTGATCTATCCGAGGGACTTGATAAAGATCCTTTGGGCAAGCTCTGTTAAGGTCAGTGAAATCAATACAAATACACCATTTTCTATTATTTTTCATGACTAACACCGGATTGGCAGTCCATAGAGAATATTGGGGTTCTTTAATGTGCCCCATCTTGGTCAACCGATCAACCTTTTGAACTATCACATCTGTTTTTCCCTTAAAAAAAGCTCTCCTTTTCTGTACACTAGGTGCAATATCGCTCCAGATGGAAAACTTGTGTGAAATAACGCTTGCTGGTACCCCAGTTACATCATTATTGCACCAAGCAAACACATGCTGATTGTTTAGCAAAAAAGAAAACAACTTCTTTTTTAACTCTGGCATCATCTTAGAACCAATCTTGACATTCTTACCCTCTGCAAGGGAGTGAGTTTTAACTTCTTTAATGGGTATTATAACATTGGGAGCCTCTCTGGGGTCATCAATCTCACTTTCCTCAGCAGAAGGCTCCAGTAACTGCTAATCTTAATTAATTAATTGCCCCCAATGTCTTAGGTGCAAGAGCTGTTGCATAGCACTCTCTAGCTATCCTCAGACTACTTCAGACAACGCCTACTTGTCCATGAACTACATACTTTAAACACTAATGGACTGTTGAGGCCACAACATGCATTTTTGGAAAGCCAAGACCTCCCAAAAATCGCGTTGTACGATGTGGGGAAATCTAGCACAACAAATAGCACCCTCACCATCTTTTTAAAAAGCCCTTTGCCCAACAACACTTCTTCTTCAAACTCCCCAATTACATCCGCAATACTACCTGTGAAACACATAATAGTTCTGTTCGAACGTTGAATAACGACCGAATTCCTCATCTGTTTGTAAGAGCTTAAGAACCGTATGTTTGTCGAACTGCCTGTATCTACCAGAATTTGACGTATATCATTCCTCCTATAGATGCACATATAACCACCGCATCCTCATGGGGTCCACCAATATTCCTCATATCATCCTCATCAAAGACTATGAATGAGAAAGGGGACTGACATTGATGGGAAGACATTCCTCCTTCCAATTGAGTAGCCAAATTATGGACATCCCTCTTCCTTGACGAAGGGGTAGGTGCAGTTACAGTATCCCCTCCAAAGATAGTCAATGACTCAAAGAAATTGACCAGTCCGGACATTATCTTGGTTTGTTCTGTTATCACTCCCACCTTATTTCGAGTTGGATCAGGATCCAGATACTCAGAATCCACATCGAACCTTTCAAGGATTACCATTGCCCCTTCTTGAGCTGACGTTCCAGGATTATTTGTAGGACCCGTCTGAAGAGCATTGTGAGGTCTGCTTCCACTTCTTCTTTTAACATATACTCCCAGCTTGCCCCTTTCAATAAAGTTCTGAACTTCTTGTTTCAATGCTATGCAGTCTTGAGTATTATGACCTATATCATTGTGATACTGGCAAAAACAAGTATTTCGATTTTCTCTAGGGGACTGCAATGCTGTCGGCTTTCGGAAGTGTACTTCATCCTTAGTTTTATCATAGATGGTAGCTATATTTTCTCTTAACTCTGCGAACCACTCAGGCTGGACCCAAGGACCGCTCTTGCCCCTTGATTGTTGGCTCTGGGTCTGGCCCTGGTTGGATTGAGTTAGCTTAGATAGGTTAGATCCTTGTTTGGTCTCCTTAGCGTTGTATCCAGACTGGTTAACGGCTGGGGAGCTGTTATGGTGGACCTCACTTGACGGTGCACCCTGGTTTTATTTGTTTCCTTCACATTAATATGCTTTCCCACTTGTTTTAACAAGCCACCACAGGTCATAGCCTTCTTCCAGGTTACAGAATCAGCTAAGTTCCCAGGATTCAACCCCTGCCTTAAAGAAGCAATTGCCACATGCTCAAAGCAATCTTCTAACCCGTTCTTTGTATTCACGAATCAACTTATATAGTCTTTCAAAGACTCGTTTGGTTCTTGGGTACAATGGATAATGGTATCCCCATTACCCTTCAATTCTTTACTCCCAACGAATTGCCTCCGAAAGGCAACCCAGAATGTATCAAAGTTTCTAATACACCATGAGGTAAGCTATTATACCATTTAAGAGAACTCCCCGTAAAAGTTTGGGAGAAGGCTATACACAAAAGTTTATCATCATCATCAAAATTCATCATGAAGTTCTTGAGTTGTTCCAGATGGTTGTCTGGATCCCGACTTCCATCATACTTTTCCATCTTTGAGCTATCAAACCTCTTGGGAAGGTGTCCGGACATTATTTTTGCAGACAAAGGTGACTTCCTCCATATTGCGACTAAAGACTGTATCTTCATTGGGAGTTGCAAAAATACATGGTTCGGACTGAAAAGCAAAAAGATCTATCAGGAACTGATCAGCATGCCTATGGGACGATCCTTTGCCCAGATGACTTTCAAGTCTACCATACCTATCCCTCTTTCTTGAGTGCTTTTTAGTTAGTTTTATCTTTTTTCTAGATCTTCCCTCTTCACTGCTTGAAGACAAAGATTCCTCAAACTCAGCCTCAACCAATTTGGTTTGGTTTATTTTGGGCTAAGGGTAGTTTTGTAAATGGTTTTAATACGTTTGGGGTGTTTTGTGTTTAGTGTAAAGAGTAGTGAGATAATTAAGCAGCCTGGTTGTATTAAATTCTGATCATCCTTATTAATGAGAGTAGTTGGGGTATTTATACTTTAATTACTGAGCCATGGGCTTACCGGGTCGGATTGTGAAACCGGGTCGAATTTAAAGACTCATTAGATTTTAAGTAGATAAGCAAATAGCTTAGTCAAAAGTTATTTACATTTGTCCTGTTCAGATTTATAGTGGAGTGGTATGGTCTGAATTACTCTTGTTCGAATAAATGGGTTTACTGTGACAATAAGATCCGAACTCATCATTATTGATTAAGTTTAGTGGGAGAATATAGTTATTAAATATATTATTGAAAGTAATATTTGGTGAAAGAATCTAATTAGTAATTATTGAAATTAAACGTTTTATATATTATATTAAACAAGTTTTTAAGTAATTAGTAAAAAAAATTATATATTACTATTATTCTTTCTATTTTTTATTCGTATATATAATTTATATTTTCGACTGGGTCGGGTTGGACAAACTAAAAATCCATACACGGCCCGACACGCATACTGGCCATGATTTTCATTTCCGTACCCGACCCATTATAAGTTTGGATAAAACTTGTTTACAATAATATATAAAATGTTTAATTTCAATAATTACTAATTAGATTCTTTCACCAAATATTACTTTCAATAATATATTTAATAACTAGATTCTTCCACTAAACTTAATCAATAATGATGAGTTCAGATCTTATTGTCACTAATAAACCCATTTATTCGAACAAGAGCAATTAGTAAAAAAAATTATTTACTACTATTATTATTTCTATTTTTTATTCGTATATATAGTTTATATTTTCGACTGAGTCGGTTGGACAAACTAAAAATCCATACACGGTCTGACACGCATACTGGCCATAATTTTCATTTCCGTACCCTATCTATTATAAGTTTGGATCGGACAAAACCCGACCGGGTCAGGCCGGATTGGATCGGTTGTGACCGACTCGGACCAACATTGTCATCCCTATAGAAAACTAAATATAGGATAAAAGTGTAAACATGTCCGTAAATATTCCAATCGTTGATCATTATTATTATGGTGTGAAAACACCCTATGATTTACTGTGTTTATATGAACATTGAATCAGTATTCTACCATTTTGTCCTTTAATAAGAATAAAATTTAAAGAGTGAAGCTATTTCCCCATAAAATTTATTATTTCTCTCGTATTTTTAAAAGTACTCCACTTTATTATTTTTTCTATAAAGAAAATACCTAATTTTTTTTTTCTAATTTTACACCAAACACCATATTTATCTTCTTTACCTTCTTTATCCAACAATCATCCAAACATCATATCTACCTTTTTTTCAATAATCCACCTAATTAATTTATATCCACCATCAATCCACATATAAACTCCTAGCCACCATAAATCTGATATAAGTAGACGACCTTCAAGTTAAAATTTTACTCACCTCTTCTCTTCTAATCTAGAAACAAAACATAGCCATTACTTGAAGTAGTCTCTCGAATTCCAAAGGTAAAAATCTAAAATTAATATTGTTTTTTAAAACTTTATGGGTTTGTATATCGAGTTTCAGGAACTCAACTTTTTTTACAAAATCAAGTTTTTGTAAATTGATTTTGTTGCAGATCTAGTTACTAGAATTAGGTATGCAGGAAAATTGAGTTAGATGAGAAATGCATCTAATTCCGATCCAACATCTCAGAATTAGATACTTTTTTAAACACCTAAAAGGCATCTAAGTCTGAGATGCTAGCTAGGAATTAAATGCATTTTTTTATTTTAAAAACACCTAATTCGTAGAAACTAGCTACGAATTAGATGTGTATTTTTATAAAAAAAACACCTAATTTCGAGATGTTGGTTCGAAATTAGGTGCTGGATTGGAATTAGATGTTTCAAAATTGAACATCTAATTGAATTTGAGTGTTGGTTAATATGGTGATGTTCTACGGTGTTGAACCTTTGGTTTGAGTGTCTTCCTCTTCCATGTTTAATCTGTAAGAAATTTGAGTTTTTTGTTTTTAGGGTTTAATTTTAGAAGTTAAATCATATATGCTGGATGTAATTTGTCTTAATGATATGTTTATTGGAATAAGGGTTTGATAGTGGATAGTGACATCAATTTATAATTAGAAACTAAATAAAAGGTAAAATCTATTGTTGAGTGTTTTTATAAAAATTTAAAATACGGAAACAATAGATCGTATGGAGGTAATATCTTCTTCCAAATTTAGAATATAAAAAATTATTTTGTTATATCGTCTAAAGCTATAAGAAAACAATAGCCCATGAAGTCTAATTAAATAGTTAATGTACCCCTCCAATAAATCTCATTTTCTTATGCTTCATATACTCTCTCTTTTCATTCATTTTTCCCTGATGAAGCATGTTCATCCCATTACAAAGATCGCTTCTTCTTTTTTTAAGTTTTTTTTAATCTAATCTCAAATTTTTATCAATTTATTGAGATCTTGATATGGTGTTATCTCAATATTGTAAAAAATCAAAAATAAAATAAAATAAGTGCTGCTAAAACATTTTTTCAAAAAATGAGAGTTCTCTTAAAGACATTCAATTTAGAAGACATCACTCCTGCCTCTAGATGAGATAGACCGAAGAATTAAATTACAAAAAAAAAATTGAATATTAGTGAAAAATGTGGATCTTATTTGAACTGAGTAGTTCTGATGGAATCGAACTTCTGATTGATCTGGGTACTTGGAATCCTATGGATGAAGATATGGTATCTCCGGATCCTATTGAATTTGATTCACAACCACTGATGAGGGATTCCTCCAAAAAGTAAGGATTAATAATCCATTTACGAAAGTAAAAGGATTCCATCTTTTTTTTTTCCGAGGGAACTCGCAGCCGCTACTCAGAGTGCAATGAGTGCGCACAGGGTAAACCCTCAGTCTGACGCGATAGCCTGCAAACCAACGCCAGAAGGTAAACCACACAAGGTGACAGGCTCAGCCGAGAAAGCGTATGCAGAGGGACTCGAACTCATGACCTTTTGGTTATAAGAATTCCATGCTCAACCAACTCGGCTACCCCTTGGGGGCAAAAGGATTCCATCTTATACATATGCGATGAAGGTAATCAGAAAAGAAAGAAGATGAGTTTTTCTTTAAAAAAATTCAATTTAAAAGACATCACTTCCACCTCTAGATGAGATGAAGACCGAAGATACAGAAGATGATCTGATTTTTCTCCGGATTTTTTTTAATATTTTCTATTAATATTTAACTTAAATTAATTTGATTTTTTTTATTCTTTTAATCCAAGATACATTTAAATTTTCTTTAGATCAGCCACGTGTAGCAAAATTTTCCACAGTAAATTAGTTTGTTTTACTATTTTACAATTTTAATATAAAATTTATTAATATTTTTGTTGTTTTTTAGGTGAGTGAGATCTATATTTTTTTGAGTGAGTTTTTTTCATAATATTTTCATAATTTTCATAATTTTCATAACTTTGTATGCAAGAGTATTTGTTGCGTCTACTCTTAAATTCTCACATACTTCCTCAATATTACATAGTAATAAAAGATAGTATTAGTGAAGCGTCACTAATCAAAAAAATTAAAATTAAAACCTAAGTTCGATAAGATATGATTAAATGAATGATTTGTGTTTGTGTCAAAAGTTAGAGAATTAAAAAATAACATTATGTTGAAGACTATACTTGATCTCAGATCCCATATATAGAAAATATCATCACTGGTATATAAATATGGATATGTCTAGTTGTTGTTTTTTTAAATTCAAAACATATCATGACTGGTAGCAGTTTCGTTCGTCTTAAAAAAACAAAAACAACAATATTTTTAGATTTTTTTTTCGAGTTACGGTTTATAAGATATAGACTTTTAAAAAATTCAAATTTATAGTATAAACGAAGAAAATGTGAAACCTTCTTTGTTTTGCTAGATGTTAAACCTTCTTTATTTTTCTAGATGTAAAACCTTGTTTAAATTTTGTACTGCTAGATGCGAATCCATGCCCATTATGATAGATGCTAGATGCAGAACCAACCCATTATATACGAAACCATATTATGAGAAACCTATATAATTATTTTTAGAATTCAAAACATATCATGAGTGGTACTAGTTTAGTTCATCTTTAAAAAATGATATTTTATATTTATTTTCAATGGTCTCGTGGTTTTTTACTCTTCACGTGGAAGAGGTTTTTCGATATAAAATTTTTGTGTCTTGATTTATTTTACCGTTGATTATTTTTCGTGATTAGGTTTGTGGTTTTAGTTGGTTAATAAATTTGTGAATCACTATTGTTGAATTGGGTTTTTTTGTCTATTTTGTTGGTTGTCTTGAAGTTGATCTTGTGGGTGGTTGATATACTACTATTTGGGTCCAAAAGTTGGTAAGCTCCATAACCAGACGAAACGTGATGTCAATGAAATTCTTGGATACCGAAGATGATGAACCAATTAATGCTCATCAAAAGGATTGACTTAATTGGAGTGTATCAAGACGCTAATGAACATCTAGTATGCTCTGATAAGAGTGAGCATATTAGATCCATTGTAAAGCTACATGACCAGACAATGAATCCTGACACAACTTAATAGAGTGAGACAGTGAATCCTAACACAATTTAATAGAGTGAGCAGATGTAAGTGAATTGAGGGGAGGTAAAAGTGGCAGAATTTGTTATGTGTGATCAAATTCCCACAATGGATAGGAATGAGAAGGATCATTGATATATAAGTAAGAAGATATCAACTAGTATGAAGCCTTTTGATTTACACATTTCTATGATAAATATTATAAATGTTTATCCGAATATATAAACTTTGGATTATTTAGACATATGACGATCACTAACTCATATATAAACTTTGGATTATTTAGACATATACCCGATAAATCAAATGTAGAAAAAAAAATTATTTTTCTGTTATTTAGTTTCGATAAATGTATGGGACTTTTTTAGTTAATAAAAAGGTCATGATAAAAAACATAAATATTTTCAAACAAATCATAAAAAACGAGTTGAAGTTATAAGGTGAATGAAAAAAAGGTTAAAACGTGTTTCCAATATATTAGATTTCCACCACTCTTTGTATTTATTTCTGGTTCCGCCACTGGCGAAACCTTCTTTGTTTTGCTAGATGCGAAACCTGTTTACATTTTGTACTGCTATATATGTGAATTTAGGGCCACTATGATAGATACTATATGCAAAACCAATCCACTAGACGCGAAACCATATAATGAGAAACCTGTGTATTTTTTTTTTAAAATTCAAAACATATCAGAAGTGATACTAGTTTTGTTTGTATTAAAAAACAAAACCAATGATATTTCCGATTTCTTTTGAATTGCGATTTAAAAGATATAAATTTTTAAAATTTTAAATTAAAAAATTAAAAAAAAAAAGAGAATGGGTCCAATTGTTTTGTAGATTTTATATGGAAGAGTATTTTAGGCTACATTGAGATATTTTAACAGTTCGCCTTTAAATTTTGATGTCACGTGTAGATTTGTCTTTTTTCATCTGTTCCATTGTCTTAAAATCTATAACATATCTTCTTCTCCTACATGTTTTGTTTTTCATTTTCTATTGTTTTGTAATTATTTTTTCCCCTTATTAAAACCTTTTTAAAAATCATTAAGTAAGATATTTTAATCATAAACTAATTTAGTTTATAATTTAGATTTATGATATTTGTTTGTTTATTTGATTTTTACATACAGACTTCTTTTAAATTCTAATATTCTCTTACCTTTTATTCTTTTTATATAAGGAAAATTCAACACCTACAACGTCAAGTAGATATGAATATTATGTTTTTTTTATCCTTCTTAGATTTGGATTTTAATTCATGATTTTGGGATATTTACAATTTTTGTTTTTGTTTTATAAAGTTCTAAGAGAATTGTTTTTGAAAGTTATAGTAAAAAATACAAGATTTTAGAAAGTTATGATATATCCAATATATTAGTATTGTTATAGACTTCTTAATTTATGACTTACAAATATTATTATAGTTGTTTTCAAGTATTAGAGTATATAAGTTCATCATTTTCAAAATTAAAAAGACTAACATTATCAACTATTTATTATAATATTATAATTTACCAAACAAATATTTTCCTATTGATGAGTCCGGATAACTTAATCACTGCCTACTGAGAGTTCCGGACAAGGATAATTCGGACATAAACTTGCCACTGAACTATTCGGATAGAACAAAAGTAAAAATGACTAAACACAGCTTTTAGTCGCAACAGGATTTGGAGGCAATCACCATTGTCTGCCAAGATCCTATCCGGAAACCTTCCTAAGAGGTTTGATAATACTAAAATTGAGAAGTATGATGGGATTAAGGATCCGGACAATCATCTAGAGCAGTTCAAGAACTTCATGATGAATTTTGATGACGATGACAAACTTCTATGTAGGGCCTTCTCCCAATCTTTTACGGAAAGTGCTCTGAAATGGTACAACAGTTTGCCTCAGGGTTGTATCAGGAACTTTGACTTGCCTTCCGAAGGCAGTTTGTGGGAAGCAAGGAGGTTAAAGGAAATGTAGATACTATCATCCATTGTTCCCAAGAACCAAATGAGTCGTTAAAAGACTATATAAGTCGGTTCGTAAATACCAAGAACGGGTTAGCTGATACCTTTGGGCAGGTAGCAATAGCTTCTTTGAGACAAGGGTTAAACCCTGAAAATCTAGTTGATTCAGTGACAAGGAAGAAGGCCATGACCTAGGGTGGTTTGTTAAACCAGGTGGGAAATCAAATCAACGTGGATGAAACTAAAAAGACTAGGGTACACAAACAGGTGATGTCTGCCCCAGCAGCTCCAAACCAAAATCAATCCGGGTACAAGGCCAAAGAAACTGGACAAGGGTCCAACATGGCCAAACAGACTAAATCCCACCCAAATCCAGCTCGGAGCCAGCAATCCAGAAATAAACAAGGTCCTTGGGTTCAACCAGAGTGGTTTGTAGAGTTAAAATAAAATATGGCAACCATTTATGACAAGGCTAAAGATGAGGTTCATTTTCGGAAGCCGGCAGCGCTTCATCTCCCAGGGAAAGTCGTAATACTTGTTTTTTCCAGTATCATCATGATATCGGCCATAACACCAAAGACTGCATCGCTTTAAAGCAAGAGGTGCAAAATCTCATCAAAAGAGGCAATCTGGGTGCTTATGTCAAAAGAAGAAGTGGGAACAGGCCTGACAATGCTCCTCGAACAGGCCCTACGAACAGCGCCGGAACATTAGCTCCGAAGGGGGAAATGGTGATCCATGAAAGATTCGATGTGGATTCAGAGTATTTGGAACCTGACCCAACTCATAATAAGGTGGGGGTCATAACAGAACATATCAAAATAGTGTATGGACTCATTAGTTTCTTTGACCCACTTACCATCTTTGGAGGGGACATCATGACAGCACACACTCCTTCTTCAAGGAAGAGGCACGTTCATAATCTGGCTACTCGGTTGGAAGAGTCATGTCTTCATACCCGTCCCAAATTCATTTTCCATTTGTAGTCTTTGATGATGATGATCTAAGGGACATTGTTGGGCCTCATGAGGATGATGTGGTAATAGGAGCATCTATTGGGGGTAACGACATCAGACGAATTATGATTGACACTGGCATCTCAGCCAACATTCTCTTTTTAAGTTCTTATAAGCAGATGAAAAATCCGGCAGTAATTCAACGTTCGAACAAATCCATTGAGGGCTTCACAGGGAGCTCTGCGGATGTAATCACAGAATTTGAGGAGGAGGTACTGTTGGGAAAAGGCCATTTCAAGAAGATGGTCAGGGTGCTATTCGGTGTGGTAGACTGCCCCACATGCTACAATGAAATCTTTGGGAGGTCCTGGCTCTCTAAAATGCATGTTGTGGCTTCAACAGTCCATCAATGTTTGAAGTATGCAGTTCAAGGACAAGTGGGAGTTGTCTGGAGTAGCCAAAAGATAGCAAGAGAATGTTATGCAACTGCACTTGCTTTTAAAACTTTGGGGGCAATCTGGGCTAATGAAGATTAGCAGTTATTGGGGACTTCTAGGGGTGAGAGTGAAATTGATGACCCCAAAAAGACCCATGGTGTTTTGATACCAATTGAAGAAGTTGAAACCCACTCTCTGGATGAAGGAAGAAGTGTTATAATTGGCTCCAAGATGGCACCAGAGTTGAAGATAAAGTTGTTATCCTTTTTGACATATCACCGACATGTTTTTGCTTGATGTAATGTTGATGTGGCCGGAGTTCCTGCAAGTGTTATATCACACAAGTTGTCCATCTGGAGCGATGTTGCACCTGTTGTGCAAAAAATGAGAGTTTTCTCTAAGGAGAAAGCTGATGTAATAGTCCAAGAAGTCGACCGACTTACCAAGATGGGGCACATAAAGGAGTCTTTGTATCCTTTGTGAACTACGAACCCAGTGATAGTTAAGAAAAAGAAAGGGAAATGGCGTATGTGTATCGATTTTATTGACCTCAACAGAGCTTGCCTAAAAGATTTTTATCCAGTCCCTCGGATAGATAAGTTGGTGGACTCCACATCTGGCAAGAAGGTATTGTCTTTCATGGATGCCTTCTCTGGGTATAACCAGATCCAGGTGGATCTGCAGGATCAAGATCACACTACCTTTGTTACAAATAGGGGTCTCCATTGTTACAAGGTGATGCCTTTTGGGTTGAAAAATGCTGGGGCTACTTATCAGAGGTTGGTGAACAAAGCATTTGCTGATCAGATTGGAAGAAATATGGAAGTATATATCGATGATATGATGGTTAAAATCTTAGAAGAAGAATTGCACCTAACTGATCTTGAAGAAAATTTTGCCAACTTGACAAAGGTTAATTTAAAGCTGAATATTGAGAAATGTGTGTTTGGGGTGCAGATAAGTGCAAAAAAGGATACAACCTAATTCGGACCAGCTCGATGTTGTGTTAAAAATGGACGCTCCTCGAAATATTAAAGAAGTACAAAGGTTGACCGGAAGATTGGTTGCTTTAAATCGTTTCATTTCAAGGTCTTCGGACAAATGCGCCTCGTTCTTTCAGACCTTGAAAGGTGCTAAAGACTTCAACTGGTCTGCACAATGCAACCAGGCTTTTGATGAAATAAAGGAGCATTTGTCTTCACTCAAAACCCTTTTTAAGCCCGTTGAAGGAGAAACACTTTATGTATACATGGTTGTGTGAGAATGTGATCTAAGTGCATTGTTGGTAAGAGAGGTGGACAATTATCCTCGTCCGGTGTACTACATCAGTAAAAGTCTGATAGATGCTGAGAGGAGGTACCAAAAGCTTGAAAAGCTGGCACTAGCCTTAGTGATTGCTGCGGGAAAAATGAGCCCGTATTTTCAGTCTCATTCCATAATCGTCTGAACATCTTTTCCACTCAAGAATGTTCTTAAAAAAGCAGACATATCTAGCAGGATGACAAAGTGGTCAGTAGAGTTGGGTGATTATGACATTGATTTTACCCCACGAACTGCTATCAAAGCTCAATATGTTGCTGATTTCTTGGTAGAATTTTGTTCGAACAAAAGTTCTAAACAAGCTTCAGAAGAAAAAACTAAAAAAAGTGGGTTGTCCGGACAAATGGTGGATCAAGCACAATAGGTTGTGGGGCTGTGATTTGTCTAACCTCTCCATATGGTGATAAATTATACCATACTATATGCTTTTCTTTCAGGGCCTCTAACAATGAGTCTAAATATGAAGCAACTATGGCTGATCTTAAGTTAACTTTTCTATGTGGGACTAAAAAAGTTAGGTCGATGAGCAATTTTCAGCTTCTTGTCCACCATGCTCAAGGCCAGTCTGAAGCCAAGAAGGAGTAGTTGATCAAATATGTATTCGTTCTTAAAAAAGTAGCAACCAACTTTAAATATGTTTACTATGATCATATTCCTAGATCGGAAAACACGCTAGCAGACTCCTTAGAAACCATAACATACTCTGAGTCATACCCATGGATTCATGTACAATAATGCCCATCTATACAATCAAATCAGAACAAGGAAGAAGAACAGAGCTTGAGTGTACAAATAGTACAATCCAAAGATTGGAGGTTTCACCTTCTTTAATACATCTCTAATTTAATTTTGCCTCCAGAGAAAGCTATGGCAAGAAAAAGGAAACACAAGGCTCGTGTTTTCATGATCATAACATAGGTTCTTTCTAAAAATTCGTTCAGCAGACCTCTATTGCGTTTTTGGGGGCTGATGAGTCCCGAATTGTTTTATCCAAACTACATGATAGAGAGGGATCAGCACACTGTGGCTACAGAGCTCTAACTCGGAGGGTTTTATTGGCCGGATACTATTGGCCATCCATAATGGCAGATGCTAAGGAATTGGTGAAAAAGTGTGACCCATGCCAAAGGTATGATAACGAAATTCATATCCCAGCAGTTCCTATGGAGTCTATGTCTGAGCCAGTGCCTTTTGCTCGTTGGGGAATAGATTTAGTTGGGCCTCTACCAATGGCGTCTGGAGGGTGCAGGACTATTATTGTAGCCATTGATTATTTCTCAAAATGGGTAGAAGCAGCTCCCCTGGCAGGAACTACTTCAAAATCTGTTATAAAATTTATCTTGTCTAACATTTGTTACAGATTTGGGGTTCCACAAAAGATAACCACAGATAACGGGCCACAATTTGATAACAAGGATATGTAGAGTTTATGTGCCTCCAGGGGCATTCAACATTGCTTCTCCTCTCCTTTCCACCCACAAGAAAATGGCCAAGTTGAAGTGGCAAACAGGACGATTCTGGCCGGTTTAAAAAATAATTTAGAAGGGACTGCAAGGAAGTGGCCAAGCTATTTGCAAGAAGTATTGTGGGCATACCGGACTACTACTAAGACTGCTACTCAAGAATCTTTTTTTTCCTTGGTGTATGGGATGGATGCAATTACTCTTATAGAAGCAACCCTACCATCATACAGGGTCCACAACTATTCCGAATAAGCCAATGAATCGACAATTAGGAGTCAGTTGGACTTAATTGTAGAAAGAAGGGTTAAAGCTCATCTTAAACAACCCACTATCAAGGATTGATGAGGAGCAGATTTGCTTCCAAGATCAAGAGAAGGGATTTTCAACTAGGAGATAAAGTTTTAAGAAACGTTTTCTTGCATACTAAGGAAAAATACAGTTCGGTAAGTTGGCTCCAAACTGGGAAGGCCCTTATGAGGTCTCCGAAAAACTTAAGCCTGAGATATATAGGCTTCAAGACAAAGATGGAAGAATTTTGAAGTACCCATGGAATATTGAACACCTCAGGTTATATCTGGAATAAAAGTTGTGTAATAATATTTACTTGTTAAAAGTCAATGTTAATATTAGGGGGTATACTCTTTTCTATCCTGGTCGCGCGGGGAGGTTTTAATGAGGTGTCTGGTTTTTTCAATGATATAGTATGCCTTCTTTCAAAGCCCTGGTGTTATTTTATTTTAGTTCGGAATTTAAATACTTATTAAATATGATGACTTCTTAAAATATTCGATATGGTTCGTTTACAATTCTTTTCAAGTCTTCAATTTAATACTAAGGATCTTTGATAGATCGGATTAATCTGGTTGAATGATGACCATTAAATACATGTCATCAGAGATATTAAACACTCTCACCTTAAATGTTTTTGAAGTAAATTAGGGCACTTTAAACATTAGCCATTAAAATTGAAAGCAAACATTGAACAAAGCAAAATTTGATAGATAAGATTGTCCGGGTATGAACCGAATAACGTTACTAAAATGTAAAAAAATGCTTTGTCCATCCAAGGACTTTAAGTGTTGTGAAAGACTTATCCGGACTTAGACCGGATACAATTACAAAAATGCCTTGGCCATCCAAGGACTTTAGTAGTTCACAAAATTAAGACAACACGAAAGATAGTTAAAAACCTCATGGCTTATTCCCTTCGGATGTTCCTGCATCACCTCCTTTCTTGGGGCTTCTGAGTTCAACGCTTGAACTCTCACCGGTTCCTTCCTCTTCATCGGTGGTAGAGTCGATTTCACTGGAGTAATTTTTTTATCACCATCTGCCAAGGTATGGAACGAGATATCTTCGTACTCCACATATTTCCATAAGGGACCAAACATCCTCTTTAGAAATGTTTCATGGAAAAGAAGCACCATGTCAGACTTCACCTCAGCACACCTTGCTTCCAAGGAATCTATCACCTCATTGGTGTATTTATCAATGTTGGCCTGAATTTTCTGTTCCTGCTCCTTCTCCAAGTCAACTTTCTCCTTGGTTACCTTAGACACAACATCTTCAAAGGAATTCTTCTCACCGGACAAGGTCTGGATGAGACCATTTTTGGTCTTCATGTCCTCTCTTAAGGTTGAAAGATCTTTCTCCAAACCAAATCACTTATTTTGGAGCTCGGTATTAGCATTCTACGAAGTGGCCAGCTTGGTTGACAGATCTTCCTTGTCCTTCCACAATTCATCAAGATCTTTCTTCAATTCTTCTATGCTTTGATTAGCATTTAGGAGATTGGTTGACAGAGACTCCTTGTCAGTATTGAGGGTGTTGATAAGGGTGGACTGGTTTTTTATTTGCCTCTCCAGATCGAGCATTGGTTGGATATGACCTAAAAGAGAATGGGCTACTGTATCTTGATATTCGGAAATAGAAAAAGACTTACCGTTGTAGTTCACCATGTTGGAAGATCCTAAAGGACGGAAAGGACCAGCAAAGTCATCATTCTCTGAGTCGGTGAAGTAAAGACCGATGTCCTGAAGAGCTCTAATGTCCATACCCTTAATCCCTCCTCCAGTACCCTCTATGAGTTGCAGATCTGTTGGAATTTTCTCTGCCAAGGTGGGGTCGATAGGAGCTGGTGGAGGAAGAAGCTCTAAAGGGTGAACAGTTATTTCTTTCCCTAAGATGACATTTTTCTTCTTGGCAGCCTTTTCGTCACTACTTGCTCCCCTTTTTGGTCCTTCTTCGGAGGCCTTAGTAGATTTGGTGGTTCTCCTGCCTCCTTAACATTCTCATCTTCAAGTACCTTGAGCAAGGTAGCATCGATCCCTCCATGGTTCCCCGAACCGGTCTCCTCTGTGGCAACCCGAACTGCTTCTGTTGCAGTCATCTTCTTCTTCCCCTTTATGTTGCTGGGAGCCTTGGCTCTAGAGGGCAAAACCAGTTTACCATCTTTTTCTTCTGTCCGTTTGAGGTGGAGGAGGGGGCATGGTCAATTCTTCCCATGTAAGATCTCTCCGACATGTGGTATTCCACATATGAGATCTCACCATATTGGCGGAGGTAAAGCAATTGTGGAAAGCATTCCCCCAATGTTTGGCGTCCCACGCATTCAGTTTGGCACATGTAGTTTGCCCCTCCTCCAGATATCCGGTATACACTTTCGGTAACACTGAAAAAGAAGTAATGAATAATTCAGGAGTGGAATATTTGTGAAGTGAAAAGAAGAACATGAAAAACAAAATTGAAGACCTTACCTGCACTCTTCCATCTACTAGTAAGCATACTAGGGTTGGTCTTGGCTTTGATCTTCCTCACATTTTCCCATGACCCACTGATGAATAGGAATTGTGTTCTCCAATTCTTCGGCGACTCCAGCAAGTCGTCTACCACTTTGAAGTTATTTCCCATGTTTTGGTGGTAGAATGGGATGTGGTGATTCTTGCATAGGCTTGCCACAGCGGAAAATTGTTCTATGGGAAGAGAGATTTTAGATTACCTCGATGCCATTATGCAGGCGAGGAGATAGTACCAGGCGTTCTGACTCAGTTGGCTAGGACAAAGTTTTATCAAGTGGAAGTACTTGATAATTTCTGGGTCTAATGGGAACCGAAGTCTCCAGTTCAACAGCTCTATAAAAATGACCAGCTCGTTGAGCTTACAGTCCATCGGAGTCTCCGGTGTGACTGGTATCCTCACCTTTACTGATTTTGGAATCCTCAACTATGTCCGGACCCGGCCCAATTCGGCAGTGTGGGTATAGACATCATTAATATTCGGCATGGCCAGCAAGTATTTAACATTAACTTTTTTAAATTAAGGCCCAACCTTGCCCTCCAAACACTCCGGGAGATCCGGATGAGCCACACCAACCTTAACCTTTCCTTTACCCTTCCTATCAGAAGTGGCATCCCCAGTTTGACCCGAGGCTTCGGTTTTGAAGGGGGCCTCTTCGCGGCTGTCAAGAAATAAACGAGGACCTTGGGTCCAACCGGAGTGGTTTGCAGAATTGAAAGAGAATGTGGCAACTGTTTTTGACAAGACAAAAGGTAAAGTGCATTTCAGGAAACCGACAGCGCTTCAAACTCCAAGGGAAAGTCGTAATAGTTGTTTTTGCCAATATCATCATGATATTGGCCACAACACTGAATATTGCATCGTTTTGAAACAAGAAGTGCAGAATCTTATTGAAAGGGGGAAGCTGGGAGCTTATGTCAAGAGAAGAAGTGGGAACAGGCCTGACAATGCTCACTGGACTGGCCCAACAAACAATGTAGGGACTTCTGCTCTAGAAGGGCCATGGTAATTCTAGAAAGGTTTGATGTCGAATCGGAATACCTGGATCCTGATCCAACCTGGAATAAAGTTGGGGTTATAACAGAACAAACTAAGAGAGTGTCTGGACTCATAAGCTTTTTTGAGTCACTCACTATATTTGGAGGGGACACTATGACTTAGCCAACTCTTTCTTCAAGTAAGAGGCATGTTCGCACTCTATCTACTCAGTTGGGGGGAGGGATGACTTCTTATCAATCCCAAATCCCTTTTCCCTTCATTGTTTTTGATGAATATGATCTAAGAAATATAGATGGGCCTTATGAGGATGCAGTGGTAATAGGAGCTTCAATTGGGGGTAGCGATATTAGGCAAATCTTGATTGACACTGGCAGCTCAGCCAATATTCTTTTTTTAAGTTCTTATAAATACATGAAGAATCCGGCAGTGATTCAGCATTCGAACAGATCCATAGCGGGCTTCAGAGGGAGCTCTGCGGATGTAATCGGAGAATCTGAGGAGGAGGTTTTGTTGGGCAAAGGCCCTTGCAAGAAGATGGTCAGGGTACTATTTGTTGTGGTGGACTGCCCCATATGTTACAATGCGATCTTTGGGAGGTCTTGGCTTTCTAGGATGTATGTTATGGCATCAACAGCCCATCAATGTTTAAAGTATGTTGTTCAAGGACAAGTGGGAGTTGTCCGGAGTAGCCAAAAGATAGCAAGAGAGTGTTATGCAACTGCGCTTGCTCCTAAATCTCTGGGAGCAGTGTGGATTAATGAAGATTAGCAGTTGTTGGGGCCCTTTGGGGTGAAGGTGAAATTGATGACCCCAGAACGACCCCTAGTGTTTTGATACCAATTGAAGAGGTTGAATGAAAGAAGCTGATGTAATAGTCCAAGAAGTTGACCGGCTTACCAAGATGGGGCATATAAAGGAGTCTCAATATCTTTTATGGACTGCCAACCCAGTATTAGTAAAGAAAAGGAATGGAAAATGGCGTATAATGCATCGATTTTAGTGACCTCAATAGAGCTTTCCCAAAGGATCTCTATTCAGTCCCCCAGATAGATCAGTTGGTGGACTCTACATCTGGAAACAAGCTATTATCATTCATGGATGCCTTCTCTAGTTATAACCAGATATACGTAGATCTGAAGGACCAAGAGCACACTACCTTTGTTACGGATAGGGGTCTCCATTGTTACAAGGTGATGCCTTTTGGGCTGAAAAATGTTGGGGCTACTTATCAGAGGTTGGTAAATAAAGCGTTTGCTTATCAAATTGGAAGAAATATGGAAGTATATATCGATGATATGATGGTTAAAAGCCTAGAAGAAGAGTTGCATCTATCTGATCTTCAAGAAACTTTCGCCAACTTAACAAAGGTAAATTTGAAACTCAATCCTGAAAAGTGTGTGTTTGGGGTGCAGTCCGGAAAGTTTTTGGGATATGTAATTAGTGAAAAAAGAGATACAGCCTGATCCAGATCAGCTTGGTGCTCTATTGAAAATGGACCCTCCCCGAAACATTAAAGAAATACAGAGGCTGACAGCAAGGTTGGCTGCTTTGAATCGTTTCATTTCGAGGTCTTCGGATAAATGCGCTCCATTTTTTCAGACTTTGAAGGGTGCTAAAGACTTCAATTGGTCTCCACGGTGTGACCAGGCGTTTGATGAAATAAAAAAGCATTTGTCTTCCCCTAAAACCCTTTTTAAGCCTGTCGACGGAGAAATAATATTTGTATACTTGGTTGTGTCAGAGTGTGCTATAAGTGCAGTTTTGGTAAGAGAAGTGAACAATTATCCTCGTGTGGTGTATTACATCAGCAAGAGTCTGATAGATGCGGAGAAGAGGTACCTAAAACTTGAAAAGTTGGTGCTAACTCTAGTGATTGCTGCTAGGAAAATGAGGTCGTATTTTCAGTCTCATTGCATCATTTTCCGAACATCTTTTCCCTTGAAGAATGTACTTCAGAAAGCAGATATGTCAAGCAGAATGACCAAATGGTCAGTAGAATTGGGCGATTACGACATTGATTTTGCCCTCCAAACTGCAATCAAAGTTCAGTCTGTTGCTGATTTCTTGGTAGAATTTCATTCGAACAGAAGTACTAAACAAGCTATTGAAGAGAAAGCTAAAAAAGACTGGGTTTTCCGGACAAATGGAGGATCAAGCAAAATGGGTTTTGTGGCTGGGATCTGTTTAACCTCTTCGTATGGTGATAAGTTGTACCAGGTTATATGATTTTCTTTTAGGGCTTCTAACAATGAGTCTGAATATGAGGCAGCTATAGCTGGTCTAAAGTTGGCTTTTCTGTGTGGGGCTAAACGAGTTAGATTAATGAGTGATTCTCAACTTCTTATCCACCATGCTCAAGGTCAGTCCGAAGCTAAGAATGAGCCGTTGGTCAAATACTTATTCACTTTTAAAGAAGTAGCAGCCAACTTCAAAAATATTTTTTATGAGCATATTCCTAGATCGGAAAACACGCTAGCAGACTCCTTAACAACCATAGCATACTCTGAGTCATACCCATGGATTCATGTACAATAATGCCCATCTATACAATCAAATCAGAACAAGGAAGAGGAACAGAGCTTGAGTGTACAAGTGGTTCAACCCAAAGATTGGAGATTTCCCCTTCTTCAATATATCTCTAATGGAATTTTACCTCCGGAGAAGACTATGGCAAGAAAAAGGAAACATAAGGCTCGTGTTTTCATGATCATAAGATAGGTTCTTTCTAAAAATTCGTTCAGCAGACCTCTATTGCATTTTTGGGGGCTGAAGAGTCCCAAATTGTTTTATCTGAACTACATGATGGAGAGGGATCAGCACATTGTGGCTACAGAGCTCTAACCCGAAGGGTTTTATTGGCCGGATACTATTGGCCATCCATAGTGTGAAATGGGAGGTCTTCGTACTTCACATATCTCCATAACTCTCCAAGGGTTGTTTTTGGAAATTTTTCATGGAAAAGTAGTATCATATCAGACTTGACCTCCGCATATCTAGCCTCTAGAGAGTCTATAACTTTGTTGGTATACGCATCAATCCTGTCCTGGATTGTCTTTTCCTGCTCGTTAACCAAGTCCTCATTCTCCTTGGTTACCTTAGAAATAGCCTCTTCAAGGGAAGTATTTTTGCTGGACAGGGTCTGAATGGCGCTATCCTTGGTCTTCACATATTCCTTTAAGGTGGAAGGATCTTTTTACAAACCGGAGCACTTAGTTTGGAGCTCTGTTTTACCTTTCTCCGAAGTGGTCAGCCTGGTTGACAAATCTTCCTTGTCCTTCTTCAACTCTTCAAGCTCCTTCTTCAGTGCTTCAATGCTCTGGTTAGCATTGAGGAGGTTAGTTGACATAGTCTTTTTGTCTGTGTTGAGGGTGTTGATGAGGGTGGACTGATTCTTCACTTGTCTTTCCAAGTTAAGTACTGGTTGAATGTGACCTAGAAGAGAGTGAGATACCACATCATTCTCCCCGGAGACAGTGTAGGACTTGCCATTGTAAGTCACCATATTAGAAGAGATTGGAGGATGGTAGGGGCCATCAAAGTCATCGTTATCAAAATCATTGAAATAAAGATCAATGTTTTGTAAAGCGTTGATGTTTACTCCATCAATATCCCCTCTGGTACCTTCCCCGGAGGTAGAGGCTATGAAGGTGGGATCAGTTAGGTCTGCTCTCAATATCCCATCAATGTTTTGTGGGAATCTGCTCTGCTAAGGTGGGAATTTGGGTCCGTTGGAGGTAGAGGCTCTGAAGGGCGAAGGATTACTTATTCCTCCAATGTGACCTTTTTCTTCTTAACAATCCTCTCATTGATGCTTGTTCCCCTCTTTCGGTCCTTTTTAGGAGGCCTTGGTGGATTTTGTGATTCACCTGCCTCCTTAATAGTCTTATCCTCAACTACCTTGAGCAAAGTAACATCGATCCCTCCTAGGTTCCCCGGACCGGTCTCTTCTGCATCAACTTGAACTGCCTCTGCTGCACCCTTTTTCTTCTTTCTCTTTCCCTTCATCTTGCTAGGAGCTTTGGCTCTAGAGGGCAAGGCCAGTTTTCCATCTTTTTCCTCTGTTCGCTTAAGAATGACAGCTGGAGAGGAGGAGTGGTCAATTCTTCCTCGGTGAGATCCCTCCGGCCCGTGGTGTTCCACAAGTGAGATCTCACCACATTTCTGGAGGTAAAACAGTTGTGGAAAGCATTCCCCCAATGTTCCGCGGCCCATGCGTTCAGCTTAGCACATGTAGGCTGCCCCTCCTCCAGGTGTCCGGCACACTCCTTCGGTAATACTGATAAGAAAGAAATAAGTAACTCAAGACTCGAATATTTGTAAAAATGAGAAAGAGAAAATGAAAAACAAGATGGAAGACCGACATGTGCTCTTCCACCTACTAGTGAGTATGCTAGGGTTAGTATGGGCTTTGATTTTCTCCTATTCTCCCATGACCCACTGATGAATAGAAACTGAGTTTTCCAGTTCTTCTCTGACTCTAACAGATCATTTACCACTTTGAAATTGTCTCCCATGTTGTGGTGGTAAAAAGGGATGTGATGATTTTTGCACACGCTGGCCACAGCAGCGAATTGCTCCATATGGAGAGGAATGTCGGACAGCCTTGATGCCATAATGCAGACAATGAGGGAATACCAAGCATTTAGACTTAACTGGTTTGTGCAAAGCTTGATCAGGTGAAAATACCTGACGATTTCTGGAACTAAGAGGAATCTGAGCCCCTAGCTGAACAGCTCGGTATAGATAATAATTTCATTGAGTTTACAGTCCATCGGAGTCTCCGATGTGACTGGTATCCTCACCTTCACTAATTTCGGGATCCCCCACTTAGTCAAGATCCGGCCCAGCTGGGCAGTATGAGTATAAACGTAGTTGATTTTATGCATGGCCAACAGATACTTCACGTTGACCTTCTGAAAGCAAGGTCCTACCTTCCCCTCTAAGCACTCCGGAAGATCTGGATGAGCCATTCCAACCATTACTTTTCCTTTCCCTTTCTTGCCAGAGGCGGCATCACCGGTTTGTCCTGAGGTTTCTGTTTCAAATGGGCCCTCCTTGACACTATCCTCCATCACTTCTTTCATCACTTTGGAAGGTTTATCGGTTATTATGGATAGAAGAGTGTCAGTTTCTGGCTCAATGGTCTGCTTGGATGGTTGAGCGCCAGTCTCTTCTAGATGTCTGGTGTCCGGTTGGGGCTCAATTCTGGAGGACTTTGTTTGAGAAGCGACTTTGGATGCCTCGGATCCGAAGGGCAAATTTCGAGGGGATCTTATGGAAATCTCTAATCCGGAGGGTTTGTCTTTGGTTGCAGACTTAGAGGCCCCCAGATTGGATGACTTTGATTGTGAACCAGTTGCTTGGGCTTTCACCAAGCGAGTTGTCCGGTGTGGATTGGTTTTCTCTAGAGATTTTTCGATATCAGACCCCATGGCTATGAACGGGGAGGGTTTCCTAACACTTGATACTGATTTTTCTTGGGCAGTAGAAGGTTAGGACTCCTGGACAGAGGATCCTGATGGGATAGGTGAAAGGTTTGGCTGGAATAAACGTTTGGGTACTGGATTTTTGGTAGAAGATGACCCTTGATCAACTTCTTGAGATGGATTATCAGACATACTTCCTGGGGAGACTAGGAGACCAACAACAATGCGTCTTTCTCGTTCAACTTTCTTTGCTTTCTCTAGTTCAAATAGGTTCAACCAGCCGCCTTTTACAATAACATTTTTAGTTGTGAACATAAAATTACCCGAGAATGATTTTGAAAGAAAAGGTGAAAGCTCTGTAAAACTTTTGAGGAGTGATGAAGATAGTGAAACAGTAAAAGAATATGGTTTATATATTAGTAAGAGAAAATCAACTGATACCTAGGAGAAGACGAAGAGATTCAAAGCAATGATTAAAGACAGCGGTGACGTAAGAAAATTAAATACAGAAGTTACTTTTTAGGTTTAGTGGGAGTGACGATCTAGGTAAAAATGGCTAGTAGGTCAAATTAGGATGCAACACGTGTCCCATGATCAGGGGAAAAACTCTAAGAATTCTGTGAAGAAATCAGTCCGGACAAACCTCGAACCAAACACACAAACAGGCCGGAAAATATCGTTACTGACTAAGTGAATTTTTTAGTCCTGCCAAAGATTTTTGACAAAACATAAATAATGGGCTACTGATGAGTGCGGATAAATCCACCACAGCTTACTCAGATATCCGGACATGGGTAATTCGGACATAAAGTGTCCACTGAACCATCCGGACAGGACAAAAGTATTAAATAACTAAACACATTTTGACTAAGCTAGGTGCTAATCAACTTATTAAGTAAATGGGTCCTTAAACTTGACCTGATTTCATAACTTGACCCGAAAGCCCATGGATCCATAATTAAGGGTATAAATACCCCAACTACTTTCATTAATGAGGGTAATGAACATTTAATACAACCAGGCAGCTTAAATCTCTCACTACAAAACACCCAAACATTTAAAGACTTTTAAACCATTTCATAATACCTGACTAAATTATCCTTAGCGTAAAATAAACCACACCACTAATCAGCTTAATAAGAAAATGAGTCCTTAAACTTGATCCGATTCCATAATTTGACCCGAAAGCCCATGGGTCCATAACTAAGGGTATAAATACCCCAACTACTTTCATTAATGAGGGTAATGAACATTTAATACAACCAAACCGCTCAAATCTCTCACTACTTCACACTAATATATTTAATACTCTCTAAACTTTCTGAAACAATTGACAAAATTACCCTCAACTCAAAATATACCTCATCAATTATAATAGAAAAAATAAAACAATTTAGTCCATTAGAAGTTTTTTGTTAAATTTAATAACTATACAAATATTAAGTATATTAGTGTGTTAATTATTATAGCTTTGTGAATTTATAACCCAATATATATTAGAATATGTGATTTATTATAATAAATAAATCACAATTGTCAAAATTAATTTTATGGTAAGTTATATATATTTGAGGTTAATCTTTTATAATTATGTATAAATAACATAAACATTCCTCTATTAATAATAATATTAAGAATTCAGAAGCATAGCTTATCACTTTTATGTACATTAGGGTTTGTAATTAAGATTATAATTTGAGTGGAATCGTGGGTTAATAAAATACTAAGGAGTCCTAATCCAACTACTATGTTTTAAGATCATAAACATTCATAAAAAAGAATCGGAGCAATTACTAAGTGATTATTGTACTAAACCTCTCTATCTTCTTTCAATGACTAACGCAAGATAAAGACGATTCTAAGTTATCCAATATATATTTTTTCACAGAATTATGAGTAGTCACCTGAAGGATCAACGACTACACTTTTGTTATCATGTATTACTGGCGGCACCGACATGTACAACTTAAATCAAAATTATCAGTTTTTTGTTATATGTTTTGATTTTTAGAGACAAACATCAGATTCAATCGTGAGAAAAAAATATTTAGAAAAATATTGTATTTCACATAGCTTGTGACTCTCTTATGTAAGCGAGTTTCTCTCCTTATATATCTATATAAGGATTTTCTATATTTATTTTAGTTGTTCTTGTTTAGGAAATACAGGTATATAATATTATGAGTCACAGCCCAAAACATATTTGTGAAGATGAAAAAGTAATAATTTGATGACAGTAAAAGATAATATTTTTTAAGATATATGATCGCAGGAATGACTTTATTCGTAATAAGTGTTGATGTAAATGTTTTAGTTTTAAGATTTTAAGTATCAAATGGGAGGCATATTTAAAACAAAGTTGGTTTATTTTGCATGTTAGTTTATTTTTAGTGATTAGTTCAATGGAAGATCGAATTTTATAATTAAAAATATTGTAAATTATATGATGGGTTAGTTGGTTTAGCTTTTTCGTACCGTAAAAGGTTTTGAGGATGCATGTAGGAATCGTCCAAGTGTAGCAAATTAGTATTCTGTATTGTTTTACATACTGGTGTCAAACACAGTCGTCGGCTGTAGAAATCAAGAAGAATGATACAAAACAATATATATATATACTTTACCCTAGGCTATAAAAAAGAGACTCGGAGACTAAGAGAAAAATCTGAATTTTTATTCATCAAAGTCTGCGGCAAAACTAGGGTTTGAGAGCCTTTTATAAAAGTGCTCGAAACCCTAGCCCAAAATTACAGCTTTCTCCTTATGAAATAAAATAAAGTCCAGTCCAATTTCAAAACGATTAGAGCTGGTTAAGTATTTTAATAAAATCCAACAAAAATAGGAAAATGCAGAACATTCACTAAAATAGCAAAACGAGGGTTTAAACGATAGAATTGAAGGCCTGGACTCCCTCACACTGTGATGCTTTCGAAAATCGTTGGGCTTCTCGACGCGTTCGATTTGAGTGGTCGCATCGCCTAATTCTGATATTTGGGCCCCAAATAAAGCCTGTTTCCGTTTGTCCAAAAGAGCCATATAGTCATGGGCTTGTGCAACTACACCATCTTTTCCTTCTTCGGAGGAATTCGCCCACGAATTCTCAGCTTCATCATCCTCAGCAGCAGCGGTAAATGGCACCAGGTGCTTCACGTTGAAAACGTTATGGGTCTTCATATGGCTGAGTAGCTTCAGCCTGTATGCATTGGGATTAATCTTTTCAATAATTTCAAACAGACCCACCTTCCTTGCAGCCAACTTGTTGTACTCGTGTGCAGGATAACGATCCCTGGTCAAAACAACCCATACAAAGTCCCCCACTGCAAACTCCATCAGGCGGCGCTTCTTATCTACAACAATCTTGTATATTTGTGATGTTTCCTCCAGGTGTTTACGGGTGTTCTCATGGATCACCCATAAATCAGCAATGACGTTCTCGACCTTAGCTGGAACCTTATCAAGCGTTGGGAAAGCTAAGTCCATAGGACCCCGTGGTTTATAACCATAGACTACCATGAAGGGACTATACCCAGTACTGCGCTTGTGGTGCCTGTTTTAGGCGAACTCAACGTGATAAAGGCGGGAATCACATGCTTTCAAGTTCCCAGAGACCTCTATGCGTAACATGTTGCCTAACGTTCGATTAGTTACCTTAGTTTGGTCATCTGTCTGCGGGTGATACACGTTGCTAAAACTCAGCTTCATGTTTGTGAGGCACCACAAAATCCTTCAAAATACCCCACAAATCACGTATCGCGATCAGAAATGTTATTCAAGGGTAGACCATGTAAGCGGTAGACCTCATGAAAGTATAAATTAGCAACATTCACAACATCTGTGGTTTTCTTGCACACAATGAAGTGGGCCATCTTAGAAAACCTGTCAACCACTATAAAAATAGAATCGTTACATCTCTGTGTTCTTGGCAGCCCATAGATGAAATCCATGTTGACGCTTCGCCACGGTCCTTCCGGTATTGGGAGTGGTAGGTATAGACCTGCGTTGTAGGATGTACATTTTGCCACCTGGCAAACCCGACAACCAGCTACAAAACGGATAACATCTTGCCTCAAATACGGCCTTAAGAACTGACTGGGTAAAGAGTGAAGGGTTTAATCTCTACCCCATACCCCTCGTTGTGTCTCTCCTTTATAATCAGTAACCTCAAACTTCCCTTGGGAACACAAAGTAAATTACCTTTAAAAATGTAACCATTGCTCACTGCAAAATCTTTTCTCAAACCTGCGCTGACATCCTCTAGAATATGACCAAAATATGGATCAATAGCCAGTAGATCCTTCATAATCTCGAATCACACAACTTCTCATTCCATACAAATCATCATATTGCGTCGGCTAAGTGCATCAGCTAAACGGTTAATTGTCCCCGAAGTATGCTTAATAGAAAAGGTAAATTGTTGAGTAAATGTTGCCCAACGTGCATGACGGGAAGTGAGTTTCTCCTGAATTTGCAGATGCTTCAAGGCATCATGATTGGTGTATAGGACAAAATCATTGTAGGCCAAATAGGAACTTCATTGCTTCAAAGCTCATACAACTGCATAGAACTCCTTGTCATAGGTGTCGTAGTTGAATTTAGCTCCACTTAACTTTTCGCTGAAGTATGCTACAGGGCGGCCTCGTTGGATGAGTACAGTACCAATGCCCAATCCCGACGTATAACAATGCAGTTCAAATCCTGTAAAGAAGTCAGGTAAAACCAGAATCGGTGCAGTGGTCAGTCTTACCTTGATTTCCTCAAACGCCTTAGCTGCTTCAGGGGTCCAGCGAATGTCTTGCCCTTTATACACTCTGTAATAAAAGCCATGACAGTGCTGAAGTTATGTATTAACCGTCTATAAAAGGAGACCAATCCGTAAAAATAGCGGACTTCAGTGATGGAAGTAAGAATAGGCCAGTCTCGTACGACTGCCACTTTCGATTGATCCACTGACGACCCATCTTTTGAAACGACATACCCTAGGAAGATGACCGAATCTGTCATAAAACAACACTTATCGAGTCCTCTATATAGCTCCTCTCGCCTCAAAACAACCAACATATTGCGTAAGGAAATACAGCTCTTCCGTGGTACTATATATTAGAATATCATTGAAGTACACAACAAGAAATTTTTCGATGAACGGGCGAAATACCTGGTTTATAACCCGCATGAACGTGCTAGGAGCGTTAGAAAGACGGAATAACATTACCATCCATTCAAACAGACCTTCTCGGGTCTTGAAGTTAGTTTTCCACTCATCCCTCATACGAATACGAATCTGGTGATATCCGCTCTTCAAATCCAGCTTCGTAAACACGGTAGCACCATTCAATTGATCTAGTAAATCACCAAGGCAAGAAATAGGAAACCGATACCTGATTGTCATTTTGTTGATAGTCCGGCTATCCACACACATTCTCATTAAGCCATCCTTATTTGGTGTTAACAGTGCAGGAACCGCACAAGGACTAAGACTCTCACGGATGTGGCCTTTCGTCAACAGTTCTTCCACCTGTCTACGGAGCTCTTCATGCTCTTTTGGGCTCATCTGATAATGCGGTCGCTTTGGTAGGCTAGCACCCGGTACAAGGTCAATCTAGTGCTAGATATCTGTCAATAGAGGGAGACCTGTAGGTAGAGTATCGAGAAAGACAACAGAAAACTCTGCTAATAGCGGTCGAACTCGCTCAGGTTTACCAGAAAATGGATCTAAATTCTTTAACCACCAAAAGATAAACAATCCCTGTTTCATGAGCATGTATAATAAACGCCTTTCAAGCTAGAAAGTTCTTACCCAACTTTTTTTATACTGAAGGGCAGGTTTTTGGGAGACTAGTTGGTGTTAATATGAACCTGACATTATTTCATATGAAACTGTAGCGGTTCCTTCTACCATCATATGTGACACTTCTATCATATTGCCAGGGTCGGCCTAGCAACAAGTGACACGCATCCATCTCAATGACATCACACCATGCTTTATCCCTATAGTTACCAACAGAGAAAGATACCAGACATCTTCTAGAGATATTTACCTCACTACCTTTCTTTAACTAGGAAAGCTTGTAGGGTTTTGGGTGGTCTTCTGTTTTCAGGGCCAGCTTTTGCACAGCTTCTTCAGTGATAACATTTTTGCAGCTCCCTGAATCAATAACGAATTTGCATACATTTCCTCCAATAGTACAAGTCAATTGGAAAATATTGTTCTGTAGCTAATCATCCCCTTCACTTCTGGCTTTCGGCGTCAGACATATACGCCTTAAAAGCAATGCCTGACAAATATCTCCTCCTGTAACCTGGTCATCTGGAACCTCATCAACAGTATCCTCTGGTTCCTCATCAAACCGTGGGTCACCCTCCAGGTAAAAATCAGCAGTGTCAGCGAACAGACCCCTCGATTGTTGTGGCTGTTGTCGTAATTTTGGACACTGTCAAGCAGTGTACCCTAGTTCATGACAACGGTAGCACCAGACCTGTGAGGAAGTAACTCTACGACTAAAGACCTGCAAATTAGCACCTGTATGCATAGGATCAGTAGTTGGTACTCTTGGGTTAGGGCTTGAAACCGTCCTTTTTGGGAATGCCAATAGAGTTGTTCTAGCAGTATATCCTCCACAAGGCCTTCGTGAAAGGGCTTTCTCCAGATGCAGTGCGCACTAATATGCTTCAGACACATTCACAGGGTCGAACACGTTCAGCTGGTACTGAAACTGCTGTCTTATCCCCCCTATACAGTGAGATATTAGTTGATCTGCTGAATCATGAATATCGACACAGTTTTGTAGCTTGAAAAAATCGTTAGTGTACTCATCAACAGTCCTTGACCCTTGTTTAAGGTTTTGGAATTGCTGATACATGATACACGCATAGTTGTAAGGAAAAAACGCAACCCTCAAGTGCTTCACAAACTTGGCCTGAGTTGTTATTTTTTGCTTACCTTTCTTTGATCTGGTCTGCTTGAGCTGTTGCCACCATGATGCAGCTCGGCCTCGGAACTTAGTTGCAGCCAACTGTACCCGCTTTGCATCCGGAACCTCCTTGAAATAAAGGACTTCTTCAACTAAGGCGATCCAATCTAAACACTCCTCCGGTTCGAGACCCCCTTAGAACTATGGGATCTTCAGTCTAAATCCAGATTCCCACTGGTTATTGACGTTCAGATCAGAATCTCTTGCTGGCGGCTGCTCAAAGACTTGATCACGACAGTCTTGTGGGGAATATTGACCCCTACCTTGTTCTCGTCGAGGAGAAAATGGATTCCGCTCGCGGCCGATCTCTATCTCAAATCTCGACGGTTGGTGCTCGAATCTGGAGCTTGAAATCCGTTGGTTTGGTTGTTCAACAACCTGTGTAGTGCTTCTTGTACGTCTCTTTTCTAATTTCCCAACGAGTGCATCTATTCACCAACCTGGTATTGGAATTGACCGAATTCATCACGGTTGACCGATTCAGTGATCTGAAGAATGGACTTCCTCTGAAAAGATCACTTTGGCGGCATACCTTTGTTACCCACGTTGTAGGAACTCTGAATCTGATACCAATATGGTGGCGATTGGTGTCGAACACAGTCGTCGGCTGTAGAAATCAAGAAGAAGGATACAAAAAATAGATATATACCTAACCCTAGGCTAGAATATAAGAGACTCAGAGACTAAGAGAAAAATCTCAATTTTTATTCATCAAAGTCTGCGGCAAAACTAGGGTTTGAGAGCCTTTTATAAAAGTGCTCGAAACCCTAGCTCAAAATTACAGCTTTCTCCTTATGTAATAAAATAAAGCCCAACCCAATGTCAAAGCGATTGGAGTTGTTTAAGTATTTTAATAAAATCCAACAAATATAGGAAAATGTAGAAAATTCACTAAAACAGCAAAACGAGGGTTTAAACGATGGAATTTAGGGTCTGGACTTCATCACTTTATGATTCTTTCAAAAATCGTTGGGTTTCTCGATGCGTTCGATTTGAGTGGTCGTATCGCCTAATTCTGATATCTAGTCATGGGCTTGTGCAACTACATCACATACCCAAGATACATATCAAAACTTTACTTCCGAAATATTTAGACCTATATTTACTTTTGGATACCCGAGAACTATAAAAGTCATTTGGCCGCATCGAAAACTAAGCTCAAATCACACGAAAAAAGTTTAAAATTTACAAAGGGTGACAGAAATACATAAACCAAATTATGTTCTAGAGTCAACTTTTTCTTATATTTTAATTTTATTTTCTTTTTATAGAATATACTGAGTGAATTTTCTTTGTGTCTCTATGGTCTTTGCTTGCAGCATTTAGGGCATACAATTTCTACTATCCTCCAGTATGGACTATGAATCATGTATGTTTTAGCTCACGTTCGTGTTGTATCATCTAAATAAAATGTTTCATATTTTTTATTTTGATGTTGCTTGTTTTGTTCCAAGGTTCTTTGAGCAGGTTTGAAGGTCAAACATCATTTGAGAGAGAGAGAGAGAGAGATGATAAGGAAAATTAGATTAAGACATTTTGATCATAAGGTATTTTATAAAATTCTTTTCGAATAGATCAAGTCAAGAGTTTATTATCATATTCTAATAATTATTTAGCTAATTTAAAATTTTAAGCTTTTTTTATGATATTATGCACTTTATTATTTTATTATGAGAAATACATGTTATATATTTAATTGATACTTAAGGAGGTTAGGTAGTTGAGTGATTGTTTTGTAGTATGAGTCTGTAGCAATACATGTTGTATAAGAAGGTTAGGTTGTTGAGTGATATGTTGTGCCAAGTGTGACCATTTTAGATTTTGATCTTTGTTTATTTTTGTGTGAAATACTATGTTTACAAATTTTGGTACAAAAATCTTATGATCGAATTGATTGTTTCTATTTTTTTAAAAAAATTGTTATTTTGCTTCATTTGTATGTAAAACCTCGATGAATTTGATGATTTTTTTTTATTTTCAGGTTTGTGATTTTTGCTTCAAATTTTGTAAGAGAAGTTTTTGTGAGTTTTTGTATTGAGAGAATGAATTGCGGTGACAGAGGTTGGTCTGCAAGTTTTTATAAAAACAAACTTATGTTAATGTAAACTGAAATAAGAATATGATTGCATAAATAATAAGAACTATTACAATGAGAACTGTGTATCGTTAATGTTTGTAATAATAAGTTTATGATATTGTAAGAGGAACAATGTAATTTTCAATCTTGTAAGAGGTAATCATGTTAGCCTTGAACATGGAAAACCTTACAACTTCAACTTAGTTAAAATTTATATGGATTATTATCTTCATAATTAAATATTTAAGTATTTTATTTATTTATTTATTTTATTATACATTATCAAACTTTATTATTATTGTTAACAAATTTTATATAACTCACAAATTTTTTATGTTGTCGCAGGTAATTTTTTAAGTTGCATTCGAAAATAAAACAATACTTATTGAATATAATTATTATTCATATAAAAATAAGTTAAAATTTTTGAAAATGTAATTTTGCAAAATAATTTAGTTTTTGTTTTAGCAAATCCAAAAAAAAATAATATTTTTTATTATTATAGATTATTTATACTTAATTGTAAAAAATATTACTGTAATAAGTGGTGGATTTTTTTCATTTATATAAATTTGTTTATATATATATATATTAATAATAATAATTAATAATATTTGATTTAAAAATATAACAATGTTATAACTCGTTGATATATTCGTTATCGATAAAAAATGTTTAATTAATAAGTAATCAAATATATAAAATAAATAGGAATTGAACCAATAGATAAAAACTAATAATGATAAGTATTGTGTAGACAAAGGATAAAAAAAATTAAACTCGGAAATGAAATTTACATAAAATTATAAGACTAATTCGTGTATCCACAAGTTATCAAGTTATGGTACGAGATCCTAACAACAAAAATTACAAATATAGATATGAGTATAATTTGCTAGGTTAAAACTTTAATTTCGTATAATATATAAATTTAAACTTAAGTATATTATTCATTCAATCACTTAGATGCAATAAATTCATCGTGTTGTTTATTAGAAGATCTATAATTAATTTTTTCTTATTTTTCTCTTTCATCAAGAAAAGTAGAACAAGCAATACATCAATCAACCAAAGGAACATCAAATAAACAAAACTATAGTAAACGATAAAAGGAAAATGGTAATTCTATCTTGCAAGTTTTTATTTTTTGTATTTAAGGATTAAATCAAATTTATCAGTCTTTATTGTTTAATAATTAGACTCATGGATTATAAATATATTTTTTCATTATTTGATATCAGAGTCTTCAATTCTTAGTCTGATTGATAATCTTTATTTTTAGTATAAGATCAACACTAATGAGATTTGATTGTTGTTTGAATTGATAGATAAGTGGATATAGGGTCGAAATTGCATGTGATGAAATCTGATTTGGTTGGATTCGGCCACCAAACATAAATGTGCAATAAAGTAGAGAGATAAAGTAGCTAGAGATACAAAGAATATTAAAAAAATAAGAATAAAATATTGATCGTTCACTTAACGCATCTTAAATAATATGATAATGAACGCATCTTAAATAATATGATAAGTTAGCAACTAGTTTGAGACTTTGAACATTTATGACTTATAAATACAAAGAACCTATTGTACTTATTCTTTATGATCAACAGATATAACTAAACCTGGTGTAAAGTCAGACTAATAATACGCTTATCAAGAGACCCATATTATTGGCGAGCTCATTGAGACATGAATATAATAAGTCTTCTTAGTTAGATCACGGGTGCCCATGCAGCGACGTGTGTGCAAAAACTGTGGTCATATCTCGAACTAATGAATTTGAACAATGAAATTTAAATGGTCGGAACGAATTAATAAGCTTTGATTTTCCAATTTAGTTGCACGATACTTAGACGGGCAAAGCGAAGATAAGGATCCATAGAGTGTTGGTGAATTATAATCCATTAGATTAGTTACAAAACAACTATGTAGCTCAAACGAATAATGAGATGAAGTCCAAGAGTTTTGATCGATTAATGACGCACTTCATTTTTCTTATTGTTCGTCGCTCATTTGTCACGTGTATTTCTGACTATCATAATCACTAGGTTTTATTATTAAAATAAATCCAGCTCTTATTGTAAGCTAACAATGCTCCAAAATAAAAATATCTTTTTTTCATTACATCATCTACTAAAGTCTCTATAAGGAATCCATACCGGAACGAAGTGCAAGCAACGTCTTCATTGCAATACTCGAGCTTATTCTTAGTTTGAACAAAATTTTGGCTATAGTCCTTCAAACTTTTCCATTTTGTATATAATACATAATATAGTCTCTATAACTATTAGCTTATGTGCCCCCAATAAACTGATGTCTACAAAAGGTCTACAAAATCTCAAAATTGGTGATCAATATTGGAACCCAATGATTGAACCAAATCTAGATGTTATCTTTAAAATTAACTGAAATTCCTCGACAAAAAGCAGATCATCATCATTAAAATTTAACATACCATTTTTGAATTGTTTGATATGCTGTACGAGGTCACCAATCATATCATATATTAAAAAATCAAATTTTTTTAGATAACTTTCCAACCAAATCTAAAAAATAAGATGAAATTATTATTTATATAACCCTAACTATAAAAAAACACTATGAGTATTTTCATTTGATGTTGAATACGTTACCATATGACAATCCTTGATAAAATTGGTCGTTATTGCGTATATCCCAACCACTGTCATGTCTTGGATGCATTCGTTATAATATTTTGGATTAAAATCGATATTAAATTCGTGGGGCTGGATTTCTAAAAACAATCGTTTTTTAAGTAGTCACGAAATCATATTGCACAAATTGTAAAGGTACACAGATACATGGCTTGAAACAGTTTGTTCATTTTCGAAGCCCAACCCCTTAAAATTATCGGCCCAAGAACTATTACACTAATACACGCACGAATTACCTAGATCAATTCACTAATCGACTCGAAGTTCACCATAGCAGCTTCAAACCTTCCAAAATCAAAACCCACAAAATCATTAACTATTCTTCCTCAAATTGATGAGATTGACATGCAAATCAAGTCGCAGATAGTTCCAAATCAAGAATTGCAAAGAAGAAGAACGGTCAATAATCATCCCCAAAACACTTCTACATGTCGAACCAGACTCGCCAACAGTGATGAAGAGGAAGCCTTCGTTGATCCAGGCCAGAAAATGAAAGGCCCCCATCAGACCGCTACCGGCTAGAAGGAAGACCACCAATCTACTCCAAGCAATCAATAATCAGCGAAAATCAAGTCTTCGAAGAAAGCACTCGTGTGAACCCTTCTACTGAATCGGAGAAGAAAAACTAAGCTTCAACATTTCAGAATCTAGCTTCAGAACTTCGAGCTTCAGAAGGAAAATGAGACACGATTCATTGTGAAAATCTCTGCTTTAAAGACCGTCCAAGCTACTAAGCCTCCTGGAACAAATCGCCTGCGAGCATCTACTGGAAATTTTAACATTCTAAAGGATTAAGGTGATGAGACCATTCTGATTCCTGCTATCCGTAATTGCAGCTAGACTTTGGAATCGGAGACTTTGGTCTGGATTCTTAGGACTGAAATGATTGTTTTCTTTTCAGAGAGAAATCTTCATCCAGAAAATTAGCTCAGGCCATCTAAAGGACGACATGCAAGGGTTTCTACTGGGGAATCCAACATGACCCGTCTGCAAAAAATTATAGGTAAGTTTTAATCAATACAATTTCAGTTATTATGTCTTATTTGCCCCAAACCCAGGCTATCAAGAACAATAATTGATAGCAGAGGGTTAGGGGGGGGGGAGAAGGTATCGTAGTGTAACTTCATTTCACACTTGAGAGTCCACCTTGCAAGCCAATCGGCTGCAAGGTTTTGCTCTTTGTAAATATGGTTAAAAGACATATCAGAGGTGATTAGGCCTCTGATTCTGGAAAACATTTGTTTAATTGGAACAATTGAAGTTCCAGTCTTGAGCAACTGAATGAGAATTTCATAATCGCTCTGAATATCGATTTTACTAAATCCTTTGATTTTGCAGATCATCAAGTCATCCAACAGAGCTCTAGTCTCTGCTTGGATAGGCGATTGCTTGCCGTAGGTGTTGACGTAGCCTAAGACGAAGTTTCCCTTATGGTCTCTGACAATGGTTGCACCACTGGTTCCACCAGAATGAGTGCAACTAGCGTCAGAGTTAAGTTTCAGTCTTCCAACTGTAGGAGGGGTCCAGTAAAGGTAATTTATCCTGCTTTTGATTTCTCTATGAATGTAGCAGCCTAATTCTTGAGCTGCAAAGTCATTATTTTTCTAGAATTTAGCTTTAATAAGGTTAGAGTAGTCAAGAGATAAAATAATGTTCCTTATACGATTAATAGATGACTTAGCGGTGATAGTAGACCCTTTATACTTAACATGATTTCTAGCTTGCCATATAACCCAATTTATGATCGGGGGCAATATAGTTTTCATGTGAAGTTTGAAAGGGGAAGACCAAGACCAGTTTCTGGCCATATGAATAGGAGTCATGAACCTGGAAATCTTTACTTTAAAGAGATTAGCAAAATAAGACCATATTTGCCAAGCATGATCACAATTAATAAAAACATAAGTAGTACTCTCAATGCTACTGCAAAAAAGGCATTTGGAAGCAATAGTTAGGTGTCTTTTTTGCATAGTGATTTCAGTAGAAATAAAATTATTTAGGAATCTCCAGTGTAAAATAGAACATTTAGGAGGAGTTACATTGTTCCAAGCCCTTTCAAAAATATAAAATTTAGGATAGTTTTGAGCAATTTTGTTTAAAGTTTCTTTTGTATTAAAAGAACCACTGTTTGAGAAATCCCAAATAATTTTGTCATTCTTGTTATGATCAATTTTTAGCTTTTTAATTAAACAAATACTAGAGTTAGGGAGAATGGAACTTATCGAGGTTAGATCCCAATTATTATTATGGTCAATTTTTAGCTAAAAAAAACATTTTTATATCATACTAAAAATATTAAGACAAACATACAAATATCGTTTAATAACCAGATTATAGCTTTATGCAACATAATTTCTTTTAAGACAACCTCCCTTGATTTACAACCATCATAAGATTCATGAAAAAAGTATATAAATTAAACTTCAATGCTATTAAATTTATTGTCTAAATTCTAGTATAATTAATTTCTTTTCGATCCAAATGTTAATAAAAACCATCTTGCATAGCCTAAATTAATGAGTGGAAAGTAGAATCTGCACTGTTAGAGAAGTGACTGTATGGGCAAAGATTGAGTCATCCCTTTACGGTCTTGTATGACAGTAGGCATGTGCCCCATCTTCAGTGGTCCTGGTCAGCGTACGGACTTTCATTTATTATTTAACCTTTTCCTTTTTTATATTTTTGTTGATTTCAACTTATCTTTTTATATTTTAATCAATAGAAGCGTGGGTCTACTCTCTTTTAGGAGCATGGGTTTTCATTTTATTTTTCCATTCAATTACTGTATTCCTTATGCGCGAAATTCCAAGATGTGTAAAAAAAATGGAAAATTGTATTTAAAATACCCACTCAACTATTCAATTGTCACTTACCACTCAAGGTTAAGGTTTGATCAATTGTTATTTAATACCCAACTCAACTACTTTATAGTCACTTACAACCTGATTTTATTTTAATACCCTAACTACCCTTAACCCACTATATAAACATAATTTTCTGTTTTCTTTCTATTTTTTATAGTTTTTTGAAGATTTGAATTTGTTAGCCGCTCTAACCACCTAACTCTACCAACCACCACGAGACCGGTTGAAATCACATTTTCCGGTGATCGGAAGCTGCTAAAGGTTTGTTTCTTTATGTAGGTTGTTGTATTAGACCCGTCTAAGCTCTGTTTTATACGTACAAGAGTTGATCGTCGCTTTTTGGAATCTTATAGCTTACAAGTAATCGTGTTGCGAGCTTTTTAGGTAATTACCTACCGATTTCGAAGTTTTTTATTCGTTTTCTCTCTTGGAATAGGTTCTATTCTACTGTTTTTAGATGTCATTGCCTGATTTCGAGCTTTTCTCTGTTTTTTTGTTATAGTGATCTGTTATTGTTTAGTTAATATTGTTCGTTATATAGTTATGTCCTTGTTTTCTGATGTTATATTCTAATTTGTAGTGCTTTAGTTTTGTCTTGAATGTGTAGATTACGAGTTTTTAGGTCAATTAGAGTATTGTATTTTGAAACAAATATGAGGACCTTTTTTACATAGACATACCAGGACAGGATGTGAATAGCTCTATGTAGATATACACAATTCGCAAGATATGATGCGAATTGTTTGATGTAGTAGTAAATAATTTGCACATAGTTTTTGTGGCTAATAAGAAATATCAGGACTTTTTTTACCTACAAATATCAAGACAAGATGCGAATAGCTCGTTGTAGGTATACACAATTCGCAAGATAGGATGCGAATTGTTTGATGCAATTGTAATTTATTAGTATCTAGTTTTTGTGACTAATAACAAATATCAGGACTTTTTTTACCTACAAATATCAGGACAAGATGCGAATAGCTCGTTGTAGGTATACATAATTCGCAAGATAGGATGCGAATTGTTTGATGCAGTTGTAAATAATTTGCACCTAGTTTTTGTGACTAATAACAAATAACTTGTATTGTCCAGGGTAAGAGATGTCTAAATCACGAGTTTGTATTTTTAAATATGGTCACCAAACTGCAATTGTGCCTTTCACGGAGTTTGAAAGCTTCAAAAGTATCCAAGCTTATGTAGAGAACACATGGGAGGAGCTTGCCACAGGTGAGTACCTAATTACTTACTCCTGCGGGGATCACAATAATTGTTTCTTTAATAACCAGAATGATTTTGTTGGTTTGGTGTTATATCTTGATTTGGAGCGTTTAAAATGGGTTAGTTTTCTCATAGAACAACACGTCTTCGATAAGGGTTCTGGTAATAGAAGTTATGTTGATAAGAGCTCTGGTGGTAAGGATTGTGGTGTAAAGCGTAAAGAGCGTAGCTTGATTTTGGGAGAACCATCTCTTGATCAACTAGTTAGCGGGGAGAGTACTAACGGTTTAGTTAATTCTGATCAGAGGAAAAAACAACTTGCTACTGCTGGTTGGGCTGATGCTATTACACGAGTGGGTCGAGCTTTTGAAGATGGTGCTGCTGGTCTGAGGGTATCTTTGTGCAAGTTTGCGTTATAGCATGGTTTTTCTTTCAAATACCTGCACAACACAACAAATAAGATCACTGCTTATTGTGAAAATAAGCTCACAAGCGGGTGCAAATTGAGGGTTTATGCATCTATTGACTCAAGCAGCGGCCTTATGACGATCAAGAAGTATGTCCCGTACCATACTTGCAGTCCTGTTTTCTCCAAGAAGCATAAGCATAAGCGGCACATGCATTTGACATCAGATTTGATTGCAGAGGAAATTCAGGATTCTCTCCGGACCTGCCATTCGTTGACAGCCAAAACCATACAATCGACTGTCAAACAAGATTACAGTCTTAACATCTCTTATCGTTTGTCATGGAATGCTTTAGAGAAGGCTAGGAGGGGAGTTTTTGGAGATAGTTCAAGTTCTTTTAGTTTACTAAGCGGATACTTCAAACGCTTGAAGAGCCGGGATATTACTTCAGACTGCCAGTTGGAGTTGTCAGTTGGAAACCGATTCAAGCACTGTTTTGTAGCATTCGGTTCGTCCCTTAGTGGTTTTCATTCATGCCGTCCAATGTTGTTTGTCGATGGAACCCACTTATATGGCAAGTACACGGGTACATTGCTCACTGCTGTAGCAAAGGACGGAAACAACGGTTAGTTACATTTATCTAGTTAATCTGAACGATGTTTTTGTGTGAAGATGCTGATGCAATTCGCATCAGGTGATGCGAATTAAGCAATGTCGTGATCCCCACATTTCGCATTTGAGGCTGCAAATTAGGTATTATCTGAGTAAACTGTACTTACATCGCAGCTTGATTTAGGTATTATTTAAAGTTGTCACAAACAATTCGCATGACAAGCTGCGAATTGTTTGTATGAGCAATTAAAATGTCAGACATAATTCGCATGACAAGCTGCGAATTGTTCTAGGACAGCATACAAATTGTTTACAATTTTTAAACGTTTGCATACTGTTGCAGTGTTCATTTGATCTGCCTTTTTCCAGGACTATTCCCTGTTGCTGTTGGTGTAGTTAGCATTAAAGATTGGGACAATTGGATGTGGTTTTGGGGTGTTTGAAACCACATTTGCTGGATCGTCAGATCACATTTATTTCAGACCGTCATTCTGGTATTGTTAATGCTGTTTATGTCTTGTATCCAAACTGCTATCATGCGTACTGTTATTTCCATCTCATGCAGAATTTGAAAGCCAAACTGGAACATACTAACAGGGAGTAAAAAAAAGATGTTGAGTTTCTTCCATCGTCTTGCTTATGCTCCCAGTCAAGAGCTTTTTAAAGATATACTAACAGGTTTTCTATGTAAATGTGGTGAGAGAATGAGTGATTTTCTTGCAAATTTACCCCCTGAAAAGTATGCGCAGGCTTACGTAAAAGGGAAGTGATACGGCTTTATGGCTTCTACCGCAGCTGAATCGTTTAACAATCAGATTAAAAAATATTGCGGCTTACCAATTGTTGAGTTTATTGATTGGATTAGAGTCTTGCTTATGACTCAAGTTTCACGGAGATACGAAAAAGGTCTCAGCTGGAGTACTAATTTGGTTCCCGAGTACGAGAAGAAGCTAAAGAAGAATGTTGACATGTGCCGAAGTTGGGTACTACGTAAGTCCTCTTCCGCCATGTTCGAAGTCTTTTCGAATCATGTGGCTGTTGTTAATCTGTTGGATTTCAAATGTTCATGCGGATCATGGCAACGAGAGTGTTTTCCATGTGCTCATGCTCTAGCGGCATTACAATACACCGACCAAGATCCATTGACTGTAATAGAACCCCTTATTTACGGTTAAGAATTACAGGGAAAGTTACTCTTTCAGCATACCATCTATAACTGATTTCGGCGAAGGGTCCAGCGCTAACGATCCTTTTTTTGTTGAAGTTCTGCCTCCGAACGTTAAGAGACGCTCCGGAAGGCCTAAGAAAAAACGAATCCCTTCTAGAGGAGAAATCTCAACCAAGAAGTTAAGGTGTGGCCGATGTTCGAAATCATGCCATAACCGGAGGACTTGTGATGTTCCAGTTTAAGGACAATTCTGGTTGGCCATATCACATTTATTTTTGTAGTATAGTTATTGTTCTGTACAGCAAACTAAACATTTGTACATTCCTGTGTTTTTGTATTTGCTATTATTGGAGTTGTAAGCATTTCGCATCCTGTGTTGCGAATTATGTACAATATGTTGGTGTATTGTTACAAACATCTATCAGGATTACATGCGAATTATGTACAATTATGTGAAATTTCACCAGGATGCGAATCGCTAGTAAAATCATATCAAACATTTATCATATCAAACGTTTCGCATGATAGGCTGCGAATTAGGGCCAGAATTGTGATGCGAATGGAGATCAATTAGAAGTCCTGATATTTTTCATATGATAAGCTGCGAATTGTGATTTAATAAAAATACCAAGATATTCAATAAGGTTGAAAATAAGTAATATAGCAGGTTAACATGCGAATGATGTGCAAAATGTATTTGGATGCGAATCGTTTATATCATTGAAACTCTGTAAACAAGTAGGATTACAAAAATGAGGATTACAATATTTCCAGAAACTAACAACTGTTTACATATATCACTACAAGCTACTGGTTCTAGTTAGTTGCATTTCAAAAAAACAAAAACCAACTCTAGCAGTTGGTAGAGGATTCATCACCAACTGTTTCCTCTTTCTCCTCTTTGTGCTGATCATCTTTGTCTTTCTCCTCTTTCTCTTCCACTTTCTCTTTCTCTTCCACTTTCTCTTCAGCTTCAATATCTACGTCCATCATGCTTAAAAATTTTGTCCTTGATGGACCAGCTTCGTCTTCCCTCTTCCTTTTGTTGTTTCGAACCTCTGTCGTTTTAAGGTTGCACCTTTTCTGGCTGAGGTGCAACATGAAGCATTGGAACCTGTTCTGGCTGAGGTTCAGCAGCAACCTGTGGAACAACTTCCACTGTTTGAGAGTCAGCATAGTAGTAGTCATCATATATGTTTAGTTCAAAGACAGAGACTGGGCTGGGGGTGGTACTGCTGGCATGATCAACTCATCACTCCAGTTAACGGTTAAGGATGACCAGGAGTCACCTAGTGAACCGAGTGAACCAGAGTTTGAGTATGAGGTGGTTGTTGTGGTGGTGGAAAAAGATGTGACTGTTTGAATTCGAAGAGAAGAAGAGGTGTTTAAAAAAAATATAGAGTTTGGTGTAAAGTTAGCCTTTGGTTACTAGAGGTATTTATAGGGAAAGGAGGTAATCATTACATAGCCTCCATGTCCAATCAGTATTTAATGAATTATGTACTTGATTAGATTGTTTTTTGGGTGCTCAATGGAGAAAACGTTTACCAAGGCATAAGCCACAGCCTGTTCGTATCCTTGAACTTTGTATTTTTAATTTTTTTATTTCTGCACCAGGCTGCGAACTGGTTTTAAGCTGGTATACCAGGCTGCGAACTGTGTGTGTAGTGATAACCATCTATCAGGTTAGGCTGCGAACTATTTGATGATAAGTTAGGCTGCGAACTGTTCATACAGGTTAGGCTGCGAACTGTTCATACATACCAGAGATTTGCTGCGAATTATTTGGTTGGAATTAATCGAGTATTAATCAACCCTTATATATCAAGTTATGATGCGAACTATAAGCTAAGGAATATTCAAATTTCTGAAAATGTAATTTGTTTATGTATGCACAACAAAACTAAAAATTACAACAGATGTATTTACGAGCAACATATGTATTTACAAGCAATACACGAATCAACCATATGCAATTCGGTCTTTGTCATTTAAAAAGTAATAAAACATTTCTGCTGTGAAGGCAGTTACCATATCTGCATCGTATTTTCTCTGCACTGATCTATGCTCAATAGTATCTCTTGCATATTTGCAGACAAAGATACCACAGTCCACGGTGCCTCGCTTTTGTTGTGGGATGCCTCTTTCCATTTCACCTTCCACCCTGTATTGTATTTAGGTAGGAATCCTCTATCCAACAAATATTTGATCTGTGTATAATAATTAGTGTTAGGAATAAGCACAAAAACAAAAACAGTTGGTGACATACAATTCGCATCTTAGGCTGCGAACTATATGACAATGAATGCAACATAATTCGCACCTTAGGCTGCGAATTGTATGACAAAAAATCTAACATGGGCCTGTCACACGATTCGCATCATATGCTGCGAATTGAGTTATGGATAGGCTGCGAAAAAACAATTGATTTACTCACAATTCGCAGCATACCAGATCACAGTTCGCAGCATGCATACTTAAAATGTGTTTAAATTTAAGTGTATAGTTTGGAATATTTACCAGTAGTGCAGGTGTCCTTGTGGTGTTGTCTGTGGCATGAAGCTTAGGCAGAAGCGGATTGTAGTTTGAAATTGTCATGGCGTCGATGTCGATGACGAGCAACGTCTAGTGGTTTACACTGTCCTTCATCTCGGTGCACACTGGAACCATGATGATGTTGGCATCTTTGCGCCCCATCCTAAAAGCCATGTCCACCAAATTTTCTACTTGTCACCCTGCTTTCATTTGATGCTGCATCCAAGCAAGAGTATATTAAAATGAGAACATTTTTTGAGAACTTTGTTCAATTTACCTGAGCTAAACTTACCGCAGTCATGCCCGAAATCAGTACGGCGTCGTGATGCTCTCCTTTAGCTGTAGTGCATGGAACTTTAAAGTCTGCTTCTTCAAGCATCTTTCGAATCCAAGCATCGATAACCTAACAAAGGAGTTGTAGATTTATGTTAAATATAGAATACATATTTGAAACATTGAAAATAGAATTGGTTGACAATTGGATACCTTTACGTCCAGCTCCAGTTCTAAAGGTAGTGCCATAACATCACTCGCTTGCACCCTGATTCCGTATGTAAACTTGGACTCTGGTAACTGCCATACCACTGGATCAGGGGTGTCGCTCTCGTAGGCTTTAACTAACTGTATTTTGTGGTATTCTGCCAGATCGATACGGTCAGTTACTTTTGTTTTCTTTGGCCAGTCGCTGTATTCTACTACTGGCGGTTCCCTTATTGTTATTACGAACTCTTCTTCTTCCTCTGCCACTTGAGGCTGCGTTTGTGTCAGTAAATTAAAACTTGGCTCCTCTATCTCTTTACTGGGCTCGAGCTTAGTAAATAACAAAATTCAAAAGTTCGCATCTTAGGCTGCGAGCTGTATGGTTCCAGTTTAATAAATTTATTAGTATCTATCAGGGTAGGATGCGAAATGTTCGAGGTTCCACTGAACAGTTCGCATCCTACCATGATATTTGTTTGTAATACCCCAATCAGCATTAGACACAAATCTCATGTTATGATGCGAAATCATTATAAGTAGGCCTTACCGCACGGTCAACGACAACCAATTCTGTTGACTTGTTCAGCATAGGATCTGGATCGTGTCGGCAGAAATCATTAAAGTCATCCTCCGACATGTTCTCCAAAGACCGTTGTATTATAGAATCGTAATATACATTATCAATTTCATTTAAAATTGTCTGTGAAACTTGAGTGTAAATACCATCAACAAAAGCATCGGGTAAACCTAGTGTGTTATCGTGGGACTCTGGAGCTGGCAGTTGATTTGTTACCGAGCCTACAGTTTGACGTTGGCTTAGCAATTCTGACTTTGCTGACAGCACCGTTGGTCTTTGAGGTTCCACCGAAGAAGTGGTGTTGTCTTCTAAGGATGGTCCTTCCTAGCTGAGTAGTTCTGTCTTCTCACCGGGATGGATAGGTTCTGACTCTTGAGGTGCTATCTCTTGAGTTAGCCTTTCTCTCTTCGCCAAGGTTATCTGTTGTTGTTGTTGTTCTTGTTCTTGTTGTCCTTGTTTCTCTTGTTATTGTTGTTCTTGTTGTCGGTCTTCGTGTTGAACCTGTGGCTGCTGGGGTTGTTGCTGGTGGTGTTCTTCTTGTTGTTGTTGCTGGGGGTGTTCTTCTTGTTGTTGCTGTTCGTGTTGTTGTTGCTGGTGGTGTTCTTCTTGGTCTTGCTGTTGGTGTTGTTGTTGTTGTTCTTCTTTTTCTTGCTGTTGGTGTTGTTGTTGTTGTTCTTCTTGTTGTTGCGGTTGGTCTTGTTGTTGTTGTTGTTGCTGCTGGTCTTGTTGTTTCTGTTGTTGTTGTTGTTGTTGTCTTTCGGTCTCCTGTTTAATACAAAAATAAAAAAAAAACAAAAAGGTGGAAGGGTTAAGCATAAGTTAATAATTGCTGAGCACGATTCGCATCCTGACCTGATATTTGTGTTGTACATTCCTAACAATTCGCAGCTCAGTATGCGAATTGTGTAATAACCAACCCACTAGTTTATTACATAATTCGCAGCTTAAGCTGCGAAACGTTTAGACAGGACTACAAAAGAGTCCTGATATTTGTTTGATAACATCATATCATCCACTTACATTATTTACCTCCTCTGTCTGTGTCTCCATGATGGGTGAATGGTGGGCATCATCGTCCCTTTCTTCCGGCAGTACTCCATCAGCATGGTGCTGATCAGCATTAGAAACGGATGCTTGCTGATCAGTGAATTCTTCTCTCTCTGGAAGTACTGCTGGTACTTGCTCTATTGGGCTTTCAATACGGCAAATTGGCTGAGAGATAGCATTGTGGAGTTGTTGTGCTTCAAGTTCCGCTATCTTGCGTTTCAATTCTTTCAGCTGCAAAAATGATAGCAAACTTTTTATAAACATATTAAGTGCTGATTGTAGTGATTATTTAAGGTTCAAGTCATACTTACTTCTCTGGCCTGTTTTTCTATTTTTCTCCCGTACTTGTTCTTGTCGGCGTATGTCTTCAAACGCTTTGATTGAGCAGCAATATCGGGATTAGGATCTCTGTGTTTGAGTACATACTGACCGCTTGTTTCACTCATACTGGTTGTGTCGTTGTCGGAGGGCTCCTGCCTGGATTTGCCTTTCGGTTGTGGTGTAATCATTTTCTTGGGGAGTCTTGGTGGTGGAATCGATGGCTCGGGTGGTGTTGGTTGTTCGGGTCTGGGAGACATCACCTTATTCATTACATTCTGTGATACTAGTCTCCTTTGTTTTGGTTTTGATGCTGTGCTTTTCGTCCTCTTCCTAGGTCTTTCTTCCGGTGAAGTAGATACCGTTACTTCTGCATCTTCATTATCTTCTTGTGGTCCGAAAGCTTCGATTTCAGCCTCGGTAAGCTGTAATGGACCTTCTAAAACCTACCAACAGAGGCACATGTAAGTAAATTAATTGTTTCGAAAGTATGAGGGTGTAGACAAACAAATTGTTTTTTAGAAACAGTTCGCATCATATGATGCGAAATGTGTGATTTTAAATCACATTTCGCATGCTGAGCTGCGAAATGTGTATGGGACAATATGCTGCGAACTACGTGTAAAACATATGATGCGAACTAAGTGTAAACCATATGATGCGAACTATGTTGAAAAAGAAGCTGCGAAGTAAAATTCATATCAGGCTGCGAAATGATTGATACATTTTTCTAAGCAAAACGCATGATATGCTGCGAACTGTATGCACCCCCAGTTCAATACATATATAAAGCTTATACCTGGTCAGCATCCAGGTAGGATGTTCTAAGAAGATATTTCATGGTTGATGTCTGACACTCTAACCCCAACCATTTGAAGAACCTTGGTATCGAGGTTGGCTTCGCTACCTCGTGGCCGATTGTCGTGTGCTCCATGATGAAGGGCTGCATGGGGACAAGGTTTATCAACACGATGCTATGTACATAACTAATTTTTATATTGAATAGATCAATCTTACAACTACAAGGGCGACGCAGCCGACGACTTTATCAGCTATTTCTATTGCTAAGCAACTCCTGATAGACTGTCGAAGCTTGTACAGTATTGATCCAGCCCAGTCATAATTGTTTATTCTGTTGAGGTCTTCAATGTAATAAACCGTGCTCCAGCCCAGGATATCTCCAGATACGGAGTAGAATAGCGTGGAGCACAAAAACAGTATCAACAGCCTCGCCACGTCTTCCAACTCATGCTCCCCTCTTTCGTTTATGGCCTTCTCTATACCCTCCTGTAAAACCAATGACAACATGCTATGTTAGAAATGTACAGAATCTTGCTTTATAAAGATGAAGCCCATTTTAGACGTACCTTTATAATGGAATTTGTTATTGTTTTGGTATTACTAGCTGCTACTTTCCTGCCAGTTTTACCCATGAAGTATTTCTTCATCATCCTTGATTCGTCCTCCTCGCCGGGTACATACTTGTTGTGAAAAGCTCCGGTTTTTGTTAACTCCATTTTCTCGGTGCCATGCCTCAACCCGAATATGATCTTGATATCGTTTTCAGTTAGCTTTATATACTTGTTGCCAATCCTAAAGGCGTCTCTATCCACAGAGAATTTCTCGATGATATACTGAATGATTTGGTAGAATTTTTTCCTTTGCAGCTCTTCCTCATTACGGATTTGGAACGCCGTTTTCAGAAGCGTGTAGAAGGGTGTGTTTCTTGCAGCTTCAATGTGGGCCCTTGTAATACGCATGTCTTTGAGTAGTTTCAGAAGGCTCACCAACCCTGATCTGTAGTAGCTAGGTTTTGTTGTCATACTTTCTGCACAAAGACAAATCAGTTGGAGTGTCACAAATAATTTGCATCACAAGCTGCGAATTGCGTACATATAAATATTGTTTTAACAGACACTATTCGCAGCTTGAGCTGCGAATTGATTGTAAATAAGCATAAACATACAATCGAGCTGCGAACTGTTACACTTTTTACATGGACGTTGCAGGGATCTGGGAATTATGCAACAAACACCAAAATCAACAATGAACTACCTAATGCAGATCTAACCTACATAATATTTCTCAGGAAAGTATTAGTATTACATGCAACTAAAATTCTACCTTGCCTTCGACTATAAACCCATAAACTGAGCAACTATCGTCAGTAGATACTTCATTCTAGTATAAAAAGCAACGCCTATCGTGAATTAAGAGAAAAAAAAAGTGGTTCAAATTCGTCAAAAATGCAAAAAAAAATACACTTTCCACGATAATGCATACTTGTTAAATTTCACCGGTCGGAGAACGAGATTGAAGCTTTCAGAGACGACTTCACGACAACTTTGTCGAACAGAAGGTGTGTAGTCTGAGTGAGTAAAAGACGCTGACCGGTGCGATAGTGTCGAAGGTGCGAACGATGAGAAGCTGTAGGGTTTTTGGGTTTGAGAGAGAGAGAGAGAGTATCACGAAGTCGAACGGTTTGTTTTCTGGTGGTTTCTAAAATTAGAATTTTGCGTTTGTTTAGGGTGATAGGAAGGTGGAAAAAGTGGGTTGGAATTGAAAAATAGGTATATATAGTGGAAGGGTATTTTTATCCAATTTATTAGTTTGGGTATTAAGTAACAATATCCAAAAAACGGGTACCGCCGGATAATAAAATAGTTAAATAGGTATTTTCAGGTACTTTTCTCAAAAAAAATTACAATCGTACATCTAAATTTTAATATAATCTTTTTTATTTTAATGTTTGAATTATTGTTATTCTTTTCAAAGTATATATCTCATACCTTAATTTATATTTGTATTAGTGTGACCATTCAGATTTCAATAACCTGCATTATATTCCAAGGAAATAACAAGACGCCAATTATGAATGGTCCAAGTCCTCTTATCATTTAACCTGCATATATTTTTTTGAATAAAAATATAAAAGTTAAAAACAAATAGAAAACTAGTACTTGGGAGTTCCAATCAAATTTTTTGATGCATGTAAATAACTTCAAAAATAATTAAAAAGTATAGCATATCAAATCTAAAAAGCAATAATAGGACATGAAAATGTAAATAAAGGTGAAAAAACTATAAACGACCCATATTACGTTTCATTGGAAGACGTGAAATGTGGAAGACACGTGCGTTTGAATCGTGTAATTTGGAGTCGGATAACCAGCACACCGATATGGTTAGGATCATATTTTTTAGGCTTCCAAAAGCTAGCCACCGAAAAAAAAGTTGATGCTAGTCCAAGACTGCGATGGAAAAATCGAGACGGTTGCTTGAGGCTTTTTCATATACCGCAAGAAAAAAAAAATGAATGAGGTGATTTATAATTTTTATTTATGATTTTTTATCCTATTTTAGGAGAGGATTTACAGGTTTAGTCCGGATTTTCTACAGAAATTTATTTTCGACTATTTTAGGATAATCAGTATGGATGAATCGTATTGTAAGGAAGGGGATAGGAAGTGAACCTTCCTTGTAGTTTAGTATTGAGATGAGATCATTACACGAGGTGGAGATTAACCTATAGAGAAAAATATAACTTTTTAAAGGACTAATTTGAAGCTTTGAAAGCGAGAAGAAGTCGTCCATGTCATCTTTAATAAGATGAAGGGAATTAAGATCACCATGACAGAAAATTATGAGATCGCCAGCGAAAAAAATATTTACAGTTTTGAGTTTATGGCATTTCAAATGATATTGGAAATCCCTATCCAAACTTTTTTCCTTGAGGATACTCTAGAGGGGATATGCATAACAATGACGAAACGAAAAAGGGAGAGGCAGTCATTTTGCCTGAGTCCCTTCCTACCATGGAAATTAGCACAATGGTCACTGGTAATGATAATGTTATAGGAAGGAGTTGCAATGCACTAGATGATCCAAGTGATCATATTCTCATGGAAATTCATAGCAATAATAATGTAAAAATTGAGATGTCAATGGAAATTGTCAAAGGCTTTCATCCGGTCTGATAGGTCTGAATATTTTTGTGAGTGAAATAAAGGTCTAAACAAATTTACACTTTGATTAAAATATTTTTACAAAGAGAGAGAGAAAGCTACTTGAAAGTCTTAGATAGAGAAAGTTACCAAATGTCAAAAGTGAACTCTTATTCATTCTTCCAAAAAAAGTACAACTATTTATAGGTGGATTGGTTACAAGTAACATACTTTTGTTTGTTATGTGATATCTCACCCCACTTTACTACTTTGTACAAAAATATTTTTTACAAACATATATAGTCCTTTATCCTTATATTTTACACCAAACCTCCCTTGTACATTATTTAATAATTATTTTTCGTATATTGAAATACTTAGTTTTACTTTTCATTTATTTATATCCTCATCAGTATCCCTCCTAGTCCATGCGAAAAAACTTGAGAAATGACTAAAAATTGTTGTGTATGAGTGAGTCTCTGTTTCCTCGCCAGAAATTCTCTAAACCATTATTTAGGTGAAGAAATGCGAAGAAATGTTAACTCTGCTTTTTTTTAGGAGAACTCTGCTTCTCCTCAGAAATGTGCTAATCATATATTTTTTTCTCACAAATTCATTCAGTTCGAAATTCGATACTCCTCAGAATTAATTTAGTGTATTAAAACTGAATTTTAGAACATCGTAGAAGCTAATAGAAGTTGGTCAATAGGTGTATCGTTTTGTTTTGACACGTCTTACACCTCTTAAGCTACCCAAATTGCTAGCACAAGATGTATGTTAAATATCAAATCAATGCCAACCAATGGACATTTTCTTAAGTCTTCAACTTTTCCTTTTAAAAATTCCATTTCTCATCTGCACAACCCTTCATATAAATACATTATCATATCACATCTCACCTAACATATTTTAATTATAAAGATAGAGAGAGAAAACTTGTCGTTTGAAATAGTTCATTAACTATCGTCACCGCATTTTGTCATTGAAGTTCTATCTGATATGCTTAAATTCTATTTGTATTCAGTCTAAAAAACACTTGAGACTGGCTTACCATCGCACAAAGAGCCGCTGAGAGAGAAGCTACTGGTATAGTTTTTAATAAACCCCTTCAAGTTGTTCATACATTCACGTATGGTCCATGTCCTCCTACCAAGAAACAATCACCATCTTTCAACCTCGGAGGTTCCTCAAATATCTATCATGATCTGACCCTCACACCTTGTTCACAAAAGCTGCCTCAAGCAGATCAAGATCAATTACCTTGAACAAGTAAAAATAAACCACATCGGGCAAGTCGGTTCATTGCCATGGGAGAATCTGAAGAGCTTAATACTTCAAAGAAAAACCAACATTTCTCACACCCTAAAGCAAAAACCACCACTACCAATAAAAAGGTAACCCAAGACCTCATTGCTCGAAGTAAACAACATGGATGAACAAAAAGTCACAACTGATTCATTCAGAGAACATCGATAAAATGGCTTCGAAGTCACATCGTAATCCACCAAAGGCGCCCATTTTTTCAAAATTGTCTTATCAAAATTTAGATTGACTGCACCTCCCCAACTTCGAGATGAACTATCATAGGAAGTTGGAGACTCTGAATCAAGGACTACTAGTGATTCAGAAGTTTGAATAATTTACAACACACATATTCCTAATTTCGAGGAGAATATTGTTAAAAATAGAACCAAGTCAAAGTTAAAGAGAAAAACAAAGAATGTAGCAGCCACTATAAGCATAAATCTCAAAGATGTTCTCCCTGAATATCTTATTGTACTCAATAATGTACAATATGAATATTTCGACCAATTTTAATCTGCAACACTTTATAAACAATGGGGTGTTCCAGAGAATGTCTCTCTTCGGCTATCCTTTATGGGAGAGACTCTTATTTCATGTGGTAAAATGAATTGGTAGTATACCCATAAATTATGAACTGAGGTCTTTGATTTATTTTGGACCTAGTAGTTGTGGACTAGTTCGATATTATTAACATATGCCATAACCAAGAAAGTCCCAATCTTTAGTTCACCTTATTATCTTGAATTATGGCTTTGAGACTTACCGAAATTCATCTCCTTATCGAGTAGTTTATAACCAATACACGTGTATTAAAAATTCAAGTGCTTACGTTTTACTATCTTATCCTCAGAAATTGTTTGGAGGTAATTGATCACCTTCTCGGTGCAGATAAGATATGGAAACAAAAAAATTATTCATATCTGGTTGCTGGGAGAATGGCAAAGAAATCTCGACAGAGAACCCACAGAGGTTGTCTCTGAAATGGAAGAGCACTAGTGAGTTTTATTTTCCTCCATATTTTATTTTCTCATAATTTCTAGTAACTTTACTTGTGTTGTGCAGAAATTTCGAAGCGCTATCAAATTCACCGCGCTGCTGCAGATGAGATATTTTTTAAACTGAGTGAATGGGCGACGAAAGAGCGGTCAAACGAATTTCATAAGTGTTTTGATCCACTTAACGTTTTCCAAAGTCACATGTGGAGGATATCTCCTGACTCTATCGTGGCTACTGATAAACTAATAAAGCTTTATTCTTCAGGGGATGTAATGAAGAGATTAGTTGCTGCCGACACTTGATTATTATTCCTACTCAGAATAAGGCCCCAAGCCATAAACCAAAGAAGAATTCAACCCAAGCTGAGTCGTTTAAAGGAAAGAAAAAGATTATCCCAAAAAAGAAGACGAAGAGAAATGCTCTAGAAGTTATCACCCTAGACACCAAATTTTTTCTCCCTGGAGCTTCAAAAAGAAATAAAACGGTTGCTTCAAAAAAGAAGAAACCATGCTCCTCGAAGAATTATATAGAAATTTCTTATGAACAAGGTATTAATACCTCATCCCCAAATTCAATATTTGAATTTTGATAAAAATGAGGAGGAGATTCAAGACCATCAATTATATTACTCCAAACCATAATTCCAAAAGAACGATAATCAAGTTGATGACACTACAAATGATATTATGGAGAATCCTTCGGTAATTCTAGAAATCAATCTTATCGAAGGCCAACTAACACTGCTTCAAGAAAATCAACCACCATGTCCATCAGTGACCCATTCCCAAACATCTGTGGTAGAAAAGACCTTCCATGCATACCCTACCAATGAACCATCCGCGGAGTTTCTCGAAATTATGACAAAAAATGTCATTGGATTATATCACCACACATATTTGCACTTCGAATAATATCGCCACACACATTAGAAATTTGAAGTATACCGCCACACACATTGGTACTTCAAATTATATCGCCACATACATTGACATTTCAAATTATATCGCCACACAAACTGGCACTTATAAAAATATACTTTCATAAATTATCACAAGGGTGATCAGTCATTGTTTAACTTATAGAGAATTTCTTATGTTTGTATAATAATGTTTCAATTTTTTTTTAAAAAACTTCCTATTTATTAGAATGATTGTATCTCTTCAACATAAGATATTGCACTCTTAATTAATTGGCAAGAGAATTATTTTATTTACAATTCCGACTATATAGATACCTCATTAAAACTTTCTCGGGCCACCAAGAGAAAAAATAGTATGCCACCGGTCAATATACATGTAAAGAAACAATGTACTAATGGTTGTCCATAAAATTAATCGCAATACAATCGTAAATGTTTAATATTCCAAGGGTGTTGTAAATGTCTTCCCATTTTATATTTGAGGCGATATGTTACTGGCTTAAGTTTTTCAACCACTAAATACGACCCTTCCCACTTCGGAGCCATTTTACCAAATATTTTTTCTTTCGTATGCAAAAAAACCTTTCTCAAAATGGTATCACCTACTTTGAAATCCATTCGTCGGACCTTTGAATTTTGTAATGAATTCACATCAGATTTTGATAATAAAGCGAATCTAAATGTAATTTTATCCTCTTTTCTTCTATCAAATCAAGCTCTGCTCGTCGAGCCTCCCCGTTATCATTCTTGTAATAGTTAAGTACTCTATAAATAGTAGGGTAGATTTCGTTGGACTCACCACATCCATCCCATACACTAGAGAAAAAATATTTTATTGAGTTGTATTTTGAGGTGTTCTTCTATAGGCCCATAACACTTCTTGAAATAACTAGGTCGTTTTCCAGCTGCGCATTCTAAATTTTTCTTTAGGCCATCCAATATAGTTCTGTTAGTAACCTTTACTTTGCGTGGGTGAAAACGTGTTGAAAATCACGGTTTGATTCCTATCAAATTAAAAAAGGATGTTATTTATTTGTTATTAAACTATGGTCCACTATCTATAGTCATTATCCGAGGAATCCCAAATCTACAACAGATTTATGACAAAATGAATTTGATGACATCTTTAGCTTTTGTTCCTCATAAGGGCTCGACTTCTGCCCATTTTGAGAAGTAATATACTACAAATATAATTGTCTGTTGTCCTCCCGAGCTATAGACAATGGCCCAACTAAATCCAACCTCGATCTATAAAAAAGAAGCGCCTCAGAAATTGAGTCTAGTGGCACAACTGATACGTCAATGGTATTTACAAATATTTGACAAGTATCACAACTACGAACCAAATTTTTAGCATTACTGATTATGGTAGGCTAGTCATATCCTTTCAGTAACACTCTTTTTATTAAAGATTTTAAACCACAATGAGCTAAGAATTCTCCGTCTTACAGTTCAGATAATATTACTTGAGATTCATTTTCCAACATCTCAACAATGGTCGGTTTAGTAGTTTTTTTATACAACATTCCCCCGAGAACTATATACCCATGTGCCCTAGACTTTAATCGTAGAGCTAACTTTTTATCAAGGGGTAACGTACCTTTGAGTAAAAATTCTCGTAGATTAAAACTTTAGTCTTCGTGCTCTTCCTCGATAGCCACAAACACTTCATCGGGATGCAAGCACTTTCGAATTTCATAATTTTGGAAGACGTATCTTGTAATAAAATCCAAGGATACCCCTCAAAATAAGCAATAGTTTCCAAAATAATCTGCCACAATGTTTTCTCGTTGATAAATATGTTTAATTGTGACATTGTCAGACAAGGCTGTTAAACCACTTAATTCTTGCAAATACTTGATAATCAAATCTTTTTTAATCTTAGATATTCCCGACATATGGTTTGCTACAAGCTGCGAATCAGTTTCCAAACGAACTTTCTTGGCTCACATATATTTGTGAGCCTCAATCCAACCAATGCCACCTTGTATTCTACCTCGTTATTCGATGCTCGAAATCTGAAACATATTACTTGATACATAGTCTCCCCAGATGGAGCTATTAGTTGAACTCCTACTCCTGCTCTTAAAATACTCAAACCAACACCAGTTGTAACTACCCATTCATCTATCAAAGTTAATGAATTAGTATCGTTTCCCTCATCACCAGTGTGCTCGGAATGAAATTTAACAAAAAAATATGATAAGGCTTGAGCCTTGATAGTTGTTTGAATAGTAAAATAAATGTCATAATATCCTAACTCCATAGAACACTTCTTTATTCTTCCGAAACACCTGGTCTTTGTAATACAATATTTAATAAAAATGATGTTCTAGCTATAGCAGAATAGGCTTGAAAATAAGGACGTATCTTCCAAGTAACTACTAGTTTCTTCAGCTTCAAATACCATTTTCACGAAGCAAGCAAACTTTTACTCACATAAGATACGAGTCATGGATATCCCTTAATTTCCCTTACTAAGACTGCGCTTACCGTATAGTACAAGACAACAATATATTAGAACAATTGTTCACCTGAAAGTGGTTTAGACAAAATTTACGGGGAATAAAAAGGTTCTTTTATTTTTTTAAATGCTACATCAGATTATACCGTCGACAAAAATTTATTTGCTTGTCTTAATACTTGAAAAATGAAGCATATTTATATGAAGGTCTAAATAAGAATCTATTTAGATTTACGAACCTACCCCTCAAAATTTGCACTTAATTTAACTGACCGAGGCGGAGTCATAATCATCAATGCTTTCAGTTGCGCTGGATCAACCTCTATCCATTTTTCACTTATTATGTATCCCAATAATTTACCCGACCTAACTCTGAATGTACATTTCTCAGGGTTTAATTTTAAAGAATAGTTCTAAAATTCAGAAAGGTTTCTTCTAAATCATGCATATATTCTTCATCCGTGGAGCTTTTAATGTATACTTCTATATTCCTTACAATTTGATTGGTAAATGATTTGTTCACTAATATTTGTTTACCATTTAACCTTGTGCATAGCTTATTTAAATATTTAGTTTTGCATTCAATCTTTTATCGATGATTTCAATGCAAGGTTTGATAATATGATTTCTCATATTCGAAAGTAAGTATAAATTTATTTGATTTGGTGAGTGTATAATTTCAAGGCACGAGAGAATAAATCATTAAGATCGACGCTTCAAAATCTAACCTTAGAGAGTTAAAAAAAATTAATCATTATAAAACTACACAATCTTTGTTAATTTGGATAATATCTTCACAACTCTAACTTTGCTCTCAATTTTCCTTTATACGACTTCAAAAAAAGATTTATTTAAATGAACTTCATTTATAAGATTTCCTAAAAATAGCACAATTTTATTTAGTTTCAAAACAAAAACAATCCAACCACAAAAATAATCGATATTTTCAAATTCTAATATAAGATATTAAGGAATCCGATCAAATTATAAAAAGTAAAAAAATGCTTTTGAGAAATCGCAACCGCTACTCAGCACATACGCATATAATTACCCCTCAATCTAACGCAATAGCTTGCAAACCAACGCTAGTAGGTAAACCTTCTATTAACTACTTTAAAATAAGTTTTAGGATAAATCATTATATCAACTTTCATATAGTAAATTTTTATAAACCGGTGGAAGGATGATATCCAAACTATAAAAGAGAAATCGTCAAACTAAAATATATAATCTAAAATATATTAAAATATATTCGATCCAATTAAAGAACGAAAAAGTTATGTAAAAAACTATAAAGGTAAAAAAAACCATAATTGTTTGTCGTTTTCATAAATATTTGTAATTATAAATGTCACGTCTTGAAAATTGATTTCTAAAAATAGTACTTTTATTGTGAAGTTTGACATCGTTTTACACAAAATATTAATTATATTATTATAATCGTCCAAATATTGTTCAACGATGAAGCTTCTCTGTATCGTCTCATTGGTCGACCTTGACCCCTGTTATTTTGAGGTCATATCTAGTATTTAGAGTTTGCCTCGATTGATCAACAAATTTATTATCAAAATAACAGAATAATTTTTTTATTTATACAAAAATAATTTTTTTATATATATTTTAAAAATAGAATGAAAAATAATTTAATTTTTTTAGAAAAAACATCTTACGGTTTGTTTTTTTCTATCCATATTCTTTGAAAATATTACTTCATTTTGTGAAAATACAATTCGATACTTTTCTATGAAAATATCTTCTCATTTGTTTTGCTATAAGATCAATTTTTTTAATCTTTTTATTAAGATCAACTTATTCGAGTAGTCAATCATTACATCGGTTTTTTATTTTTATTTATTAAACAAAGGTTTTAATTTTATGAAATTGTTTAGCTCTATGCGGTTTCTTGATCACAATTTGCATTTATTTCAATGTATAAACTTTATTTAGGCTCTAAAAGCATCCAAAACCCCAAAATTTCAAAATAAAAACTTAAAAACGCGTAAAAACTCATGTTCAACTTGTTTTGTTGTGATTGTGGTCAAAATTTGTATTATACCAAATATTATATAGTTAAGTGGAACTAAACTTCCATGTCTTCTCCATTTATTATTGATTTAACTAATGTACTTCATGATTCGTGTTCTCGCGTAAATAGTTTTTTATTTTGAGATTACACGTTTCATAGAAAGTGTACAAAATCCGAAGAAAGAAAAAACAAGAGGAAACAAATAAGTATATTCGATTTTAAGAAAAACTAATATATATATATATATATCTAACAATATAGCTTAGATTAACATTTTTTTTTCTTTTCAAAGAGCCAAAAATTTAATTAATCATGTCTTTACTGGCAAGAAAGTTTAAAGAATGTGCTAAAGGGATTGACCCATGTGAATTTTGTACATTCTTCCAATCTAAAATTTCTTAACTAGCTTGAAATTAAGGTTTATTTAAAGAAGTTTTCTTGAATATCTTGAGATCTTCTAAGTTTAGCTTGATGTTACCTGATTGATAAGTCTAATCATTTTGTTCTTTAGATTCATGGACCATGTACCTGTAAACATAAAACATGTAATTTAGATTTGAGGTCAGGAGATAGAAGATCGTTAATAACAAACAATTTAGCAATCTATTTCATTGATTTAACAGTTTTAGACATTACATGAATCATCTTTCTAGTCTAATATAACATAGGTTTATGCTTTTAAGAAATATTATTTCCCTGCAGTTCAACATGGACTTAGCTGTCAATGGATTAATAATTTAATTTATTCCTTGCGATAATTTTGATACCCAAACGATAGATTTTTTTTTGCTCATGGAGAATATACTTAACAAACATTTACAGGGTTATAAGTTTTCTACAGTAATTAGTAATAGTTCTAAGATACCAAGGGGCCAAACCACAACTAAGCATATTAAATAATAACAAGGAATCAGTTTCAATATCAAACGCCTTGTAGTCATTTTATTTACATAATAAAATCCCATCTGATAAAGCTTTAGATTATGAAATTATAGGAGAGTTATTCCCATATAGAATTCATTTTTCTATTATTAACTTTTCTTGGTTACTTATAATGATCATGCATCCACTTGCTTCACCATGACACAAGCATGAGCCATCACAATTGAGTTTTAATATGTTTTTCTATAGGAGGAGACCATATAACATATAAAGGTTTGTTAGTTATTGACATGCGATTAAAAGATCCTAGTTCTTTTGCAGATTTATGGTCACCAGAAAAATATTTCTATTTAAATAATGAAACATAATCCATCTTGACTAAGTTATAAATAACTTTTTCGATTATACTTTTAGATGATATTATTTTATCATGATGATTGGCTTGATTTCTAGCAGACCATGATCTTATGTGAGTTTTTTTAGTAGTGGACATTAACCAAAAATTGATCATGCAAAGTCATGTTTTGGAAAATAAAAACGTTAAACAAACCTCCAAAGTATTTCCATACTTCCCAGATTGTTTGAGATGAGACAAAAAGATGATTTGTTGATTCTATGTTATTATAGAACTGGTATTTTGAAGCCAGACTTATATTTTTATTTAGAAGAATTGTGTCAACATATATTAAACCCTTGAGAAGCCTCAAAAGATTAAACGCGCACTTCTTTGAAGTCGTTTTATTCCAAATTTTGTTGAATAAATAGATTTTTGCTTCTGATTCTAATAGCATTCTATGTTTATTTAGAGAGAACAGGCCATTAGTGCATATATTCCATAGTTAAAGTAATTTGGAGATTCTTTCAATGTCATAATTAAGAACTTAATCTTTGAATTTGCCAAGGTTCCATAAACCATTTGACCAAAATTCAGAGATCAAGTTACCATTTTACCAAGAGTTATTTTCTTTGAAAGTGAGAGTTATAAAATGGAAATTTTTACACTACTTTTCCAACAAGAAGTCAATATGGCCAATACCCACTTTCTAATAGATAAAATTGCTCATCAAGGTTTCTAGTTTTAACTAAATGTTTCCAAATTTTGAAGTCTATTGATTTTATATAAATTTGAAGAGGATGAGAATTATGGAAATAAATTGAATTCATTCGGCATGACAAGAATGAGTTTTATTCTATGAAAATCAGCCATAAGTTACATGAAAAAGTTGTTTGGATGTCTGTTAAGTTTCTCAAATTTACGCCTTATTCTTCAAAAGGATAACATAGAGATGACCATTTTGGACCAAATGATTGATTTGTGATTTTCTTTACTTCCATAGAGAAACTTATATAACAAGTTATTGATTATTTTGATAACTGATTTTGGAATTATACTACCTTGATAATAATATACTGGAATAACTAGGAAAACATATTGAATTAATGTCAATCTGCCTCCAAAAGATAAATTTTACAGTCCAATTGCAATATTTTATTTCTAATTTGGTTACCATTTCATCTAGATGGTATATTATGTTCCTTAGATAGATGGTAATACCAAGTAATTTGAATGAGAGATGGTTATGTTTGAATCTAAAGGCATTCTCAATTGCTAAAATCCTGGCTATACTTAAGGAGTTTGGAGTAATAAACTTTGTTTTCGGTTTATCTATTGTTTGGCTAGAGACTGACTGGTAATGATCAAGAAAGCTACATGTTTTCTTGGCATTATTAAGAGAACCATTTTGAAAGATGATAACATCATCTACAAAAGCAAATTGTGAGATGTCGATTGATTATCTAAATTGGAAATACATAGATTTTTGGGAGAGTAAAAGGTTTTTGATTCCTCTTATAAAATATTCCTCTACAATGATGAAAAGGCTGGGTGACAATGAATCACCCAACCTTAAACTATTGGTGGATTTAAAATAACCGTATGCAGTACCATTTATTAATATTAAAAAAAGATCTGATTCAATTCCTTTTTTGATTAACTCAATAACTTATTGGTTAAAACCAAAAGACTTCATTACAAAATATATGAATTTAAAATGTACTTTATCAAATATTTTTTCGATATCCACACTTATTATAAGGTTACCACCTCTTAATTTCTTATTGAGTTCATGAGTAATTTCTTGTGTGATTAAAATGTTTTCATCAATATGGATTCAACAAATCCTCATGGCTCTATTGAGATTATTTATGGAATAATTTTGGGTTTTCTTTAATTAATTATCTTTGATAATATTCTATTAAACACTAAACAAAGACTTATGAATCTGAAGTCTTGTCATTGATTCATGGAATCTCTTTTAGGTATTAAACACATAATTGTGGCATAAATACCAACATGGTCCATATTATCATTAAAATAGGTTATGGTAGTTGCATATAAGTCTTGTTTGATGATTAGCCAGCAAGATTGATAAAACTTGGAGTTGAAACCACCAAATTTAAATACCTTGTTATTATGAAGAGAGGTGACTGAGTATAAGATTTCTTCTTTAATTGGTGAAGCAAGAAGGGTCTGGCTATCTTGATAAAATATTTAGCTTTGGGATTATATCTTGGAAGCCATCTAGATTTGGATTGGATTACTTGAAAGATAAGATAGATTTAAAATAATTAATGACAGAGGAACCAAATTGTGTTTGATTCTCCACATATGTGTCATTTATCTTGATACCATTTATTCTGTTTTATAATGCGTTTATTTACATAAATTTGAAAGCTTTTTGAATTTTTATCACCATTTTTAGCCGAGTTAATAAAACTCTTATGTTCCCAATATACATCTTCTCTAGCTAAAATATTCAAGTGAATTGCTCTAACATTTGATAATTTAATTTGATCGTCAATGTTTTTTGAGTTTTCAAAACAATTTTCAGCGTGTTTAACTTGTTCTTCTTCCTAAATTATAATATCAAACATGTTTCTAAAGACCTATTTATTCCATGTTTTCAGATTGAGTTTTAGTCTTTTCAGTTTAAACCAGAACCTAGGAATATGTTGACCATGTATTGATTGTTTCTAGTTGTTTTCCACTGTCTCAAGGAAATTCTTGTGGAGAGTCCATATATTTTGGAATTTAAAGGTAATAGTTAGTTTGATGGTAAGACATAACATTGAGACACATAATGGTGAATGATATGAGCCAGTTATGGCTAGATGTTTTACCCTTGTTATATCAAAAAATTCTCTCCATGTTGCATTGTGTAATGCCCTGTCGAGTCTTTTCTATTTTTTTTATTGTTGGATCATGTATATTTGGATCCAAAGAATCCTAGACCCTCATAATGATAGTTAATTATCATATTATTAAAGTCATCAATAGCATATAAACTTAATGAAGAGCAGACAATTTGTTCATTGGCATTTGCAATTACATTGAAATCATATACAATTAACCATTCTTTATTTGTGACATATATTTCTCTCAGATGGTCCCAAAGAACTTGTCCTTGGGGCCTGAAATAGTACGTTGAATTAAAATTATGCTAGTATTGTTATTTGTAATATAATATTAATATTCTTAATATGATTCTATTATTCAATATATAAGTTTGTTAGCTTACATACTATGAACAACAGATTAAAATACCTTTATGATGAAATATTCGAAAAAAATCTCAAACACTTATCTCTTAATAGTTAATTCATAAAATGCATGATACCGACAATAAAAAAATTAGAGATAAAACTTCTCCCCACATGGTTGAAAAACTACATTTTGAATAAGAATAAATATGCTAACTCGAATAAGAATACACTATTATGATCAAATATCTAGCCACATATTCCCTAAATTCTTTCATTGCAAGTGCTCTATTAACCTAGAACATCAAAATACTTCAAGCCAATTATATAATACAAGTCAGGATTAAATTTTAGAAAATATAAAAACATCATTGCTTTGTATGCTCACATGTTTTATAAATGAGTTCTTGTGATTGAGAACTTACCCAAATGTGCACCCATAATAAAAACACCAGACCATGCTTCTACTACTCTATATACCAAGTAACAGATGACGTACAAGTTTGTACCAAATTTCCCACACTTAAACTATTGCCAAAACATGTACTTGTGAACCTATAGCTAGTAAATGTAGTGCACACGAAGCCCAGCAATGCACTTACATTTGCAAAAGACCCAAGAATTTGCAAAATAGCATAAAAGATATAAATCAAAAGGTTTTTCCTAGAAAAAGAAACAAAACCTAGGATATTATCAGCATAAATGAAAATAAATCATGTGTGTGCCATGTATTACGCTTTCATCAATTAGAATATTAAATCGAATTAAACTCAATAAAAGTCCTTAGACACTTAGAAATAATAAAAAGAAAAACATAACTTTATTTCACGGTTTTGAATAGTAACTCCTCCATGAACTATAACTTTAGTGACAAATTGTTCATGGATAGCCCATGGACTATCCAGTTTGGATAAAGTTAGTCCCCTACATCTAGTGATTAATGTAAAACTGCCACATGACACCATACTCAACATAAACTTGTATCACCAATGATCCCTCAAATTTAGGTTGAAGTTCAAATACAATCAAGGTTAAAGTCGATGGACCAATGGTAATATAAGGTTTTGTGAGTATTTTGTCACGTGGAAACTTTATCCAAATTGGATAGTCTTGGGACTACCACCAAAGTTTTGAAAGTCAAAAGACTATTTATCACATAGTCTAGTGACGAGTTACTGATCAAAGCCTCATCTTACATTAAAATACAAAGTCCACGTCCAATTCAACAAAGTCAAGTTCATCAAAATTTTAACATCGACATAAATATATTATTATTTATATGCTACTTGATGATAACAAGTAGCATATAAACGGGAATAATAACTTATCAATGTCAGACACAACAGAAAGTTGTCAAACGCACTTGAAAGTCTCAAATAAACAAAAAAACCAGAAATAATCAAATTCCAACATCGACATAGATAAAAGTTTACATTAAAGTAAGGAAGAGGGTAATTTTAATGATGTTTCTAATAAAAACATTAACATGATAGAATTCACCATCATCAGATACCTTGATTTTTTATAGAACAACACCAATCTCATTCCAATAACACCAATCTTGACCAAGTAATCATTTGTTAACTGAAGAAAATTTATATGTAGTAAAAAAACAACAATCTCATTAATAGAAATAGATTTATAAAATTCGTTACTCACATGCAATATCTCAATATTATTCCTCAACCATATTGAGGAATCTTAGATGATGACTTAGTGGTAGCTCATTCGATCAAATAAGAGAAATGTTTAATCAACATAGCTAAATAACCAAAATTAACAAACACCAATTACAAGATTACTATTAAACAATATAACACATTTACTAATCTTACATTATTCCAAAGATAAATAATAATCTACATTTATTAAAGCATATGAAATTAAAGAACTAATTTGAGTTTACCAACAAGAGCTGTTTGAGCTTTGAGATCGATACGGTAAGTAACCATAGCAAAACCATAGTGAGAAAAAATCAAAATTATCCCATGGTTTTATTCAGTGTAATATTTTGACACGGAAAAATAGATGGTCAGTGATAATATTATCAAAACTCTTGCTTCTAGTGATTAATCTTGAGGTTCAACTACTATTAGGGTTAGGGCTTGGAGAAATAGGGAAAATAGAAAAATAAAATTTAAAAATATTGTTTCAATTTTCTAATATTATAAGTAAAGGCATTTTATGTTTTATAAATTAAATTTGTTATATGTGACGAAGATAGAGCTGCAAGATATTACTATTAGATCATCGTCAACCAGAGCCCTTGGACTTTCGGTCGTTATGGGGATGTGGTAAGTGTCGAAAGTAGAGCTAGAGTCCAGATCGAGTTTGAACATAAGGGTGGAGTCTGGGGTGCTCATGTCGAAGTTGTTATCAATATGGGCTGTGGTTTGGGTCTTAATCGAAAGTTTGATAGATCAAAGGTTTTAGATCTTCAGATTTTGGGTCAACGGTGAGACTTTAACAGTTGGTTGTCAAGTATTAGTTGATTTTATCTTGAGGTAGATCATATGGATATTATATAGCCTTTAAAATATAAAAGCTTATGAGTCTGGTATGCTGAGGAGGATTGTCAAAACATAGTTCATGGATTGCATGAGAATTGATTACTCGAGACACGTAGGTGGAAAATTTGTCTTCGATGAGTAGTTGAGAATCAGGGTAACGAATGTTGTAGTCATTATGAGCCTATGTGAAGAATTGGTAAGTATAAGCTCAAATTGAGTGTTGCAAGATCACTTTGAAAGACTTGACTACGTGCCGAAGGCTATAACTCAGTGTTGAAGTGATAACTTGGCGTGGAATATATAGATTGGCATCATAGGATGAAACTCAAATCTGAAGCTCTATGTTGAAGCTGGGACTAGGTGACAAAGGCTGGAACTAAGGGTTGAATTTGGAACTAAGTGATCATGCTAGAACTAGGTGCCAAAGGCTGGAACTAGGTATCTAAGGCTGGAACCAAGTGTTGTAGCTGGAGAAATATAGTTGGTGCAGTTCAGCAGAGCTTTAAGGGCCGAAGATGTGAGTAAGCCGAAACATAAAAAGTTAGAACTACTAACTCTCTATATGGTTGGATACTCACCTGATCATGGGTATGAAGAAGTATAATAGAACATAAGAGTTGAGCATATCCAAATACAAGAGTACTTTGAGTTACTATGGAAGCCTAAGGTGCATATAACTTCTGTTGGACCAAAAGTGTAGTAATTGGTTTACCAAAGATTTTAGATATGCTTTTTATATCCGTGGAAGGAATATGTTTACTTGTGTGAGAAGAATCTGAATGGATAAAATATCTATGTTTGATTAACAGGTTTAATCTAGAACGTGTATTTGAAACAGAGACAAGAAAGACAAGCATGATCTAATCGACAACATGCGCTAACAAATGGACCATTACCCAACAACCGTACGTGTCAATGTGGTATGAAATATTTCCTCATTTTGGTTGGGAAAGGTATGTACTTAGCAAATTTTTACTGTGATACAACTCTGCTTTGCTCCTCATCTTTGAGTCTATATAAAATAAAAATAGAAAATTGAAGTTTTATGGCTTGGCATGGCTGTAAGACTTGGTGAATTTGTAGTGAGAGAAATTTTTTAAGCTTGTCTTATTTTAGAGAGTGCAATGAGTTAAAAGATTCACATTTGAATGGATACTCTCGGAATAATAGATCTTTTTTAAGTTGTGAGTGCTTTGTAACAAAATATAAGTGGTTTAGTGTTTAGTGTTTGAATAATCTTAATGTACCCTCTTATACATTGTGTATATTTTTCATGGTTGTAGGATTTTATCATGATCTAAGCTACGTTAAATCTATTATTGTGTGTTTGATTTAATTTATATTCTTTCTTGTTAACTTTGTTCTTGAAAGGATAAATAGATGAAGCTTTATTACATCGTACAACCTCTCGGTAGGTTTCCACTTGATGAACTCAGAAAATCCTTAGGTAAGTACAAAAGGAATAAATATAGCAATAATTGACTAATCATTGGCCATTTTCCCCAAAAGAAAATGTCCTTTATATATTACATGAGGTGGATAATAAAATTATATAATTACCACCGTTGAGGTGGATTTCTCACCCCACTCCTCTACTATTTACAGACAAGTTCTTGGGGCATATCATCCAACCCCTCTATTTTTATATTTGCTTTACTTGGGTCCTTAATCATTATATACATAAACTTAGCCCTTATGTTTTACACAATTAACCTTGTTATTATCTATATTTTCCTTCCCTTATCGGTAGCCCTCAGTCATCATGAAGATATCTGAGTGAGGACTGCAGTTATTCCTTCATTTCAAACCTCTTCAAATTTTATGACACTCGAACTTTTGTATGACCGGTCCCCGGATCGATGGCTTTGTTATTTGTGCCTCATGAACAAATTGTTTTTGTGCTACCCTTCGGTTCACGTGCCTCATGACCTCACCCTTGGTCACGATGACCTCACCTAAATCATCATTTGTTTTGAGCTAGCATGTCTCTGCCTAGCCGTTATAGTGTTAGAGATATTTTAGATGATGAAGTCACCTCTCACCACGTGTCGCATCCTTACCATGGCTTGCCAGCACGCTGTTTAAAGTGATTTATGAGATGGGAAACGTCTCAGACATTTTTTATCGTCTTCTATCCCCTAGTATTCATGGCTTTCACTATAAATACTCACTTCCCTCTCTAGTTATAAGTTTACGCTTTTTAACTTATGTTCAACTTTGAGCCAAGATTATCTGTTCTAGAGAGAGAAAATTCCAATCCTAAATTCCTTTCTTGCTCTTTCATGCATGAAGAGTTTATCAATCTTGAACGATATAAGCTTTGGAGGTGGTTCAATATCTCAAACCAAGTTGCTACTCATGGAACTTCCAGTGGAAGAGGGCATCTCACACCTATGGACATCTGGAAATCGACCTTTCGCAACAACTGGTCCCCTATCCGAGAACGATCCTCTCCTACTGCTCATCCTCCCGACCAAGCTTGTTCTAGAGGTAACAAGGTTGATCCTGGTTTATCTAATTCTGCTTCCAAGTCCTCTCATTTCATAACCATGGGAGACGAAAAGGGAAAACCTGCTAAAGTAGATGCAGGGGAACGCGTTAAAAGGAAGAGGTCCCTCCACCCACCTGTGAAGTCTATCAGGGTAAAAATTTCATCTTCTGCTGTGAATCCTCAAGTAACTCTGCATGGGTCCTCTCAAACGACTCCATAAGTGAGTCCCATGATATCTTCGACCAGAGGTGTTCGTTTAGAACAAGTTTTAAAGTCCATTCTTGAAATCCAAGAAAAGGCTCTAATTGATGAGTCTGATAGTGATCAGGAACAACCTGATGTGGTTGTGGTTAAGGCACAACCCTTACAAGCCATACATGTCGTGATTCCTCCCCTCGGACCATCTGCAACAATTCAGGATGTCTCTTCTCCTCCCCCGGAAGTTACAACTGATTCACCCTCTCGGAGTGGAAATGCTCCATTGGTTAAAAAAGATAAAAAGAAGAAGAAACGTACCAGAAACTTGCCTTCGAACATAGAAGATGTTTTAGGTGGTAACCTTTGCGATATCAAGTCGAAACATATTCTCTCCCTTAATAAAGTAAAGTATAAATACTTCCATCCGACCAAGGAGGTAAAGCTTATAGATAGGTGGGGGATACCCATTAATATTACCATATGGTTTCCCACCATCAGAGAGACTCCGTTGTCCGTTCATGTCACCACGCTCACCGTGAAATCTGACACTGCCAAATAGATTAACAACTTCTCCCCCAGATTTGGCTTGGACAGGATTTCCGGGGAGGAAATGTACTCCTTAATCTGGTTAAAAACATCAGAACATTCTTGAATCCAATCAAAGCAACTTGCTTTTCTCAATACCTGGAAGAAAGGGGCGCATTTGTCCGAGGACCACGATATGAATATACTCAATGCTACCAATCTTACAGTCATGATTTGTACATCTTTGATTGTTCTTGGTGAGGCCATAGTACACAGATCATTTAGTTGTATCGGATCGGCTTCAATACCATGTTCACTAATTATGTAGTCTAAAGGTTTTCTGGATCTTACCCTGAATGTGCACTTCTCCGGGTTCAATTTCAAATTTACCTTGGTCAAATTGACAAAAGTTTCTTCCAAGTCAGCCAAATGATTCTTGTCATTGAGGCTCTTGACTAACATGCCATCGATGTAGACCTCGACATTTCTACCAATTTGACACTCAAAAGCTTTATTTACTTAGCGCTGGTATGCTGCCCCAACGTTTTTTAATTTGAATGGAATGACCTTGTAACAGTGCAAACCCCTTTCAGTAATAAAAGTTGTGCTCTCTTGGTCTCTTGGGTCCATATGGAATTGATTGTACCCATCATAGGCATCCATAAAGGATAGCAGACGATTTCCGGACGTCGAGTCGACCAACTGATCTATTCTAGGAACAGGGAAATGATCTTTGGGACACGCTCTGTTCAGATCGGTAAAGTCCACAGACATCCGCCCCTTGCCATTTTTATTCTTTACTAAGATTGGGTTGACAGTCCATAAAGGATACTGTGACTCACGTTTATGGCATACTTTTGTCAAACGGGCCACCTCTGCCATTATCGCTTTAGTTTTTTCTTGAGAAAATGATCTCCTCTTCTATATGATCGGGCGAAATTTGTTCTATATTGCTAACCTATGATAGATGACATCTGCTGGGACCCCTGTAACATCTTTTGGACACCAAGGAAACAAGTTTAATTTCGTAGAAAGAAATTCGACTAAGCATTCTTTTACCTCTTGGAATAACCTTGTACCAATCTTGAGACTTTTAACGGGAGAAAAGACATGATCCTCAAAACCATCATCAGGGACCATGAACCGAGGGCCTGCCTATGATCATCAACATGATCGGAATCCGGGGGGTCCACTGATTTCTATTCTTTTTTCAATTCGACGCCCTTTAACTGCTTGGGGGCCAATGCAGCTCAAAACATTCTCTTGCCATCTTCTGATTGCTTCTTATAATTCCCACATTGCTTCCTACCACGTACTTCAAACACTGATGGACATTAGATGACACAACGTGTATCTTAGACAACCAAGACCTTTCGAAGATAGTGTTGTATGGTGTGAGAGCATCCATCACTACAAACAGTACTGTGATTATCTTCTTGAACGCCCCTCGGCCCAACTCTACCATCCCTTCGAACTCTTCGACTACTTGAGCAGTAGATCTAGTAAATCCCACTATCGTCCGGTCAGATCGCAAGATTGTCGGTTGGTTTTTTGTCTGGCTATAAGTAGACATAAACATTATGTTAGATGAACTCCCACTATCAATAAAAAATTTCCTTATCTCATTTCCCACTATCTGTGCTTCGATTACTACTGCATCCTCATACGGACCAGCTACATCTCTCGTGTCATCATCTTCAAAGAAAAGAATCAAGGATGGATTTCTGTACAGGTGTGATGAAGCACCTGCTTCTAGTTGTGCTGCCAGATTAACAATGTGTCTCTTCCGAGAGTAGTTTGATATTCCTGCCACTATATCCCCACCAAAAATGGCTAGTTACCTCAAAGAATGCACATAATTCACTAACTTTTCCTCTAGAAATTGGTTCTTCAACCATGTTTATACTGTTTTTGCTCGGCTTCGGATCTAGATATTCTGCGATAACATAAAAAACATCAATAGATTCTTCATCGACCGCTTCGGATATCATCATGATGTCCTCGTGTTTAGGAGCAACTTCTTGCTTGGGGGAAACCGCAAAATTATTTTTCACAAAATCGATTAATTTTCCATTCTCTATCAAATACTAGACTTCCTTTTTCAATGCCACACAATCTTTCGTATCGTGCCCAATATGTTTGTGAAATTGACAATAGTTATTCTTCTTATGCTCCCTTGGGGTCTGAAACGGAAAAGGCTTACGAAAGTGTAATTTGCACGTGCTTTCTCGAAAATAGTTGATACACACTCAGTTAACGCATTATAATGAGCGGGTCGGACCCACTTGTTGGACATAGGTCGAACATACTGTTGAGACGCTTGTCCTGTAAATGTATATTGTTGATTGTGCACTGCCCGCTGAGGAGTTTGACCTGTTATTTAAACTAGTGCTCGGGGTCGGACGGTTTTAGTTGGCTATAATACTTGTGGTCGAACGTGCACTGTTGGTACACTAGCCCTTATTGAGGTTGGATCCTGATAGAACTGAGACATCGATTCTATCTTCAAAAATCTGGTTTCTTCTACTAGCAACTCATCAACAAATTGTTTTCGACACAATTCAGATGCAACCTCTAAAAATACATCAAAGATATGTTAGTTACTAGTATGTAGTAGAAAGACTATATAGTCGATTTCTCTGACACATTCTCAAACTTATGGGGAGTTAATCTTAAGCTAAACCCTGAAAATGCATATTTGACGCCAGCTCGTGCAAAATTTTAGGATTCATTATTAGTAAGAGATAAATAAAAGAAGACCCAACTCAAATTTCCAACCTAGCAGCTATGGTTTCTCCACGCAACACGTAGGAAGTTTTATTATTAATAGGTTGATCGATTGCATTAAAAAACTCCATCTCTTACTCTTCACGCATGTGCCAACCTTTCTTCAAAGTTCTGTGCGGGGCAGAAAAAAATACTCACCTCTATGGAAGTACTAACGAAGCCCCAACAAGAAGAAATATTATTCATGTATCTCACAGTCTCAGATTATGCAATCAACATCGTACTAATCAAGGAGGATGACAAATAATCCAAAAAAGTATACTTCATAACAAATTTATACTCGCCACCAAAAACAAATACCTACAGTTGGAGAAATTGACATTTGTCTTAGTGGTGGTAGCCTAAAAATGTGCCCATATTATTAATATTATATGTTTATCCCCATATGAAGTGTACTACACAAACCTGAAATTTTAATTAGAATTACCAAACGGTAAGTTGAGCTATGAGATTAGGATATCAAGTTTGAACCATGTTCATCAATCAAGGAAAATAACTAGTAGATTTGTATTCGAGTATCAATAAAAAAGACCAGACCTTACAGATGCGGAGTCTGAGTGCACCTTAAAGGTACAAACTAACAAATGAATCCATAGTTGGGGTTCGAGAATATGCGTCCAATTAAAATCTTCTACATAATATATCCTTAATAAATCGTTCAATCTTAGTTTCCTAGCTACTAACAACAAAGCAGAAGAAGAAACAAAATTTGATAGGCTTCGGGTTGTAGAGGTTTGCGGCACTACAAGAGTTCAACTACTCACCTACTCGCAGTTTGTTGCTCCTCAAGTCCTCGACCTTGCTACAACTAAAAATTACACCACCATCAAAATATTTAAAAGAATCTCGTTGTCAAATACACTTTTTGATAATGTCAAATTTTAATGAATCTACAAAGAAGAGAATGAGGTCGACGACACCTTGGCATATTTGACATGCATAACATGGAAACTAGACATCATCATTCAAGAAAAACCTTCCATAATCTTACCCAATAAGCTCATCTCCAACATCTAAGTAGCTGGAGTACTAGCAATTAAAGCCAAAAATAATATAGATGACTAGCGATCACCTACCATCCAATACCTCACAAATATAATGCTTATGAAGGAAAATCTAAAACACATAGATTTGGGTCTCAATCAGCATGATTCACTTGGATATCCAAAACTTTGTATCATCGAAGCTTCACACAGAGCCTATTTAGATGTCTCGATCTCGAGGAAGGAAAATTCATACTTGAACAAATACACAATAAGGAGGGAGGTGCACATTATGGAAACATAACATTTTGAAGAAGGATCCTATTACAAAAATAATATTAGCCCATGTTAATACAAGATATAAATAAGATGGTAAAATACTACGATAAATGTTAACGTTTATCTACTTCAACTAATTTCCCTACAATCATCTTGGAAAGTAGGCCCTCCAGACCGTAAGGTCATTCTCACTAGCAATATAAGGAATGAAGTACATACCAGTAGTGCTCAATTACTTATGTAAATAAGTCGAAGTACAACCGCTCGCAAACATAACAGATAAAAAGCTAATTGGTTTCACCAACTCGAAGATATGATACATATACGGGGTACCACAAGTTATCACTACCAAGAACGAAACATGGATCCAGAATGACAACATCATAAGGTTCTGTACGACTCGAGGGATCCAACAAACTTTCTCTTCACTATTCCACCTTCAGGAAAACGGCTAAGTAAATATCACAAACCATATGATTTTAGATGCAATTAAGAAATCATTAACATTAATGGCACATAGGTGAAAAGATTTATTGCAATAAGTTTTATAATCATAAAAAATATCCCAAGAAGAATAATTGATGAAACCTATTTCGTACGAATATATGGCATAAATGTGGTGGTTCCAGCCGAAGTTCAACTATGATATTATAGGGTAGCAACATATAATGAATGGCACAACCTTGCAGCTAGAAGTACATAGGTTGATGTGATAACAAAGAGAGTTGTAAGGCCCATCTCTAATCCGAACACTACAAAGATCTAATACGCAATTGTTACAACTCAAAGCTTCGCATATGCAGATTTGAAATCGGTGGTAAAGTATTACAAATAATATTTACCAAGTAAAACATTTTGGGAACTTGAATCCAACTTATGAAAGACCTTATAATATGTATGCCAAGGTTAGGCCCGATACCTACCGTCTGTTGGATCATAGAGGCAACCGAATCTGTCATCCATGGAAAATCAAGGACTTAAAGTTATACATATCATTCGATTTACTATATTTTTGTACTTATAATATTGTAAAAATATTATTATATGTGAGACGCGGTTTTTCCTACCGCGATGACGTGATGAGGTTTTAAGAAGACATTTGTATTTAATAAATGTTTATTTCTGCCATTACACAAGTATTATCTATCACATAATATCTAATTTTCATCTATGTAATGCCATTGTAGTCATATAAGTCTTTGATTAAGAATTAACAAGTCTTTTATGCCTATGCAAGGCTACGAATGAGACTCACAACCATATTGGCAAGTGAATACCTTCGACCGAGACTTCGTAGCCCCATTGGACAAGCACGATGTTTCGATCGAGAAATTGGATGAAAGATTCTAAGCTTAATTAAGAAAATTCAAGGCTTCAACCGAATCAATATACACTAACTTACGGCTCTATAAGACTAGTTCGACCAATACCAGCTCTCTTAAGATTCTTTAAGTTTACGACCGATCATTTCAGGATCCACTAAACAGCCTCAGAACCGTGGATGAAGAAACCTCACCATAAAGACATCTCAAAGAATTCCCAATGCAACAAACAAATATCAATCACGCACAATGCATTACGGGTGTCTTTACTAGATAAACCTCAAGAGAATTATACACCCATACATACATCATACATATAGTGTTTGGTTATTTATAGACATATTCAAAACGGATGACTCAAAGTGATCGTTCCTTTGACATATTTCTACCGGAGTTGATCACTTTAGTTGGATCATCAAATTACCTACAACGCATAAAAATATATATCACAAATATCACACATCAAACAATAACACGATGAAGTAAATTATAACATTAATAGTGTTTCTTAAATATCCACGTTTAAAATGATAAAACATACGTTCATTATATACATGAAAAATAACAAGAAATATCCCTAACTTGATAGATTTACATCAAACAATCGTACACGATTTTCACATAAACACATAAATGTACTTGTTAGAGATATAATACACAATCCCATTAGCTCTTTATTTTATCTATAAATATGAGCATATGTCTTATGTAATTCTGTCGCTTTTTTATACCAAAACCCTAGCCACTTTTATATTTTATCTTTTTTTGTTTCTTAATTAACATGGTATCAAGTAGTCTGATCGGGGAAGCGTATCGATCCTCTCTGTGAGGTATTCGATTTTGATTTATTGTTTGGATATAATTTCTTCCATGTATTTAATTTCCATTTGTTGTTTAGATTTGCTTTATGTCAGGTATTCGATTTCCGTTTGTTATTTAATATGCTTTTGTTAATTTAGATTGCATATTGGTATTGGATTTGTTTAGAATTTTTGGATCCGTTTGGAAATTTTGGATTGTATTTTGTAATTGGATATTTTTGGAAATTTTGGATCGTGTTTGGTTTCAAATCTGTTCTCTTGTTTTTTATTGTGATTTTGTTTTTAGAGATTCTTTGTTCCTTAGAGTATTGATTTTTTTCATCAAAATAAATATAGTTTTTGGTTTTTAGATCTGTTGTGTGCAACCACAATCAAACCGTCCGATTGAAGGGTAAATGGTGTCTATTTTTGTTGAATTTCCGATATCATGTTTCGAACATGTATGGATTCATTACTTTTCAGTAGTAAAAAAGATTTGATTTTACACAAAAATTCATATTTGAATTTTATTTTGATTTGAATTTGGAATTTGATTAGTATTTGAATTTGATTTTGATTTAGATTATATTTGAATTTGGACTTTAATTTGTCTTGTTTCCAATTTGGATTTGATTGAGTATTCGATTTAATTTTGGTCTTTTATTTGAATTTTGATTATGATTTTGACTAAGATTTTGAATATGGACTTGGTTTGATTTTTGATTTAGATTTGGTTTTTGATTAAATTTTTTATTTGGATTTGGTATCCATTGATTGTTTAATTTTGTTCGAATTGAGATTGTGGATCATATTACAAATATGATAGGAAAACATGATTTTCTACAGTCTACTAGTACCATACTAAATCTGAATAACTTTGTTATGTCTACATTCGTATATCATTTAGGTATGTCATAATCTTCCACTTCAGGTATTGATTCATCATTGTGTATTTTAGATTCTGGTGTGTCTCATCATATGTCACCTCACATGTCGAACTTTGTATAGTTGTCTCATGTTTCACCCATATCTGTTCAGTCTGATAATGCTACAATAATGTTAGTAAAAAGTATTGGCTATATTTATACCCCTCGTATATCACTATTTGATGTCTACTATGTTCCAACCCTTACTTTGAATCTTGTTTTGGTTAGCCAATTGTGTAAATCTGGTTATTGACTCTTATTTTATGATTCTGTTTGTACTATACAAAATCAACATACTCGGAAGATAATAGGGACATGTCGTAACATATGGGAACTTTATGTTATTAAAAAACTTGAAGTAAGTGATGTGGATATTTATGATGTCGATAGTAGAAACAATTACTTTACTGATATTGCTGCAACTGGTGTTGATTTGTCTTTGTTTCGTTTGAATAATTTGTTGTCTAAGTTTTATCTTTGACATTCTCGTCTCGGATATGTATCTGCATCATGTTTGAAATTTATAGTCTCTACATGTGCTTTAAGTCAGTTAAACACTTTTGATATCTCAGATTGTAGTGGTTGTAAACTGGCAAAATTTTATGTGTTACCGTTTAATTAAAGTGTCACTTCTTCTACTTCTCCTTTTGATATTATTCCTTCTGATATATGGGGGCCATCTTCTATCTCCATAAAGGATGGTTCATCATATTATGAATCTTTTATTGATGATCATTCTTGATATACATGGATTTCTCTTATGAAATGAAGGTCATATTTCCTTAGAATTTATACAGAATTTAGAGCATTAGTTAAGACTTAGGATTCTGTTGTGATAAAATGCTTTAGGTGTGACGTAGAGGCTGAATATACATTCAATAACTTCAAACATATACTTGCATCCGACGGTACCATACATCAATCATCTTGTACTGACACCCCTAAGAAAAATGGTGTTTCGGAAAGAAAGCATCGTCCCTTTGTTGAAACTGCTCGTTCTTTCCTTTTATCAATTAAAATTCCTACTATTTTTTAGGAAGAAGCAATTTTGACTGCTGTTTATATGATTAATCAAATATCCACTGCTCATAATACAGGGATGTCTCCCTTTCAGGAGTTATACAAATAACTTTCATATTATTCTTCCTTACAAGTATTTGGATGTACATGTTTTGTCATTCGTCCTCATGTCGAACACAACAAATTGGGTCCTAAAACAGCTATATGTATTATCTAGGTTATGGTGTTACACAGAAAGGTTATCGTTGTTATGATTCCACCAGTCAGAAGCTAGTATCTCGTCATGTCACATTTCTTGAGTGTATCCCGTTTTATTTGATTCTGACAAAATCACATGATGTAACAAAGACATACCTTGAGGCTATTGATCCTTTTGAAACTGATAGTGATACATATTTTGACATTGAAATACCAACTCATGGGACATCTACAATACTTGATATTACTTTTGCTCCATCAATGCCTGAGCCAGCTCCTTCCTCTGGTAGAATACAAATCCTCCACCTCTTAGGAGATCCACTCATTCAAGTAAGTCTACCAAATTATTAGATTTTGCGTATCATTCTGACTAAACTCCTTTTGCTTCTTTCATATCAACATACATTATTTATATGAACCTCAGTCGTTTAAGGAAGTTTTTTGTGATCCTTGCTGGAAAAATTCTATAGTCTAAGAGCAAACTGCTCCTTATCAGACTCATACACGGTCTATAGTTAAACCGCCATCCCGTAAACATATAATCGGTCCTCGTTGGGTTTTCAAATTAAAACAAAGTCTGACGGGTCTGTTGAAAGATATAAGACTCGTCTTGTAGCAAAAGGGTATTCAGAGAAGTATGGTATGGATTATGATGAGACATTTTCCTCAAGGGAAAAATGACAAAATTTCGTACTCTTATTGTGGTTGCATCCGTTCGTCAGTGGAAAATATTCCAACTAGATGTCAAAAATGTGTTTTTGAATAGTAATCTTCATTATGAGGTTTACATGACTCCTCCTCCAGGTGTTTCTCACCGACCATGTGTATTTTTCGACTCAAAAAAGCTTTATATGGTCTCAAACAAGCTCATTGTGCTTGGTTTGAGAAAGTCTCTACGATTGTTACTTCACTTGGTCTCCTTGATAGTAATCATGATTCAGCCTTGTTTATCAGATATACGATTATATGAAGAATCATTTTATCATTATATGTAGCTTAAATGATCATTACAGGTGATGATATTGATGCCATTGAGGCACTAAAACGTGATTTGGCTCACCGCTTTGCGATAAAGAACTCAGAACTATTACATTATTTTTTAGGTATTGAGGTGGCTCACTCTTAAAAAGGTTATATTCTCTCTCAGATAATATATATATATATATATCTTATTTATTCGATTGAACGTGAATTTCTGATAATAGGACGGTAGGTACCCCTCTTGAAACCAATGCTCGGTATTTTCTGACTGATGGTGTTCTTTTATCAGACCCAACTCTCTATCAAACTCTCATAGGAAACTTGGTATATCTTACATTTACTCGACCAGATATAGCTTATGTTGTTCATGTGGTTATTCAGTTTTTTATTGTTTCTACATCCTTCTATTGGGGAGTTATTATTCGAATATTGAGATATCTTTGTCGCATTCAATTCTAAATCATTTTATTTCTTTCGATCTCTTCACTTAAACTGCATGCCTACAGATGATGATTCGAATATTGATCATCGTGACTGAAAATCTACTACTGGTTTATGTAATTTTTTGGAGATTCATTAATATCATGGAAAAACAAGAAACAAAAAGTTTTCTCTAGATCGTCATAGAAGCTGAGCACCGTGCTGTGGTCGTGACCACATGTGAGATTATTTGGTTACGATGGCTGCTTGTAGATATGAGGGTAACATTACTAAAAACACTTTCTTACATTATGATAACAAATATGTCATGCATATATCAAATAATTATGTTTTTCATGAGAGAACAGAGTACATTGATATAGATTATCACTTCATTGAGCATAACCTTCAGATCAACACCATCTTGCTTTAATATGTTCTATCAGCTTTGCAGGTTGCTGATATTTTCACAAAGGCTCAATCAACAGCGCGGTTTCATTTTCTCTTTGACAAACTCTCAATGCCTACTACTGGTGCATTGTGCGTTGGGAGAGGGTGTTAGAGATATAAGGCCCAAACCCATTAACTATTTATTTTTATCTATAAATATAAGCATATGCTCTATGTAATTATGACGTTTTCTAATAATAAAACCCTAGCCACTTTTATATTTTCTCTCTGTTTGTTCTTAATTAACAATATTGACATCCTCTAATATCCATATGGATGAGTGAAATCATTAGAGGCATCTATAATTTCTTCTCGAGACAACAACACGACATCTTCAACACCTAAGGAAATGTTTATATCATAAAGGTATGCTTGATTCAAACACTCAACACCGGTGGGAACAGAAATCACAACAACCTAAGTTACCTCAGCATTATGACTAGGGGAGTGGAAGAAATACAACAACATCAGGAAGAATGACAACACGCACTCCAATATCACCACCATCATTCACTTCATTCGATGGTCCATGTAAGTTCTTATGCTTCTCTCCCATTGACTCTAGGTATGAATGGTGGCCATCATCGGCCAGCATATCAACTGATTTCTCATCTAGATTACTGATCTCATTACACATCAAAAGTTTTTTGGATCTTTGAACCAAGCCCCACAGCATGTCCAAGTTAAGACTCAATATTCTTAGTGTATCTCTTCCATCCTAGAAGATTCTTCGGTAGCATGTAACATATTATTTTCAAACTCAACTACCTCTACTACTCAATTAAGACATTCCTCTTCAAAAATGACCTGCAACTTACAAAGTCGATCCAAGGCTTGAGATAAGCGCCTCTGCAACTCTATCTTCACAAAATGGGTTTTCTTACGTTAATCTCGTAGCATATATTTTAGACCTTCAGTATGCGTCTCATTATGATGTCTCTCTTTATCAAAATTCTTGACTTCTTTGGATTTTTCTTGCAAGTCCCGCCTCAATGTAACCATGATAGGTTAACTTTATTCATATTACATCGACAACATTTATTTTAGTTTCTTCTCTACTTGCAATGTAAATTTCAGGCTCGCATCTTGCCCAAGTGACTCACTTGCCCCTTTCTAGTAGAGGACGGCGATCAACTACAAAGATGTCTGAAACTACACCACCTTGATGCAATATTGCCAATTCATTCAAAAAGTTATGCATCTTATATTGGAAATATGACTGAAGCACAAATTGAACACCAATAAGAATAAAATATTATACATGCAAACTTAATTTAACCCACAAGCTTAGCTGTATTTCACCAACTTAGTATGTGTTAAGTCATCTGGAGGATCCCTCTTACTAGCTTCAGCAACATATAACCACAAAAGATCTGAAATATGCTAATAGGCAAACATCTCATCTCCAACAACCTTAACCAAAGAGTCACATCTACGCCACCTCTCGATAAGACCGTCTCAAATTTAGGGAAAGCTTGAAGTCTTGACAACAACCATTCTATGAAGTCGGCTTAAAACCTCTACATTTCTATGACCCGTTTCTCTAGGCTACTTAGGCTCAACAGGCCATTCTGTTATTTTGACATAATAGTCGAGCCTTATTCAACATTAATGTTGCTGGATAAAAGAGATGCTAGATGAAAAGATAGTGAAGATGAGGCAAGTGCTAAACACATTAAAGAGAGCTGGAGTGAATTGAAAAGACGATATAACTTTAGTGGGTCATAAATTACACATTAAGGACTGTAAATGTTTTCCCCTTTTAAATATTACAGTCTCTAAAAAACTAAGGGCTAGGTTTTTTGTTTATGCATCAAAAACGGCAGAATCACTGTGTATTTTTAATAAAATCGATCTGCAGCAGGTCCGGAGACGTAGGCATAATTTACTGAACTCCGTTAACAATTGTGTGTTTGATTTCACTTTTGTTTTGTGTTCCTTATCTTTTTGATTTGATTGCAGGAAAATTGCATATTTTCCCAAAACCCCTCTTTACCTCAAGCAAATTTAGAAGTGATTTGCCCGGAAATTAGCGTATTCCCCTTACAACTGGTATCAAAGTCACGCTGGTAGCGATCCAAAAGAGGTCAGATTTGAGTGGGAGCAATGACTACAGACGAAGGAAAGGTAAGACTCAAAAAATTCGATACTGTAGATTTTGGGTTCTGGAAGATGCAGATTGAAGATTATCTGTACCAGAAAAAACTTTATCAACCCCTTTCAGAAAAGAAACCAGAGAGTATGAAAGATGAAGAATGGGCCCTTCTTGACAGACAAGCTCTAGGAGTCATCTGATTGACGTTATCCCGCGATGTTGCTTTTAACATCATAAAGTAAACAACCACGGCCGGTCTTATGAAGGCTCTCTCGAGTATGTATGAGAAGCCATCAGCGTCTAACAAAGTTCACTTGATGAGACGTTTATTCAATTTGCGAATGACGGAAGGCGCGTCAGTAGCTCAACACCTCAATGAACTCAATACAATCACAACCCAGTTGAAATTGATTTTGATGAAGAAATACGAGCACTAATACTGTTGTCTTCACTACCAGATAGTTGGAATGCTGTTGTCACAGCAGTGAGTAGCTCATCAGGAAGCAATAAGTTGAAATTTGATGATGTTCGTGACCTAGTTCTCAGTGAAGAGATTCGAAGGAGAGAATCAGGTGAGTCATCAATCTCATCAGTCTTACATACAGAGTCGAGAGGAAGAAATTCAACCAGAGAATATAGACGCGGTAAATCGAACTACCGAGGCAAATCAAGTGACTAGAGGTCCAAGTCTAGGAATCGTAAAAATTTCCAAGGGTTGAGAAATATCGAATGTTGGAATTATTGGAAGACTGGGCACTATAAATTTCAGTGCAAGAGAGAACTAAAGGAACAGGAGAAGAAGACATAGGCAAATATCACTTCAGATGGAGACGATGCGTTAATATTGATGAGTCAATAATTGTCAAAAGAGTATATTTGGGATCTTGTGTCAGATGTGACTAGAGAGAGAAAGTGAAGAGAGAGAAAACGGGATTTGTCCACAGTAATATTCAATACCCTTTTTAGGCAAGTAGGTCACCCTTTTATACTAAAATAAGGTGGACCCATTTAATCTCTTAGTGGGCCGTTCATCACATACCAATGAGGCCCCTTTACTATTATATTGTTGTACATTGGTCCTTGAAGGACTTCAAATACCCGATTAATCCCGTCAACTACTATTTATTGCGTTTTTACCCCTGTCGTTTGGATCGGCGAATTCCGCCCTCATCAGTAGCCCCCCAGTCTTCGGGAACTTTTAGGAGCGGAGACTTGCGAAAGAGCTATCGCCGATCGTCCGACCTCATTCCTGGTCCAGGCCTTGTCAGTTGTGATTTCCTGATGCTCGGGGCCACCTCCTCGGACGCCTTCCCGCGCCTTTCCATTCTGCTGGGCTTTTAATTTCTGGCCTGTCAAGGCGGCCCATTATCTTCTCACCGGCCGTGGTAGCGGCGGCCCAAATCGACGCTACACTCGTGGCGAATTGTTTACGTCATCCCTCGTCAGTCGGGGGTCGGCACGTGTCATTAGCCAAGGGGTCACTTCTCTGTCAGACTAGGCTCCTAGGGAGACTCTTCGCCTTCCCGCTGTGTTTTCGTCGATTGGTATCCCCCGATCTTTCAACCCTTCCTATAAATACCCCAAGATCCTTTAGTGTCTCTCAGAGGCATTTTAGAGAGAGAAAACGCTGTCCGAACATTTCTAGAGAGAGAAAGAGCTCGCCCGACCCTTCCTTGCTCTGGTTCTTGTTGTATGAAACCCGGACGTTCACAGAAAAAACCAACCAAGAAAAAGAGATCTGAGTGGAGTTTTGAACAGTGGTCTAGTATCGGTGATAGAGCAGAGGAGTACCGACGCGCTGGTCTGATCTGGGGGTCCAACTCCAAACCTTTTGTTCCCGCTCCGCTTCCTCACGACCCCGTTCTTGCCACCCCAATTCTCGCAGAGTCTTTCCTAGTGCCCGATCTTCCGGTTTCTCCTATTTCCGAGGGTAACCTATCCCCAGAACCCATTATCCTTTCTTCTAGTGACAGTTCCCATTTTTCCGCAGTCGGGCCAAAGAATCCGACCCTATCGTCCGTCGGCTTACCCTCTTCCCGTTGTGCTCGTAAGTCTACTTTCTTGATAATGGGGGAAGACGATCTACCCAAGCGTTCAGCAGGAGGTAATAGTCCCGAAATGGTTCAGCTTACACCCTCAATTAGGGGGATTCGGACCGGTATTAACACTGCGGTCACTTTCTTAGGTTTGCCCAAAATGCGGCTGACACCCGAGCAGACGGAGGAGGCCCATAGAAACATGGCTCGCGATGCTGCCGAAGCTTCTTCTTCCCGGGTCCGGCCATCGGAAACAGATGCCGCTACTGCCCGAAGCTCTGGTCAAGTTCCGACCCAAGAAGCTGGAGAGTCGGAAATCGATGTTGCTCCCGCGGGAGTTTGTATTGCCGCAGCTGGCCACGCGGCTAATAACCAGGATGATCCCTTGCCCGAGGCGGTTGAAGCTGCTATTTCGACCAAGTACTTCAGCTGGCTTCTGACCAGGGACGTGGTTTCTCTCTTCGAAGGGAAGTACCTCTACTTCCCCGAGTCCGATCATGGTGAAATGCTGACCCGCTGGGGGATCCCTGAGTGTGTCACCGTTCGATTCCCGATCCCGGGAGAGACACCTGTTCACGTCAGACCCCGAGAGATTGTGTTGTTCACCGAATTATTCAACTGGGGTTTGCGCTTCCCCTTGGACCCTGAGATTGCGCTCTATTTCCGCACTCTTCAGATCTGCCCATCGCAGCTGACGCCCAACGCGTGGTACACCCTGATGTCCTGCATCATGGCCTCCCGCCTTTCCGGTCGAGTTATGCCGATGGAGGAGTATATCGCCATGTCGGGTCTGTCGAAATCCCCGAAGTCACCATTCTTCTATTCCTCTCTTGGCAATAAGTGGAAAATTGTCAATGACTTTTTAGAGGGGGACAAGGGGTGGAAACACCGGTTTGTATTCTTGAGCGGATGCTGGGAGAACGGGCTTTCATACACCAAGGAGAACCCGAGGCAACTGCTGCGGACCTGGGTCCATGATGGTACTGCCTTTTCCTATCTTCATAAGCAACCTCTGGCGGTGCTCATCCGAGGCGCTAACTATTGAACAGCTGCGGGAACCTCCAAGCCTCGACGAGGTGTTTGCCCGAACCGGTCGTCCTGGGTACATACTGTACTTGCCCAAACGCAATAAGGCGCCCAGCAAGCGTCCCAAGTCATAGGAGGATGGGAGGGAACCGGAGGTCGGACCCGAGGCAGAAAGCGATCCGATCAGGGCGGTGGTGCCGGTGACAGATCGATCGGAGGCGAGTCAGAACCCGGCCGTAGTGCCGAAGAGGAAGAACCGTGCGGAGACGGGAGGGTCCAAGCTAAAGAAAGCCAAAGCTGTGGTAGAGGATCTGGCAGCAATTAGCGCGGATGTGGTCGCTGCAGGGCCTAACTTCTTGGATCAGGTTGGCGACCGTCCTGCTATGGAGGATGTTGTCTTAGTTCCGGATGACACCGAGCCCCCCAAGGCTGCAAACCCCGATGCTTCGTCATCCAGTGGCCCCAAACTCCCGGTGCTAACAATGCTTGGAAGCCCGCACTCTTTCCCTCTACGGAAAACTAATGGGCTGGCGTTGTCGCTATACAATTTGTTGGTGCCAGCAGCCTTGAAAGAACGTCGGGCGAAGGAGCTTGGTAAGAAGTTATCCTTAGCGGAAACAAAGATTGCCAATCTTGCCGCTCAGGTGAAGACAGCTGAAGAGGCCCAGGTGTTAGCGGAAGGTCGGGCCGTTGAAGCCGAAAAACTGGCTACCGAAGCGAAAACGGCCGCGGAGACGGCAAAACAGGCAATGGAGACAGCGCAGAAGGCCGCGGAGGACGCGGTGGGTGTGTCAGAGGCTGCGAGGAAAGCCGCGGAAGACCGTGCCTCAGCTTTGGCGTTGGAGGTTCAAAAGTTGAAATCCTCAAACGTTGCCTACATCAATCGATGTAGGCAATGGTCGGACAAGGAAACCGCCGATGCCAAAGCCGCATATGTTCTGTCACTCCATAATCGTTACCCGGACCTTCGCCTGGGATCGCTGTGGCTTGATGTACCGGAAAAAGACAGGCCCGACGGAGTTGAATGTGAGGAGTCCGATGATGCAGACGATGATGAAAATGATGATGAGGACGAAGATGGGGAGCAGTGATTCCGTTCCCCTTTTGTCTGTTTTGCAAAGATTTTTTGTTAATCTTCGGGGGCCGTGGAGCCCTCTGTATTTTGTGTTGTACCGCGACTTTTTGTTTTGTTCTTTGGGGGTCACGGGGCCCCCTGTGATTATATGACGCTTTGTTTTGCTGAATATATTGTTTCACAGACCGTAAATTTTTATGTTTGGTAGGTTGATTTGTTACCGAAAGTTGTGCCCGAGGATCGGGAAAATCATAAAGGTGGATTGGTAATACCGAAAGATCCTTTGAAGGTTCTGTAGATCGACTTTCTATCGGAAGTTTGTCCAGAGGGTCTGGAAAACCAAAATGTAGATCGGGAAACCCGAAAAACCCCTTGAGGGTTCCGTAGATCGATTTATTATCGAAAATTTTCCCAAAAGGTCGGGAAAACCAAAATGTAGATCGGTAAAACCGAAAGATCCCTTTAGGGTTCTGTAGATCGATTTACTATCGAAAATTTTCCCAAAAGGTCGGGAAAACCAAAATGTAGATCGGTAAAACCGAAAAATCCCTTTAGGGTTCTGTAATAAACTTATATTAATGGAAATGGACGACGTCCAGCTCGTCAGCCGTCCGAAGTCGCAATGATTTAATATTATGAAGGCAAGACTTTTTTTAATTATCAAAAACGCGGGTCGGGTTTTGACTGATGCCTCGTTAAAACCTCCTCGTGCCACCGAGGTAGGAAAGAGTGCATCCCCGACCATTACAAACTTGAATCAAACAGGACATAATGTGAAATACATCGTAAATTACAAACTATTCGAAATATAACTTCAAGTGTCCGAGCCGGTTCTGTAGGCGGTACGTCCCGCTCCTGACTTTCTCGACTATTTCATAGGGTCCCTCCTAATTTGGCGCTAACTTTCCGAGGCTCTTGTCCTTTGTGTGGAGGAAAACGCGTCTTAAAACCTTATCACCGACCTTGAACTCCCGACGTCGGACTTTGGCTGCGTATCGGCTTCTCATTAATGTCTGGTAATGTAAAGAGTTTAAATGAGCGCGACGACGCTTCTCTTCTATGAGGTCAAGTTCTAGCCGTCGGCTTTCGTCATTTGTCTCCTCCTGATAAGTTCCGACCCTGAAAGAGGGAAAAATAGACTCCGCGGGGGTGACCGCGTCCATGCCATATACTAAAGCGTACGGCGATTCTTGGGTAGCCGTGCGGGGTGTGGTTCGGTAAGCCCATAACACTTCTTGCAAATAGTCGGGCCATTTTCCGGCCTTTCCCTCGAGATTCTTTCTGAGGCCATCCAGAATAGTTCGATTGGTCACTTTGACCTGGCCATTTGCTTGTGGATGAAACGGAGCAGAGAAACATTGTCGAATATTATGAGTGGTGCAGAATGCCCTCATTTCCGCACTATCAAATTGTGGCCCGTTGTCCATAGTTAGCCGCTGGGGCACCCCGAATCTGCAGCAAATGTTCGCCCAGATGAATTTGACAATATCCTTGGTCTTTGTGGCGGATAGGGGCTCAGCCTCAACCCATTTGGAGAAGTAATCTACCGCGACGACAATCGTCTGTCTTCCTCCCGAAGCCATCGGTAATGGCCCAACGAGGTCGATTCCCCATCGGTCAAAGGGCAGTCCTTCGGATATAGATTCTAAAGGAGATGCGGGTATGTTGATCGCGTTCCCAAACCTTTGACATGTATCACAAGTTTTCACCATAAGTCTTGCGTCTGCCGTTATTGTCGGCCAATAAAATCCTGCGAGAAAAATTCTCCTAATCAACGCCTTATACCCGCAGTGCGCCGCGCCCTCCCCATCATGTGGTTCAGACAAAATGACTTGGGATTCGTTAAATCCTAAACATCGAAGTAGAGGTCGGCTAAAGGATTTTTTGTACAGCACATCCCCTAAAAGGACGTATCCCCGCGCCTTGTTGCGCAATTTTCGCGCCGAGGCGGTGTCATCGGGAAGCCGACCTTTGGCCAGGAAAGCGATAATACCCTGTCGCCAGTCCGAACTGGAAACCGAAGAGATCTGGCACACGATTTCAGGTCGGTTACTCAACTCATGTCGTTTAACGATGGACGGGCTTTCTTGCTCTATTACCCATGGGTAACTGGCAGAGCAGGAAATCGTTGCCAAAGAGTCTGCTGCTGTGTTTTCAGTTCGTGGGACATGTTCGTATGTGATTTTGTCGAAAGAAGCGGCCAGAATTCTTAATGCCGCTAGGTACTGTACCAGGTGTTCTTTCCGAGCCTCCGCACTACCTGAGGCTTGGTTGATTAAAAGTTGGGAGTCGCTTACGAGGCGTACTTGTCTTGCCCCGCACACCTGTGCCAATCGTAAACCTGCCAAAGCTGCTTCGTATTCAGCTTCATTGTTCGACGTGTGAAAACCGAAGCGGATGGCCTGGAGCATGCTCAAACCCGAGGGGGTTATGATTTGAATTCCCGCCCCACAACCACTGACGTTTGCTCCCCCATCCGTGCGGACGGTCCATTCGCCCACTGCTGGCTCTTGCGAAAGCGCTTCCTGTTCGGGCCGTTCAGAGTGAAATTCGACCAAAAAATCGGCCAAGGCCTGGCCCTTGATTGCTGTCCGGGGTTCAAATTCAATGTCAAAATCCCCCAACTCTACCGACCACTTGGATATTCTCCCGGACATGTCTGGTCGCTGAAAAACGTATTTTAGTGGAAATGATGTGCGGACGACAATAGGGTGTGCTTGGAAATATGGACGCATTTTCTGCGCCGCCGTCACCAGAGCCAGTGCCATTTTTTCCAGTTTTAAGTACCGAGTTTCGGCGTCCAGCATGCTTTTGCTCACATAGTATACCGCTGTCGGAGCCGGCCCTGATTCGCTAATTAGCGCTGCGCTGACCGCATAATCCGTGACCGCAACGTAGAGGAAAAGGGTTTCGCCCGCAGTAGGCTTGGTTAGGCGGTTCGGGGACGATAGGTACTCCTTGATCCCTAAAAACGCCACGTCACACTCCTTGGTCCAGAAGAAATTTTTTACCTGTCGAAGGACCTGAAAAAACAGAGCGCATTTATCAGACGATCGAGAAATGAAACGATTTAGTGCGGCCAATCTCCCGGTCAGGATCTGAACTTCTTTCACACTCCGAGGAGGGGTCATGTCGGCTAGAGCTCGGAGCTGGACAGGGTCGGCTTCGATGCCTTTCTCGCTGACGAAGAATCCCAAGAACTTTCCTGATCGGACCCCAAAAGAACAGTTCTCTGGGTTCAGCTTAAGATTTACCCTTCGCAAATTATCAAAGGTTTTTCTGAGGTCGGCAAGGTGGGCCCCATCGGTCCTACTTTTGACCAACATATCATCAATGTAAACCTCCATGTTTCTCCCGATCTGACTTTCGAAAGTCCTGTTGACCAGCCTTTGGTACGTCGCGCCCGCATTTTTCAGTCCGAAGGGCATTACTTTGTAGCAGTATAGCCCTCGACCCGTTATGAACGTGGTGTTTTCCTGGTCCGCGGGGTGCAACTTAATTTGATTGTAACCGGCGTAGGCGTCCATAAAAGACAGTAACTTGTTACCCGACGTCGAGTCCACCAGCTGATCAATCCTCGGCATCGGGAAAGGGTCCTTTGGGCACGCCCGATTGAGATCGGTAAAATCTACACACATCCTCCATTTCCCGCTTTTCTTTTTGACAAGGACGGGGTTAGAGATCCACAAAGGGTACCGTGCTTCCTCTATATGCCCGACACTGGTCATTCTTTCAACTTCCCGTAGGATTACTTCTGCCTTTTCGGGAGAGAAGGCCCGACGTTTTTGAACGATCGGTCTGACATTCCTGTTTATGGTTAACTTGTGAATCGCGAAGGACTCCGGTACTCCTGTAACGTCCCCGGAGCACCATGCGAACAAATCAAGGTTCTCCCGGAGTAAGACCAGTAGCTGCTCCCTTAGGATCGGCAAAAGGTTTATCCCGATATGGATTGTAGAAGTCACCGCATGCATGCGCGATATCCAAGATCGTCCCAAAATGGCGTTGTGCGAGGCCGGCGCGTCCACTACTACGAACAGAACTGTGACCTCCTTTTTAAATGGGCCGCGGCCTAACTGTACCACGCCCTCAAACTCTCCCACAACGTCGGCTGCCGACCCAGTGAACCCGACTATGGTGCGGTCAGATCGTTCAAGCACTGGTCGTGTTCAGAACTTGGCAAAGGTCGAAGCAAAGATGATATTGGCCGAACTCCCGGTATCTACCAAGATGCGCCGAACCTCCTCTCCTGCGATCGCTGCCCCAATCACAATGGCATCCTCGTGAGGCCCGGCTAAGTCCCTCATGTCGTCGTCATCGAAATGTAAAATTGGCGAGGGGGCGTTACAGGTTTGGAAGCAAGTTCTAGCTTCCAGCTGGGTGGTCAAGTTGACGATGTGTCTCTTCCTGGAGGAATGTGTTATTCCCGCCATTGAATCCCCCCCAAAGATGGTCAGAGATTCAAAAAGATCACGCAAGCCCCGCACCTTACCGACGCGTTCTCCTGCATTTTCCTCAACAACTCCGATAATGTCGTGGTTGGCCCCTGGATTGTCGTAGCTCGGGATCGGGGAAGAAATACTTCTGGTTTTGAAGCAAGTTTGGGTTCCCAAACGAGTGAGTTGGCCGACAACTCGCCCTTTCCGGGATACGCGCACGGCTTCCGTCGTAGATCCTCCCCCGAAGATTATTGATGACTCAAACATTTTACAGAGGCTACGCACGCTCCCGATACTTTCTTTCGCCTCTTCCTTTATGACCCCGATGATATTACGATTGGCTTCGGGATCTAGATATTCAATCGAAACGTCGAAATGGTCGGTAACTTCTGAAATTGCCATGGTCGTCTCCGGCTTCGGAACGATGACCACTTCTTTCGAGGTTGCGGCATGCTGGGTCTTCTTGACATATTCCAACAGGTTCCCATGCTCGATGAGCATCTATATTTCCTTTTTTAAGGCTATGCAGTCCTTCGTGTCATGGCCTACGTCCTCATGGTAACGACAATAGCGGTTATTCCTTTGCTCCCGAGGTGTTGGGATAGGGAAAGGTCTTCGGTACATCCCGCTCTTCTTGGTCTTCTCGTAGATCGATGACACGCACTCCGTGAGGTCTGCGAAGTAAGCCGGTCGTATCCATTTGTTGGACATGGGTCGAGAAGCGGCCTGCCCTGCTTGTTTTGGCCTTGGACCCGTCGGGGCCGGAGATTTAGTCACCAACGGCATACTCGGGGGTATCGTGCTAACCGGTTGGACAGACCTAGCATGGTCTGGTCGGGAACTCTGTTTTATCACGACCGAGGCTTGGGCGCTCTGCTGGATCTGTGCCGCCAACTCAGAAGCTTTTGTTTCCTCGATCAATATCTGCTTTTCTATTTGTGCCAATAACGCGGAAAAAGTGAATGCTTGCTTCTTCGTGACCGCTTGCTTCATTGGCCCCGGGAGCAGACCCAATCGAAACGCCGTTAGAGCCACATTCTCCTCACAATGGTCCAGATCGGTTTTTGCGTCAATGAACCGCCTGGTATAGTCTTTGAGGCTCTCCCCTAGCTTCTGTCGACAATTCATAATAGTATCTCCGTTGGCACGGAAACTCTTACTTCCCACGAAGTGTTGCCTAAATATTGCCCAGAAAGTCCCGAAATTCCGGATACAACCCTGCGGCAAACGGTTGTACCATTTAGAGGCCCTGGCTTTGAAAGTCATAGAGAAGGCTCTGCATTAGAGCTTGTCGTCGTTATCGAAGCTCAGCATGAAGTTCTTGAAAGCTTCCAAATGGTTGTCCGGGTCCTTTTTCCCGTCATATTTTTCCAGCTTGGAAATGTCGAACCGCCTCGGGAGTGGTCCTGCTAATATCTCATCGGACAAAGGGGAGGCCCTCCAATTGACTCCGAGCTCGAAAGCTCGTCCCCCCAGACCTTCGGTTCTAATTCCATAGAGTCCTTCGGCTCCCGGGTTGATGAATTGGCTACTGGTTCGGTACCCATGGTTCTGACTGTTCGATGGTTGCCAAGGGATTGGTGGCAATATTTCCCGCTCTCCGCGGCTGGCGGTGTGCGTTTCTTCTTTTTCAAATGATGCTGGGGTCGGCTTGTCCGTGCCCCCCTTCTTATATCGCGAGGGATCTGCTCTGGACCCGCGAATGCGTCGGGATCGGCTCTTTTGTGTTCGTTGGATTCTCTCCCGGCGCAGGTATTCCTTGCCCGACGAGTCATCTGAGGGGTAGTCCGATGTCATAGCCCGACGGTTTTCAGGGTTCCGACGAGTTTTGACGGCTTCTTCATCGTCGGGGGGAGAGTCTCGGTAGTACCTGACAGGTCGGGCCTCTATTCGTGGATTGTTGCCGCGGCCGGCTGCTTCCCGATCCTCCAGGATGGGCTCTTTTCCCTTTCCTTCCCGAGCTCTTTTCTCGCCCAATGCCCGCTATCGTTCCTCTTCTAACCGAGCAATGTCTTCAAGGAGCTGCTTTCGGGTCATAATCAACGTCGACCGCTTATCCCGTCCGCCGTTCCATTCCCGACCGGGGACTCCCGTGTCCTCCGAACCAGAAACGGTTCGGACGACTTCTCTACCGGCCCTCTCTATCGCCGCTTCGCTATTCATCCCGAAAAATGTGATTTTCAAAGAACAAAAGATTCCTTTTCGGTATCACTGTTCCCACAGACGGCGCCAATGATGAGTCAATAATTGTCAAAAGAGTATATTTGGGATCTTGTGTCAGATGTGACTAGAGAGAGAAAGTGAAGAGAGAGAAAACGGGATTTGTCCACAGTAATATTTAATACCCTTTTTAGGCAAGTGGGTCACCCTTTTATACTAAAATAAGGTGGACCCATTTAATCTCTTAGTGGGCCGTTCATCACATACCAATGAGGCCCCTTTACTATTATATTGTTGTACATTGGTCCTTGAAGGACTTCAAATACCCGATTAATCCCGTCAACTACTATTTATTGCGTTTTTACCCCTGTCGTTTGGATCAGCGAATTCCGCCCTCATCAAATATGCTCCTTAGAAAGCAGGGAAGAGTCTTGGGTGTTAAACTCTGGAGCATCGTTTCACGCGACTTCGAAGAAAGAATTCTTCGAGAGGTATGCTCCTGGTAACCTTGGAAAAGTATATCTTGGTGATGATAAACCTTGTGATATTATTGGTAAAGGTACTATGAAGATTAAGTTGAATGGGCTTGTCTGGGAACTGAAAGATGTCAGACATATCCCTGATCTGAGAAATAACTTAATCTCAGGGTCAGTTGGCTAGCGAAGGCTATAATACGATCTTCCATGGTGACAATTGGAAAATTTCAAAGGGAGCAATGACGGTTGCTCGCGGAAAGAAGAGTGGTACTCTTTACAAGACAACAAAGACGAGCTGTTCAATTGCAATAGCAGCAGGAAACGAAAATCCAAATTTTTGGCACCAGAGGCTTGGCCATATGAGTGTGAAGGGTATGCAAATTATGTACTCGAATGGGAAGCTTCCAGGTCTAAATTTAGTTGATATAGACATGTGTGAAGATTACATACTTGGAAAACAGAAAAGGGTCAGTTTTCAAACGAGTGGTAGAACCCCAAAGAAAGAAAGGCTGGAGCTTGTTCACTCTGACGTTTGGGGGCCAACAAATGTTTCATCTATAGGAGGGAAACACTATTTTGTGACCTTTATCGATGATCATTCTCGAAAGGTATAGGTTTATTTTCTGAAGCATAAATATGAAATGTCTGATGTTTTTAGGAGATGGAAATCTATGGTTGAGAATGAGACAGGTCTGAAGATTAAAAAGTCGAGAACTGATAATGGTGGTGAATATGAGGAAACCAAATTCAAGAACTTTTGCTATGAGCATGGTATCAGGATGGAGAGAACCATTCCAGGTACGCCTCAACACAATGGTATTGCCGAACGTATGAACAAAACATTGACAGAAAGAGCCAGAAGTATTCGAATACAGTCTGGTTTACCGAAGCAGTTCTGGGCAGAAGCAATCAATATCGACTTACCTGGTTAACTGAGGCCCGTCGGTTCCCTTAGAACATCGAATACCCAAGAAGGTATGGAGTGCTAAGGATATAAAATTATCACATCTACGAGTTTTTGGTTGTACAACATATGTTCATATAAGTGATCAAGGCAGGAGCAAGCTTGATCCGAAATCGAAAAAATGTTTCCTGATCGGCTCTGGCGAAGATGAGTTCGGTTATCGTGTTTGGGATGAGGAAAACATGAAGAGAATACGAAGCATAGATGTGATATTTAATGAAACCGTGATGTACAATGACAAGGATAAAAATAAAGCAAATGACTCAAATCCGTATAAATCAGTATTTACAGATATCGAGAGAGTCACAAATAGTCAGGAAATAGAGCCGATTACATTAACCCCTCAACAAGGAGAGTCCGTTGGATAAAACGATCGACAGCAATCCGATACCCTACAGCCGACCGAGGCAGTTCCTATTTTGCGAAGATCTTCCCGACCCCATGTACCCAACATAAGATACTTGAACTATCTGTTACTTACCGATGGAGGGGAACCTGAATGTTATGATGAAGATTGCCAGACCAGTGATGCTAGTAAGTGGGAGTTTGCCATGAAAAATGAGATGAACTCTTTAATCTCAAATGATACATGGGACCTAACTGAGTTACCAATGGATAAGAAGGCACTTCATAACAAATAGGTGTATCGAGGGAAAGATGAGCATGATGGCTCTAAGAGATACAAAGCCCGACTAGTTGTCAAAGGGTTCCAGCAAAAGGAAGAAATTGATTACACCGATATTTTTGCTCCAGTTGTGAAGCTCAATACTATTAGATCAGTGTTGAGTATTGTTGCCATTGAAGACCTTTATCTTGAACAGTTAGATGTGAAGAATGCATTTCTTCATGGGGATTTGGATGAGGAGATATACATGTATCAACCAGAAGGTTTCTTGAAAGAAGGGAAAGAAAACATGGTATGCAGACTCAAGAAAAGTTACAAGCTCCAAGACAGTGGTACAAGAAATTTGACGGCTTTATGTACAAAGAGAGTTTTCAAGAGTGTAATGTGGACCACTATTGTTATTTTAAAAGAGTAAGTCCAGTTATATTATTTTGTTACTCTATGTTGATGATATGTTAGTAGCAGGTTCAGATTAGAAGATTGAAGCAACAATTGTCAAAAGAATTTGACATGAAGGACTTGGGTCCGGCGAAGAAGATTCTTGGAATGCAAATCACAAGAGATAAACATAGAAAAGTTTTGCAGTTATCTCAGTCAGAGTACATCGATCGCGTTTTGAAGAGATTTAACATGTGTGATGCCAAACCAGTTAGTACACCATTGGCAGGTCACTTTCGCTTCTCCAAGGATCAATCCCCTAAAACGGATGAAGAAAAAAACTACATGGCTAAGGTTCCTTACGCCTTAGCTATTGGAAGTTTGATGTATGCAATGGTATGTACGAGACCAGACATTAGTAATACAGTGGGAGTTGTGAGTAGGTTTATGTCAAACCCAGGGAAAATTCACTGGGAAGTTGTCAAATGGATTTTGAGATACCTACTAGGTACCACAGAAAAGTGTTTGTACTTTGGTAAGGGTGAGTTAAAGGTACAAGGCTACGTAAATGCAGATTTTGGAGGTGAAGTTGATCACCGCAAAAGCACTACCGGTTATATATTTACTGTTGGAACTACAACTGTTAGTTGGATATCAAAGTTACACAAAATTGTCACTTTATCAACTACAGAGGCTGAGTATGTAGCAGTGAACGAAGCCAGTAAAGAGATGATATGGCTTCAAGGTTTGTTAACCGAGTTGGGATTCTAACAGAAGAACAACGCTCTGTATAGTGATAGTCAAAGTGCAATTCAATTGCCGAAGAATTCAACATTTCATTCAACAACCAAGCACATCAGTTTTTGTTATCATTTCATTAGATCTTTATTGGAAGATGAGGTGCTAATACTGGAAAAGATCTAATGAAGCAAGAATCGAGGTGATATGTTGACAAAGACAGTAGCCATTGAAAAACTGAAGTTGTGTTCAGCTTCATTTGATCTGCAAGAGTAATAAGACCAGAAAGATCTGTTGCATAGATCAAGGTGTGAAGACAAGTTGAAACCAGTCTTCAAGTGGGAGATTGTTATTTTGACATAATAGTCCAGCCTTATTCAACATTAATGTTATTGGATATAAGAGATGCTAGATGAAAAGACAGTGAAGATGAGGCAAGTGCTAAACACATAAAAGAGAGCTGGAGTGAATTGAAAAGTCAGTGTACTTTTAGTGGGTCATAAATTACACATTAAGGACTATAAATGTTTTCCCCTTTTAAGTGTTACAGTCTCTACAAAACTAAGGGCTAGGGTTTTTGTGTATGCATCGAAAACGGTACTGTGTTTTTCTAATAAAATCGATCTGCAACAGGTCCGGAGATGTAGGCATAATTTGCTGAAATCCGTTAACAGTTGTGTGTTTGAGTTCACTTTTGTTTTGTGTTTCTTTTATTTTTGATTTGATTGCAGGAAAATTTTATATTTTCCCAAAACCCCTCTTTACCTCAAGCAAATTTAGAAGTGATTTGCCGGGAAATTAGCGTATTCCCCTTACAACTGGTATCATCCACCATATTTTTATTCTTCTCTAACATCAAGTCTAGTTTTCTTTCTGCCTCAGCCACGACCTGTGCATTCATCTTGCCTCTCATGCTTTTGAAATCAAGTCTAGGCGACACATCACAAATATAGCCTTTCTTTTTTCCGAAAGGGTTGTGACCTCTTTTGGCCCTCATGATCCCTCTCCACCAATCACTACCTCTTTGGTAGATACCATAAAGTACAAAATACAAAAAGAAGGATCATTCTCAAACATTTATGTGCGACCAATACTAGGAGCCATGCGATCCACAAGAGTATCAAACACGGTATTATCCCTTGATAAATAAAGCTAATCGCTTAGCTTATTTCTACGATACCGACATGGAAACATGCTCCAAAAATTCATCAACTACTATAGGGTCGGTTTCCACACTCACATATGCAAAGTGAGATACAGTAAACTGATTGTTAACAAGTGAAATGTGATGATTTTTATAGATTTTCGCATCAATTAAGTTAGTCGAGTCCTCTCAAAGAACCGCAAAAGGTCTAAACCTATTGGCAATCAAATTTTATGGTCAAGATTGTAGATAAAAAAGATGATATCACCATCAAAAGGCATAAAACAACGTATCTTCCGGATTAAAGAGGTGAACATGAACCTTAGCGGAATGATCCACTTCAGCCTCTTCCTCACCATCTCTTCCAATGAAAAATAATTATACTCACATTTCTATATCGCATGTGATCGTGATGTTCTAGATGTGTCAAAACAAATTTGGAATAAAAATCATTTTGACCGTTGGGAGAGCTCGACATAATATTTGGCATAAGAAACAGAGACATTGGTGGGCCGATCAAGATCACAAAGGACTCACCGATCAACTCAGATGGAAGAACTACTCGCATAGGCATATCATCTATACTCGATGCCTCAGTCGAGCAATATTCTTTATTTTTGGTTTTTGTACGAGGGATGTAGAATCGATTTCATAAAATATGTGCAAGGATTCTGCCATAACCGAGACCGAATGTCATGAATCTCGCTATATGAATTTTCTTCTTCATGTTGTAGTTCTAGCTCTGGAGGTCTACATTAAGTATTCATAGACTAACATGAAAAACGATGTGGAAGTAATAAATTTTTCAAATTTTATTAAATAAACATGAAAATAGAACTTCTTATGATCAAAGGTTTGTAATGTCAAAATGAGATTGTCAAATCAAATAATTAATAGATACTAATGGTAAGTTGAAGTTACCACATTGAGAAGTCCAAATATTTAAAGTGAGAATGAAAAAATCAACTCCTAAAATTACTTTCACATGTTAGTCAACAATGAACATTTATTATTGATTGAAAACCCTAGTTTGAGGAATAAGTTATTATCCTAGTTCAACTATTTTTGAATGTGCATCCAAGTCCACATATGAAGGAGCCTACTTAACACCTATAGAGAAATTTAAAAAATTCTAGCTGTAAGCAATAAGGGACCTAAGACACCCAATGATAAATAAACGCTCGATTCTCCTCTCTCAATGTAAATAAAAGAATTTATGCAAGGAACATCAATCATTACAAAAACTTATAGTTATTTGTCAACATGCTTGCAAGGACTAAAATACCTACTAATAAGACCGATATTCGTCTTAAATGAATTATCTAGTCCAAATAGCTCCAAATCTAGATTTCAATGTCGCAGATCATAAATACATGTTTTTTTTCTACTTCTAACCAATTAATCTAGAATTTTATATAAAAAAAAATATGATTCAGCTAATGAAAATCATTTATACATAACCAAAATTTATTCCTGCGAACCAATAAATCTAATTCTTACACGGTTAAAAAACCAGCCAAAACAACCAAATCCTAAAACTTCAAACTATGTCTAATTAAAAAACTGACTACATATATCAAACTATATATTGTGAACTTAAATACATAAATATAATTTATTATAAAAATATTAAACTAAAATAAGTTTCAGTTACCGTCTTTTTATCATTGAGATTGCAATTATAGTTTTGGTGTTCTTTTATTAAAATAAAAATTTGTTTTTTAGATTGGTTTTTTAGTTTGTAATTTAATTTTAATTTTGATTAATTTTTGTTTAAAACACTTTATCGTCCCCCAATACATGTTATTTTAGAAATATTTTGTATCTTTTCTTTAATTTTTAATATTATTTTTATATATCAATACAAAATTTAATATTATTTATTTTTTGGTTGTAAACAATCATTTAACAAAAATAAAAAACAATTTATAAGCATATGATACATATCTCGAGGAGTAGTATTAAGAGTCGTAAAAGAATGCAGCAAGAAGGTAAGTATGCATTAACATTACCAAAATCGAAATAATAGAGAATAAGTGAAAGTGCAGAAAAACCAATAAATTCAATATGACAATACTACGGAGTCAAAACACATGTGGGCAAAACAGCAAGAGGGGGGTGACTACAAACAACAGATACATAAAAAAACTTAAGTTAGAGATTACATGGATCGGGTCGGCCAAACAAATTTCGTTCTAAAGAATCTGAACCGAAGGTTTGAAAACATGAGATACAATATCGCAGAGGCAAATATCAAAGATGAACCGAAAATTCTATCATTCCTCCTCCTACAGATATGGTAAACAACCACATTAAAACATGCACGACGTCGATGGCGTAAATTGGAAGAAGACCAAACCTCTTGAAACCAAGAGACCCAATTGTTGTTATTATTATAAGAGAGCCCAATTTTTGAACTTGTGAGATCTCAGATGCTCTAAGAGAAGCCACATTTATAGATGATATGATTAATAGTTTTGGATCCAAAATTACACAATACGTAATTCGAGGGAGTATTAAATCCACAACTCGGAAACTTATCGCGTGTGGTAAGCTTGCACTGACTAGCAAGCCAAAGGATAAAAAAAATGGTGAAGAATATTAAATTTATGCCATACTAAACTCGTCATCCAAAACAGAGGATGTGCGTTCGAATGACATTGTATGTGCCATTGATTGTGAACTTTGGGGATCCTTTCTTAGTCATCCAATAATGAACGTCGTTGAAGATGACGTTGTGGGAAAATGAGAGGATGAAGTTGTGGATCTTCTAGATATTGTTGCGATTTTTAGCACCTCCCGATCTAATATGAGGTGGTCAGTTCCAGAGCCCATCGGTGGTAATGTCTGAAATTTTAAGGTTCTTATCCGACCTGGAGTCATAGATTACGTCATTCCCGTAATGGGTAACAAGAGAAGAAGAGAGAAGCAAATGATCGAACACGAATGAGGTATTTTCTCAGTTTTTTATCGCCATCCTGAATAAATTTCTAACGAAAGGCCTAAATATAAGATTTTCCTCCAAGTCCAAGAGTAGGAAGAACCAAGATCAAGAGCTTATTTTTACAATCTTTAATAATCTTGGTTTTAATCCATTCGCACCGGATAGAGTTAAAGTTATTAGTAATCAATTACTGTAAAAGTTTAAAGACGATCGCCTGATTCCATGTTTTTTTGATAAACAATCCAAAAGCTGTCGTCCAGTGTGGGCAATGTAACAGTAAACCAAACCACTTTAACCTCTCATAGAGGAAACGACGGAGATATTGAGAGAATTCTGTGAAAACTCTCGAAAAAAGAATAAAATAGAAAACCAATGAAGTTACCATAAAAAAATAACTAATTCAAAAAGCTAAAGACAACCGGCGTAGAAGAAATGTTTATAGATCTAACAACCAATACACGAGATAATGTTAAAAAAAAAACTAAAATTTTGTGTAAGAAACTAACATATGAGAAAGGAGAGTCCAAAATAATTTATTAAAAGAAAATTGACATTAAATCCAAGTAGATTACTTAGATCGTCTCTAACTTTTATCTTTTTATATATATATATAACAATTATTATATTTTTATATTTATTAAATCAATTGAAAAAAATATATATCATAGTTACCCAATAAAAATAGGGTATCTAGGTAGATTTTCTAATTGTGTACAGAAGAAAGAAAAAAAAATGCCACCATAAGTGGTCCAGCTCTATACTTCTATTCAGATAAACTTAAACTTAATATATGGACACATTCATACGATGATCAAAAGCTGTAAACTTTCTTAAATAATAATAGAACATTCAAAAGACAACATTAGAAACACGTAATACCAAAAACAGAACCATGAATTTTGATTGAAGAAATTAAAAAAGAAACGAAATTGTTGTATTGCCTCGTCAATTTTAAACAATAACTTTTCTTAAAAGTTACTGTTTTGATTGGTCACCCACATTTAAACCTTAATATCCTTTAGATTCTGTAAAATCTAAGTGCTCGTGCAATAGTACAGAGGTGACTACTTTCTCTCTCATCTCCTTCCTCTTCCACCACTCCTCTCACATTCTTCATCTTCGCCCTCTACATTTTCAAGAGAATGTCACTTCTCTCCACCGCAACTTCGATAGTGAAAGATTAAAACTTTTTTTTTTCTTTCTTTCACTTCAAGTACTTAGCATAGTGATTTCAGAGCTTTACAGTGATCAATCACATTCTGGATCATGCTTCTACCTCTCTCTTGAGCTCGTGTTTTTAGTCTGTGATGGTGAATTGAGCTTCGTTCTCCGGTTTGTTTAATTTCCGTTTGCTTGAGTTTTGATGTTAATTTCTTGAATTAGGGAGATAGGGAGTGATGTAGGAGGTTAAAGAGATGAACATAAAAAAACAAAAACAAAAACCGATTGCTTTTGTTAGAGTCGACGGTGATTCTCATGGCAGCTAGTAGTAAAGGGTAGGTAGGCTTCTTGGCTTTTAGTACTTGAAAATTGCAATATGAAATCTACTGTAGCAGGGGTTGGTGCGCAAGGACATGAAGGTATCATCAATCCTCTCTTATGACTATGACTATGATTATGATTATGATTAAGATAATTACATTTTAGACTATGAAGCTTGATTACTAGTTTAGTTATTTGTTAGCTATAATTGTAAAGTTGTAATCTTGATAGGAGATAAGAAGTGTTTGAATTCAGAGCTGTGGCACGCCTGCGCTGGACCGCTAGTGTCCTTACCGAATGCAGGAAGCCGTGTCGTTTACTTCCCACAGGGTCATAGCGAGCAGGTTTAAGTTTTTGATGTTTTGTTATTTTCGTGCCGTTCGATTAGTGTTTAAGCTGGGTATGTATTTATAGGTGGCTGCTACTACTACTAACAAAGAAATCGATGGCCATATACCCAATTACCCGAGCTTGCAGCCCCAGTTGATATGCCAGCTCCATAATATATCCATGCATGTGAGACTTTCTAGTAGTATACTATATTTGTTATTACTTGTTTTTTATGTTTCAGAAATGTTTTTGAAGAATTTCGTGTATGTGATTCAGGCAGATGCCGAGGCAGATGAGGTCTATGCCCAAATGACATTGCAGCCTTTGAGACCGGTAAACCATGAATCTGATATTCATGAACTTTAAGATGTTTTTAATACCTCGTGTACACTATAGACTCATTTTTTGCTACTTTTTGTGAAGGAAGAGCAAAACAGCACATTTGCTTCAATGGAATTGGGGAGTCCAAGTAAACAGCCTATAAATTATTTTTGCAAGACGTTAACAGCTAGTGATACTAGTACTCATGGAGGTTTCTCTGTTCCTCGACGTGCTGCTGAAAAAGTCTTTCCTCCTCTGGTAATTTTCCATCTTGGCCAATTGTTGTGCTTTTGTGAGCTACTTTATAGTGATCTACGCTCATTTGATTTCTTTTTCCTTCTTTTGCTTTGCAGGATTTCTCACTACAACCACCAGCTCAAGAGCTGACTGCGAGGGACCTACATGACGTTGAATGGAAGTTTCGGCACATCTTCAGAGGTAGCTTCAATACTTCTTGGTATTCAAGCATTCCAAGCAATTCATGATTTTAATACGCATCCAAATCCGATAGTGTTTTTATAAGAAGTTGGTGAGGTGTTAACATTCATTTATTGATTAATATATATCGGCGCCTTCTCTTTTTCCCTTATTTCTTATGGCTGTTTTATCGTGCCTTTTCTATGCGCCACTCTAGAAGATTTAGTCGCATGATCAGGTTAGCCTGTATTATTTAACCATGGGTGCCTAAAAGTTGTGATCTATAGCGCAAAACTAAGTGTCTGATATATACAGTAGCATATAGGCAAGAGAAATGATTGTTTAAGGCTGATAATGAGTAACCCATGTAGAAAAGAAACAACAAATGTTAGAGAGTGTCTATAAAGCTGCCATTGTCTCATTTGTACCAAGTTCCAAGTTTTTATGAATCTCTTACACTATCTATTACACCAAAAGTTCGATGTAGAAAACCATCTACCTATTCTTTCATGTATGATGTTTCTCTCCATGCAAACCAAAACACAGAGTGATGGACTGTATCTCTTCCAAACATGATATGTTCATTCAAGCTGCTGATATTGTTTGATTACCTTTCTCGGCTGAATATGATATTAATGTTGGCATCATGATTACTAAGACTATTGTTCTAGCAATGGTTGACTGTCATATGTTCACCTTAGACGGCTGAATATGATACTAACGTCTCTCTGCTTAACGCTTCCAACCATAAGGTGCACGGAAGCTAGAATTAGATTATTTCCATTGGTGACAAATGCAACTTTCTTGCTAGGGAGTTGGATTGCAAGGCGGGCGCTCCTTGACTTACAAAGAATTTCCTTTTACTGGCAATTCTAAGAAATTTGAGTATGTCGTCTTAATGTGGTGAGATTTTTTTAAGGCAAAAACTTTTTGGAACTGATATATTCTCTTGAAGCTAGGTTTATTATCTTTTTCTTCGAGGTAAGAGGTTGAGAGACTTTCCAAAAAAACAGTTCGCGCACTGCTAGAGCTAAGCTTACTACCTTTTACAATAGTTTCGTCCTAGGTTATTAACTATAAGTGTTTGTGATAAGGATGAAGTGTCTTGTAAAAATGATGGAGAGGCCAATGTTATTGTTTTGCATGGAAATGTGTGGGTCACTGAGGATTAGACAGACGTTTATAATATATGGGTGCATAAGTAGATAAAGATAGCGGAGAGATACATCCTTAAAGTGTCTTTTGTTATTAGTATTAACGACTGCATATTCCATTACTTTGTAAATGATACTAGCATTCTGGTCCTCAGTTTGTTGACCGCTATTTTTTCTGGGAGGACTTCATCCCTTCGTAAGTTATCATACTGATATTGTTAATGAGCGAGTTCCTTGAAGAATTGTATACAACTGCCATGCTCATCGTAGGAAAAATGTAGCAGTAATATGGGAAGTTTGTTGGTAGAATCCCAATGGAATACAATCTTCGGGTGGGTCAAAATTAATTTAGCGACCTTCATGCTTAGACAGTAATGTTTTGAACTTTCGGGTAGGAGCCTCTTTTTATACTACTGAAAGATAGGAGTTTTGATACTATATGCAACAGATGATCATTACAAGAGTTTGCTAAGTTAGTTGTGAAATGTCTTGACACCAAATATGTAATTAGAACTATAGAATTCAAATGTGTAGGGAAAAAAGCTAGTTGCGTGTATCTTGATTGGTCCTCTCAATAGTAATAAGCATCAATTTGCAGGGCAGCCCAAGCGTCATCTTCTTACAACTGGGTGGAGTGTGTTTGTTACTGCCAAGAGACTTGTTACAGGAGATTCTATTATTTTTATTCAGTATGTGCTCTTTTTGCTTTAGTTCTGCATAATTTTTATCAGTGCAGGCTTGTTGACTCCTTTTCTGATTATTTTCATTTTCAGAAGTGAAAGTAATCAACTTTTTTTGGGAATTCGCCGTGCCAATCGGTCACAAGTTCTCATGCCATCATCTGTTATATCTAGCGATAGCATGCACATTGGACTCCTTGCTGCTGCAGCTCATGCTGCTGCGACTAATACCTGTTTTACAGTTTTTTATCATCCAAGGTGGCATTGATTAACACAGGTTTTTTCATATCCATTGTTTTACATTTGTCCTGATACGTATATGATGACCAGGGCTAGTTCCTCTGAGTTTGTGATACCTTTGTCCAAGTACATCAAAGCTGCTTTTCACACTCGTATATCAATTGGGACGCGTTTTCGTATGTTATTTGAGACGGAAGAGTCAAGTGTCCGCAGGTATAATAGATCCAGTAGTTACATTGTAGTTTGTTTTTATTATAAAATGTGTGTTTTACGAAATTTTTCCATTTATTTGATAGAAATCTTTTTACTCGCTGTCATATGTAATATAGTGCATACTTCCTACTCTTTTGGGCGCAAGATAATTTATGTGGATTGCTTCCAAACTTTTGTTGCTATAATGGAGTGTCATTAGCTCAGAATATGTGAAGGGAGACTGACCTATTTATCTTAATAATCAAAGAGGATGCATAAATATTTTTGAATGGCATATAAGTCCCAAAGTTGTCTACCTGAAACTGCTATTGTTTTGTTGTATGCATCTCACCATTGTATTATAAATTTACCAAATAAGAGGCTCGTGCTGTCCAGGTACATGGGTACTGTAACCAGCATCAGCGATTTGGATCCTGTTCGCTGGCCAAATTCTCATTGGCGGTCTGTGAAGGTAGTTCTTCAGACAACGTTCATATAACAGAATCCCTGTAGAGGCTATATCAGTTAGTTACCTGCTGTATTTCATAAATTGTCATGTAGACACTCTTAGGGGTCGAAAGGGGTCAATGTAAACTTGCTACCATAACTTGTATGGTTATACATAAGATATCTTTAAGAAACAGGAGAAACTTATGCATATGATATTGACCTTGTTCAAGAACTTTGAGTTACATCTGTAAATTTCTGCGAGGAAATATGCGTGCAACGTACACTAGTAAATGGTTAAACCGGCTTCAACTCCTTTGGTGAGCTTACAGTTTCTTGTTCTGGTACTCCCTGGAATGAGAATCATATCATAGTAAACCATTTCACTTTATTCTCTTTGTCTCTGAACAAAGGACTAAGTGCTTCGTAGATTTTTACCCTTATGAAGGGCTAGTGTTGCTAATTACTAGCTCTGTTATTGTTCCTCAGTGTTTCTTTCATACCTTAGAAAGTATAAATCTTTTTCAAGTTTTGCAGCTTTTGCTCAATAGTTGATTATCTCTCCAGGCATGTGGTATTCTGAGACTCGAATCATAATGTAACTTACTGAGACATCGAGCTTTATATGTAGGTTGGATGGGATGAATCAACTGCAAGCCAGACACAGCAAAGGGTGTCTTTATGGGAAATTGAGCCTCTAACTACTTCCCTTATGTATCCATCACTTTTCCCTCTCAGACTGAAACGACCATGGTATCCTGGCCAATCATCTATGACTGGTATTCTAATCTTTGAAGTATCATCCGTTGGTCGTTTATTTTTCAATCTTGCTGTATAATTTCTTATAATTTTATGAATTTTGGCTTTGAACAAGTTTGATATTATGTGTGGAATAAGCTTTTGCTGTAAAATTCAATGATAATCCTACGATGTTTAATAGCTTTGCAAAGAATATATTCTTACATTGTGTTTTATAAATGTCTGTTTTACTACAGATAGCAGAAGAGAACTACCCAATAGCTCTTCGTGGCTGAGGGTGGGGACCGGAGAGCAAGATTTAAGTCCCTTGAATCTACAATCTCTTGGTTTGTTTCCTCAGATGCAGCAACAAGCAGGCCTACCTTTGTTAGGAACTGATCGTAACCAGCAGTATCACGCACTGTTGACCACTGGTAATCAAGATATTGAAAATGGAAATCATTTTACACAGCAGTTTGGTCAGTTGGATGAGCCCCATCAGTATCGTCACAATTCTGAGTTTCTGCAACAGCAATCTCAGGAACTACTCTCAGATCATCTCCTCCAGGCAGAGACTCAAATTTTAACTGGGGTTCCTTACCATCCTATGCGGCAGCAACTACACAATCAATCTGATGAACAGGCACATAAACAAGATCAGGACTATTATAATAACGCTCTGGAAATCCAAAATGGTGAGCTTCAAGAATGGCGGCAACCAGATGTGCCTTCAGCTTCATTCACGAAAACAAACTTTAATGACTTGAACAATATGAAAACAGAATTTAACGACACTAGCAATAAGTTCAGTTCATCAGCTACTCCTATTCAAAATATGTTTGCTTCAATGTGTCCTGTAGACACTGGAAATCTTTTGAACTTCTCTACAACTGGTCAAGCAGTGCGTAATGGGAAGTTACCGCAGGAGTCTTGGGCCCCTACGCACACTCAATCTCACTCAGATTCTTTTGCAGAATCATTATCACTCCCATCAGTATACAGTGGGAAAGATGCTATGGTGGAATCTGGAAACTTCAACCGCAATGCACAAAGCTCCTCTCGTTTTGGTCTCAATATTGATTCAACTGGTCTTCTCCTCCCCAGTACAGCTCTCGGTTTTTCTACGTCTTCCATATTTCAGAGTCCCTTTTACAGCTGCACGGAAAACTCTTCTGAGTTGTATGACAATAAGAATGCTGACCCGTTAAACCCGAGCAAGACTTTTGTCAAGGTGCAATGCAACATCATATAATTCAAAACTTCCTACTTCTCTTCCTAATGTCAGGTGGATGATACAGTGTGTTTCTTGTAGGTGTGTAAGACGGGTTCAGTGGGGCGCTCTTTGGACATTTCCCGGTTCAGCAGCTACTATGAGCTGCGTGAGGAGCTGGTTCGGATGTTTGGATCCGATGGAAATTCAGAAGATCCTTTTAGATCAGGCTGGCAGCTTGTATTTGTTGACAAGGAGAATGATGTGCTTCTCCTTGGAGACGACCCATGGGAGTAAGTATTACTCATCACCATATTAATTCCTTTTACTAAACTGCTAAACGATGTATACCTGCAAACTTGGAGAATTTCGTCTATGTAATTCAGTAAGCAATCCTAATCTTTCTTCTATAATTATAAGGTAATGATAGCCTTATGTATCAAATGTAGATGAAATATTACGGTGGCATTGCTTATGACTTGTCCCTTCGTGGTGTAAGTTTCGAAAGATTTGCTGCTCAGCTCAATGCTGACCCTTTTGTTTGTCATGTGTAGTTCATTTGTGAGCAACGTTGGGTACATTAAGATACTTTCACCTGAGGATATGCAAAACATGGGTGAGCCCGGGGTTGGATCGTCGGTAAGACCTTGAGACAAGAACAATAATACCACACCATGATATGCTCCCTTGGCTGCTAAAAGTAAAATTTACTACCTATTGTTGGCTCTACTAAAGTTTTATTGTTGGGTACATTATATTACGTACAATTATACCAGTTATTTTGTAGGGGTTCTCTCTATCTTAAAATAAAAGAAACAAGATGTCGACCGAATTATTTATGTAACTGGCGTTGCACATTAAAAATAGTGCTGACAATCTATATAGTACTACTGTTATGTCACCTTTTAAATATTCGTGTGAGCTTGAAGTTTCCTAATTTTTTTAATACTTTTCAACATTTTGTCGAGCATCCTTTTGGGACTAATGCAATAAGTTTTCTTTGCATCTTACCCATCAAACAGCAGATTTCAATTTCTGCACTAGCTGCCTAGTTGCTAATAATTTCGGTACAGATGCCACTTCTGGATATCGTCAATGTAATAAGTATTTGAAAGAAAAATACTAGTTTTTAAAATGACCAGTTTATTATTATTTCAGTTTAAGATCCTGTAATATTTAGATTGACATCAATAAAAGTAGACTAACTCTATGAACTCATGTGATAACCCTCACCAATGTTATCATTTTAATAAGTGTGCTTGGAAAGGAAGAAAGGTCAAAGATTTGTGTCTATGATTTTTCGAATCATTTATCATTTTTCGGGCGGGCCTAGGGGGCCAAGGGGAGGAACATATCAAGATTGTTAAGACAGTGTTTGAGCGTTTCAGAAGCATTTATTTCCGGCCCGCCACATTCTGTTCCAACTTCTTTGTTATAACATTTATGCTTTAAATAAAAAATTTAAATAAAAAATGTTTGGATTTTAATCCATTCATTCACAATTTTTTTTGAACAAAACTTTAAAATAAATGAAAGCATTCATACAGTTTTCTAGAGCATACCCCGACACAGTACAATACAAAGAGGTAACAATGTCAGTATGCCTCAATCTAGAGACATGGTTTAATAGATAAACATAAACGACACAAATGACATGCTCTGATGACTAGGATATCACGAATCTGATGTCAGGCTCCATGCTCCTCGCCATACTGGAAAGACCTACAAGAGGATAATAAACAAATTAATTGTTAGATTTGTTATAATTACGGTGGCCAGTCAATCCTGGTTCCAAGGAATCTAAATCGGAGATTCGATAAGATTTGGAAAGAAATCATGGAAGCCATGGCTGGGGCGGAACCAAAAATTCTTGAGTTCCGCTCTTTCCAAACGTGGTAAATGACCGCGTTGAAACAGGTGCGCCAAGTACAATGGTCACGAGTACTAGACCATCTTGACGACTCAAGGATCCAAAAATGCCATGTAGAGGGGTGGAATGGGAATCCTAATTTGTTACTGGTAAATGACCATATACTCTGAGCGAAACTACATTCATAGAGGATATGAGATATAGATTCCGATTCAGAGTTGCAAAGGGCGCAAGTAGTGGGGGTGAGGATACCCCAACTAAGGAGCTTGTCTCTGGTAACAAGTTTACCCTGTAAAGCAAGCCAAGAAATAAATGAGTGACGCGGAATGTTATATTTGTTCCATACTAACCCCGCCCACCCCTTTGCAGGGACAGGCTGACGAATGGTGTTGTATGTGGCTTGAATAGAGAATTTGTTGCCGCCGTATTTTGTTACCCAGTAAGGAGCGTCCCTCGATTGGGTGCTGGGAGGGGGAGAGAGAGGATAATCTAATTGATTTCTTCAAGATGGGCACGACTTCGGGCCCTTGCTGATCTCAAGTTTGCAGGCCATTTCCATTCCCCATTTGAGATGATGTCTGAAACTTTAAGATCATTCTCCATACGAGAATCACTAATGATGTCCGGGCCATAGTGGTTAGCCAGAGACGCTAAGAGGAGCCACAAGTCATGCCAGAGAGAATTGGTTTTTCCATCTCCGATAGCCACCCTGTACAAATTAATAGCCAAAGGCCGAAGCCGGAGAATTTTCCTCCAAATCCAAGAGGGGGAGGATCCAATGGAAACGTTCCAAAAACTTTTATTTTTAATCTTTTCGGTTTTAATTCATTCACTCCAAATTGAATGGTTCTGATTACTAACAATAGACCATAGATGCTTAAGGACGGCCGCCTGATTCCAGGTTTTTAAGTCCAGGATCCCAAGGCCGCCCTCTTTATAAGGAGTGGTAACAGTTGACCATGCCACTTTGGCCCCATGAATTTTCATTGCAGAGCCTGACCACAGGAAACGACGAAGGTATTGGCTTAGTTCTTTAAGAATTCTAGACGGAAGAATAAAAATCGAAGACCAATAAACATGTCCAGCAAATAGAACCGATTTGATTAAGTGAAGTCTTCCTGCATAAGAGAGATGCTTGGAAGTCCAAGAATCAATACGGGAGGTGATTTTGTGAAGAAGGGGGTGGCAATCAGTGTGAGTAAGTCTACCTGTGAGAAGAGGGACACCCAGGTATTTCACTGGGAGAGAGCCCTCCGGGAAGTTCAAGATCGGCATTAGGTTCGATCTTAGGTGATGGTCAATACCCGAGAAAAATATGTGAATTTTCGAAGTATTGACCTTTAGACCAGAGAGAATGAAGAATTCATTCAGAGTGTCTCGGATGAGAGTTAGAGAATGGATGTCCCCATGGCTGAAAATCATTAGATCATCTGCAAAACAGAGATTAATGATTTTCTGCTTGTGGCATTTCCAATGGAATCGGAACTTCTCATCATGACTTTTTTCTTTGAGGATACCAGAAAGTACTTGCATAACAAGCATGAAGAGGAGAGGGAAGAGGGGGTCACCTTTCCTGAGACCTTTTTTCCCTTTGAACTTACCATAAAGGTCTCCATTTAAGATAATAGAGTAAGAGGGAGAGGAGATACACTTGATAATCCACATGATCATCTTTTCAGGGAATTGCATCGCCACTAGAATATCAAGAATGAGGTGCCAACGGACATTATCAAAGGCTTTCATAATGTCAATTTTAAGAGCGACCCTTTTGCTTTTACCCTTAGACTGGTATCCCCTGAGCAGCTCTTGGGATATAAGAATATTATCAGCTATGTTCCTTCCCGCAACAAAGGCAGACTGAGAAGAATCAATAAGGTAAGGAAATGCGACTTTGATTCTATTGGCCAGGATTTTGGAAATGATTTTGTAAACCACATTGCAGAGTGCAATGGGTCTATAGTCAGCTGGAGTAGAAGGAGAGTCTTTTTTGGGTATAAGAGCGATGGAAGTTGCATTCCAGGATTCGTTCAGAGTTCCAGAAAGGAAGAACTCTTGGACCCCCTTACAGATGTCAGGGCCAACAGTGATCCAAGAAGACTTAAAAAACTAGAGTTAAAACCATAAGGACCAGGAGATTTGTCACTATCAATACTGAAGAACACAGATTTAATTTCAGAACAAGAAATCTCCCGGATCATTAGCTCTTTATCAGAGTTATTGATAGTAGACGAAATGAGAGAAGAGACTTTTTCAAGACCTGGGTAGGGGTCAGGGTTCTTGGTACCGAGAGAGTTCTCGAAAAAGTTCACCATAACTTTGGAAACACTAGCCGGGGAGGAGATGGTGATACCCTGATCATTGGAAATCGAGAAGATTTTATTGCGAAAGAACTGGGTTTTGATACTTTTGTGGAAGAATTTAGTATTCTTGTCCCCAAGCTTGATCCAATTTTCTCTCGATTTTTGCTTAAGAAATGATTCTTCAGCACGACTAAGAAAAATAAAAGAAGTAGAGGCATCGTTTTTTATAGTGACTAGACGAGGGTTGAGAGGATCGGATGTTAAGTTGTCCTGAGCCTTAAACAAGATTTTTTGAGCTTGCGAGACTGTAAAAGAAATATCACTAAACTCCGATCGATTAAGAAGAGCGAGTTCAGATTGCAATCTCACGAGCTTGTGAGAGACCCTTCTCATTCCCGAGGAAGAGGAGGGAAGGTTCCAACTATTAGAGACAATATCTTTGAAGTTTGGTTGAAATTGCCACATATTGAAGAAACGGAAAGGTTTTTTCCGCTTAGGACGGGGAAGACCAAGGTTGAGAGTAACAGTAGTGTGGTCAGAAGTGCGGGGATATCCAAAGTGGACATGAGACATAGGGAAAAGGTCGTCCTATTTCGAATTGACCAAGACTCGATCAATTTTGGATAGGATGGGATGAGCAGGTTGTTTATTGATCCAAGTGAATGGAAATTCAGAGGATCGGAGGTCACTCAGCTCGCAATGGTAACAACAGTTGTTGAAATCATCAATAGCGGAGGACCAAGAGTCAGAGGAGCCAATGCGCTTATTAGGGTGACGGATAGCATTAAAATCACCAAGCGCAACCCAGGGGGAGAGGGATTCAAGCTTTGCAATGTCAATTAGATCATTCCAAAGCTCGATTCGATCTTGCGCTTCGTTAAAAGCATAAATAGCAGTTAATTTAAAAGAGGCTTTAAAGTTATGACATTTAGCAATACAATGAATAAATTGGGAAGATTGAGTAATTCTAGAAATAGTAATAACACTATGGTTCCAAGAAATCCAGATTCTCCCTAGGGGATGAGACGAGTGGTTAGTAATGACATGCCAAAAAGAGACCACTTTCCTAATTATATTGTCTACTTTATGAATTTGAACTTTAGTTTCTACAAGTACTATCAATGAGATATGATTACTAATAATAAAATCAGTGACATCTTTTTGTCTGACCGGGTCGTTTAGACCTCTCATATTCCAAGAAGCAATATTCATGAATAGAGGACTTACAGTGGGTCATCCGCTGGTCCTGTCGGAGGACAATATCTGTTTGCCTTTGATTTTGGCTACATCCGTGCAGGCCCTTTTTGAGTTCGAATTAGAGAAATCCTTTGGTAACTCCTTTGGAAACTGAGAATTAATGGGCTTAGCATGGGCCAGCTTGAAAATCCTTCCTTTTGGGCCTTTACCCAAATTCCCAAAATTCCGGATTAAAGAGTGATGGCCATAAGAAGCACCTCCTCCCAAAATACCATTCCCTTTGTTCTTAAGACGCCTTTCAATTTATAATACCCGAATGGGCCCTATATTTGATGATTTCCGGCCCAAATTGGGAGAGTTCACAACATGGAGCTAATCAGGACCAGACTGGCCCATAACTCCTTCAATTTTGGATAAGCTAATCTATATCTCATACTTTTTTATTGGATATTTCATTTAAAAAAATTTAAAATTATTAGAACACTGAAAAAAAACTGATTTTACCCAACAATACTAAAATTAATTTAAATAATAGTATTATTGTTAGAATATTCGACTAAATTTGGAAAGATGGATTCATGGAGGTAATAGTTGGGGTCAACTATTGACCACTATAATTTGGGATTTCACATACTGTCCTTAATCTTCTCCCTATAAATCAGTGTATTAAGTTTCCTTGTATAGGCCTCTAAGTTCTCTATATATTAAGAGCCGTACTTGGGTTTGCATTATAAAATAGTTCAATACAAAAAAGAACATAATAAAATCCTTTGATTACCAGTTTAACATGGTATCAGAGCATGTGTGATTCTGGGAATTCTGAACATCCTCAACAAAGATAGCTGGCAATGAAGTCATGGTCAATCAAATCCCTGATGAATTAACAATGCAGATTGCTGCCATTCTGAGCAATAATCTCGGAACACAACAACAAACAACTAACCCTAAGAATTTATCCCTAGGGATTAAACTCGGTGGTGACAACTATGCCCTATGGGAAAACCTGATGAAGAAAGAAATTGGGGGAAAGGGGAGAGGTTCTCACATTACAGAGGAGCCGACACCTCCATCCAAAACTGACAAAACATATAAAAGGTGGGAACAAGATGATCAATGTGTTTTCACATGGATTATCCAGAATATTGAATCCAGCTTGGTGAATAATGTCTCGCAATATCCCACTGCAAAAGCCCTCTGGGATGGATTAGCCACCACATACGGTTCTGGTACAGATTCGTTACAGGTGTTTGACCTTCATAAGAGTGCTAATTCATTAAGGAAAGGGTCTGATACACTAGAAGACTTGTGGAACAAACTGCAGAACATCTGGATGTCTATAGATAGGCGAGATCCGAACCCTATGAAAGACCCAGAAGACATTCAGATCTACAATAAGAAGACTCAAGAACAAAGACTCTATCAATTGCTAATGGCGATTAATGACAAGCTGGAACCAGTCAAGAGGGATATCCTGAAATAGGATCCTCTTCCATCCATGGAAACAACATATGCTACAATACGAAGGGAAGTGGCCAGGCTTAATATACTAAAATCAAGTTTTTCTGATAGTGACTCGATTGAAATTGGAATGGATTTGGCTGCTAAATATTCTGCAAAAAGGTTTAAATTCCGATCCAAAGAGAAATAAGATAAATCCAAGTTGTATTGCACTCATTATGGGATGAAGAAACTACTAAAGAGACATTTTCCAGCTGGTTGGCTATTCAGAATGGTGGGAGGACGGTCATAAGGATAAAAATAACCAGCATTTCATATCTAATATCAAACGGGCTTCGTCTACAAGTGGCGGTGAAGATCCGACTAAAAATGAGCAAGGAAGTGGCACTGGTTTTGGAGGAATGGCGGTGAACTCCTATAAAAAACTTGGAGGTAAAGGGTTTAAGAGTTACACCTCAAACCCCTCTCTTATTAATTTCAAATTTTTTCCATCAGACGCGTCTTTCTTTGACAAGCTTGACCAAAGGTGTGTAAATGAAACGTATGAAAAGCCTAAAGCCTGCCATGTTCACCCCCAATCTAGGAAATCAATGAATTGGATATTTGATTGTGGGGCTACAGACACCATGTCTTATGATCCTAAAGACTTTGGTGACATGTCATCTCCAAAGAAGTCCCATATTGAGACTGCTAGTGGAGAAATTTGTGAAGTCAAAAGGGGAGGGTCAATTATTTTTTCGGAAAAAATGGAAATTAAAAACTGCCTCTACATTCCTTCACTATCCTTAAAGTTATTTTCTGTTAGTCAAGTGACAAAACAACTCAACTGTGTGGTTCTTATGTATCCATTTTTTTGCATTTTACAGGACATTCGTATGAAGGAGATCATTGGGCATGGTACTGAACAAGGAGGTCTCTATTATGTTGATGAGGTAGTTCATAAGGGACATGCCATGCTTGCTCACGGAACAACCGAAAGGCAACTTTGGTTATGGCACCGACGACTTTGTCATCCTTATTTTAGCTATCTTAAAGTTTGTTTCCTAGTTTTTTTTAATAATTCCATTCATGAGAAATGTGAAACCTGCATTCTTGCGAAAAAATCGTAGGGTCTCATTTAATCAAAGTAATACTAGAGTTGATATTGCTTTTTCGCTAATCCATTCTGATGTTTGGGGTCCAGCGCCAAATTCCACTAACAATCAAATCAGATACTTTGTTTTATTTGTGGATGATTTCTCAAGAATGACTTGGATATACTTCATGAAACATAAATCAGAAGTGCCAGAAATATTTGTTTATTTTTACAAAATGATTTTGACTCAATTTGGAAAAAAATACAAATTCTCTGTTCTGATAATGGAAAAGAGTTTGTCAACTAAACAATGCATAATTTTTTCAAAACAAATGGTCTTATTCATCAAACCACTTGTCCAAACACACCTCGACAAAGCGGTACTTCAGAACGAAAAAATCGTACTTTACTTGAAAAAACTCGTGCTATTATGATTGAATCTAGAGTTCCTCATTCTCTTTGGCTAGAAGTTGTTGCTACAGCCACGTATCTTGCAAATTGTCTACCAACCCGAAGTCTAGGAAATAAAACTCCATTACAAGTGTTTGCCACCCAAGTTACAATTCCATCTGTTATAACCTTACCACCTCGTGTCGTTGGTTGTTCGGTGTTTGTTCATATCCCTAAAACTAGTCGAAACAAACTTAATCCGTGTGCTGAACAGTGTGTATTCGTTGGGTATGGTGTCCATCAAATGGGTTATCGGTGTTACAATCCGGTTACTCGTCGAATCCATGTCACCATGGACTGTGACTTCTTAGAATCCGATTATTTTTTTGACCACCAATCTCGTGCTCAGGGGGAGAAAGTAAGTGAATCACTCGATTGGTTGCTATATGAAAGTTACTTTGAGGATGTGCCTACAGAGTCGGTAGATGGCGCCACCGAACACGCCTCTTCCAACATAAAGGAGACTGACGAGGCAGTTCTTACCACCAATGATTCTCCCGAAGATAATGTCCAACAAGAAATAAATGCCATGGATACTACCAGCGAATCAGCCGAAGAAAATGTTCATCAAGAGGTAAACAATTTACAATGTCATAATTCACAAAAGGCTACCGACCATGACATTTCAAGAAGTTCATTTTTTGAAACTCAAACTCTGGTTCTTCTCCCAAGAAAAAATAGAGGGGTTCCTCCTGACCGGTATTCACCGGAACACGTTCTTCGTGCTTCTACATATCCGGTAAAAACGGACAGGAAAGGAATGACGAAGATTGCAAAGGCGTTTTCAGCTACTATTCTCTCTAAACAAATCCCTAAAATAGCTCAAGAAGCTAAGAAGATGACTGAATGGCATGAGGCAATGAATACCGAAATGGAAGCTCTAAAAAGGAATGGTACATGGGAGAAGTGTGTGTTACCACAAGGGAAGAAAGCAGTCGGGTGTAGATGGGTGTTTAATATAAAATATAAATCTGATGGCACCATTGAACGACACAAAGAAAGATTGGTTGCCAAAAGATATACACAAACATATGGTACAGACTACTCTGAAACGTTCTCTCCGGTTGCAAAGATTGACACTATCAGAGTTTTACTTTCAATAGCCGCGAATAAAGATTGGCCTCTTCATCAATTTGATGTAAAGAATGCTTTCTTACATGGAGACTTTGAAGAAGAGGTATATATGGAACCCCCACCAAGGTTCTCTGATGTTTTTCAAGAAAATGAGGTATGTAAACTGAAAAAGGCATTATATGGGCTCAAACAGTCTCCTCGTGCTTGGTTTGGGAGATTTACAATAGAATTTGAACCAGTATAGCTACAAACAGAGTAACGGGGATTGTTATTCCTTTTCTCACGCTAGTATACGCGGTCAAATAGTAGCTACAAATTGATAGGTGTTTGAGATTGGTTGTTGATTCTACCTCTGAAAGTTACTCACCAATTGCACTGACTCAGTAGAGTTTGGGCATTGTTGAGTGTCATGATCTCCAGCACAAATCTCGCACACACTAGCTACCTGATGTATCCCTATTTTAGTCAAAGAATCTACCTTCATGTTTAGAGCTTCAAGTTGAGCTGCTAAAGCAGTGGCAGTGTCTACGTTAAGAATACCAGCTACTTTATGTTGTGACTGTCTCTGAGAGGGTTCTGGAATTCATTAGCAACCATCATCTCAAGGAGCTCATGAGCCTCCTCATAGCTTTTCGTTAATAAGGCTCCCCCAGATGCAGCATCGACCATGGGCCTTGTTTGTGCACCCAAACCATTGTAGAAGCAATTTATTACTAACCAATCACGCATCCCATGATGAGGACATTTTCTGAGGATCTCCTTGTAACGCACCCAAGATTCACTTAAAGATTCACCATATGACTGAGAAAACTGAGTAATAGCATTCCTCAAGGCGGTTGTTCTTGCCATAGGAAAGAATTTTGAGAGAAATTTATGTGCTAGTATATCCCAAGTAGTGATCGAGCCTGCTGATAAAGAGTGTAACCAGCTCTTAGTTTTGTCCCTCGGAGAAAATAGGAAGAGTCTCAGTCTTATGGCATCATCTGAAACACCGTTGAACTTGATGGTATCACATATTTCAAGGAAGGTCATAATGTGCATATTAGGATCCTCAGATGAAGCTCCCCCAAACTGACAAGAATTCTGCATCATCTGAATAATGTTGGGTTTAATTTCAAAATTATTCGCAACGATATTGGGTCTGACAATGCTAGACTGAATATCCATGATCTTTGGTTGAGAGTATTCCATGAGTGCTTTTGGAGCTGGATCTCCCATTGTAGAATTAGTATCAGAATCTGCGAATATTAACTCTGTTCCTTGATGTGTTTCAAGCTCCTTTTGTACTAGTGCTCTAGTTTGAGGCCGTGTTTGCATACACACTCAAGTACCTGAAGCACAAGAAAGCACACAAAAAGAAAGTAACCGAATCAAGTCAGTAGTTTTATAACGACTCCTGCTGATAAGCAATAAAACTGTCAAATAACACTGAATCCCCGGCAACAGTGCCAAAAACTTGTTATTCTTTTTCACACGCAAGTATACGCGGTCAAATAGTAGCAAGTAATAAGTAAGAAAGATCGTTCCCACGAAGACTAGGTGTATAAGACAAGAATTCACTTATGCAACAACGTATGATTATTAAACTAATGCTTGAACGAGTAATAAAGTATGAATGTAACTAAACAAATCAACTAACGAAATTATCTAACGAGTTTTACTTATGCGAGAGAAAACATGGAACCCTAACTTCATTGTTTATTTTACTCAGAGTATTAATATACTTAATCAATATGTAAGATAACTACGATTACTAATCAGATAACACAAAATCAGAATACGCTACCTTTCAGTACACGTAAACCAAACCACTTAAACAACCACAAAACAGATAGCAGTTAAGCAAACACCGCTTGCATGACAATCCTATATGTCTATATGAATTGAGGTACAATTGGTTTTAAGCACAAGTTACCTATTTCGATTACATAGCGTAATATGATATGGTTAATGACATATTACGAATCATGAACAATCACAATACGAATCATTCAAGAACCTATGCTAGCATGGCAAGTTCTAAGCCCTTAAATCTACTTTCGCATTCATTAAAGATTAACAAACTAGATGTTCGCGACGCATCTAACGATAAACACAACCATACTAGGTAACCGATAAACATATCTCAAAAATCAATTATGCAATAAACCCTAAATATTATTCAAACAAATCCACTAAGGTTCCATGACAACGATTAGTTCATAATTGACCAAATCATCATCATGGGTGCAAAAGTTAACATAATTCTATAGGAAGAATGTAAATAACGAATAAAATTTAGGGAAAGTTAAACCGAACAACTGCCGTAAGTATCGCCTAACAGAAACACCGATCGGAAAACCACCGTAGCCGTCGCCGCGTTTTGATCTCCGTCTAGTAGCTGCAGCCGATCGAAAACGACAGTAGCTGTCACCTACTTCCTTCCGTCTGTGTATATTCTGCCGAAAGAAAACCCGAACACAGCGTCCACTGCCTTCTCACTTTTCTCTATTTCGTCTGTTCCTTTGTTATCTGTCTTTATATTCTGCAGGATAAACTCAGTTCTCTTCTAATTTATTCCCTGTGTCCCTCGTGGTCTATGTTTGGTATTCTGCCCAATACAAAGTCAGTGGCCAATTGCCTTCTGATCTCTATATTCTTTTATTTTGACCGAAACAAAGATAATCAAAGCGGCCATAAAACCAAAAATAGCACACCCTCCTCTTTCTCCTTTACGTCTATTTATATATGTATTCTGTCGAAACCCTAAAAAACGAATTATGAAATATTTTTACTAAATAAAATAATATTTTAAACAGTATAGATAAATAAAATCCTCGCATCTAATATTTTTTCTTAATTCAGCATTAATTTCCTTTTATTCTTCGTTTTAATATTTTTTTTTCTTAATTTAATATTTTAAACAATATCTTAGAAAATATATTTTTCTTTTTTTTTCTTCAACATTAATATATTTTTTTCAAGCATTAATATATATTTTTAGAAAATCACTCGTCATAATATATTTTTAGCATTAATATATTTTTTTTTCTTTTCAACTGTTCCAAAAAATTTCTAAGTACATTAATTTTCCAATTTCTTCAATTTCAACCCCAAATTTATTAATATTATCACAATTTACCCGCGACACAAGCGCCTTTAAGAATACTGGAAAAACACGTTAAAAATCAACGAATACTTGAGAACCTGTGACGATTTTAAGTATAAGGGAAGCGTAATAAGTGATATGAAATGCACTTATCAACCCCCAAACTTAAACCGTTGCTTGTCCTCAAGCAATGCAAAACAGGTTTAATAATTGATGCATGAATGCAACTGAATTTAAATAAATGCAAGAACGCAATGATCCCGAACGAGTAACCGTAACTAATTCAGCATAAATGCCTCAACGAATGTAATGACCTCGGAATGCGAAATAACTAGGTACTCAAATGTTAGCAATACAAGTGAAGAAGCGTGTGTGTGTGCTCAAACTCAATCGACATGTTCTTAGTACAAAATAATGGAGCTTACTTGTCTCATCATAATAATCACAAGATTAGAAACGAAATACAACCTAGATTCTTCATAGTCAAGTTGCACATCCATATTTCCCTGGGGTTGTCAAAGATTTATTATGCTTTACTCTATATACAGACAAAAAAAGGCTTATTTGACCGTGCAATGGACGAGGTCCCTGAAAGACTTATACAATGGTGCCCATGTAGCGAGCTTTAGGTTAGCGGATCCCAGACCGGAAAAATCTTAGGTCACTAGGCACAAATTCCCCTAGAACTTAATAACTCGAGTACCAAAGAACTTATCCTTGCCAATTTTTACCCTTTTTTCTTTTCTTTTTTTAAGCAATAAGATTAGAAATGAGTGCGTTTCGCTCCATCTCATTCGACCCCTAGACTACTCGCAATACGCAGCCCCCAGCGAGAGGACGTACGTCGACGGGCGGCTACTAGCCTTTGACGCCTAACTGAATAATACGCATATTTATCTTTCAACTCCCCCAAACTTATCTTTTTGCAATCCATGAGCTAATAAAGGATTAAGGTGTAATTCTGAACCTAACCCAGGATTATGTATAACAATACTCAAGTGTGTCCGTAACTAGCATAAAAACAATCGATGAGTCTACATGTATTAATTGTGCTTCTACATCAAGCAAGCTAACTGACAAGCAACCTAATTAGATTTTATTCCTACTATCATTCCAAACAATTTTCATCATCGGCTACTTAAGTAGAAACAGCAACTAAAGGGATCAAAGACGCGAAATGCATGAAAAAAATATTATGCTAATAGACTAAGTCGATCCTAAACACAGTCTATATAATCATGGCATGAAATGCAAATAAGCATGACTAACATGAATAACTACTATAATGAATGCAACTACAAGAAATTAAAAGATAAAAGAAACACTCCCCTATTCGTCTAGCAGTGTTGATCATTGTTTCCCAATGGATTGCCTCCCACGAAGCGCTTGTTTAACGTCGATAGCTCGACGATACCACTCAGAATCATATAGTGCCGAGGCTGATGCTGAATGCCTCACGGTTCTCCATATTTCCATAGTAATGCTTGAGTCGTTGACCATTGACTTTGAATGCTTTATCTGGCGATTCCTCATAGATTTCAACTGCTCCATGTGGATATACTGTCTTGACTTTAAAAGGTCCATACCATCTTGACTTGAGCTTCCCTGGGAAAAGCTTTAGATGAGAGTTGAAAAGAAGAACCATTTGACCCGGCTCAAAAGCTTTATGTAGAAGCTTCCTATCATGCCATTTCTTGACTTTTTCCTTATACATCTTCGAGTTCTCATATGCTTGAGACCGAAACTCGTCAAGTTCATTCAATTGAAGCACACGCTTCTCACCAGCTGTTTGAATGTCGAAATTCAACTTCTTTAAAGCCCAGAATGCCTTATGCTCGAGTTCTGCTGGAAGATGACAAGCATTACCATATACTAACTGAAATGGTGACATCCCAAGTGGAGTTTTGTAAGCCGTTCGGTATGCCCATACTTCTTCATCTAACTTCAGAGACCAATCTTTCCTTGAAGGATTCACCACTTTTTCCAAGATTCGTTTGATTTCTCGATTCGAGACTTCAACTTGACCATTAATTTGAGGGTGGTAAGCGGTAGCAACACGATGAGAAACACCATATTTAGCCAACAATACTGTGAACTGAAGATTGCAAAAGTGAGTCCCTTCATCACTGATTATAGCACGAGGAGTTCTGAAGCGAGTGAATATTTGCTTACGAAGGAAATTGAGCACTACCTTAGCATCGTTAGTTGGGAGAGCTTTCACCTCTACCCACTTAGATGCGTAATCCACAGCTAAGAGTATGTATAGATTGTTACAGGAGGACACAAATGGTCCCATGAAATCTATTCCCCATACATCGAATACCTCAACCTCAAGAAGCATATTAAGGGGCATCTCATTTCTCCTAGAAATATTACCCACCCTTTGGCATCGATCGCATCTACGAACGTACAGATGAGCATCCTTAAACAAGGTAGGCCAGTAGAAACCTGCTTGAAGAACTCGAGCAGCTGTCTTATCCCCAGCATAATGTCCTCCATAAACCGTAGAGTGACAATCATGTAAAACTTTCTCAATCTCACTGTAAGGAATGCAACGTCAGATCATCTTATCAGCACACTGTTTAAACAAGAATGGTTCATCCCAAAGATACCATTTCACGTCATGCAAGAATTTCTTCCGTTGAGCCCAAGTAAAATCTGAAGGAATCACATTGCTGACCAGATAGTTAACAAAATCAGTAAACCATGGTACTTCTCCTTGAATAAGGAACCGCTGCTCATCTGGGAAACATTCGTTGATAAGAATTCCATCTCCCTTGTCTTTCTCATGTTACTCAAGACGTGAGAGATGGTCAGCTACCTGGTTTTCAGTCCCCTTTATGTCTTTAATTTCCAACTCGAATTCCTGAGACAAGAGTACCTATCGAATTAAGCGAGGCTTTGCATCCTTTTTAGATAGAAGGTACTTGATAGCCGAATGATCCGTGAAAACCGTGACCTTAGCACCAAGCAAGTAGGATCTGAACTTCTCAAAACCATAGACAACAACCAAAAGCTCTTTTTCAGTAACTGTGTAGTTTCGTTGTGCATCATTGAGGGTTTTACTAGCATAGTGAACCACGTGAAACACCTTCAGCTTCCTTTGACCAAGAACGACTCCCACAACGAAATCACTAGCATCACACATCATCTCAAATGGATCTTCCCAGTTAGGCGCAGTGATGATAGGGGCTGAAGTCAACTTTTTCTTCAAGAGCTCAAAAGCAACGAAACACTCTTCAGTAAATCGAAAGGGAACTTCCTTTTCGAGTAGACTACAAAGTGGTTTGGTGATCTTTGAGAAGTCATGAATAAAACATCTATAGAATCCAGCATGACCAAGAAAACTACGAATTCCTTTTACTGAGACAGAAGGAGGAAGCTTTTTTATCGTTTCAAGCTTGGCCTTGTCCACTTCTAAACCCCTCTTAGACACCTTGTGTCAAAGGATAATACCTTCTTGCACCATGAAGTAACATTTTCCCCAATTAAGAACGAGTTCTGTTGCCACACATCTCTCTAGTACTCTACCCAGATTAGATAGACAACCATCGTATGATTTCTCAAAGACTGTAAAATGATCCATGAACACCTCCATGATATCACCAACCATATCAGAGATAATATCCATCATGCACCTTTGAAAAGTAGCGGGTGCATTGCAAAGTCCGAATGAGACACGTCGAAAAGCGAATGTACCAAAAGGGCATGTGAAGGTGGTCTTCTCCTGATCTTCCGAAGCTATACAAATCTGATTGTAGCCTGAATATCCATCGAGCATACAGTAATACTCATGGCCTGCCAACCTATCTAACATCTGATCAATATATGGCAAAGTAAAGTGATCCTTTCTAGTGGCCTTATTCAATTTATGATAATCCATGCAAATTCTCCATCCAGTGACTATCCAGTATGGATGAGTTCATTCTTTTCATTTGTTACTACAGTCATTCCTCCCTTCTTTGGTACACATTGCACCGGGCTTACCCACTGAATGTCTGAGATCGGATAGATAATGCCTGCATCTAGCCACTTCAGAATTTCTTTCTTCACCACCTCTTTCATCATAGGATTTAGCCTCCTCTGATGCTCGATAGACGGTTTGCTCCCTTCTTCGAGCAGAATCTTGTGCATGCAGTAAGAGGGACTGATTCCCTTGATATCTGCTATGGTCCAACCAATGGCTGATTTGAACTTCCTCAGGACTCTCAATAGCTTTTCTTCCTCACTACCTAAAGGTTAGATGCAATAATAACAGGTAATGTAGATGACTCTCCTAAGTAAGCATACCTGAGATGATCTGGTAGTGGTTTGAGTTCAAGTTTAGGAGCTTCTTCTAGCGAAGGTTTAAGCTTTTCCTGAGAATCCTTAAGATCACCCAGTCTGAGCGACTCATGTGGAATTTTGAGCCTCTTTTGATACAGGGCTGCTTGTAGTAATTGAACACATTCGGATATATCTTCATCTTCGAAGTCAGATTCACCATGTAGAACTCTGCCTAGAACATCTGAACTCGCATACCGATCCACCTCATTGTTGTGCAAAGAATCGATCATATCCAACCTGAAACATTCTTCATCCTTTGTTGGAGATTTCATAGCCTTGAAAACGTTTAAAGTGGCATTCTGATCTTGCACTCTCATAGTGAGCTCCCCTTTTTGGACGTCGATCAGAGTTTTTCCCGTAGCCAAGAATGGTCTTCCCATGATTATGGGGATGTTTTTGTCCTCTTTGAAATCCAAGATAACGAAGTCAGCAGGAAAGATGAGCTTGTCTACCTTTACTAAGACATCTTCTACGATCCCACGAGGATATGTGATAGAACGATCAGCCAGTTGCAAAGAGATATTAGTCAGTTTTGGCTCAGGTAACCCAAGTTTCTCAAACACAGATAGGGGCATCAGATTGATGCTCGCTCCCAAATCACATAAACATTTGCTGAAAGTTAAATTGCCGACTGAACAAGGAATGGTGAAGCTTCCAGGATCTTTAAGTTTAGGAGGCAATTTTTGTTGTAAGATCGCACTGCATTCCTCAGTGAGCGCCACTGTCTCAAAATCACCAAGATTTAGCTTTTTCGAAAGAATTCCCTTCATGAACTTGGCATAACTAGGCATTTGCTCTAATGCTTCAGCAAAAGGTATGTTGATGTGTAGCTTCTTGAACACCTCCAAAAATCTCCCAAACTGAGCATCTAGCTTCTGTTTCTGCAACCTTTACGGAAAAGGTGGAGGAGGGTAGATCGTAGGCTCAACAACTAACTGAGATGGCTTGTTAGGTGGCTGATCTTGACCAGAAGTAACCTCAGATGAGGGCTGATTTTTAGAAGAATCCACCTCCCGTTCAACTGTGGGGTTCTAGGCAACCTTTCCTGATCTCAAAGTGATAGCTTGGCATTGCTCCTTTTGTCACGTTTACCTGGATTATGTTCCGTGTCGCTAGGAAGAACTCCCTGAGGTCTAACAATCATATTACTGGTCATCTGCCCAATCTGATTTTCCAAGGTCTTGTGAGATACCATCAGACTTTTAATCATTAACTTCATCTCTTCGAATTCAGAGTCTCTCACAGAATGTTGAGAAGGGCCAGGATATTGATTCTGAGGTTGTCTTGGTACATACTGTTGAGATTGATGTTGTTGAACTTGTTGCTGAAATCCAGGAGGAGCGTGTGGCTTAGCACCATAATGCTGATTACCTTGGTGATTATTGCTCCAACTGAAGTTCGGATGATTTCTGTTGCTTGGTTGATAGGTGTTTGAGATTGGTTGTTGATTCTGCCTCTGAAAGTTACTCACAAATTGCACTGACTCAGTAGAGATTGTGCATTGTTGAGTGTCATGATCTCCAGCACAAATCTCGCACACACTAGCTACCTGATGTATCCCTAGTTTAGTCAAAGAATCTACCTTCATGTTTGGAGCTTCAAGTTGAGCTGCTAAAGCAGTGGCATTGTCTACGTTAAGAATACCATCTACTTTATGTTGTGACTGTCTCTGAGAGGGTTCTGGAATTCATTAGCAGCCATCATCTCAAGGAGCTCATGAGCCTCCTCATAGCTTTTCGTTAATAAGGCTCCCTCAGATGCAACATCGACCATGGGCCTTGTTTGTGCACCCAAACCATTGTAGAAGCAATTTATTACTAACCAATCAGGCATCCCATGATGAGGACATTTTCTGAGCATCTCCTTGTAACGATCCCAAGCTTCACTTAAAGATTCACCATATGACTGAGAAAACTAAGTAATAGCATTCCTCAAGGCGGCTGTTCTTGCCATAGGAAAGAATTTTGAGAGAAAATTATGTGCTAGTATATCCCAAGTAGTGATCGAGCCTGCTGGTAAAGATTGTAACCAGCTCTTAGCTTTGTCCCTCAGAGAAAATGGGAAGAGTCTCAGTCTTATGGCATCATCTGAAACACCGTTGAACTTGATGGTATCACAGATTTCAAGGAAGGTCATAATGTGCATATTAGGATTCTCAGATGAAGCTCCCCCAAACTGACAAGAATTCTGTATCATCTGAATAGTGCTGGGTTTAATTTCAAAATTATTCGCAGCGATATTGGGTCTGACAATGCTAGACTGAATATCCATGATCTTTGGTTGAGAGTATTCCATGAGTGGTTTTGGAGCTGGATCTCCCATATTGTAGAATTAGTATCAGAATCTGCGAATATTAACTATGTTCCTTGATGTGTTTCAAGCTCCTTTTGTACTAGTGCTCTAGTTTGAGACCGTGTTTGCATACACACTCAAGTACCTGAAGCACAAGAAAACACACAAAAAGAAAGTAACCGAATCAAGTCAGTAGTTTTATAACGACTCTTGCTGATAAGCAATAAAACTGTCAAATAACACCGAATCTCCGGCAACGGCGCCAAAAACTTGTTATTCCTTTTCTCACGCAAGTATACGCGGTCAAATAGTAGCAAGTAATAAGTAAGAAAGATCGTTCCCACGAAGACTAGGTGTATAAGACAAGAATTCACTTATGCAACAACATATGATTATTAAACTAATGCTTGAACGAGTAATAAAGTATGAATGTAACTAAACAAATCAACTAACGAAATTATCTAACGAGTTTTACTTATGCGAGAGAAAACATGGAACCCTAACTTCATTGTTTATTTTACTCAGAGTATTAATATACTTAATCAATATGTAAGATAACTACGATTACTAATCAGATAACACAAAATCAGAATACGCTACCTTTCAGTACACGTAAACCAAACCACTTAAACAACCACAAAACAGATAGCAGTTAAGCAAACACCGCTTGCATGACAATCCTATATGTCTATATGAATTGAGGTACAATTGGTTTTAAGCACAAGTTACCTATTTCGATTACATAGCGTAATATGATATGGTTAATGACATATTACGAATCATGAACAATCACAATACGAATCATTCAAGAACCTATGCTAGCATGGCAAGTTCTAAGCCCTTAAATCTACTTTCGCATTCATTAAAGATTAACAAACTAGATGTTCGCGACGCATCTAACGATAAACACAACCATACTAGGTAACCGATAAACATATCTCAAAAATCAATTATGCAATAAACCCTAAATATTATTCAAACAAATCCACTAAGGTTCCATGACAACGATTAGTTCATAATTAACCAAATCATCATCATGGGTGCAAAATTTAACATAATTCTATAGGAAGAATGTAAATAACGAATAAAAGTTTAGAGTAAGTTAAACCGAACAACTGCCGTAAGTATCGCCTAACCGAAACACCGATCGGAAAACCACCGTAGCCGTTGCCGCGTTTTGATCTCCGTCTAGTAGCTGCTGCCGATCGAAAACGGCAGTAGCTGTCACCTACTTCCTTCCGTCTGTGTATATTATGCTGAAAGAAAACCCGAACACAGCGTCCACTGCCATTTCACCTTTCGCTATTTCGTCTGTTTCCTTTGTTATCTGTCGGATAAACTCAGTGTTCAAATCCGTTTTCTCTTCTAATTTATTCCCTGTGTCTCTTGTGGTCTATGTTTGGTATTGTGCCCAATACTAAGTCAGTGGCCAATTGCCTTCTGATCTCTTTTATTCTGACCGAAACAAAGATAATCAAAGCGGTCGTAAAACCAAAAATAGCACACCCTCCTTTTTCTCCTTTTCGTCTAATATATATATATCATTCTGTCGAAACCCTAAAAAAATCAAAAACGAATTATGAAATATTTTTGCTAAATAAATTAATATTTTAAACAATATAGCTAAATAAAATCCTCGCGTCTAATATTTTTTTCTTAATTCAGCATTAATTTCCTTTTATGCTTCATTTTAATATTTTTTTTCTTAATTTAATATTTTAAACAATATCTTAGAAAATATATTTTTCTTTTTTTTCTTCAACATTAATATATTTTTTCAAGCATTAATATATATTTTTTGGAAAATCACTAGTCATAATATATTTTTAGCATTAATATATTTTCTTTTCTTTTCAACTGTTCCAAAATTTCTCTAAGTACATTAATTTTCTAGTTTCTTCAATTTCAACCCCAAATTTATTAATATTATCACAATTTACCCGCGGCACAAGCGCCTTTAAGAATACTGGAAAAACACGTTAAAAATCAACGAATACTTGAGAACCGGTGACGATTTTAAGAATAATGGAAGCGTAATAAGTGATATGAAATGCACTTATCAGGGATCATACCTTGTTTTACAAAAAGAGAGAAGAATTAGTCACTTGTCTTATAATATATGTCGACGATGTGATTATAACGGGGAATGATGAAGAAGAAATTAGCTCTCTTAGAAAAAACCTCTTCAAGGAGTTCGAAATGAAAGACCTTGGGGGAAGTATTTCCTAGGAATCGAGGTTCTTAGGTCAAGAGGAGGGATTTATATCTCCCAACGGAAATATATATTGGATTTATTAGCTGAAGTTGGCATGGTAGATTGCAAACCAAATGACACTCCTATGGTTGTGAATCACAAACTAAAGATAATTAAAGGGGCCAGACCAGCGAGTAAAGAAAGGTCCAAAGGTTGGTGGGAAAATTGATTAACCTGGCTCTCACTTGACCCGACATTGCATACGCGGTGGGAGTAGTTATCCAGTTCATGCATCATCCTCAGGAACACCATATGGAGGCAATAATGAGGATTATTCGATATCTCAAAGGCACACCAAGAAGAGGCATAATTTTTAAGAAAAATGGACACCTTGATGTTGAAGTATTCATAGATGCTGATTGGGGAGGGAATCCTAACGACAAACGATCAACTGCTGGCTACTTTACTCTTCTTGGAGGTAACTTGGTGACTTGGAGGAGTAAGAAACAGATGTAGTATCACTGTCACGTGCTGAAACAAAATTTAGAAGAATCGTTAAAGGGATTACCGAGATACTTTGGTTAAAGAAGATAATGAAAGAAATTGGATCCCCTCTGAAGTGTCCAACTCAGTTAATGTGCGATAATAAAGCTGCGATTAAAATTTCAGAGACCCCGGTACAGCACGATAGAACAAAGCACGTTGAAATAGATAGGCACTTCATAAAAGAAAAGATTGAAGATGGGACAGTCGAACTTCCGTTTGTTAGATCCGAAGACCAACTGGCAGACATCCTAACAAAAGCGGTTGCTGCAAGAACATTCGAATCAGTTTTATCCAAGTTGGGTATTGGTGATCCCACTACACAACTTGAGGGGGAGTGTTAGAATATTCGACTAAATTTGGAAAGCTGGATTCATGGAGTAATAGTTGGGATCAACTATTGACCACTATAATTTGGGATTTCACATACTGTCCTTAATCTTCTCCCTATAAATCAATGTATTAAGTTTTCTTGTATAGGCCTCTAAGTTCTCTATATATTGAGAGCCTTACTTGGGTTTGCATAATAAAACAGTTCAATACAAAAAAGAACATAATAAAATCCTCTGATTACCAATTCAACAATTACTTATTATGCAAATTTTATAGATTTTTTTCCCTTCTTACATCATTTTCTATTTCTCTTTTTCTTTTTCTTTTTTTATCGTTACGTCCACATGATTAACGATAAATCGAACTTCATAAATTTCACAAATGGTCAATAAATTTTGGTTTTAGTCATCGCATGTAATGACTATCCATTTTCGTGATAGATAGTCCATTAACTTTATCAATTTTTGATAAAGTTAGTCTCTAAAATAAACATGTCCGGAAGACTAACTTTATCTAAAATTGATAATTAAAATTTTTAAATCGAACGATTTTTAATCGATGGACTATATGTTATGAAAATACATTGTTAAAGGGCTAAAATCAAACATTTTTTAATCGAAAAACTATTTGTTACAAAAATAGATAATAAAAAAACTAATTCATATTAATATATATATATATATATACAAATTTGAAGAAACATTGGATCTTATATCATACTTACATTACCATAAAGTGTATTGTTCCTTCTGATTATTTCTAATTGGACCCACTAATGAATTTTTTTTTTGGTGATAGATATTTTATAAACGTTTTTAAATTGTTAAAAATGTTTATAAAAAAGTACTTAATTGCTACAAGATAAGTTTTGTCTGGTTTTTTTAAAGATTTTGGAGTTTCAAACTATATTCGGAGTAGGATCTACTATGAGGATTTCAGTTTCTGATTGTTATGTATCTTTTTGTTCTTAGTAGCTTCCTCTATCCGCCCTTCTTCTGATTCTATCTTATTAGTTCGACTGTTATTATAGTCTGAATTTGTGTTCATTTCTTAAAGTTTTTTGCCCACGATGTAGAATCATGTCCAATATGGTAACAATGATCACATTATTTTAGAAGATCTTTATATCGAGCATCAATCCAGCATCTTTGGTTTTCCCAAAATCAAACCCAAACATTGTAGTGTATCTTTGGAGTCAGATCTAATTCTACCCAAGCCAAGCAAGAGTTGTGATATGCTCTATTCCTTTAAGGAATTTTAATTTTCAAAGGATTACCTATCGATTTAGCTATAAAGTAGATTATCTTTTCGTCAAACATGTACTCACGAATCCTTTCGAACTTGATCCATACAGGACTAATGGGACATTCAATTTTTGTATCGAACTCAAGATTCCATTCATGGCTGAATTACCTATATACCAGATATTCCTAGACCAAACTCTGCACATGTCATCTTTAGAGTTGAATTCAAACAACATATGTCGAGAATCCCAAATACTGATATTGCATTCATTCGTAAGTTTCATCTTTTGTATGAAATCATCAATGATGTGCTTTTTTGGTATTCCTTGGTTGAACTTTCCAATCAGCGTGTATTTTCTTTGCTTATTTAGAGATTTTTTAATGCTAAGAGGAAATTGAACAGAGAAGTGATATGTTTTATGCTGATAGTACATTGGTAATAATCTTCTGTTTTTTTGGGTAAATGTAGGTGTATATATATATATATATATATGTACAAGGTTACCATCATCTAGAGAGTCATATGACCTCTCAAGTGAGTACAATAAAAGGTAACAATGTACCTAAAAGAAAAGATATGTCTGAAGAGTGCCTTGATAAATGTCTAGAGTACTTGCCTCCTTAAAAAACCTTAACCAGGAAAAACCCCGTGGGTGAAAACCCGGTTTAAGTACATTAATGAAAAAAACACTCTAACATGTGAGTCGATAATACGGATTTAATCTGAATAAAACATTCAAGATCGTGAGAGTGATTCGAATGACGATGGTGTCTTGAGTCACGATTTATTCATCAAACATAAGGCGGTTGTTGGGCGCGCCAAATCTCGAAAACAGTGGATTGGTAGGCAAGATTGATGGCGCGGGATCGGTATGATGTCTCTCGGTGCTCCTTTCTAAACCATTTGTGTGCACTATCAAGCGTGGTCATTTCTCGAGTAATCCCCAGCCATGATCGGATACGCCTCCATATCTCTTTAGTGAACCTGCAAGCAAAGAAAAGATGGGCACCAGATTCATCTAAGTGTCTGCAAAAGGTGCAGCTGACGTTAGACAAGTCCAAGTAGTGGAGAATGTCTTTCGTGGCAAGGCGGCGGTTGAAGGCTAGCCGGAAGGTGAAAGAAAATTTAGGTGGGACAAATCTCTTTCAAAACTTTGATAGATTCGGACATGCCTCACCCTTTGTTCTCATGACTTTGTACACACGGCTAGTGATTAGCTTCTCGCCCAAAGTACAACTTTCAAGGACCCGAATGGCATTGTCTCGGCCCCCAAATATCTGAATCAAAGAGTCTCTAATATCAAGAAGCTTCCGAATGAGATGGCTGTCTCTATCTCGTCTTTGGTAGTACCATAATCTTGTGTTTTATTCACATTATAGAGAGTTTCTGCATATGTTTTATTGTCATGATGAAATTTTTTATGGTCTTCTTCAGCTTCTATTGATCGATTGTTGATAGTGTTTCTTAGATCGGGGAAATATTCCATTATTGAGAAAATAAATAGCAAATTACAAACAGATTTTAAGAAATTTAAGCTTAGAGGAATAACATTTAATAGCAACTTATCTTAGTTAGCATGATTTCAAATAGCATTTACCCTTGGCCTTTAAACTAAACTCTGCATTGCTATAAAAAGATTATTTGCTTCAACTATGTCTATATCTTATATCTTTATGGTTCAAAATAAAGCAGTAGATTGGATGGCTAAATGGACCCCGAGATGTAAGATAAAAACAAAATTTTCTACCTCTCAAGATCCTAATCCTTTAAAAGCTATTACCTTCTTAGAAAGCTTAAATCTTGGTTACCTTAACATTGATGAATACCTGAGTTTTTAGTGGTTCTGGAGGTTCTTTCTTTAATCGGCTGCAAGCTTTGCTTGACAAGAGTCATATATTATCTGATTTTGCACGATAGGGTTTTCTAAGATAAGAATAAAGATAGCTGAAGAAGACTATGAGGTTTGTTCGTGGATGGGTCTTTTAAGTTTTTTTTGGAGAAATTGAATATTTTGAGGAATTGATTGGTTTTGAATTTTCTCTCTGTAAGCGATTGAAACTTGGAAGGGAAAAGAAATTGATTCCTTTGTTTGGTGTTAAACCTCAAATTTTAGAATATTGGCTATATTTGTTTTAAGCCTATTGAACTTTTGTATACCCTCTTTTGGGCCTTTTATGATTCAATGGAATTTTATTTCAAGAAACGAGTACTTCATTACTATTATAGAAGAAAAAAAAAGTTTACATGACGCTTGTTTAAAAAACATCATTGTTTTTTCTCCAAAATCCAAACTTAAAAAAAGTTCGATTTTTCAAATTAAATTTTAATATTTTGTTTTCTTTATTCATATTTAGAATATGAAATTATGTTTATACCATTTCTGTTTATATATGTTTTTTTATTTGTTTAGAGCTACAAATTCATATTTTGAATTTATGTCTAAATTTTTTAAGAAAATCGTTTTTTTTTAGTTTTAGTTCGTTTGAAGATTCATTTTTAACAATTAATCTAACTTCAATCTACGGTAAAAGTTTTATTTTGGTTGGATTTGGACAATTAGTTATAATTTGAATATTTAGCTTTGTTAACCTTGATTATTTAATTTGGTTGTTTGCTGAATATTTATGTTTACATGTCTGGTCTTGGTATGATCAAAATATTTATGGAGATTAGCAACTTACGTTGAATTATATTTATATACATCCTAAACTTGTTATCCACCATTACATAAGGTGTTAGGGCTAATGTTATATCATAATAATGAAACTTTATTTGGAAGTTTGTCCCGATCCTTATATTATAAAATATTTATAAACCAAATTTGAATAATACCAAGAGTATCCTAACTCGTAATGGTATGGCAAAAGTCATAATATTCATATTTTCGGTATTGGTATTAGTCAACCATGGCTTATCCGGCCTTAACCAGTGGTTTCAACTTATAACAGAACATGTGGTCGATGAGGTAACTTAAGATTTTAGAAGTTTGTTGAGTAAATTTTCAGAATTTGTGTGTGCATTCCGAATACTTGAAAAAGTTACTTTCTAAAAAATCCCTAAATCGTCTAGATGTCTCTTGGTTGTCCCTCGAGGTTTTATCAATGAAACTAATCATCTTTAATGACAAATTAATACATTATTCTATGGTTTGTCATGTATTTGAGAAATTGTGTTTAGATCATTCTTATTTGATGGGTAATATTCGATTTAACTCCAATAGTTGAAGAAAATTAGATAAGAATCTAGAGGAAGAATGTGTTATCCAAATTTAGACATGCAATATCAAATCATTATCAATATCTGCAAAGTTGAAGAGTTTGAATTGAGGGATGTGGCATATTATCCAAAATCAATATTCAAATACAATTATCTGAAGATATAGATTCGGTAAAAAATGTCCTACATAAGCTCCATCATGGTGAGAAAATTATCATTGATTAGATTTACGTCGAAGTAGGTTTTTAACCATTAATATTCCTTTATGCTAGTTAATTTATTACCTAATTTTATTTTTCTCTCTTTAAGATTTACCAACATGAAAACCCAAAGATGTGCTTTGTTCTTTCTTATAGCACTGCAAAGAGTTAACGATATGAATATGTGAGATGTTTGTTCGTGGAAGGCTAAACTTATTATGAATGCCAAACTCATCTAAAGAAGTTGATGATCATCGTAAGCTTATGCTCATAACAATATAATAATATTTATATTAATCGATTTTGTTGTTTTTATTCATGAATTTTTGGCAATGTAGAATGGACAAGAGCAAAAATAAATGAGTTTTAACACGAAAAATATTCTATTGTTTGGATTTACACCTAACTTATTTTTATGTCCACTATTATATTGCATTTTAGAGGATGCAGCGTGTTTGAAGAATTTAGTAAAATTCTTACTTTGAAATATTAGACTTTAGAAATTGATATTTTTACATATTAGAAAATAGATTTAAGATTTTATTTTATTTATAACAAATCTTCTTTGTACCTTGGGTTGAAGGTTATAAAGGGCATAAAAGAATCTTCTCGATGCTAGTAACATGTCTTAATCAAAATGTTATTAATAAAACTATCACATATGACTTATTTTAGTTTGTTTTTAGCTACTGTTTTCTTCTAAAGTACTTTTAATGAAACTATTAGAGAAGACTTATATTAGACTGTGTTCAACTCTTGTATTTTTTTTGAAGTATTGTTAATAAAACTATTAGAGAAAATAATTTTAATTTATGTTCAATTATTTTATTTTTGAAGTGTTAATAAAACTATTAGATAATATTTATTTTAGTTTGTTTTTAATTATTGCGATGTATGTATTTCGGAAGTCATATAAATGAAACTTCTAATAACACCACGTTATAAAATTCTTAATTTTCATGTAAATTAAATTTT